>OX382257.1:12515000-13715000 GCA_947507595.1 Pyralis farinalis | reverse complement strand
GACAATACTGAGCAGATGTAGATAGTACTTACTTATAAATAATGTCTATTCTCTATGACAATCACATCATCTCCTGAATTAGTGTCGACGCACGTTCCGGCGTTCTTTGCTTATGATTTAATATACTACTCTGTGTAAAAAGTATCGGGAATATGTCAATAAAGAGACCCGCGTAAAAGAGGTCGTTCTAATTTTTTTACTGCATGTTGGTAGCACTGTACTGATTTAGCGCGCAAAATTTGAGCGGGATCTGTCATTTAATTTGTTTTAAACTACACTTTTTGTTGGTCATAGTTTTGAGTCCTCGGCGATTTTTACAATGGAAAATATTGTTGAACAAAGAGTGTGCCTTAAATTTTGTGTTTCAAATGATATTTCATGTGGTGAATCACTAAAAATGTTGCGAAATACCTACGGCGAATCGTGTATATCGAAAACAAGGGCTTATGAATGGTATAAGGCTTTTAAAGAAGGCCGAGAAGTAGTAGTAGACTTGCCTCGTTCTGGTAGACCTTCAACCGCTACGACCAGAGAAAACATCGACAGAATCAAGAAGCTAGTGCTCGAAAATCGACGTATGAGTCTGAGAGAGTTGGCTAGTGAGGTGAACATATCTTTTAAGTCCGTCCACAACATTCTCATTGACATTTTAGGCATGAAACGCGTCGCCGCTCGACTAGTTCCAAAAGAGCTCAATTTTGTTCAAAAAGCGCAGCGAAAGCATGTCGCTGAAGACATGGTTTCCCGAGCTTCTACGGATCCGACCTTTATGAAACGTATAATAACTGGCGACGAGACATGGGTTTATGAGTACGACATGCAAACAAGCCAACAGTCTTCAGAATGGCGTCTCGAAAACGAGCCGAAACCCAAAAAACCGCGGCAAAGTCGCTCCAAAATCAAGGTGATGCTGACAGTTTTTTTTGACTACCGTGGTGTGGTTCACTCCGAATTCCTTCCAGAGGGAGAAACAGTGAATAAAGAATATTATTTAGGCGTCATGAAGCGTTTGCGTGAGAGTATCCGCCGAAAACGTCCAGATTTGTGGCAACACAACTCATGGATGCTGCACCATGATAATGCACCATCACACACAGCCATTATAGTGAAAGAGTTTTTAGCGAAAAATTCAACAAAAGTTCTCGACCAAGCACCGTATTCACCTGATATGGCTCCGTCTGACTTTTTTTTATTTCCCAAGTTAAAATTACCACTTCGAGGAAAACGTTTTGAGTCGATAGAAGCCATAAAAGAAAATTCGCTGAATGAGCTAAAGGCCATACCGCAAATAGCCTATGAAAAATGTATGGAAGACTGGGTGAAGCGGTGGAGATGTTGTATTGCAAGCGATGGGGCCTACTTTGAAGGCGATAAAATAAATTTAGATGAATAATTTGTATTTTTTGTTTTATTGACAAATTCCCGATACTTAGTACACAGAATGTATGTTGCTTTTAAAGTTCGTGGTCTGAAACGCAGACACAAAATCATACTCCTTAGTAATTTTTCCACCATTAATTAACTGTGATGATCTATTTAGTACGCGATGAGAACTGGGAATATGTGCTCTCAATACATTGGATTTTGACAATAAACATGCTCCGCTTCGTTTCGTACGTGTTAAACATCTCCCTGCGCCATGGTTATCAAATGAAATAAAAAATCTCATGTCGAGTAGGGATGCCAAATGAAACGTGACAAATACATAGATCTCCGAAATAAATATAACAAGGTTTGTAGGGAGGCCAGGCGCGCCTATATGCATACCTCAATTGAGAGCTGCCCACCCAATAAACTGTACAAATTTCTCAAATCAAATGGTTTGGCAGGAATCAATCCAATGCTCCCTGCAATTTAGATTTCAATGCCTTGCAATTCTTCCCCCATCAATGTTGACCTTCTATATAAGTAATCTGCATTAGCCCAATTAAATTCACTTACCCCGAACATAGCTCCGCTTAAACTCGGTTAGATTTCATCAGAAGAAGTGATCAAACTGATAGGTACTATCAAGTCTAAGGCTGTTGGGAATGATGAGATCGGCATTAGTATGTTGGATCCTGTAAAGGAAGTTGTTGCCCCTATTCTTGCCAATATTCTAATTTTTTCTCTTATTGCTGATATCTATCTTTTATTCCGAAATAGTCTAATGACTTTGGTTTAAGGGTTTATCCAGTCAAATCACAATCAATTATCATTGGCAATCCTTACTTCATATCACGTCTCAAGAATAGTTAAGATTGTCCTGATATTGTATTTGACCAAACTTTATCCTGGGCATCTCAGATTGGCGAAGTCAGTCGCAAGTGCTTCTCAGCACTCCTTGAAAATGCTTTTTCTTCCTGTCAATACCAAAGCATTACTGATGCAGACTCTTCTACTTCCTGTCTTTTTTAAATTCCAAATTACTCAGAAAGTTGGATCGAATACAAAATCTGTGTATCAGGTATGTTTTTGGCTTGCGTAAGTTCGACCATATTACAAAATATCGCAACCGACTTAATTTGCTACCGGTGCATTTTCGCAGAACTCTCCACCTGCTTAGTTTGCTTTATCGTGTTCTTTTTCATCCTAAATTCATGTTTCGCACTCTAGATGATCGTCTTCGGTCTTGCAACAATCCTTTTTTATATGTTCCTATTCCCAACTCCTACAACTATAGGAAATCTTCTAGTGTATATGCAGCACGTTTATAAAGCTTCCTTCGCTTCCAATTAATGTAAAAATGGCACAAATGACGAATTCGTTCAAATTCAACAAACCTAGTAATGTTGTGTATTATGTCCGTAATTTATTGTGTGTTTTGTTATTCATTTTTATATGTGTGCATTATACATTCTATACCACTCTTGTATATACGAGTGTTTATATCTATGCACCTATTTTACCGATCTTAGTATCTACTCACATTGTTCTTAAAATTCTCGCCAAGCTTATATCTCCTTTCAGGATCTCAATGGTGGACTGGAAAAGATCCCTATTGGGATAAGTCCGTCCATTTTAAAGTACTATTTTTCACCAAACAATGTACATACATATTGTTATGTTAGTTATTGTACAATTAAGTTTTCTACAACAACAACCTACCTACATAACTGCAGAGCCCGGGATTTTTAATGGACAGGCATATTAGCCGCTAATAGAATTTCGCACTTTCTTCTTGGCCTTATTAAAAATATTGTAAATATCTGGGTTGTTTTGCGGTGAATATTTGTTAATTAATTAAGTTAAGATATTAGTGTTAAATACGTTTTCTCAAATATACTCGGAAATTATCGCATCAATTTCATAATTAATTACATTTCACGTTTGCTTTCATTCACTATAATGATAATTGCATTTGTTGAACTGATAAGAAATTACGAATCGTGGATCTTCTAATCCCATGGTTGTATTATATTCATCGCGCACATTCCAAAGAAATGAAACTTTATCGCTACACATGGTACGAGCAGTCTCACGATTGTCGCCGTCGCTGGACGATAAGACCGACATTAGGTACGCTCTAAAATAACGACAACTATCGAGATCCACGAGAACAATAATTTCTGTTCCGCAATAAACTTTATCGATTCTCTTATTAAATTTGATATTTTGTATAGCACACACGATTTCTCTGTTTACATTCCATGTGGGATTCGGGTGTGTCCTAGCTGAGCGGTGATTTGTTATCCAGTATTACAGCTACGACAAGTATTTGCGTGACATGTCATGTGTTGTCTGCTAATTGAGATTTACAACTGTACGTATTAAAGTCATTTAAATTATGTATTGGGATGAAAATACAAAAACACAGTTGAAGTAATTTGTATTTGCACACCAATTTAATATATAAATATTACGCGATACCGTATTTATGTAACAATAAAATAAGGCAATTACTGCAGTATGCTTATGGAATAAAGTATTAGGTATTTTAGAGTAAAATTAACCTGCTAGAAGAACTTTTGTTGTGCACTTAAAGTTTTGAGTAACAAATTAAGAAAAACTATTGTATGTATTTATGTTTTTCAAGATATTCTCCTTTAAAGATAATAAAGATGTTCAGTCATTTCTTCATTCAGTCGAATTATTTTAGAAAACATGAGGGTCACTGCACAAACAGCATATTTTATCACATGTTAATTGAAAGTCATCACGGTCTCTTCTGATTTCGTAAAAAACAAACTCCTTATCAAAAGTTTGATTACTGAGAAAATAAAGAAATCATCGACTGCGAGGTCTGAGAAAGAGCTCTATTTTTTCGTAGACTAACGCCACGTGTGTAGCCTGCCTCAATTTTGTTGCTCTTTTCTGGTTTTCGAACACCCGTTAACAAAATTGCTATTTTTTCTCCAGTTTAAAACAATAAACCCTCGTTCTCCGGGACTGTATCATAAACAGCATTGGAATGTCTATGGTTGTATTGATACACTATTTATACACTAATCAATACGATTATGTTGTGCTATCAGTTCGTGAGTTATCCAACGACAACTAAGTTTTTTAACTGATCAATCCTTCGATTAATCGTATCACAGTAATAACTTTTTCCTCGGCGGTTGCAGCTAACACCTTGAATGTCATCATTCAGAAAAACACATTAACGCTCAAATTTGGCGAACTGATGTCACATGGCAAGGGAGTGCTATCTCAAAAACCACTTTGTTGACGAATAGAGCAATCTTGCTGAAAAATAGCACCTTTAAAAGCGTAAAAAATCATTGCCCTGACCTGATTAATTAATTTATTACCACGGACGATGAACTTTAATGTCTGATAAAAAACAGTCAACAATCTCCCGCTATTTATTAAAAGAAACGAACGAACTTTTACTTGAAAAATGCAATATTCGGAATTCAAATTTTCAATGAAGTCCATGTATTTGGATTAAAGACCCCAGAGCTAAAAATAAATCTATAGTTTATAAATACAAGAGGCATCGCATCGCTGTTGCTCAGCTAAGACATCGGTTGCTATGTTCATCTATGAAGTTTTCTACATTTCAAATGAGTAAATCTTTTATTTATTCCAAGCAATGCGCACTAACGTTTTTCTAAATCGGTAATATATCATTTTGAGCAGTTAATTAACGTTTTCTTAAATATGTATTTCTAGGCATTCCCAACATTACATATATAGGATTATCTGACGGAGTTGCGCTTACTCCACAAAAAAGAACATGAAAATTTATATATTTTTCATTTGCTTTAATTGTATCGATGTAGGAGCTCACAACTACATATTACGAGGTACGTTCATGTTTTATTCGCTGTTGTGAAATGTTCCATGTTATAGCATATTCGAATTAATTAAAAATATTATGATTTCAGTTCTCGCATCTAACCCAGAAAAAATACTATCTCCCGCATCTGTTAATTCGGTTGTACCGTTAAGGAATATGCCAGGTATGATTTCATTATCATGACGAGCTTATGTCTATACACAGGAAAGATGTAATGGTTCTGTCCTTTGCGATTCTCAGTTTTCCCCATATACTGCATTAATTTATCTGTAATTAAAAGTGCCATCCAAACACGAAGAAGTTTGAGATAGATAAACCTAACCTAGACAGGCTGTACTGCTGAAGAGATCGAGTAATCATAATCGAGTCATTATTTCCATATTATGGAGTAACAGAAAGTGTTAAATATACACGTAAGTGTTTCATGTCTTGTGTTTTGAATAAGTCTTCCACTGTAGTGATAAACGTTTCAGGAAGATTACACCTCCTGTAATACTTACACTTGCAGTTGATTGGATAGACAGGTATTCTAGATCTGAACACTGACGGACTGGTAGATCCGTCGATATCACGGATATATGAATTGAATCACGAGAAATTTACAAGGCATTTTTCTCTGAGATTCTTTTGTTGCCGAGGCATTTCTTCAGTGAGGGGGAAATTTATTTTTACTTCTATGTTTTGTTCCTTATTAATCTGTTTCTGGAGTAGCAACATTCAAAGTCAAGTCTTATCGCCGTTCTTATGGATTTCTGTTCCATATTTGTTCTTACTCTTCTTTCTTCAAGCTCCTTTACTCTTGGGTGTAATAAAAATGAAGAAATAGATTTTTTTAATATTCATGACATTTGATAAGTAACCATGCTTTCAGGGTTGCACCACTCCAATACCCTTGGAGTTTTAAATGTCCATAGGCTACGATAGCTGCAAGGTGCATCAGGTAGGTCATACATAGGTCATAGGTCATACTTTGCCACCATTATGGATGTCAGACATCTACACGAAGACCGACATCTTTGACGGTTATATGTGACGTAATAGTAATATTGCAAGGGTGCATTTCAGTTAAAACTGGTGTTTATACTGGCAATCCTATTTTTGCAAAAGGTCAACTTAAGGGGTAAAATCACAGGAGGTTTTATTTATCAGAGAAGTGGACCTACGGTAACTCTTGTATAATGCATGGGTCATAAAAAATCAGTGTCTTTGACGAAAGTTGGGAAAATTCTGCTCAATAATAATCACATACCTAGCTTGTAATCTGTAAATATAAATAGTATAATGTAAAGCATAACTTTATACATCTTGGTATCTCTTGAAATCTTTACAATGGCAATTTTTTTTCGCATATTAACCTCAGCATTTTTCTGTTAACTGTTGAACATAGGCGTGACCTCGAATGCTCGAATATAGAGGTCCATTGATTTAAGAAATAAAATCCGACTACAAAAAAGAAATAAGATAGGATGAACTCAAATATTTCTATTGCGAAATTGTAAGGTCGTAAAAGATGTTCCACCAGATGAGTTTTTCACCAAATGTTGACTTAATTATTATAACAAGGTTTGTTTTCTGTAACTAGAATTTATTAATTAATTGTTTTGAAATAAATAATGTTCAATATTGACATTAATATTGCATAAGAAAACAATGGATTTTATTATACATAAAAAAATACACGAAGAGTTCAAAGATCAGTAAGATAAAAATAAATTATGTAGAGTAGTTAGATATTTAACGACCAGATAACTGATTATTATGTTCAGCAATTATAATGACTGTAATATTTTAAAGATCACCGTACATTACTACCGCATTGTTTATGTGTAGTTTCAATAACTTAATTTCGATAAACATCGACCTTGGGTAACTTGAGATACTTATTAAGTCAATTTCCATAGGTTACCGTGTTCTTGTTTTAATAGTTTTTAATTAAACTAAAGCAGTTCTACTATGGATATCATCGCAATTTATCTGGTTAATCTTACTATAATAATCTCGATAATTTCGGAGTATTATTAGGAACGTGACTTGTCAATTTATTTAACAATGGTATTCAGTATTAATCTAACCTATACATGGTGCAACCTGCAGGCTAGCAAATAAGGCTTTCAAAGAAAAGTTACGCACAATAATATTGGGTAAGGAACCAGTGGCGGCTGGTGGGTTATCGAACTGGTGGTGCACTTTACTTGCTCACCAAGTATTAATATTATAAATTGCAACAAATCAACAATTTACATAAAAGATGTAAATTAAAAAAAAACAATTAGTTAATATAAACAAACAATCATTAACGAGTCACAGAAGCATCGGGTGCTCTCGGTAATCTTCGATTCGCACGTGCGGCGCACGAGAACCGCCTCATTTCTCGGTACATTTCTATGAACTATCTTTTGTTTCACGCGTCAGGCACATTCGCTAGTAACTCATACAAGTTCTATTAGCAGTCCTCGTGCACTCGCCGAAGCGCACGAGAATTTTTCTTTACAGGGAAAATAAATCTTAATAATTAAAATGCTTAAATAGTTTTGTCTTTTATTTGTTATAATTTAAAATTTTATTTGTTATATTATGTTTTTGTATGTTTCAAAAATAAATATTAATATAGTAATTTAAAGATGAAGTAATATTTTGTAATTTTTAAATATTTTGAATTGGTGGTTCAGCGCCGGAGCGCACTTAAGGTACCTACAGCCGCCACTGTAAGGACATCTATCTGGACTGAGTAAAAGCAACTAAATCTCCCAGAATACATAATTAAATAAATAAATATTGTCGGACAAATTACACAGCGCCACCTAGCCCCAAAGTAAGCGAAGCTTGTGTTATGGGTACTAGACAACTGATAAACATACGTAAATACATTTTATTTGTAAATACATTTTTTTGTGAATACATACTTATTATACATAGAAAATACACAGACCAATACAAACAGACATGTTCCTGCACACAAATGTTTGTACTGTGTGGGAATCGAACCCACGAGCGTTGGTGTCAAAGTAGCGTAACAGCGCGTTTCACCACTGCGCCACCGAGCTCGTCATTACATGAACTAGATAACTAGAAGTTTGTATGCTTAATAGTGAATAAGGTTACTAAGAACTTGCTGCCTTAGCAATAACTGCGGGAATGTTACTTCTTGTATAGCGAGCGTTCATAGGTAATAGAAACCGATTAACATTAGGTGGATCGTATGCTTGTTTGCTATATAACGTAGTATAAAAACGTATCAATGCCGATCATATGGTCCAACTATAGGACAATAGATCTACATAATCACAAAGCAGCTGAACACTGGAAAGACTAATTAATAATTGTATAATAGGCATGATTTATTTCACGAACTCTGAACTGAGAGCAGTGGAAGAAGCTATCTGACCGCAGTTATTGCACGAAAGAAGAAAATTTCTAGTGTTTTGTGTACTCGTAAGTTTGAAATCACCGTACCGTTAAGTTAAATTAAATACACAAAGTAAGTCCTATTAATCAAATGACGACATCACGTATTTTTTATTTTTTTTTATTTAAATATTGTCGGACAAATTACACAGCACCAACTAGCCCCAAAGTAAGCGAAGCGTAATACGTAAATGCATTTTTTTTCTGTAAATACATACTTATTATACATAGAAAATACCCAGACCAAGACAAACAGACATGTTCATGAACACAAATGTTTGTACTGTGTGGTAATCGAACTCACGAGCGTTGATGTCAAAGTAGCGTAACAGCGCGTTGCACCACTGCGCCACCGAGCTCGTCATATTAATTATTATATTGACGGTTACGTATTAATATCGTATATAAAACAATAAAGGCTTTTCTAGATATGAAATTAATATTTACTTAATACTTAGTTGCTTAGTCTGTTGGTTAGCCTGCTTTCATATCTACGACCTTGAAAAAAGGCACCACAATGGTGTATTTGTTATATATTTCTATCTATCTATCTATAACTTCACGCCAGATCCCTTGCGGGGTAGGCAGAGAGAACCGAGCGCCACGTGACTCGATCCTTACATATCTCACTCGCTTCTTTAACATTAATTGCTCTGCTCATGCACGCTCGCCGGTTTCTAGGGCTCCTGACATCACCTTCTGATAGAACACAACCAATTTGGTCATATATTTAGGATACAAAAATAATTATTTTAGTTAACTACACTTGTTATAGCCGAAACTTCGTATGTAGTTGTTCGCTAAAAGTTATCTCGCTAATGCTGTGGACACATCAGCGACTATTGGGTTTCTGAAGAATAATTGTGAAATTAATGTGCAATGGCGTCAATTCCTTGTCAATGATGACCTGTCTTACAATTTATCTAAAGTGTAGTTGACGAGTGTATTTTTATATAGTATTTACTACTATATGTATATATATATATATATATATATATATATATATATATATATATATATATATATATATAGCTTCAAAATGACGCAGAACCTCTAACACCGGGTTGTTGTTGTACTCCATTAAGTTATGTCTTAATATAGTAGAACAACAAAACAGTTATTAGTAAACATGTCTGATCAACAACAATCGAGATGAAGGGGAAGTTCCTTCATATCGGTTGTTGTTCTTCCGACTCACGCTATGTTAGTGGAGCGGTATTTTAGGTATTTAGCGCGCTAAACTCTTACCCTTACAAGCCTTAACTTACCGGTAACGCCGCGCCACCCAATCGATACCTGGGATTCATCCCAGTTTAGGTTGCAACCTATATTATCACAAGGATAGCCGATAATTGCTATTTACATCTGATTACATCCTGTTGTTATTGTAGGAACCACTGTGTGTAACCAATATACGACATCTAAGCAATGCTTAATAAGCCTAGCCCTTTTACAAAAAGCATTTTTTTTAACGTTGAAAGAATGCAGGATGAAAAAATGACGAAGCAGATATACAACGAAAAAGTGGAAGTATGTAGGAGCTTTAGAAATCGGCGAGCGTGCATGAGAAGAGCAATGAATGTTAAAGAAGCGAGTGAGGTGTGTAAGGATCGAGTCACGCGACGCTCGGTTCGGCTCGCTCACGGGATTTAGCGTGAAGTTATAGATAGAAGGACTTTTTTTAATAGGACTGTTCTGATACTTTGGCTGTTTATAAAAAATCGGCCAAGTGCGAGTCGGACTCGCGCACGAAGGGTTCCGTACCATTATCTATACAAAAGGCAAAAAAAAAAACACGTTGTATGGGAGCCCCCCTTAAATATTTGTTTTATTTTAATTTCATTATTTATTCTTAAAGTGAACATATAACTAAATATTCTGTAAAAATTTCAAGCGTCTACCAGTTGCCGTTATCAATATCGAGCAAAAATGAGCAAACAAATCACGTTTGTTGTATGGGAGCCCCCTTAAATATTTATTCAATTCTATTTTTTAGTATTTGTTGTTATAGCGGCAATAGAAATACATCATCTGTGAAAATTTCAACTGTCTAACTATCACGGTTCATGAGATACAGCCTGGTGACAGACGGACGGACGGACAGACGGACGGACGGACGGACGGACAGCGGAGCCTCAGTAATAGGGTTCCGTTTTACCCTTTGGGTACGGAACCCTAAAAAGGATGACAATGTGACAAAAAATGTTAAAAATATGACATTAGTATTAATTTACTTATAAATTATTTCTATACTTAAACAATCAATTTGCAATTATAGTTTTTAAGATATTATTTACAGTCATCAAAAGCTTGCAACAATAAAGTGTTTAAGTATCTGTTAAGTATATTTTACAAAGTATGTGGCAGAAATAGCTATTTATTATTTGGCAATCATGAGATCAAATAGCGTAGATAAGGCGACGAAGAAACATAAAGGTTTTATGGATATCTGATAAAACATCAAATTATTATTCTCTAGGTAAAATACGTCCTGTGGTAACAGTAGATATGAGTCTTTTAAAATTAAATAAACTGCCTATATTTGCAATTGTCATAATATCATATTTGTTTATTTAGTAATAGTCCATGACTGTCTCTCACTGTCCAGAACTTATGGTTACTTTTTTTGAATTTCCAATCTCTATCATTCTTTCTCAAGGTTTTCAATAAGATCCTAGTAATATGAAACATAAATCACAGATCTAACAATATATTACGAAAAAAGAAAACATTATTTTCATCACTGCGCTCTCCCATTCTCAGTAACAATAATGAAAGATGGTTGTATAAAGAAAGGATTACTATTGTATATGACGATAATTAAGATAATGGTATTGAAAGAGAGGTAATCAGAATAAACACTAGGATTACGGTTGATGGTGTAGTATTAAAACAAGTTGACTAGATTATATATCTCGGGAGCGCTTTTAGCAGGGATGGAAGGTACACGGCTGATGTGGAGAGACGAGTGACTGCAGGGAACAGCGTGAATGAAGCGTTGCGTAAACTTCTAGATAGTCGAAATCTAAACCAGAAGGCACAGCTTGCTGGAACAACGCGGTATTAATCTCAACGCTAACTGATGTAAGTGTAAGCTGAGTATTGCAGAGAGAGCATGAAAGTTGGATAAATGTGGTTAAGATGCGGCGAGCATTGCGCAAAATTTGTGGTGTAAACTTGCTGACCACGTTCGTAAAGAGAATTGGTCTGAAAAAGGATATCGGTGTTAACAAAAACATGTTCCGTTGGTTCAGTTCGGTAAAATGAATGCAGGATGAAATAATGACGAAATGGATGTGTAATTCGAAAGTGCAAGAATGTAAGAACCGAGGAAGACTAAGACTCACCTACCACCTACCAAATCGATCGTGTTCTATCAGGAGCCCTAGACCTGGACCTGATGTGAAGATGTACATATATACACTCTTCTATAATACAATATTTTTGTGTAAATGCATTTAATCTGTGACAAGTATCAGAAGTATTGCGCTTGTCGACGCCACAATGAACACTATATGAATAGTGTAGGTGTCAGTGCCACGTGGCAGAAAATAGAACTAAATTTAAATATCTGGGCTAGGAAAGTAATATAAACGTTATCGATCCAAGTAATTTGACTAGTTGCATTGTGTATGTTTCATTGGATGGCTGAATATCGCTCAGATCGGTGGTATGTCGGCGTCATTTCGTAAAAAGGCTAGGCTGTTAATAGTAAGGCTAATTAAGCTAGTTAGTTGGTTGCGACGTATACAATTTTGACGCCAACCGTATATTAGTATTTTTTCCGCAGTTCACAACAGATATAACTACATA
This sequence comes from Pyralis farinalis, assembly GCA_947507595.1. Taxonomy (NCBI): domain Eukaryota; kingdom Metazoa; phylum Arthropoda; class Insecta; order Lepidoptera; family Pyralidae; genus Pyralis; species Pyralis farinalis. The sequence continues at coordinate 13,702,558 of OX382257.1, read as the reverse complement.
CCTCAAAAAGAAATTCAACGTATATATCGTAAATTTTTGCAGCCTGTAAGCATTCTGAAAGGTATGTAGAACCGCTAGTATTTCATTAATAAAAAACATAAGGGTACAACTATATTGTACAGTTGAGAGCACATTAATGAATTTGTATTTTTGCGATAAGACCCGACTGTATTTATTTGTACTGTATACTATGTGATATTTTCAGAACAATTTCCCAATGACATAATTGAGGTACAACTTGAAATAAATAAATCAAATCAATATGGAAACACGAAGTCTCCGAAGTCCTATAACATCATAAAAGTTCATAAACAACCTGCTTTAAGAGGTAACTTTTTTTAATATGACTAAAGTGGCAAACAAACGTTCGACATATCAGATGGCAGATGTCAAATGCCTTGGTGTTGCAAATGAAATACTTAATGTAGTGTGTAAACTCTTGCGGTACCCAAGATTAGGATTGTTAATAATTCTCCCAACTTGGTTGGCATTTGAATACTACCCAAGGGCCCTGACCCTGACCGTAAGATTTTGGTGAGAATTAGAACTTAAGTTCGCTGCAGCGCTAAAACATTAGTTCCCTCTAATTAAACAATTAAAACAAGAAGAGCTAGATCGTTCATGGAGCATTATTTTCTCGCGACCAAAACATTGTAAGCGGCATGAAATTGTTGGCGTTTACGCGTTTCGTTCAACGTAGTTTATCAACATCGCTGTTTGGTTTAAGCGGCGCAGGGCGCTTGCGCGAGTGTGCGTGTGTGTTTGAGTTTTAGAGATTGGCGACAATGATGCTGGTGATGATGATGGTGAGTCGTTGAAATTATGGATGAAAATTGATTTTTTTTGAGAGATAAACTTTTTAAGGTAAAATAATTGTAATAGTTCAGAAGTGTTAAATTTTTATTGTAATATAAATTGTCATGTTTGTGTACTATAGCGCAATAAATGAATATTGTATTTTACCGCATATATGATAGTACTTTTATACTGATAAATAAAGCAATTCGTGCGAAATGATTCCCTAACCATTCTAAAATATTCAAAAATGCACAACTTTAATGTTCAAGTTTTCACTTCTGCCGGCACTCCCGGAGTGCAACCCACTTTTTTTTATGGTATAACTACAAATTTACTGTTTTCGGATTTTTTCCTTAACTTGTGCTACATGACCTTGCTTCTTACCAAATTTCATGATCTGGGTCAACAGGAAGTACCCTATAGGTTTTGATTACTTTACAAGTGTCAAAATACGCGCATAAACGAGGTATAAACAGCCGTATCTTTTGGTTACGTTGATTTAGAAGATAAATAAAAAACAGTTTCAAAGTTTTCATACGGTACTTGTGCGCTGCCTACCTTTTAGGTTCATTTACGTTTTTTACGAGTACCCATACGTTATTAGCTACTAAAAAAATATCAGCTTTACTAAAGTGACACGGCTCTCAGTTCTTGTACCATTAGGAATGTCTCAGTTAGTACAGTGTTTGTTTTTAGCTGTTCCGCCAGGAATAAAAACAATATCACAAGCAGCTACATCAAGAAAAAAAACATCATCACAAGGCCAGACAGAAGTATCTTTGCAAATACCTTCGCAAGCAGTTTCAAAATCAATTCCGCAAATACACGCAGCTTCACGAACGCCAGGAGCTCTACATTCCCCAGCACTAGCCGACAACAACAGCAATAGGCCAGTTTATATGGAAGACTTAGACAAAGCCTTCTCAGATTTTGAGTTAAAGTTAGCATCTAGCACTATTACTAATACAGGTATGTTTTCTCGATATATTTATTACATCATCCTGGCTAAGTACGAGTAATAACAAAAAAAAAGAACTTGAAGTTTGGCTAGTGTAGTAGCTAGCTAATAAGCAAACCTGTTGGTGTACTGTCGGTCCAGCATGCTTAGCTTCCTCTGATTATACTGACACCGTCGCCGCGCCGCTTTGACCTGGGATGGTAAAACTGCAGCGTATAGAGGCCACATATTACGATGTCTTTTCATTAAGGATTTGCTCGTAACTCGCTACGCCTAGACGGGTTAGGGACTGTCTTCAAAGCTTATTGAATTGTTGAACGACAGGTCTTATACTGTGTGCATCTCAAATGCTTGTAATTGACTTTGGCTCTGAATGTGATGTTGCATCAAATATTATCTGGACTTTCAACTGAATTTGTGACTTTTTGTAGATCGCATGTAGTTACAATGTCATTTTTAGGAGGTTCAACATATACCAGATGTCTATATTTCTAGCAAGGGCAAGAACTGTTTATCATGTTCTATACAGTATCCAACGATAAGTGATTTCCTATACTGTTTGATAAATATATACAGATAGATGTCTATCATTAAGCTAAGTTAAGAGAGGTAGGCAGTAAGCAGTTTTTCTGGGAAAATTCCTCCACGTCGCAATGAACCGCAGCCAAAAAATAACTTTTTGGAGGATGTTTCTGCGAATGAGTGAGATTAACCAGTAAGCTCTCCTTATAGGAGTTGCTTCTAGTAGCGGGATGGAGTCACTCCTTGTATTTATAAGATAACCTGTGAAGTGAATGTACTTCTTAAGTCGAGCTGCTATGATGATTTTTAATCTTCTTAGTTTCTGTGATTTAAATGTGGTGTTCAAGGTGTCGACATTAGTTCTCAATCACCAGGATCACTACGAGTATCTACTAAACCTGCAGCCGATGGATCTTATAATATTGCTAATATTGTGGAGCTTCTGAAAAAAGGTATGCATGTGGCACCAAACTTTAAAACATTAGCATAAAACTGGAATCATGTAAATTTTTATCGCTTTTGTATTTAAATTTGATTTCAAACGAAAAGGATACTCTTGTGATCACTCACATGTCTATCTCTATATCTATTTCTTAGTCACGAGCCTTTATTTGAGAATGTATATGAATTTGAAATTATCATGTCATACAATACATAATCCTGACATATTAGAATACGAATTACCTAAAAGTAACAAATTATAAGATATCAGCAGAGCACTCATGGGATTTAGCAAGCACATTCGTATATATTAAATCTTTGTGGATACTTCAACAAACAACAAAATGGTAGCCGACGGTACTCAGTTTGCGATATTATGAGGCCACTTTCGTGTCTGTCTTTATACCTGTCTGACTGACACAACTATATAAACTTGAAACCTACATATATTATACTACGTCAGGAGGCATACAAGCATACGGCTCACCTGATGTAAAGGGGGTACCGTAGCCTATTAACGCTAGTAATATATTAAGTATCACTTGCGCGATGCCTCCTCTGCTGCTTACACAGCAACTCCTTGGGAACTTGGGAGCTTACTTGTGACCTCACTCATACGCAAGAATACAACAGCCCTCTATGGAGTTGTTATTTGACTGCGGTTTTCTGTGAGGTGGAGGTACTTCCCCAGACGGGCTGCTTTGATGCGCACTACCTCTCTTAAAACATCCAGACCAAGACAAACAGACATGTTCATGCACACAAATATTTGCCTTGTGTGGGAATCGAACCCACGAACGTTGGTGCCAAAGTCGCCTAATCCATGACTGAGCCACCGAGTTCGTCAATATTATTAAAGTTCCTAAACAATTATATTCTAATATATTAACAATAATTTGTCAAAAATAAACAATACAGAATCCAAAGGTTAAAAGGGTACAAGGGCTTTGAATTATATGGAAAACATCTTCACGAACACGCTTGTACGTATTTTTTTTATTTCAAGTTATATGTTAAGTTTTAATACCGAAAAATTAACCGTATTTCAATTGTTTAAAAAATCGAACCAGAGACAACCCTTACGCAACCTTTTTTCTTAATGAAATCTGTCCAAATTAGGTATACAGACACCCTGGGTTATGTTGACCATATCTTCGAAAAATATGGCTGTAATTTATCTTATCGAATCTGGTGCCCTTACCAGCGGGTTGATCAAACAGGTAAGGGCGCCATTGACTCTACCGATAAAAGTGAGACTTATACTACAGAATCATAATCTTTTTTATTTTCAGGAGTACTCGTGCAGTCTCACGGACCAATCCCCACCGACCGTAATTTAGATTGGATTCAGATTAAAATACCTAAACAATAAAATTTACTTCATGAACATTTTCTGTTTATATGAATTTCTGTTTATATCTTTCACGCACAATTATTAGCGTCAGAGTTTATAGACTAGGAGATCCCTGGTGCTATTTTTCCCCACAATCGTTTCAGCTGAGTTGACGTGCGAATTAAGTTTTCTAAATTCTATCTATAACTCCACGCCAAATCCCTTGCATGGCAGAGAGAACGGAGCGCCACGTGACTCGATCCTTACATATCTCACTCGCTTCTTTAACATTCATTGCTCTTCTCATGTACGCTCGCCGATTTCTAGGCCTCCTGACATCACCTTCTGATAGAACACGACCAATTGGATCATGGTAGGTAAGTCTTGGCCTTCCCCGGCTCCTACATCCTTCCACTTTTGCATTGTATATCTGCTTCGTCATTCTTCTATCCTGCATTCTTTCTACATGCCCGAACCAACGGAGCATGCCTCTTCTTATTTTAACACCGACGCTTTCTTTCAGACCAGCTCTGTTTCTAACATCATCATTGCGAATACGGTCTACAAGCCTATATAATTTTACGACCTGAGAAAAATACATAAATACAATATCGTAAGCGTTAAAGCTATTCTTTATTTATCAGCATTTTGTAAATGGCGATGACTTATGTCAGTGTTACAATAATAATGATAATGGCAAATGATAAGTGAAATAAAATAGTAATGCATGTGGGAAATTAATTCCAGACCTTTTCGTCAGACCCTTAAGAAAGAGTGTTTTAGATGTGCGTTTTGAAAATATTGTTAGGATTGATCTGGTGGAAACCCTGTTTATAAAATCCAATATATATTTGTCTGCATAGAATATTTGATTAAATAAAGATGTATTACAAATCAAAACTTAAGATCTTTTATTATTACAGACAAAATCACATAATGCAGGTTTTTAAACAAGAAAGTATGTGCAAAACTTGTTGACTCAATTTATTATCACAGCATTTCAACACCTCAAAAATGATTAGTTACTTGGGCTTGAAGTATTAAAATATACATATGCCACCGATCAATCTTGTAAAAAAAAATTGTACACCTGAAGGACGACCGCGATTAGAACACATTGCTTGTCGAAATGCTGACACGGTGTACATAAAATAAAGACAGTACAAACAAAACCAATCAATTACTTGTACACGAACAATTATTTAAACGCTACTTCGACCTCTGGACTCGGACGCACACAAAAATTAAGTGGAAGGTTATTTATGACCCTCGTTTCGAGATAATACCATGTAATATTATTAACTCATCGAACTATGCTGACGTTAACTGAAGGTTGTATTCATAGTGGGAGGGCGCGGAGATCTCCTATATTCTTTGTCGAGTACTAAACTTGTATAAACCGGTGAACGTTTGAAAAGAGAGAGTATCTCTAGTACGCTGCTGTTTCTGTTGCTAATGCAGCGACTCCTCAAGATTTACTCTAACCTTATTAGGAAGACAAGAACCCTCCTGAAATTATTATTTAGTTGTGGTCTTCTATTTGGTGGAGAGAATTCCTCTGCTAGGCTGCTTAATATAATATATAATTTTAAACATATTATTTAAATTAAGACACATACGATAAGAAGAGCTTGATAGCGATGTGCGTGTAAGTTTACTCGAATACGTAAGTTAAGCAGTGTCGATCCCATTTTGTCTATGGATGGGTTTAGTTGTCTCAAGTCGGGTTCGGAGATCGATAGCAAGCTTTCAGAGGCTGGGACAGTCGCTTTACATCAAGGGGCTTGTATGTTTACTTTGTTGTCAATGCTTGTATACTTAGCGACGTTGAAAGAAATATATGTGTTTTGCTTACTATCTCAGTCGGTGTGACTAGCCTTTCATCATAAAATCATGATAATATTAGTAATAGATTTATAGTTTGTTTTGACTAATTGTTAATAGATGACATTGTATCATTATTACGTTGTGCCATGGTTTCATTTGAGAACCATAATAAAATGTGTATGCGAACGGAGATATTAAAATAATCCTTGGTGTGGCTTTTACTCTTATACGAATTCAGGAATGCATCTTTATGGTAACTTATTTACTCATAAGTTGTCAATAACAGTAAAGTTCTTCCTACATATGAAAACAAAATAATTTCTAAACAACAAAGCTATTTTTAAATAAGATTCCATTTTCCATTCAGTAATCAGAAAATTACTAAATATTGATATTTCTTCCCTATATAATATTTTACATCATTTTATTTTTCAACAAACATGTATACATTCTACTTGTCTATCTATATCTTCACGCCAGATCCCTTGCGGGGTAGGTAGAGAGAACCGAGCGCCACGTGACTCGATCCTTACATACCTCACTCGCTTCTTTAACATTCATTGCTCTTCTCATGCACGCTCGCCGTTGTCTAGGGCACCTGACTTCACCTTCTGATAGAACACGACCAATTTGGTCATAGTAGGTAAGTCTTCGTATTCCTCGGCTTCTACATCCTTCTACTTTTGCATTGTATGTCCTCATTGTTACATCCTGCATTTGTTCTACATCTACATGTTTCGAACCAACGGAATATGCTAATGTGAAAAAGTTATCATAAAGTACTTTTCTGCCACCAGAACCGGTAAAAGGAAAAAGGTAGGATACTATATACGCGTGCCGAAGCAGGATGATGATAATGGCGAATCCCTTACTCCCCACTTTGTTACCAAAATATAAGATCTGAAATAAAGTTATGTGTTCTATGAAATCGATCTTTGTGGAATTATTTAATATTTTGTAGTTTATTTATCTCAAGGAATGGCTTGTGATACAGATACCTAAATAAATAGCATTTTGTAGTTTTGTGATTTATTTATATGTATCACAAGGAATGACTTGTGATACAGATAAATAAATCACAAAACTAGAACACTTACTTGTAATAACATAAGGGCTAAATAAACTATTATTCACCCACGTTAAACGTAATTTCATTATGCGTAATATAATTGAACTAGATTCAGTATCGGTGACTAATATCTTAGTCTCAAATATGTCAACAGCACAAAGAGAACATCGAAATAACATCGAACGCATTCCGAAATTACTCACCATATAGCGGACAATCGTACAAGCTTACAAGTCTTGGCTATGAATAGGACGCAGTTATGCAACACCAATACACTATGCTACAGTCACAGTTTGCAAATAGTGTAATTCATGAAAGTCTAGGCAACGTACAAAATAGATGTTATATTTTAGGTTTACTACATAATATACATGTTACATTGTCCAAAACTTTCATATATTAAACACTAGTGTAAGTAAATTAACAATGTAAATTAAACACTTGCCTGCATAATCATAGAGTATAATTTTGAGGCGTATCATTCAGATCATTGAAAGCATTGTAACTTCCCCCCCCCCCCTCGATTATTTTTGTGTTTTATGTATGTATTTTTTTTGTTATTTATTTATTTGTTATAGAGGGGAGACTAATTACTACTTATATATATAAATAGCTTAAATATATATCTGACTAGGTACCTATGTACTACTAAACCCCGCCTTCTGATTTCATCTACTTAACTCATTTCCCCGTTACCACCCCGCCTACATTATGTCTCTACTTATGTTATGTACAGAGCTACTCTATATAATATTATATTCTACCTTTATATGTCTCACCCTCCTGTTTTATTTGTTTATTAACTTAAATATATAATGGTACTACTTATGTGAACCCCACTCTTATAGAAATACATTCTGTGTACTAAGTATCGGGAATTTGTCAATAAAACAAAAAATACAAATTATTCATCTAAATTTATTTTATCGCCTTCAAAGTAGGCCCCATCGCTTGCAATACAACATCTCCACCGCTTCACCCAGTCTTCCATACATTTTTCATAGGCTATTTGCGGTATGGCCTTTAGCTCATTCAGCGAATTTTCTTTTATGGCTTCTATCGACTCAAAACGTTTTCCTCGAAGTGGTAATTTTAACTTGGGAAATAAAAAAAAGTCAGACGGAGCCATATCAGGTGAATACGGTGCTTGGTCGAGAACTTTTGTTGAATTTTTCGCTAAAAACTCTTTCACTATAATGGCTGTGTGTGATGGTGCATTATCATGGTGCAGCATCCATGAGTTGTGTTGCCACAAATCTGGACGTTTTCGGCGGATACTCTCACGCAAACGCTTCATGACGCCTAAATAATATTCTTTATTCACTGTTTCTCCCTCTGGAAGGAATTCGGAGTGAACCACACCACGGTAGTCAAAAAAAACTGTCAGCATCACCTTGATTTTGGAGCGACTTTGCCGCGGTTTTTTGGGTTTCGGCTCGTTTTCGAGACGCCATTCTGAAGACTGTTGGCTTGTTTGCATGTCGTACTCATAAACCCATGTCTCGTCGCCAGTTATTATACGTTTCATAAAGGTCGGATCCGTAGAAGCTCGGGAAACCATGTCTTCAGCGACATGCTTTCGCTGCGCTTTTTGAACAAAATTGAGCTCTTTTGGAACTAGTCGAGCGGCGACGCGTTTCATGCCTAAAATGTCAATGAGAATGTTGTGGACGGACTTAAAAGATATGTTCACCTCACTAGCCAACTCTCTCAGACTCATACGTCGATTTTCGAGCACTAGCTTCTTGATTCTGTCGATGTTTTCTCTGGTCGTAGCGGTTGAAGGTCTACCAGAACGAGGCAAGTCTACTACTACTTCTCGGCCTTCTTTAAAAGCCTTATACCATTCATAAGCCCTTGTTTTCGATATACACGATTCGCCGTAGGTATTTCGCAACATTTTTAGTGATTCACCACATGTAATATCATTTGAAACACAAAATTTAAGGCACACTCTTTGTTCAACAATATTTTCCATTGTAAAAATCGCCGAGGACTCAAAACTATGACCAACAAAAAGTGTAGTTTAAAACAAATTAAATGACAGATCCCGCTCAAATTTTGCGCGCTAAATCAGTACAGTGCTACCAACATGCAGTAAAAAAATTAGAACGACCTCTTTTACGCGGGTCTTTTTATTGACATATTCCCGATACTTTTTACACAGAGTAGTATATCTACTAAGAACCTTTCATGTAATGAACATAGTTATTTGTTTATCTACCTCCTTACCCCGCACATAACTACTCCTGTATCTAATCTGTACCTGAACTACCACTAGTGTATTGACGATATATATATTCTAGAATTCCTGATTCTAATTGTCACTACTTCTTGACCTAAAATCAATCTACTTAACTAAACTTATTAATTAGGTGTCTCAGATGTGTCACGTCAACCCTCAAGTTAAATTATTGGCAGTGATCGTTTTAGTGGCAACTACATTGTGAGCAGCAACCCAGAGTCCTTTTCGTGGCTGAGATGGCTAAGCAATTCGAGAACCCTACCAGTTAAGCTTCCTAAGTAACGTAGCACCGCAGTACTTTAAAGAGTAACTATTCCCTAAGGTTATCTTCCTGTCTCTACTCAATATGTTTATATATATGTGAAGATCCAATCGTCCGCTCCACGTTTAGGTTACTTAGCTTGGGGAAATTATAAAATATCAAAGATTTAATGTGTGCTTTTCTTTACCACTCTATCTCAATCGGACTGTTAGAATTGTACCGTACCCTATCGGATTTTGATTGGTTCTTTATTGCTTAGGACCAGCATTCTGACAGATGGACGCGCGTACCAAAGGAGATTCTGAAGAATCGGATGACCCTCGTAGTTAGACGTTGATTGGATTATAACTAATGTCTATGCATATTCATATAACACTGTAATTGATTTAATGATATCCTATTACTAGGCAGGGACTTTAGAATCTTAAGAGAACCCTCAGAATTAGAACGTAAGTCTCCTAGATTTAGCTATAGTTTAGCTATCGATGTAGTAGGCATTTATACTCCTCATCAACATTCGAATCAGAATTAAGTATAAGATTAGATTGTTTACACCACAGCTCCGATCGGACTCACAAGGCCATGGCGAAATAACCTATGGAGTCACTTTGTAGTGTGAATGAATGTTGTTACTATCTTGATGTTCAGTTCAAGTTAACGGTTCCGTAAGGCGATGACAAGACAAGCTATAGTTATTTTCGGTAGTGAGATAATGTTAGTTCCCACCACCAGGATTCTATTTAGAAATCAATTATAAGACAGAGAACGCTCTTGCTTGCGCTATCCCCTCGGGCAGTGGCATATATTCTATATTAAATGATATGAAAGAGGAAGGTTAGTAAGCAACCTATATTCAATTTAGAGCTCAAATATAAGATAGAGAACGCTCTGGCTCGCGCTAGCCTCGCGGGGCAGTGGCATATATTCTATATTAAATGATATGAAAGAGGAAGGTTAGTAAGCAACCTATATTCAATTTAGAGCTCAAATATAAGATAGAGAACGCTCTGGCTCGCGCTAGCCTCGCGGGGCAGTGGCATTATTAACTACGGTTAATTTTATGTAACTGGAGAATGCTAGTGTTCGCCCTATGTACTGCTCTGAATGCAACCATAACATAGAGAACACTCCCACTATATGTGAAAAGGAGAAGCAGGAAAGAGAAAGACCGCCGACAACACCCCTCCATCTGACCATTCCCAATTCATCTCGTTGATCTTACGAGTATGTAACATATGTGAGAATGAGAAAATTGTTCTTACAATTTATCTAACGACTTCTCAGTCTTCTATTAAATTTGTTTTGTATTTTTAAATTTATCTGAGGCAATTTAGGAATAATCACATGGGTCTTTCCCCAGAACCACCTAACTTCCTGATTTCCCTTTTCACACTACTTTAGATAATATTCACTATATCAAATTCTACAATTTCAACCACCACTAATTGGATTTTTCAAATTTAAAGCAAGCATCATTTTACAAAAGCACAAGTATTAAACTTCTCGTCTGCTAACTGAACACAATGATTGTATAAGGTTATTTGAGCACAATCTAACTGAACTGCAATCGGTCAAATCGCCACTATGCCACCGCTATCAGTTATTACAAATAAGGCAAATCCCTCAGTTGTGTCCACAGATACCGTATTTGTTTATAATAAAATGTACTGTGAGCGTCATCTATACATTCGTCAGTCTTGTAAGGTAACAGCCAGGCGCTTTTCTCAGTCACCACTGTTACACGGGGTCTATTGCCCAGACTTCTAAATAATATAGACAACAATTAATCAAGTAAAGTTTTCTGCTCTTCCGGCAGTAGCGAAGTCTCCTCACTTGAGAGACGTTAGTAAGTTTGGTAACGGTATTTGCAGTGTGTTACTTCGGGATATTGCTCTAACTGTTTAGGCTAAATCTGACCGAACGCAAAGCCCGCCAGACTAGTGAAATCAATAATGAGTATTAAGGTTAAGTCTTGAAAGCAGTTCAATTGTCCTGTCCGACATTCGGTTGACTTTAACGACCGCGAGGTTGACTCTACATGGCTTATAACGCTTCAGGTGAGGAACCCTTGTCGTACTGAGGAACCCGGCACGACAGCATAACCTGTTTCGCTCAGCATCACCAGACGCTCGAACGCCCCCTTCAACGCGGGTATTGTATTGCTCCCCAGAAACTACAAGTCCTCGCCGTCCAGTAGACTCCCGACACGACAGACTTTGCTGTTTCGCTAGGCGTACTTTAGACACCCGGGGTCACCAACGAACTCAGACGTCGCATTTCCTCAAGGAACTACATAGTTTCACGGTAAAGCGTTAATAGAAACCGCTGGTTGTGTTAACTAGTCCTGGAGACTCAGGCGTGTTAACTCATCGCCGCTCGACAACGACACATGAGGGAGAGTGATACATTCTGGCGAATATACTACGTTAAAAATAGCAACCACGAATAAAACTTATCGGCTGACCAGAATAAAGCACTCTTTGAGCTCTGAACATGTAACAAACAAAACTGATTAGACTAATTTCTCTAAACCGAATGTCTTCCAGTTCGCATGAATCGCCAATGAGCAGATTAATATTTATAAATCTACGAAGTGTTCACTTAGGTTGGGCTATATAAAACATGAAATTCACTTAATTGTTTATACTACTTTACTATTGATTGGTAAGCATTAAGCTGGTTTTGTATATTAATAAATAGGTACTCTGACTGTGACCGAACCGTCCAACACTTGATTGTCTTAAACTACCGCAAGGTTGTCTCTACAAGGCTTATAACGCTTCAGGTGAGGAACCCTTGTCGTACTGAGGAACCCGGCACGACAGCATAACCTGTTTCGCTCAGCATCACCAGACGCTCGAACGCCCCCTTCAACGCGGGTATTGTATTGCTCCCCAGAAACTACAAGTCCTCGCCGTCCAGTAGACTCCCGACACGACAGACTTTGCTGTTTCGCTAGGCGTACTTTAGACACCCGGGGTCACCAACGAACTCAGACGTCGCATTTCCTCAAGGAACTACATAGTCTCACGGTAAAGCGTTAATAGAAACCGCTGGTTGTGTTAACTAGTCCTGGAGACTCTGGCGTGTTAGCTCATCGCCGCTCGTCAACGACACATGAGGGAGAGTGTTACATTCTGGCTAATATACTACTTTAATTTAGCAGTCACGTATAAACTATCGGCGGACCAGAATAAAGCACCCTTAGAGCTCTGAACATGTAACCCTCAAAAAGATTCGACTATTTATCTCTAAGCCAAATGTCTTTCGACTCGTAACCACAGTCAGGAGGCAAAATAATAATTTGAAGTATGCAATGAACATAGAATCAGGCTACCTGCATATCTATGTTATAATTAAGTTGCAGGCCCCGAGACTACACTTTATCTAGACACATGCAGCCTATTATTTATTGCCCACCACCGTGACTCTACAACCACTAAAATATTAGCCTATTCTCGCGACGCGCCTACCCTCGTACTCCTTTATTCTCACCGCAAAGGTACTAACATCACGCCGTAGGATAATATGATCACCCGGACGTTTTACCGAACGAAACCCTTGACTCGACCGCTTAGCGTAACAGTTTGCTACCTATCACGCACGTCACGATTAGCTTAAGAACTAATCAGTAATTGTACCTACTGTCCCTATAAATGTCGTCTGACGCGCCTACCACGCTGTATGTTAACTAACGCGTATATTCATCGCGACTACCTACCTATCTCCTAACTAGATCTTAATAAAATGTGTACCTACAATATCTAATCTAAGATACTCGTGTAAAATGACTTCTTGAGTTTGTATTACGTTAAACGTGTGATGTGTAAGGTGGCTAAGCCCAAATCAACGATGTGCAATGTTGATTTGCTAATTGAAACTAGGGTATGCAAGGTAGTTAGCCTCGACTTTGTCTATTGCCTATAACTGTGTGTACGTCATGGTTCTAACCTAATTGGGACGCGAACCATGACTCCTAACAGAGGAAATAAATGTGTGTGTATATATACATATATAAATAAATGAGACCAGTATGGTTGGGTTGCGATCAATCTCCATGGCCCGCATACGCTGGACGGAATTCACTTCGACGAGCTCCTACCACTTTGAAAGCTCGCGAACCCAAGCACCTGGGAGACGTAACTGATCCCTTACGGGCAAAATCAGTCGCTGGCCCGTCTCAAGGCATAACCAGCTCCCTACGCCTAAGCTATATGAGTCTTCGTAGTCTCCGTGAGGTATCAAACTCATATTTAAACGAAGCTAGGCCCTAATTAGCTAACAATTCTTCAGTGTGAAATAACCACAAACCCCATTTAACCAATTTGTCGATGTTAGAACTCGCCTGACAATGTTGGTTAGTTAACTAGGTACCGCCGCCATACTCAAAGGTCTGTGACCCTTGGAATTCTGGCCACATCGTACAACACAGTTAAATAACCAACACTAAATCCGAAGAAATATTAGAACCCGATTTATGACCTAATTACTTAAACGCGATCACATTGAATCAACATCCCAGCGCAGCGTCACAAAGATCGGCAGATATACCGCCAATTCCATGCACAATGCTCAAGATAAAGAATCAACGCTATACTTAAACAAAATTAACACGAGAAGTTAAATTCCATAAAAGAAACCCCCTTCGCGGACGAATAATGCTACGTTTCAATTCCCAGAATTTGCATATCACAAAACCGCGCCATTTTGATTGCTCAACATGCGCCACGCTACCACCATCGGCGCCTGAGCACCGTAGGTTCGGCCACGCTGCACACAATTTGAACAATCAACCTGAATTTTAGCGAAATATTAAACACCGGGTTATCCAATATTAAGTTAACTACAATTACATTGATTCCATGCCCAAGCCTAACGTTACGATCAATTTGACAACTTAATTGTCCCATATCTCGCTACGCAGCTCAAAGGCACAGAATCAATGCCGTTCTCAACACAATATTAACACAAAGAAATTAAAATTAATAATAAAAAGAACCGTTCCGCGATTTATCAGCGATACGCCTATCACCCCAGAGATTCACACCGACAAAAAGGCCCTTCACGAACAATTATCGATACGTCTTATTACCTTAAAATTTCACACTAAAAAAGCCATGAACTAACGAATCACCCGTTTTTATATCATCCGCCTACCCTCAAGCCTCTTCACCCCTCTCTACGTATCTCTGTCTCTCTTTCCAAAATATTCTAGAATGTTCTATAGCAAATCGTCATTCAATATTCGAATCTATTTCGTTCCATTTAAGTAGCTTATACTGTTTACGAATCACGACACACTTTTCATCCACGACTAGCAACCGCGCGCTGATTGGTAGTTCAAGAATATCACGCCACTTCGTCTGGTATACGTCTACCCTCTTACAAGTTAACATTTTTCCTAAGCATACGGCTGTAATACCTTCAATAACATATTATCACGCCCGCTCGCCCGCGAGGCAGACAGCGAGAATCGAACACTATGTGATGCGTCCTTCAAACCAAGTATGAACAACAATGACCTATTAAATAAAGTAGTGAACGATGCACCAACATTCCTAGTCGTTAATTTATACATAATTCGACTACATATATCCATATGATTGCAAGGTTATTTTTATTTGTGACGGCAACAATGTTATTTCATTGTGGTCCGTTACAGCATCTACTAGAAGATAGAGAAATGGTGCGTACTTCCTCATCTTCTTTTTAGCACACGGTAAAAGCATATTTAACACGGTGGACTAATTATACATTTATGTTTATATTAACTGCTATAAAAATTCTTAAACATGCTACAAAGTGTTGGCTCATGTAGCTACCATAAAAATATCTTGAAATGATTGAGTGGTTTTAATCGATCTGGAGGAGAGAAAAAAGGTTCTCAATTCAACTGTAGATTTTTTGTATACATCTGCCTCTATTCTAAACGAGTTTTGAAAATTGTATTTTTATTGGGAAGGTCCTAAAGTTCCATTGTCGGGGTTGAATATTTTATTTCTAATAAGGATAATCATGTTCTTCTTCCCGCGCTTTTGACGAGTGACGTTGTTGTTATACTTGAAATTTTTACAATTCAGTATAAAATTAGTTTTATGTGAAAATTTCGATAGTATTTTGTAACATAAGTGCTAGTGAAATTATACAGTAATGAAAAAACTCAAATATAACACGTTTATGCACTTTTTGGAAGACGTGAATAAGTTCATCAAGAACACCTTGTAAAAATCACTATCGTTTTACGGGTGGTATTTAAACTGGGTTGATTGGGTCTAGGTACCCTTCCCAAGTATTTTTCAGCACAGTTCCTGAAGCTGGAACATAGAATTAAGATTTTCAAATGGTTCTAAACTGAAGACTTTGACACTGGCATGAAGTAGCAACACTATTGCCTGCCATATATTATAAAAAAAAGGATAATCATGTTTTTACGTGAGATGGAATGTCTCGAAATGAGCTGGATACAAGAGATTACAGAGATTCTACTCGTGAAAAAGATGAGTACCTGGTGATGAACCGTAACGTTAGATTTTTCACGTAGCGGTACTACTTGCATGAATAGAGGTAAGAATATTATGAATGTTAAAGAAGCGAGTGAGGCGTGCAAAGACCGAGTCATGTGGCGCTTGGTTCTCTTTGCCTTCTCCGCAAGAGATTTAACGTGGCGATATAGATAAAAGTATTGGTATATAATACTAGAGTAATTTTAGGCAAGCAAATTTTGTACTTTACAATTGCAAACTGTTCTCAGGACAATAACTTACTTGGTATTGACAGGGAGAGGTTTTGTTATGATACTTACAGTAACAATAACATTATCTATCTCTCTTATTAATGGTCAATGGTCGCAGTTCGAACAAATTTCAAGTGTAAAAATATTGCACATATTCTAGCTAGTTTAGAAATCTCTTCGTTCTCAATACAAAAACACGATGAATAAAATAAATTGAGTTTGTAGCTTCAGGAACGTGAATCATCACTTATTATGGCTTAAAATCATACAGAATAAAAAATTCCTACCGAGGCTTTACGAAGGGATAAAAGGCTATGGAATTTGCTTACCGCAGGTGGTACGCTTATTTGACACCTGACAGAAAGAATTCAATATTAGAAATTCCATCGAGAATCTAAGTTACATATATACCCTGCAACATTATATAGGCACATAACGATGTAAAAGCCAGTAAACGTGATGCACTGAATGACCTCCCAAGCTCTGATCTTTATCTAATCTCTGTCCAAATAGCGTACATTGCAATTAAACTATTAGTTAGAGGACAGTGCGATGAATGCCGAACTCTTTGTTCTAAATTAAGTATAATACCCACCATGGCAAACCATGTACTAGGATCTATGTGGTTTACGAGTATTCTTGTAATATCGACAATATACTCGTATTAGGTTAGTCTTATATAAAGACTGACAGAATCCGGTAGGCGAAGATTTCCTTTATTTTACTCAGATACAGACAATTTGTAAGATGAAAGGTCACGGCGTAATAAAGTTTGGAAAGTAATTGAAGCTCAGTTTAGTAAAGGTATTTTCCTGTTATATAAAAATGTATATCTGACAAATTACGATACGAAATTTTAAGACTTAGTAGTGGTTCCCGAAGGGTTCATTTGTCTTTACATTTTTTGCTAAATCTTCCTTAAATCTCCCACAATATCCCCTACAGATAAGTAGTTCTCTTTAATAATATACTAAAATTAGAATAATCGTAGATTTCTTACTCAATCCTACTGCGAAATAACTGGAGTTAATCTATGTACTAGCACTTCAATAATAGAGCGATTCTTTTTTTGGAGGATGTCCCCTTGTCCAACCTCGTGTTTTTTTGGTCGATACCGGCTTACCAACAAGAGAGCTCATTTGAAACATCAATGTAAAGTACTTAAATAATATAGTCAGTTTCCACACCAACCCTAAGTAAGAATATGGTTCTTCAACCAAAGCATTTTTCGCCACGCTGCGTAATTGCGCATTGGCGGAGGTCAGTGTTTTAAGCCACCCGAAAGCCACTGATTATGCTTAATAATTGTCATCTATCGACAACAGAAGGTACCAATAGCGTAACATACCCTCCGAAGCTCAAAGAAGCTCAAGATGGATAAACTCATCATCATGAGCCGGCCCATCCATAGGCCGGCTGCGGTAGATAAAAGTGACACGCACAAGGATGCCATCGAGCTCCTCTCGGTGAGTTAATAGATCAAATATTCAACTTTTTCACAATTAGATTGCATTAGCAATTGAGTAAATTAGAACTGATAGAATTGATATATGATGTAATTGTACTTGTCAAAAAACTAATTAATTGTCTCTCGGTTAATTTTTAGTTAAATTTTTAATGTGAAATATAGTGACACCTTGCATAATAAAATTTGCATTTAAAGCCAAGCGACATTTTAACGTGATAATTAATCTTCAAGTAATAAGCTGTAGCTATAAAATAAAACAAAGAATTAAGTTACACCCACCCGATTAGTGTCAACTATCGTCACAATTTATAAACTTATGTCAGATGAAGCGAAATTGACTTCAAATCATATACATAATAAATTTATTTACATACCATATAGTTAAAAACAAAACAGTCCAGTACCTTTTTCTCCTCCTGTTTGCCAATCAATTTTCTTTTTTTATGTCAATAAAAATATTTTGAAACAGTAGAAGAGAACATATATAATTAATCCATCCATGTCGGTAGATGTAATAATTGAATAACTAATGTAAGACAAATATCACCTTAGTCTTCCTGCGACCACGGACGCTGCAAAGCGTTCGAATCTTTTGTTAAACTCAAAATAAAACGTATGCAATTTAGTCTTCCAAATGTGACTTCTGCCAAAACAGAAGTCCTCATTGAGAAAAGTAAATTTGAATTTGTTTATAATACTGTGTTTGTTGGAATTACAGTAGACTTCAAATTGTAGTGGGGCCCTCACATAAATAAACTTACCGGTAATCTTTCCTTAACCACCCTCCGCCATGTGGAGCTCATGCCAGTAAAACTCAGTATATCGAATGTACCCAATCATCAGAAAGGCGCCCCCGCTATAGAACTAAATATAAAAAAAATGTACAAAATTACACGTACTATAAACAACTGCAAAGTGCTTAAAGATTCATGATACATGCAGCAGGCGTTATATTTCACAGGTGTTATTAGCATCGAATAATTAATTGCAATAAGTAATGCTTCAATTAAAATCTAGTTTGAATGAGCGGCGTATAAAATGTAACAAAAAATAACTACTTATTAACAAACACGCCAAGCGTATATCAAACGCAAGTAAAGGGATCCGCGTACAAAATGGATTGAAAAAGCGATGTATCCCAATGAGTGGGAATCAAATTTCGCTCATTGGAATGTATCGGAACGAACCCAATACATTCTTTGAATCTTTTTTTTCATTTCTTTGGAAATGTCACTACCTCTCCTAAAATATTATGATATTTCAAGAGAGCGCCTTAGAACGTGCTGCTTCCATGTGAGTGAGGTCACCAGTAAGCTCCTAAGGAGTTGCTGTGTTAGGAGCAGAGGAGACATCGCGCGAGTGATGCTTGATGTACATGTTACAAGCGTTCATAGGCTACCTTCTTGTATGCCTTCAGACGTAGTATAAATAAAATATATATTAGATGTGTAGTAGACGAGAGGAACCGATGACGTCGATGAAACAATATTGAACTCAACCTCCCAATTTAGAACTTTTCTGTGCTTATACGGGTATTTTAAATATAAATATAAAAAAATAAATTATAATACAAAATAGAGATGTAGTTATTTTTTTTTATTTATTTACATTACCTTGCTTCGCGCCAAGTCCCTTGTGAGGTAGGCAAATAGAACCAAGCGCCACATGCGTCAGTCATTATATTCCTCAAGTGCCGGTTTCTAGAGTTCTTGACACCTTCTTATTATAAACCAATTTGGTCACGGTCGGTGAGTCTCAGGCCTTCTTGGCTCCTAAATCCTTCTACTTCCGCGTTTTCCTATTCCTAGTGTATTCTTTCTATATGCCCGGATCAACGAAGCATACATCTTCTTATCTTAACACCGATACTCTCTTTCAAACCAACTCTCTTTTATGCTTTCTCTGTATGTTAAATCCAGCTCTCGCTTCCATTCATTAGCGTTGGGATCAGCATCATATTGTGTGTAGCGAGCTGTGACTTGTGGTACAAGTTCACACTATTTCCTGCCCTCACTCGTTTCTCTAAATTAGATAAAATCCCTCCCTGATAAAATATACAATCTCATTCACTTTTTCAAACACTGTATGACCAAATGTAATTCTTACGTTTGTTTCAGTTTGCTCTCTTTCAAATATTTCTCGCATTGAGTTGTAAGCCTTTGTCAACAGTAGTGAACAGCAAACACTACTCACAACGATAAAAGATGTGAGTAGTGTTTGCAGTTCATTTGTCTGCTATGAACACGGCATCGTCTGCAAAAGGCAGATACTTCATCGCTTTGAATGTAGGATTGCGCAGGAGTTGGCCTTATCAGTATACGCAATTCTACATTCGTTGGTGGTATTCACTGTAGCAACCCTACACTAATGTTGACGTGAAATCAGGGCGACATGTTGCTGCCTACTCGCACAAATGCTGTGCATTCCTCATAAGTAGACTGTACAGCAGGAAGCATAAATTACAAGAACCGCCTAGGTTTTTCTGCACCAGAGTCTCATTTATTTATTATAACAGCAAGGTGTACCACATGCAGGTGAGGGTAGTTGTGTCTCTAAAGATCTTAGTGAGCTATTTACATCCCAGTGTTCGACACTAATGCAGAAACTATATAATGTTGCCGAGTTTTATCGGTTACGGAACCCAGTGAAACATTCTAATTCTAATTAATTACAACGTGAGCTCCAGTAATTTTATACTCGTTTATGAAGTAACGAGATACTTCGAAGGTCTAATAATAGTACTTGAGAAAAAGGATGTAGGGATCCTATTTGATTCATACATTTTTAGAATTCCATTGGTTAAAAGTGTAATTATTTGTCTGAGAAGATCATGTTTTAATACTCATTATTGTGCACACTCAATTTTATTTGGAACAAGAGTATATATATTGGGTGCGGTCGATTTTTTTTTTTATATAATTAATGGTGCTTGATGAAAATAACTTAAGAATCTAACCTAATTTTGTATATGTGATTTAAAGTCTTCATCTTTAAAATGTTTATATTTATTGCAGTATATTTTAATATTATTTATTATTAAATTAATTGCTACTCACCATTTGCTTGTAAGTCAGTCTCATTTTACAAGATCATAATCATTTCTTCTTATCACCATCTTGACTAAGACCTGTACCTAACGGGTAATCTCATATCGCTGTGCTTCCGTTTGCTCTGAATTTGATGAGGGGTTCTTTAGCCTTCCTGCCCATCAACAGACTAGCAAGACAAGTCTGCAGCCCAAACGGTATTTCAGGTCCAGTCTTGTGACCTCGAAATGTAGACACTCCAGGAGAATATGCTACACATCCCATACCACATCAGTCCTGACAAACACATCACGCCGCGTCCCTCAATTTGAAGCGATGGAAGTACTATCCGAACCCTCTGTGACTAGCAACGATTTGCGCCATAAGGTTGCCCAGGACAGCACTCCTCGCATATTTGCGTGCCCATTCAGCAGGAATATCCCTGTCATTTTATTTATGGGTTCCTCCTTGTAAAGATTTTTCCATTCCTTCAGGGTGTCCTACCTGATGACCACCTTGGCGTACGAAATCGGGAATGCGTCGCAGTCTACCGCCGTCGTCTATTGCACTGCTTTCTTAGCCAGTACGCCGGCTCTTTCGTCATGTAAGCCCACAAGTCATGCAAGTTGGTTCTTATCTCGAAAGCAATAGGATGTATAGAATTTGGGTTCTGTAACAACTCGAGGAATGACATTCTTTCGCTTACTGTGTTAACTCCCGATCAATCAACCTGTCTTGCTACCTCTGCCGCAACACCCACTCCGTTTTTATTCCAGCAGCCGTCCGTACAGATGCAAACCCCCACCGGAGATCGTAATAAGCAGAGCAGCTCCATCTAGGACCAATGCAGTACAGATGGGGTCGCGGTGGCTAGGTGGAGCTGTGAAGCTCGCTATCGCCCGTGGCTGGACTGACGCAGTATGGGGAGGGAAGTTTTGGTAATAGCTACGAGTATAATCATTTCACGGGCGTTTAGAAATGAGCAGAAAACTGAAAGATGATGAATGAAAGAATGAATTGTGGAATGAAAGAGAATATGTTGCATGAATGTGTTACGTTGTATAATAATAAGTACTAAAAAGAGCCTTGCCCATAACAGGGTGCAAGAAATAATAATAAAAAAAAACCTCACAGGAAGGTTTTCGAGGCCCACAGGCTTTTTTTTATATCTTATCACAGTTATTCGACTGGGTGCGGACTATTGGCATACACATTACATGGCAGTGTTTTAAGGCCACTGACTAGGCATAGCGACTGTCATCTATCGCAAACAATCTAGACCGACGACGGCCTAACGTGCCCTCTGAAGTAGGGGATAGGAGTTTAAGATACAAGAAAATATTTATACCAGCCTGTATGACAGTGGTCAATGTTGCTAAACTGCGTGTCTGATTGTACTGACTAGCACAACAATCCCATGAGGTCTCATTATTTTTCTTACACATTATTATTATTATTTTTATGCTCACGGTGAACTCTTTATAAGAGAGGTAGGGCGCATCAAAGCGGCTCGTCTGGGGAAGTACCTCCACCTCACAGAAAACCGCGGCGAAATATCAACTCCCTAGAGGATTGTTGTGTTCCTGCGTGTGAGTGAGGTCACCAGTAAGCTCCCAAGGAGTTGCTGTAAAAACATCGTGCGAGTGATACTTAATATATCGCAAACGTTAATAGGCTATGGTACCCGCTTTACATTAGGTGGGCCGTATGCTTGTATGCCTCCCGACGTAGTATAAAAAAAACTCCATTTTTATAAAACCAATGCGACACAGTTTAAACACACAAAACGATCCGCTATTTGCTGGCCAGACTATCGAACCATATACTATATCCGTCAGGGTACGAAAATAATGAAGAAACTGTAATGTCGAGCTTTAACGTAAACGGGGTTCCGTTCCGTGCGAAGCATCCTAATTGATTGTAACTTGAGGTCCAGTAATTTTACGCTTAAGTACAAAGTAAGAAAATTACTTCAAGGGTCTAATAATAGTGTTTAAGAAAAGGAATGCAGTGGTCCTATTAGGTTATTTTAGAACTCCATTAGTCAAAGTCAAAGTCAAAATCTTTTTATTCCGTAAAAATGGCTACATTTGTTTGGAATCGTCACAATTTTCCCCTACCATGCAGTTCATGACTAGGTGAGCACTGATAAAAATACTGCCAAAAAACTCAGGCATACCTCTTTTGGTATCCAAACAAATTTACATAATTTATTAATTCCATTATAATTGCATCGACTCAATCCCAGGCATTTTTATCATTAATATAGTCAGATATTTTATAATATGCCCTGCTACACAATTTGGCTTTAATGGTAGTTTTAAATTTGTTTATTGACAATTCTCTTATATTGCTGGGAAGTTTGTTATAGAACCGTATACATTGCCCCATAAAAGAATTACTTATTTTGTGGAGACGGCTTGGATGTAACACAAGATTATGCTTATATCTAGTATTTATGTTATGAGTATCACTCTTTTTACAAAATGAGTCTATGTTTTTATGGACATACAAAACATTTTCATAGATATATTGCGATGCGACTGTTAGAATATTTATTTCTTTGAATTTTTCTCTAAGGCTCTCCTGGAGACCAAGTTTGTAGATAGCTCTTATGGCTCTCTTTTGCAATAAAAAGATGGTGTTAATGTCCGCGGAGTTACCCTAAAGAAGAATTCCGTATGACATAATACTGCGAAAGTAGCTGAAATGAACTATTCTAGCCGTATCAACATTAGTGAGCCGTCTAATAGTTTTCACTGCATAGGCTGCAGAACTTAGTTTTCCTGACAATTTTTCAATTTGTGGGCCCCATTGTAGTTTGGAGTCGATTGTTATACCCAAGAACACAGTTGTCTCCACAGGGGCTAAATTAGTTCCATTAACATGTACATTGGTACCTACTGTCTTACATTAGGTGTTGAGAACTTAATTAAAGTCTTTTTATCATTTAAAAGCAGATTATTAACATTAAACCAATGCATAACTTTAGAGAGAGCATCGTTAACTTCGTCATAATTACCTAACTGTCTATTAATTTTGAATGTCAATTTTTAGAAAAAATAACATACATGTTGCTCTCAAATCCCATAATACACTCAAGTCACTTTGTAACACTAAAGATAAAATCCCGCCCAATAAAAAATCCGGCGTCTATAAGCTGTTCTGCGATGAATGTGAACACGTTTATATCGGTCAAACGGGACGTAACTTTATAACACGATTTCACGAACACGTGTCGGCGTATAAAAACAATCGCCCAGAAAGGTCACACTTCGCTGAGCATCTCATAGACAAAGGACATAACTTATCCCCCACTAATACATATCAAATTTTATACACCATAGACAAAGGTTTAAAACTAAATATTAGGGAACAATTAGAAATTAATAAACATAAAAATTCTAAAATTACTCTCATGAACAAACAGACTGACGTAAACCATTCCCCACTATTAAATATCTTTTCGCTCACACCATCCACCCCCACCCTCAATTCAATATAAGGGACGGCACTGCGACGGATTTGTCACTTGTAGCATGTTATTCTTACGATTAACGTCTACAACGCCTGATGATGCCTCGTGGAGAGGCGAAACACGTGTCGCAGCGACGACCAGGCCAGTCGTGGCAGCGACGGTGGTGGAGGGGGCATGCGGATTCTGTTCCAGATGGCGGACGACCGCAGCAGCCGAGGCAGAGACTACCGGAGCAGCCATGGCAGCGTCGGCATGATGCACGCACTAACAGTAGTGGGTGGGTGCCGGCCGGCGCTAGGCCGCATGAACTAATTGGTGGCGGAAGCACACAAAGCAGGTTGGATCAAATTGCATTTTTGATATCAGCGAAAAACAAATTGACGTGTGAATTCCTACTGGTGAGCGGTTATCTCTGCTAGAGGAGCATCAATGAATAATCGCTGCTTCTGCAGATTACCGATGCCTCTCCATCCTAATAATAGGAACACACTCTTTAGATTTTTAATGAAAGAAAAGAAATACGGGTCATTTTGGATACTGATCATTTCAAGAAATAGAATGGTGATGAGGAAATACTGATCATTTTGCAAAGAAAACTTATAGGTTTTTGATATATATCTACTAGTGGAACAAAGAGCCAAGCTTGAGCCTTTGAAAAGAGAGCTTGTGTAATCACGGGACTGTGAATCCCGTGCCTCATCACTATTTTTTGAGAAAATGTTAGTGTCTAGTGATCATGTTAGTCCAAAACCATACTTTGTGTTTAGAAATGAAGCTCTTCCGAAATATGTTGACGGTAGAGACAGAATTAATAGCAGCCAAGTTGTTGAAGTACTTCAACTTACCAAAAAACTATGACTGTGACTGTCATACTGAGGGATGCGTTGGCAGCCTGGTGACATTCTTTTAATCCACTAACACAGAAACACTAACTACAGACATTTGCTACACCAGGGATGTCATTCATGTTTTGCCGACCATATAAAAGGCACAAAGATTTATAGACAACAGTTCCTAACTGCTTCAAATATGGCGGGATGCGAATGCTTCACCACTCATTTAGCGCTAAAAATGTCTTGTCTTTACTTACTTACCCTTATACATAAACAATAAAATACGTTAGTTTATGGTATAAAATATAATTATAAGTATTTTAATAATTATACTCAAAATATGATTGAATATGTAATTAAAATAATTAGTTATTGATTGCAAATATACAGTACGTAAATATTTTTATTTTAATTACACACTGTCAATTTTATTGTACTTATCAACCGAAAATGTACCGTTGACATTAATGCTAAGGTCATCGTGAACAATGCCTAGATATTATTCAGTAATTCCATCATTCTCTACTTTAATTATAGCCTGCTTTTATGTGGATAGTTCAATGAAACGGTCTTGTAAGTTTTTCGATAGCACAGACATTTTGCTTGAGAGTAGTTATTAAATTTTTGCGCGGAGTAAATGGCTAATTTTCATTATTAATTTCTTTTATTCTGATGGATTATCGAAACTTGAACCCTTGATGAAAACGTAGCTGTTTTTACCACTCTATCATCTTGAATGACTTCGAACGTAGCGTGCACTTTTAGAGTTAAAGGGGATAATTTCTTCCCATACTTTTTCCATTGGTCTGATATGTGTTTTTTTTTATAGTTTAGATAAATAAATAAATTAAATATTGTCCGACAAATTACATTTAGCCCCAAAATAAGCGAAGACAACTGATAAACCTACCGACATAAATATATTTTTATTAAATACACGACACATAGAAAACACTCAAGCCAAGATAAGCAGACATATTCATACAAACAAATGATTGGCCTGTGTGGGACCCTAACCATGGGTCCTAACCACTGCGCCACCGAACTCATCGATGAACTAATTCTTTATTTTCATATAAACTTTAAGTCGTGTTAAATATATAACACGATTTTACGTATGACGTGATTAATACATTCAAGCGGGTTCTTCTTAAATGCGACGATAATGCTGCTATTTTATATGAATTGGCAAAGCCAAAATCAAATTAATTACATTTATTTTATGCTTTACAAACTCTTATCTTAAAAAATCTTAAATATTTCATTTCTCTTGCTAGTTAATAAATAGCAGTGTATATTTTCGTAACTATTATTCTCCAAGTGGACTAATTCTAGAAAGACTTGAACATAATTTTAAAAACCTATTATTCAGACAACGTTATGTTATTTTATTAATCTGCCGCTATAAGACTTGTGAATATGAGAATTAACGTTCTTTATAAGGTAATACACTTCGTAGTATCGCCGGCCGCCACCGCCGCCGCCCTCCTTCAGAAATAGAGCGACTGAACGTAAATCAGATTGCATGGACACTACACCACTTTGAACAGTTCGCGGTATTGGTGTAATACCCTTACGGCGGACGCATTAGGTCTATGAGTGATTTCTCTATTACAGTACAATGTTGGTCACACAGTCAACTAGCGCTAGTCATTGCTGGCGATCGCTAATTATCACCAAAATTCGCGAATTTATTTCCACACAAGACAAATATTTTGCATTATCATATCTGATGGTCTTGATTTAGATTTATTTTCTATGTATTTTAATATAAGTTTGTGTCTATGAAAAGAGCTGCTGAAATCAAGTTTCAATCATGCCTATATTTTATCATAATTAAATAGTAAACCTATAGGGTAGTTCCCATTGACCTACAATGGAAAAAATTAGTAAAAAGCATCTCCCAACATAAGGAAAAAAAATTAAGCGTTAATGTCTAGTTACATCTATCTATTTATCTGTATCTTCACGCCTGATTCTTTGCGGGAAAGGTAAAGAGAACCGAGAGACAGAAGACGAGATTCTTACATAGCTCGTTAGTAGTTGTAGTTATATCGTTTTGTGATTACGAAATTATAGTTGCAGTGTGGGAAATTGACCGTTATATATATCGATTTTCAATGCGGCTTATATTTTCATTAGAGCGATGACGGAGGGACAATCTTTCTATATACAAGGTTGTACTTTAGAATATTCGGGGTAGCACTTTAGCGAGAAAGAGCACTTTTAAAATGATCGCCCCGAATTTCTTTCTCGTGAATTCCATTTTCACATACGACGAATTTAATGTGTGATGAAAACATTTGACAAAGGATATAATACCCTTTCATGTTTAAAAAAATATAATACAAAACTGTATTTGGCATTTCAGCCAGTTTAATATTTACATACATCTCTCAATCGATAGGAAGATTATTATATATACGTCAGTGTATTGACAGGTCGTCACATTTTTTATATCTCCGCCATATAATCACTACGCAAAAAGTTGTTTACATACAGAAATAAATAGGGTTATTTTGAATCAAGCAATCAAAAGTCTATTAAACGATGTCCTAGCTGATTGCATTATTCATATACTTTGATGAAGCTTGTTAAGAAAAATATATTCATGACCTTAACAATCTTGATTCATACCCTGCGGCGACTTGTCTCATTACATTAGATTAGCGCCTATCGCGGCGGATTTGAAGTACCGTATGCGTTGTCCTTACTGAGCATACGGATAGCTCCGACTAAAGCGCCCCGAAGCTAAGCCACGCCATAACATGACGGTAATATCGGGAGCTACAATGAACTTTGACATTTCCACATAGGGCTCCGATGGTCGACTTTCACCATAAACGGCCAATTTACGGACGTCTGCCGACCGGCCAGCGCCTGCTAAACTGTCTCAATTAGTGCCTAGATAGATGACCCTGCAATTTTGTCAGGTAACACCGGCAAGATTGCTAGCGTGCTAGCGGTAGGTTAAGTGCAATAGGGAGTCCACGTGAAATGTTATCGATGAGAGGAAATTGTATCATACTTCTCTCGATCATGCATGTCAAAGGTTATTATTGTCAAACTAACTATGCGTTTCATAATTTGTATGAAGTAGAGTGTCTAGTAAGTAAAGTATCGAGTAATTATTTTGAATGGATAATAGATTCGAGATTAAGATTAATCTTAGCTACATGCTCTAAAAAGTATCTAATCTTTAGAAATGTATAGGTAATTATATTACTCACTATCACCTTTAGAGTCAAAACTAACCTCAAGTACACCTGGTGCAGCATTAATTAACAAACGAGGTTCTGGCAAAAAGGAGTGGGCGCTTCAAGGGAGCCCAACTCCATGAGCCCGCAACCCAATAACAACGAGCTTATTACTGGGTCAACAATGAACGCATGATGGGGCATCAATCGTGCCGTGATGGTCTTTCAAAGTCTTAGTGTTCATAGGCTACAATAACTGCTAACCATCAGTTAAGTCGCTCCTAACTTAGTAATACAAAATATACTATTATGAACTAAAATAACAGCTGTCAAATATCACATGCGCCGCATGGTCAAAATTTGAAATTTTTAAGCATCTAAACATGCTTAAATTCGCTACTATTAGAAATTTCTAATATCAATTTCAATAATGTGACATATACAGATGTCTTTTTTTGTATAAAACGTCGGTAGTCATACAAGCATATGGTCCAGCTGACGTATAATAGTTGGCTATGAACACTTGTAATACAAGAAGTGTTACTCGCGCTTTGCCACCCCTGCTGCTTACTTAGGAGCTCTTTCGCAGGAACACGACAACCCTCCAGGTAGTTATTATTTGGCCGCGGTTTTCTGTAAAGTGGAGATACTTCTCCAGTCGGGGTGCTTTTGTGCGCACAATGAATGAATGTTATAATTTTTATTTTATACATTAGCAAGTAAAACCCGCCATTATGTGGCGCAAGACGGGAAGTGCATGTTGAGTGCGTCAATATTGCGTCAATAGTGCGACATTGGGTTATTAGTGTCTTTTACCAACCCCTAAAAATTTGAAAAGATATGAAAAAAAAGATATATAAAGTCGTGGAAGGAGATGGCATCAGCAGATAATTGCCAATGTTTAGCAACATTGGTACAGGAAACAAGGATAAGGTCGAGGAGAGAAGATTTGCAACTTGGTGCAAAATGAGTAGCATCTAAAAATAAACCAGTTGAGAATGCGCAAGCTTGCATTACCAGAGGAACACCTGGCTCGTCAATTATATAGCAATTCCATTTTTTTTTGTTTTTTAATATGTCGGCCATTTATACCATGTTCCTTGAGAGATAGGAACGGTGTTCCTGAACATTCCCATTCTAATTTTTTATGCTGAATCCGAATCTGAAGTCAAAGTTCGAATATTCGAAAAAAACGCACACACAGACGAACGCACAGACAAACATATAGATTTCATATAGGAACGATGTTCCTGAAAATAATGGTTGCAAGCGTTAGTAAGGGACTTAAAGGAATTTGACCGATGGTCGATTTTGAGTAAACATGTATAAAAATCGTCCATAATTATCATGTGGCTGAAAGAAAAAAAAAAGTTATCTTTCAGTCACACCATAATTATGGGTTTTCGAAAGCTTCTCAAGAGAGGAGAAATAGTTAACAGTGGGTTAACAGGACTATACACAGCACCTTATAAACAATTACAATTATAAACAATTTATGTGCATATTTGTAATTATCAGTCGCTCGACGATGAAGAAAAACATAGTAAAGAATCCCACGCATCCAAGAAATTATATTTCAAATGACGTGTGACCTAAAGGTTTGATTTTCCCCCTGGGCTGTGGAGATCTAACGGCAGTCGCTCCATATTAAAATACTCGTAGGTATCTTCGCTGAATCCTGTTGCTAAGGTAACGGACCCCGCCAGTCCTGATGGATTAGGACACGGATAATTCTAGGAGGAATAAGAACAGAATTATTCAACTACTTATTACTAGCAGTTATTGTATCTTTTTTAAAGATCCTATGACGAGGATCGCAGGTGAAAACATTTCTGGAACCGCACAGTACGGTACCATCGCGGTTTCAGTGTATAAAGATTAGGAACTCTGAGTCGGCGCCGCATGAATTCAACTATGAATAAATAAATAAATAAATATTGTCCGACAAATTATACAGCGCCACCTAGTCCCAAAGTAACCGAAGCTTGTGTTATGGGTACTAGACAACTGATAAACATACGTAAATATTTTTTTTTTGTAAATACATACTTATTATACAAAAAAAATACCCAGACCAATACAAACAGAAGTGTTCTTGCAAACAAATGTTTGTACTGTGTGGGAATCGAACCCACGTGCGTTGGTGTCAAAGTAGCGTAACAACGCATTTCACCACTGCACCACCGAGCTCGTCAATAATATAAACCTATATATAAATAGAATATAAACCTTTTGTACAATTTAAGGCACATAAGGTAGTAAAGCCTCTCTGACTGTAACTTATTGATTCCATACAGTTTAATAGGTTACGGTAAACATCGTGTAATAGCTATTATTTATGTTAATTAGTAATTATTTGTAACTTCAACGCAAGCGTAAGACCCTTGCGTAAAAGTGCAAGCGTGATGATACAGATAGATAGAGTAATTGTAGTTATATAAAAAATGGGTACCTAGTAACTTTAATCTGTGCAAAAACTTATAGTTGAAGCTAAGAATTCTGTCTCATTTTTTTTGAGTCGAAAAAAATGATCTTGATCATTGGTAGAAACATAATTTAATTTTTGGTCGAATCGGTATGAAGGTAGTATCACTTTTATTATGTAACTAAGCATTAGCATGAAACAGCTTGCGAGTCTTTAACAACGATTTTGCAATTTTTTTAACCGACTGTGAAAGAAGTTCCGTTTTTGGTACCGTATATTTTGTGCGATGTCTTCGCCTATTGTGAACTTATTTTAAAATTATATCTTTATTTATGAGTTTTGTGAAATTACGACTTCATTGAAGTCAATTTTAAACCTGAAGTTTACTGAAACCAGTCATAAACAAAGAAGAGTAGCTAATAACTTTATGAGCCTGTAAATGGCTATCAGCATTTGTTTTTTTTTGTCTTGTTTTGATTTGATTGCCTTGTTGTCAATTTTCGAATATTATAATTTTATTGTCTTGTGTCCAAAGATATTCAAAGGGTGTTTTGAGCATTCTCCAACACGCTTGTCACAACGTATTGGCAGAGAATAGAGTTCCCAGTCGCTTGAAGAACACTGTTCAACTATTATAAATTATCTACAACAGCTACGATCGATGGATTAACATACCCTTAGAATAAATAAAGGCCTGTGATAAATAAACTAAGCCATGGACAGACTACAGTCAAGTTGCTTAACTTGCGTATGCCCTGATTCACGCAATGAGAACATTGATTCATATGAGCACAAAATTAATTGTATACTATTTTGGTTATTAATCTTTTAAAAAACGTTGGAATGTAGGCAAGTGGTTTTCATCATCATGTGTCAAAGTGAATTACAACTGCTTGTATGTGTACCCTACTAAAGAGGGATAGAAGCGCTGCAGCGCATTCGTTTTTCAAAAAATGTGGTAGTAGCTTTATTTTACCAGCGCACTGGTAAATTAAACCTATCACATTTTTTGAAGCAGTAGCACTTCCTACTTCAAAAAATGTGATAGGTTTAATTACATATACATAACTATGATGTGACCCGGTCAAGTACTTTACGACTTCGCAGAAATGTGTTCATACTATCCCTGCTTTTCAAATTAATTACCAATCCCAATTCCCCTCAATACCTCTGTTCACGTTTTCCACTCCTTCCACCGCCAACTCGATCCCAACGTTCCTGCCATATAAATTGGATTTGGAATAAATTACCACTAGAGATAACAGAGAGTCCTTCTGTATTTAGTTTCAAGAGAAAACTAAAGACGCACTATCTAAATATGTTATCATCTAACGACAAATAGTATGTAGCTATGTATATTTGTATATATGTGTGTGTGGTTATATGTCGTATGTATGTATATATATATATATATATATATATAGTGAGTATCTGTTTTTATTTTGCTAGTTGGCACATATATTTGTTATAGCCCTTGTACAATTTCGTTCCACATTCATTAGGGTTGGCTGGAAGAAATCTCTTGAAGAGATAAGCTCACCTTTGTACACTGTATTTGTCAATGATTATTATGTACTATTTGTGTGTGCAATAAAGAATATTATTTATCTTATCCCACTTCAGTTCTATCTATATATGAAATATTATGTTAGCGGACTATTGCACTTGACCTACTGTACTACATTTTATGTATATGCATTACTATTGATGAGATACGATAAATTACTAGGTTGAGTCAGATAAAGCAGAAGTCGACTACCACCTTACTGACTGTCGGTGTTTATACCTACTCATTAGGTAAGATTACAAACGTTAAAAAATTATTCATAAGGTTGGAGGACGATTATTATTACCCTTAAGTTAGGAGATGCACAAGTTCTTAATTTATTCATACTGAGCATCCTCAATCGGACTACAGTAGAGAGATGTATGGACATTCAATCTTCTCTGTACTGTACAGTCCATTTAAAAGAAATACCAAGATCATTGGAGCGATGTATATCACTATGATGCCGCAGTGACAGCCGCGCCCATTCGCGCACGCGCTCTAGAGAGTGATCTATTTTTTCATTCATTTTTTTACCAGGTTACACGGTGACCAGAAAGGTGAGTGTGATCGAGAATCAGGTTTGGATTGCATTGATTCATTGCGAAAATTCAACGCGCAGAAGTTATTCTTGGTAGAACCTTGCGTAAACTTATGACAGCTCTCATACTGTGCTACTTGTTTTTGATAGCCAATCTGATATGACAATATTTGTGTACTTTTACTTTTCGACCGAGCAGCTTCGGCGAAGCGATGGAAGGTTACGAACTTTTAACGATTTTAATGAGTTCATTATTACATCGTAATTCTCTACCAAAATCTTTACCAGGTATGATTTTTATGAGATATATTATTTCACAAAGGGAGCTCATACACATGTATTTTATAAATTAAGTTTGCTCTGTCGTGGCAAGGCTTTTATACTCTACCTTTGATAACCATTTGGTATTAAAAAAAGTTAAAAATGAACATCTGTCAGCTCGTGCCGCATAAGCACCATAAAATCTGAGTGCATCATATCAAATCATCAGCCCTTTATCCTTAAAGGTGAATTGTTACGTAGCATAGATTAAAATATAATTACGCAGAGGCGTGGTCGAGCGGCGGTACCTAAATGATGGAGCAGATAGCGCGACCTCCGCTCTCCGTCGACCTCGCTCCTGGGCCAGCCTGATCCGTTTCTTCCGCATTTAATTACCACCATCACGCAGTTTGATTTACTATATTTAAGAAATCTAATAGACTCTTACTAGGGAACTGATCTTCTATTTAACTACTTGGATTTAATTGGAATATAATGTATATATATCCCTGTCATTAAAATGACACTCTTATCCCAGCAGTAAGATGAGTATGGAATGTGACGTGATTGTCAACCGAAGTAACATTGCTATTCAGTCAATTAGTAAAATATAATTCCTGGTACATGTCATACAATATCATGTCATACATACAAATCATACAATTACAAAGATAAATCGCCTCTAACTTAAAATCAAAAAGGTACACAGACAATATACCTTCAATCCCTTCCCCGTAGATTATCGCTCAGTTTGATCTTAAACAATAAAAGAATTGTTGCTATTAATATAACATTTGCTATATCAAACTGTCCGAACTCGTTCATTACACAATAATAATGGTAGTTATCTTAGGAAAATCGCTTAAAACTCGACAGACAATGAACCGGACTTGATCAGAAATAGACATTTATCTTCAATGGTTCTGTTATGTTAACCGGACAATTAAACACTAGATTTGTTTTTCATGAATAAGTTTAACAACAAGCAAGCGTTTAATTCTCACGTTTTAATACTTTTAAGATTATGGGTGGCTTGTACTGCTTCTGAGGTCATCTGCCAGAAGCATGCACGTTTACGACAATTGCCAATCTATGGATTGTAATTCTAACCCATAACTGCACATACATCCTGATTAGGCGTTCTCCAGAGGCGACGTACACCGATCCGCTTTCGTGCAAAATATACGGAATACAGCGAAGTGTGGCCCCATATTTCACGCAGAATATAATAGTTAATTTAAAAGATAAGATGGGCGTAAAAAGAAACGTGTCGCGGACACGGAGGCTGAATACTCCGTGGCAAGAAAGGTTTCCCCTTTCATTGCATGATTAGATTATGTATCATCTTTGTCACTGAGTAAGACTATGATAGAGAAGAAACAAAAAATGTACCACTGCTGCAATAATGAAACTAAAGGTTTAGTGAAAGAAAAGAGTTTCCAGGTGAATACCAATGTCTTTTGAAGAATGATAAAGAAATCTCGGGGGGGGGGGGGGGGGCTCGTTAGCAAGAACGGATAAGGTAAAAAGTTGAAAGCTGGTTTTATTCTTACTAACGAGATAGAATAGTAAAATGGAATAAATCGAGGACTGAACTTCACAAGCCGTAAATGAAGCGCAGGGATAACTGACACGATTTTTTTCTCTGAACTCCAGTAGCTGAAAGTGAAAGTCAGAGAGAATTGTTAAAGGGATCAGGCATGAACTGCACCAGTTATAGAGCCATCAGTTTAATCAGGTCAGTAGCAAAAGTGTATTGAAAGATAAATGAGAGGAGAACAAGGGTGAAGTCCAATGGAATGCTATGGGAGGCACAGGAAGGATCCCTTGTGAGCAGTAATAGCCCAGAGGATAAGGAACCGGCCTATTGAGCAAATGGTCACCGGTTCGTATCCATGTACCACTAAATTCATGTTTTCGGATTTATGTACATCAAAATCTAAAAATCAAATCAGATTTATTCAGTATCAGGTTACAATTCTGTGTTGCGATTTAGGATTTCTTTTAAGTAAATAAAATACTTGTGTCAGAAAATCCTGCCTGTCCATAACAACTGATTACATCAATTAGAGTGATACTCGTACTAGTGGAATACTTAGTACATAATCTAAATTTGATTACTTTAAAGTGATGTGTGTGTGTATATGTGTGTGTCAGTGTATGTGTGTGTGAGTGTGTGTGATGGTACATAAATCCGTAATGTACATTATCACTTTGTGAACATTATATTGTATGTTTGAAAACATTGTGAGGAAACCCATACATCCAAGAAAATATATCTCGAAAGACGTGTGACCTAACCTAAGAAAGATCTGGTTTTCTCTCTATGGATTGTGGAGGTCTGACGGCAGTCGTTCCATGTAAAAATCTGTGTCTGGTTTAAGTAGCAGATCCCTCCTATCCTAATGGATTAGGAAACGGGATAACGCGAAGAAGAAGCACAGGAAGGATTCCGAATTAGAAGGAAATGTGCGGATCAAATTTTCTCGATTCAATATGTCGAGGATAAGTATCTGACTATAGACTTGAAGATTTTCTGCGGTTTTGTGGATCTTGAGGAAGTATTTGGAAGGCTTGTTCGAAAGGACCTCTGAGGCATATTGTCGAGATATAGAATTGATGGTGTCTTGCTCTGTACTGTACAGTATACAGATGGCAGCATGTTGTTCTAGTATGACATCAAAATTGGTGTCAATTAAAGTTGCATACTGTTTTATCTGCTATTAATTCTGAATCTCGATAATTGTACGCACAGTAGAAGTTCTTCGAACGTGGGATTGCGCATAGATAACCTAGTGGTAAATTATGTGCTTTACGCAGCAGTATACTAAAATAAACTAAAAAAGGGTAGGCAGGGATATTAAACATAGTATTTAAAGCAATACTAAATATACAATCTGCACGCAAGAATTGTACAATATACATTAAGTATAATGGTCGGTAGATTAGGAATTACAAACGAGTAGCCCATGCCCCTGAAGCTGAAAGCCAAGGATTTTCATAATACGATTTCATAATACTGTAAAACTAAGTTGGCTTGCTACATACGTTTACTTCTAGCGACTAGATTTTTACCATTTATTAATCAAATAGCTAATATAATATGGTGAAAATCAATATCTATCTATAAGTAATCTAAATCGCTATAACTTCCCTTCTCTCTAAAGTGATGGAGCGTATGATAAACACGAGTCGCGTGTTTATCACAACCTCCATCACTTTGAAAGATCACAATTTGATCAGCAACCGTCAATATGGTTTTCGGCACGGTCGTTCGACTGGTGATCTTCTAGTGCATCTTACACACTGCTGGGCTTCGGCAATTGAGAGGGAGAGGCATTGGCTGTTAGCCTAGATATGGCAAAGGCGCTCAATCGAATCTGGCATCACAGTCTTCTATCGAAGTTACCATCGTTACTTCGATAGAAGACTGCGATGCCAGTTTTAACCCGAGGACTTGTGCACATGGGTTCTTGACCAGCAGATGCACAATAGCCGTTGTAGATCGTAGCTGCTCGAATAGCATGGACATCAATGCTGGCGTACCGCAGTGGGCGTGTTGTCTCAGTCGCTATTTCTGCTGCATCTCAATGACACGTTGACAATTGATGGTGACAATTGTTACGCAATTAATAGCAGCGGGGACCCATATTATACAGGCCGTGCTAACATCCCCCGTACTCTTGTAAGCCAGGATCAACTTGTATTTGAAATTGAGGATGTCTTGAGTAAATTATCTGACTGCGGATGATTAAACT
Organism: Pyralis farinalis; assembly: GCA_947507595.1. Taxonomy (NCBI): domain Eukaryota; kingdom Metazoa; phylum Arthropoda; class Insecta; order Lepidoptera; family Pyralidae; genus Pyralis; species Pyralis farinalis. Next base: position 13,665,837 of record OX382257.1, on the reverse strand, counting down.
TAGTCCATTTCAACCCTACGAAGACACAAATCTGAACGTTCACAGGTAAGAAAACCTCATTTGTTGTAGTCTCTCATATCCGAAACACAGCTCTTACCATCACTTAGAGCATAGTAATTTTTGGTGTCGATATCTCAAGCGAAGCTCAGTTCCAAAGCTACCTGGAGAAGAAGGTCAAGCTGGAATTTAGCAAACTCGGTGTGCTGAAAAGGCGAAAATGTACTTCTGCTCAAGACAAAGACTTTTACTATACAAGTCTTAAGCCAGACCGCACATGAAGTACTGTAGTCATTTATGGACGGGGCATCTTCAGATTCTAGCTTGTATTCATACTAGCTGGAATCTTGTGATTCGGTGTAAAGACGAGCTGTAAGAATTGTCGATGATCCTACTATGTGTGATACATTGTATTGAGCTCTTGAGTTTTGAGCCTCAGGTTTGAGTCAGGTTACATAATCTCACCGCTCCCCGATGACTGGGAGTTAATCCGCATACTCTGGAACCGCAAATGGCAACTGGAATTTCAAACAAAAAATAATTATTAATTATGTAAAAACTAGTTCTAACAGATAAGTTAACAATAATTAGACATATGGACACAAAAAAATTAAAAAAAGAATCTGCTACACTTGTGGGCGTTAAGAAGTGCACACGTCTGTGCGTGCATGTTCCAAGGTTGTTGAATAACGGGTAAGTGTGATGAAAAATATAAATAATCTAACCTTAGGAATTATATAACAGTTATATTATGTAAGTGATTTTATTGTTTCAATCAATTCTCTCGTTTTACGATTAGTTAAGCTCCAATAGAGCTCACATGTTCATAAGTGACTAAAGTCCTATATTATGCATAATTAGATTTAGAAATATAATTTCTATAATATTTATTTAATGTTATTTAAAGTACCGGTACTTCTATCTATCTATCTATAACTTCACGCCAAATACCTTGCGGAGTAGGCAGAGCTCACACCTCAATCACCTCTTTAACATTCATAGCTCTTCTCATACACGCTAGTCGGCTTCTAGGGCTCCTGACATCATATTCTGATAAAACACGATCAATTTGGTGGTAGGTAAGTCTTGGGCTTCCTCGGCTGCTACATCCTTCAACTTTCTCATTGTAGGTATATCTGTTTCATCATTCTTTCTTCCTGCATTCTTTCTACATGAACAAACCAACGGAGAGTGCCTTTTCTTACTTTAACACTACACTTCCTTTCAGAGCAGCCTTGTTAATTCTATTATTAATGGTACTTAAAATGATATAACTATTGATTTTTCATATTAATTAATAATAATATAATATAGTTTCAAGCCCCGGCAAGTAGTTTTTTTCTTAACAACAGTTCTCGAAAGAAAATTTTTCTGGAACCGCACATTACATGACCATTATGTTTACAGTATTTAAGGACGAATTCCGTGCCGATGACTAACGATGCAGTTGTACATAGAACTAAGTGAAAATCACATGTAACAATTCCTTGTAATATAACATAACGCATTATACAATCAATAGAAGACGCAGAGACAAAGTATCACCTTAAAGTTAAATTTAATAACATCAGTAAGCTTAGGACCGTCAAAAAGGTCGTCTTTGAACTGAATCACAAGGTCCTAGCTGACATAATAAAATTAACTTATACCAGCTACAAAAATTCCTAATCTAGATTAACTAGTCAAAGATAAAATGGACATAAACACAGATAGACAGACGAGGACGAAGTGTCACGATCAATTAATTGGATTTTTAAAACACTGATTGTTTATTTGTTATACTATAATTTAAACTTTGATATTATTGTCTTACTGTTACTTAAATTACCTAATTGGAAGACATATGAATTGTTTTTAATACTTTGTAAGTCTTTGCATTTATACACGATACGATATGTTTTTTTTTTAATCGAAAATTATTTTTTCATTCATTTATTATAAAAAAGACTGATTCTAAAGGTCGGCTAGTTTTGGTTGGTTCGATCTAACCAAAGTTTACCGGTCACGGTCCGGATGGAAATGTAGGCCGCCGGCTGTAGAAGACCTCGTCAGCGAACCTCAGTCATCGAGTAGGTCCACGAGGAGCTCACGGACGTCGGAGATCACAAGACGCAGTAGAGAGTAGGAGTCGGTGGTGGACCGCAAGGCGGTCCCAGCGGTCAAATGGTGCCGCCGCCGAAGTACACTGTATAGCCCACATAGCAGGGACTGGAAGTCACAGGCACGGTAGTCAGTACCGTGCGTTGCTGATCAGGTCTCAGCGTAGACTACCGTTGTTTCTTCTGGACGGTCGTCTACAGAACATTTATATTTTAAATATTTCAATTTTCTAAATTATTTTTTTATCACAAATTTTTTGTATACATACATTAATATTATAACTTCCATTCAATTGTTTATCTTACGTTTTTTTATACTACGTCGGAGGCAAGTATACAGCCTACATGATATACTCGTAGAACAGTTAATGTAGCTTACGAACGCTGGCAATACCTTAAGTATCACTCGCGCGATACTACCTATGTTGCTAATATATAAACTATTAATATATAAAAGCGCCTAAATACAGCATGTATCGGCGTTCAGCAAACTGTGCAGGATATCTACATCGCCGAACACCTTACTCTAAAAGCACGCAGATTGTACTACCTGGGTCGTGAACAAGTCAAAAATGGGGTGTTCAAATACTGTTGGACAACAAACGGTAAAGTTTTCTTGCGAAAAACTGAGGGTACGCGAGCTTTTACACTTTCAGATGAAGAGCAGTTCACTAATCTTTGTACTCCAATACAGCGCTGACTAGCGATGCTGTGTACTATTGCATGTATTAATTTTGTATGCTTACTTTGTTACCACTTAGTTTTATTCATATTGTTTTATGATTTCTGTTTATTTTTTAGCATGCATCGATTAGTGACTATTATCTTGCATACTAGTTCTTATCATTTGGCATCAAATTTTCTGTTATTACGTACGAATCTCTTTTTTGTAAATGAGTATGTTTCAATGCATATATTGATTACTTTTATCAACTTAAATCACAAGTCCTGCATCGAAAGCCGTTTCAGTATTATATTACCACGGAATCTGTTTCAGGTCCTAATGTTTATTCTTATTTTCTATACTTACGCAAAATATTATTATTTACACCTAAAACTACAACTATCATATATATCCTAAAATTCAATCTCATAAATAATTTGCAATCTAATCTCGATTCGCTTTCCGTATCCGACTCTCAGCACTGTGATCCAGAAACTTGTCATCGTATCATTCCGAACATAACTAGAAGACTAAATATTCTTACACAAAACATACGTAGCATCAACTGTAACATCCATAATTTTTTCACCCTATTGGCCAGGCTTAAAATAGACTGTGACTTACTTGTACTGACAGAATGTTGGCTCTCCCACTGCTCTAATCCACCTATCATCGACGGCTACAACTTACACTGTAATTCTCAATATAACAACCAAAACGATGGAATTGTAATTTACTCAAAAGTGGATCTAAACATCAACATACAGGAACCTAACTTTCTTGAAGGGAATTGCTTACTGGCGACAACTAGTAATGATCTTGCTCTCGTTGCCATTTATCGCTCTCCATCGTATCAAAGCACAGATCTATTCGAAAAATCGCTCGACAACCTACTAAGTTCCCTAGACAGATACAAAAACATTGCTATTATAGGGGATATAAATATAGATATATTGAAATATAACTCCAATACTCAATCATATCTAAATCTCGTCGCTTTCCATGGGTTCTTACCGGCTCATAATCTCCCTACCCGTAACGAAAGTTGCCTGGATCACGTACTCCTAAAGTCAAAATCATCAGCCGTTACTCTAGTTTTAAATACAACAGTCACGGACCACAACGCTGTTCTACTATCGCTTGACTTCAACACAATCAGTCCCTCAAACTCTACCCGAACTGTTATTAATCAAGAAAAATTGACGGCTCTTGTAAACGCAATCGATTTTAGCCCTATTTACGAAACGGGAGATGCGAATATTGCTGCAGATATTCTAACATCTCTACTCAACACCTCGATAGTAGCTTGCAGTAATACATACAAAACCTCCCGACGTAAAAAAATTATAAAGCCATGGATTACTCCCGGAATTTTGCGCTGTATCCAAAATAGAGATAGTCAACATTCACAATTAAAAACCTCGCCTAATAATGAAGTTCTTAAAACCACTTACATTCGTTATAGAAAATTTTGTAACAAGTTGCTTAAAAATCTGAAAAACCAATATGAAAAAAAACTATTAGTTAAGGCAGGTACGGATTCTAAACGCACATGGAAAATTATTAACGATATTATCTATAAAAAAAAGTAAACAAAATAACCCAAAAGAATTATTAAACTGTAACATAACTCCTGAGCAGTCTGTCTCCGATATAAATTCATATTTTGCTAACATAGGGTCTAGAATCGCTAGTAAAATACGCAGGCGACCGAAACCCCCTAACTTCACAAAGTTACGTCCCCCCCACCCACAAAAATGTGATTCTTTCGTTCTCGAAGACACCGACGAACAGGAAGTGAGGCGGCTAATAATGGATTTGCGCGATGACTGTGCTACGGGCTGGGATGGTATCTCATCGTCATTTTTAAAGCAGTTTCTCGATCTCATATCTGGTCCTTTAACACACGTTTGTAAATTAAGTCTGGCTAATGGAACTTTTCCGCGTGCTTTCAAAAAATCCGTAGTTCGTCCGATTCACAAGGGTGGTACTAGAGACTGTATCGATAATTATCGTCCCATATCCATCCTGCCGGCTATGTCGAAAATATTAGAGCGCATAATCAATAATAGACTAGTCAAGTACCTCGAAGACACGGGACTGCTTTCACCGAATTAATTTGGTTTTCGTGCAAAAAAATCTACAGCTGATGCTGTCCACGAGGTCACTGATTTTATCGCCAGTAACTTAGATACAGGAAAGAAGTGCTTATCAGTCTTCCTCGATATGGCGAAAGCCTTTGATACGGTTTCTTTTCCTATCCTTTTGAAGAGACTGGAGAGGTTGGGAATTAGGGGGATGCAGCTGGAGCTTTTCAGAGATTACCTAACGGACCGCCGGCAATGCGTTTCAATTGATAGTGTTACTAGTGAGGAAAAGCCGGTCATTTTTGGCGTCCCACAGGGAAGTATAGCCGGTCCGACCCTTTTTCTTTGCTACATAAACGAGTTAAGTGAACTATCACTCGAAAATGGTAAGATTGTTTCTTTTGCTGACGATACTGCCCTATGCTTTACTGGAGACTCTTGGGCTGACGTTTTCCAATGGCACAAGAGGGATTTGACACTGTAACGGAATGGCTCAATCAGAACTCCCTTTCTCTCAATGCTGAAAAAACGAAATATATTACTTTTTCTATTCGAAATAATACTCAACCCCCTCCATCTCATTCTCTAATAATGCACACATGCGACAACCCTTACGATATTGCTTGCCATTGTACATCCTTGCAGAAGTCTAACACCGTTAGATACCTGGGAGTAATCGTAGACCAAAATTTAAATTTCGCTGACCATATACTAAGTCTAACTGGTAGAGTGCGCAAATTAATATACATTTTCAAAAACCTCAGACACATTGGGAATCTTCGACATTTGAAAATGGTATATTTCGCACTTTGTCAATCTTTATTACAATATTGTGTTACGATTTGGGGTGGTACAAATAAAGTTACCATGATTCATTTAGAAAGAGCAGTCAGAGCCGTGTTGAAGGTATCATTGTTTCTACCCATACGCACCCCGACGGTTGATGTATACCAATCGTTCAAAGTGCTTACTGTACGTCAATTATATATACTCAACACGGTTCTCAAAAAACACTCCCAGGTACCCATAAATCCCAACAAAGATAAACGAAGAAATTATGTAGTATGCCAAATACCAAAAATTAAAACAAAATTTATCAAAAAATTCTTTCCGTACAATGGCTCCTTTTTATATAACAAAATAAACAAAATTTTAAAAATTCATTCTTATTCCAAATACAATTCCAAAGCAAAAACATCTGAATGGCTTCAAAATCTTTCCTACGACGAAACTGAGAAACTTTTGATGAGTATTTATTAATTATTATTCTTATTGGAGATAAATATTTCCTTTTCATTTTTGTGGAATGCTTGTTGTTGACACGGACTTATTATTGATGCTGCAATTGTGAATTTGTTGATATTGGTTGTGCACTACTCGCAGACTAAGCTGATGCATAATTTTTAAGCCTTAATTTAAATTTTATGTTCATTGTACTATATACTACAAAGTTCTCTCTGTATGTTGCACCTGGGAAGGATTGTGCCATTTGAGATACAGTATTTTCATAATACTAGTTCAGATGGCACACACCGAATTAAATGACTATAACTACATCGTATTTCGTAGTCCTTGTAGCGCGGCTGGGAGCAGGTTATGCTTTATGCTCGTAGTTGTTTGTAACTCTTATTGTATGCTGCATAAGAACAGCATAAGGGTCAAAGTGTTATGCTTGACGTGCGCTTAGCTGTGCTGTATTATTACTGTTTTAGTACTGTATGTGAATAGTTTATATAGTTATAAAGTGCTGTTGTTATGTATGAAATAAATTATTATTATTATTAAAAAAAAACTTATTAGAAGCTTACTAGTCAACTGGAACTTACACGCAGGAACACAACAATCCTTCATTGAGTTGTAATTTTCCGTGAGGTACTTTCCCAAATGAGCTGCTTTGATGCGCCCTACCTCTCTTAAAAATACCCAAATCAAGAGGAACTTTAGTATGCTCTCATTCAATAAAATAAAATTGAATTGAAAATTATTGACTTTTGTAAGGACTCAGCAGGGGATAAGGTTTTTGAATGTTGCGGAAACGATATCCCTGCCTTCGCATGTGATATAATCTGATAGTACAAAATCCCTAATTCAAATATTTCGTTTTCGTTAAAACATTTTCGTTAACATATTTGAATTAAACTTACATAAATTGACAAGAGTAGTTATATATTACCTATAATTGTTACAAGTGACATAAACATCTACATTTTAAAATATAATGACATATCTAGTAGTTTTTAAGACTTCATGTACAATTATAATTTTCCCACTGCTGGAATACGGGTCGCCCTTCAACCGAAAGGGTTAAGAGCATCCTTCACCACGCTAATCAACTGCAGATTCAGCGGAGGCGATATTTGAATCACCTGAAAGCTAACGACTCCGCTTAATGGCTGTCGTATAGACGACAGTCGTTAGCTTAGCTAAGCCACCGGTCCCAGCTGTTGTTGATAGCAACAACAACTGGGACCGGTGGCTTAACATGCCCTCCGAACAAGGAGAAGCTCGTTATACATAAATCCATCCACAGACAGACTGCTATCAACGTTGCCTAACATGTGTATTCGGTTAGAACAGGTGCAATGACGCCATCGAGCTCTAGAGTATTTGGTTAGCTGAGGACAATGGAATCATATAATTTCTCTGAAAAAAAATTATTGCTTCCTATGACACTGCTCGCGTGAAGTTTGGCTTTTCTTGTTTCATAATTTTTCATTATAGTCTTCTTCCAGTTTTGGCGGTGGATAGATATTTATTTTTTTAGTCAATTCATCATCTGTCTCTTTCAATATTATATTCGTAGTTTAACGGATACATTTAAATTAGCAATAATACGTTTTACCTTTAAAATAAGAGGAAATAAAAATAAAACTCATTTTAACCGCAATTAATACGTTAGTAAAAATAATGTCTCATAAATTAATACCAGTGAAAGATTACTGAAGAGAGGTCAACCAATCTCCGAATTAATTTTAATGTGTACAATTTTACGTGCATGGCTAAAGTAATTTGACCGTGTTTATGCATCAACCTTGTTCACGATTATATTTATAAAAAGTTAAAAAGCGATGTCATTGTGACTAAATTCTCTGTATAAATCCAGTGTAGTGACAGATAAGGTCAATTATTTGAATGCAGCATGTGCTCTATGAGCTGAGCCAATCGCCAAGTTTTGGGAGTTCACCAGGGATGTTCTGGGATTGGCTGAAGGGTAAAGAATAATATGTGATGAAATATAACTATTTGCAAAGTTGTTTTTTGTTCGGAAATCATGTAGGAAATCTCCCTGTTTCGAATACGTTATTCCATCATATGAATTTTCACACATTTGTATGGAAACGGAATCACGAAAAAAGTATCGATCACACTTTTTTGATAATAGACATATGAAAGCCTACGAAGGTACTCTTAATGGTAGACAACCAACTGGTGGTAAGCCGGTCCAACGGTATTCATTTAAGGAGTGGCGGTACTGTCCAGTACGTTTCCATTTCATAGATCTTCAAATAAAAAAAGTTGGTAGGTGTGTATGACAAAGAAAGACTTATGGAAAGGAAAGTTTAGAAAAAAGAAAATTTTCATCCATGTTAAAATGTTATTTAATGTTTTTTTCAAAACTTTCCTTTACGTATAGGTGTATTCATAAAATAATCATTTTATATCACGAATACGCTTTCCATTCTTGTTAAAAAGGCTTTAACAAGGATGGTAAGTATATTATATTGACTTCGATAAATGAGTGAAAGTACAGGAAATAGCACAAAATATGAAGCATTGGATGAACTTCTAGGAAGCCGAAACTAAATCAGAATCTGATGAACTCGGTGGTGCAGTGATTAATAACGCTAATTTGACACTAAAGTTCGTGGGTTCGATTTACAGGAGAAAGATTTGTCTGCATGAACATGTCAGTTGGCCATAGTTAGATGATTTTAAAAGTGGTAGGGCGTATCACAGCAGCCTGTCTGGGGAAGTACCTCCATCTTACAGAAACTCTATTATTTCAACAGTTTGAAAGAAAATTGGGGGTCAAGTGCCAGAAGCGTGCTCGTCCGCGCATCGATCCGCCCCCGTCGGTGCGAATGTTGCATGCGGCGGTGGGGGGCGCCACCCACTACGCAGCGCGGGTCGAGGAGAGCCGAGTGGTGCATAGGGACGTGGAATGTGAGATTGTGTGTGGTGGATTGAATGATAAGATGAATGAACTGATAGCCGTAATGAATGAGAGACGTTTAGATGCTTTATGTGTGACAGAGACTAAGCGCAAAGGGAGCGACTCCGATGATCTGCCCGGGGGAATGATGACTATAGAGCCATAGGGTCTGGGATAAACCGGGACGATCATGCTCGTGCTGGTGTAGGTATCGTACTCTCCTCTCGCTTAGCCACTGGTGTAAGGGATTACTGTTTGGTAGGGACTAGATTTCTCAGGATTGGTATAAAACTGGGCATCACGCGAGGATTTCTGATTGCAGCATACGCTCCTGTAAGCACAGAGTCTGCTCAAGAACTAGAGAAGTTTTGGAAGTCTGTGAGGGATGTTTTCGATTAAGCTGAAGGGAATGAAAAAGTAATTATGCCTGGAGATGTGAATGGATGTGTTAGAACCAAGCGAGACAGCTATGAAACTGTTCTTGATCCGTATGGACATAAGAGAGTTAATGAAGCAGTTAAGTCAATTCTACATTTATGTTTGGAACGAAATCTCCTCGGGTTAAATACTTTATTTCGTTACAAGGATATTCACACGTATATATGAAGACGGAATAACCAAAAAGTGCAATTGATTTGATTTCAATAGATAGACGTCTCCGAAATACTATAATGGATACAAGAGCCTTTAGGGCTCCACTCTACGGACCACTACCTGGTGGTAAGCCGGTTTGTAGGACTTTTCAGGAAGTGGAGACACTGGCGAGTGCGCATCGCTTTCGGAGATCATGAAAGGAGAGGAGCGAAAAATTGCAAGATGAAAGTGTAAGCAGAACTTCTGTACATTTGGTAAACGAAAGACTTGCAAATGCAAGCCTTTCCGACTCAGATGTGGATGATTGCTGGAAAGTTTTGAAAGAAAGTATGGTGGATAGTGCAAAAGAAGCATGTGGATGCGCAAAGAGGCAAAAAACATTGAAAGAAGATGCCTGGTGGGATGCGGAGGTTGATCCCCCTTAACAAGAAAGAGGAAAGCGTGGCTGGATTATGTATCATCTTTGCCGTTAAATGAAAGTATGAGAAGAAGAAGAAGAGAGAAATGTACCGTATATGCAGGAATGAAACCAAGGCTTTAGCGAAAGAGAAGCATGGAAGACAAATTATGAATGAGGTAGAGAGGCTGACGAAAAACTTCGAGGCAAGTACCAAACTCTTTTGGAGAGAGATAAAGAAATCTCGGAGTAGTTTGTCAGCATCCAGAACGGATAAGATAAAGTCTAAACCCGGTGTCATTCTTGCGAACTCTCTGGAAGTGTTTGAACGGTGGAGTAAATATTTTAAAGACTATGCCTCGGACGCTGGTAATGAGAGTGAATCTTATGCTTACTCCACGTTGACGGCATCCGACGAAGGCATGGCTATGGATGAGATTAAATGGTCGATACGAAGTGGTGAAATCCGATGGAATGCTGTGGGAGATATAGAGAGGATTCCGAAATGGAAGGGGATGTGCGAATCAAATTTTCTCGCTTCGCAATATCGTGCAGAAGCCATAGACTAAACGTTTTCTGCGGTTTTTTAGATCTTAAGAAGGCGGTCGAAATGCGAGCATTGCGCAATTTTTGTGGACTAACGCTTGTAGACCGTATTCGTAATGATGATGTTAGCAACAGAGTTGGTCTGAAAGAGAGCGTAGGTGTTAAAATAAAAAGAGGCATGCCCGTTAGTTCGGACACATAAAAAGAATGCAGGATGAAAGAATGACGAAGCAGATATACAATACAAAAGTGGAAGGATGTTGGAGCCGAGGCGGGCGAAGATATACCTACCATAACCAAATTGGTTGTGTTCTATCAGAAGGTGAAGTCAGGAGCCCTAGAACCGACGAGCGTGCACGAGAAGGGCAATGAATATTAAAGAAGCGAATGAGGTATGTAAGTATCGAGTCACGTGGCGCTCAGGTCTCTCTGCCTACCCCATACTGGATTTAGCGTGAAGTTATAGATAGATAGATTTGCCTTCGGACGTATAAAAAGAAGCACGGATCACGTATAGAACGCTCGCAAACATTTACTTAAGGAAGCGAGAAAATTACTAATATTCATTAATTTTAAAGACATAATTCTAATAACAAGTTTCTTTCATTTATCGAAGCGATCAAATTGTCATTAATCTTTCAAACTCTAAGCTTGAATACAGTTCCACATTACTACAATGATTTATGACTTTATATAAAAAATTGACGTTAATAAAAATAATAGAAGCCATTTCCATATTTTAGTATCAATATTAATCACCACGTACCTAATGTCAATCTGGTGGCGCACGTGCCTCAAACGCGCGGCAGCCTTCGCGCCACCCGTCCCGTCTACTATACCGATTGGCGATCGTGCACTCAAGGCGAAAAGTGTTACAATATTTAAAAATTTTACCTATTCGTTCTTGAAATTCTATTGTGATTGCCTCAAAAGTCTAAAATAATTTTCAGGAACACCTATATGAATTCTATATGTTTGTCTGTCGCTTTTCTTCGAATATTCGAATTTTGACTTCAGATTCGGATTCAGCATAAAAAAGTAGAATAGGAAGGTTTAGGAACACCGTTCTTATCTCTTAAGGCACATTGTCAAAATGGCCGACAAATTAAAAAAAAAATTGAATTGTTATATAATTGACAAGCCAGGTGTTCCTCTGGCAATGCAAGCTTGCGCATTCTCAACTGGTTTGTTGATGTATTTGTGTTTCTAGGGTCTCTGAGACATCCTACTATTATGTTATAAAATAACTTTAATTTTATAGTACGTACATGGTGTTCATGTGTGTATGGCAGATTATGTAAAGTAAATTTATTGTTCATTTTTTTTTTAATTCTTTCGAACTGTTGTAATAATAGAGATTTTTGATTTGACGTAAATACTTATTGCAGACGCAGATTCATGGAAAATAAAAAAAAAGATATTTTTTATTGCTATTAAAATACGCACTCAATCAATACTCAAAAGTGCAGTAGTTCTATTAGAATTCGTCATATTTTCGACAGCTACTATGACAAGCTTACTTAATTTACTACTTCCTTAATTTTTCACTACTATTTACTTAATTTTTCAGTTTCATCTAAACATACCATGTTTTAGAGCACTATACTCAATATAATACGAAACATTTATAGGTACATCTGTTGGTCTATCAGTCTGTCACAGCCACTTAACTTAGAAAGTATATTCAATCGCGAAGTTTAGCTCAGTACGCAACTGATATGCTTTTTCACATATTAGTGGTATTAGGAAAAGATATTATTATTAATACTACTAACTTGTAACAAAATAGAGAGAGCAAAACGTGAAATTTAAAGAAAATGTTTAGGCACTGGACGTGCGGAGCATTATATGAAAGAAAACCCGGCTCTTCCTTCGCGTCTACCCTACTCCGATTGAAGATTGCATTTTAAAAACGTAAAATAAATCAAAATGCTGTGCTTTTATTCATACTTTATACACAAGTTTTTTATAAGACCCGATTCCTAGGTAAGGTAGTTTAAAAGGTTTAATAAAAATTTGAAAAAAAACATTTATCTTTTTTCTCTTGAGAAAAATTAAAGATTGTGTAAAACGTACGGAACCTTCGAAGTGAGTCGATCAGTTTATTCCCATTAAGCAGCGGACGTCTCGTAAGGGGACATAGAAAAATATATGATTGTTATACTAAAAATCACATCAGAAAATAAATTGCTTATCAAAAGTAAACTACGTGGAACCAAATTTAAATATGAGTACTTCGATCCCATGTGACAGTGAGGTAAGAAAATTGGCTTGGTATCAACGCCAATGTTCTTTTTTGTCTTCTACTTTTAGTTTATTCTTCATACAAATTACATTATAGCTTCACTAACTGTGTTGTGTGGGTCACGTGTAATATGTTTCGACTCACGTCATATATCTAAGTATTAAGCTAAGAGTATTACACCATGCCTCCGTACTTTATTAAACTTTCAGATACAAGTAAAGGTACTTAATTAAGCAAGAAACAATAAAAGCGACTACTAAATATAAAACAAGCATTTTCTTCCTGCCAGTACAATCGCAAAACTCTTCAATTGTAGGTAGGTGGAGCACGATCGCTAGATTGTTTATCTGCCTCTCATTTTCACCGGTCGTGAACGGTCGACATCTGAAGGTCAGAGCAAAATTAAAAGTGTTTTAGTATCTGATTACAGTGGGTCTACCGCGAAAACGTAACGAACACGGAAATCAGCTTCATTTGTTTTACATTGTTTGTTATGTTACAGGTATAAATTGATCACCAAAATGAGACAGCAAATACCTATGTGACAAAAAAAGTAAAATGTTTAGCAAAAAAGTGTTCCTGGTTTTTTTGTACATAGAGTACATTAAAGTGCTTATTTATTATGATGAACTGCGGAGTTCACGTAATGTTGTTCATGTAGTTAGTTACGTATCGATCAATTCATTGTATAGAATCTTACGGTATGAAGAGATTCAAGTTTTTCCGAAATGTAACTTTGGTAAGAAGTAGATTACTCAGACTATACCACGGTCACAGAAGTTCCATTAAAATTGGTCTAGCCTTTTTCGATATGGGCGTATAAACAGATATATGAGCGTATAAGTATATATGTAACCTATAATGAAAAGAAGGTTTCATTTTTATTTCATATAGATTTTATTCTATATCCACATGCCAGATTCTTGGGTATTATAAAATAATAATTGTGATAACACTTATATATTAATAATTTTATGTTATATAATAGTAATGTTCAGGGTGCATAGTTACGTTTAGTTAGGTTCGCATAGATTTTCACAAGTTCCTTCACGAATTCTAATTTGGGTCATAGTACAATAGTAAAATGTAGGAAGTAGCCACGATATAATTATAAATAAATAAGACAGTTGCATCATAAATTCATGCCTTTACTAGAAGCCGAAAAGACCACAGAATAGGCACAATGATAATGGTTCCGTAAACTGCCTTTTGCAAGCGCATAATTGAGGCCTACGATCTTACAAACTCTATATAGAATCGATTAAAAAACAGAGTGCGCTCCAAATAATCATTTGACAAAAAAGTTCACACTCGATTGCTTTCAATATCGTTAACAATTACCGTTTTTATCAACACCTACTTCAAATTTTGCGTTAGCACAAATATAAAACATCACTTTCACACTTGCATTTTTTGCTCATAGTAATTTAGATACCAAACTTTTCCATAGACCTAAAAATAGTCTGGCTTGAGCGTAGACTTTGAAAGTACTAAGCTCCATAATTTGTCAATTTACTTAGGGGATATTACTATAATTGCCCCATATATCGATATTCAAATATTTTATTGATATTCATTTGTTTAAATACAGTACTTGAGCCTTAAGAAAGTCAATGCTGTCAATAATATCAAACAATAATTACAAAAATATGTGAGAGAGGAACTATAGCGTATACATCTATACAGATAAATAAAATTGGAGTGTCTGTTCTTAATATTAAAATAACCGCTTTTACTAAATGCATATGGATATATGTAACACTACAATACACGGTACATATACCAAAATGAATATTTTTACAATTTTTATCTGTCTGTCTGTCTATTTGTTTTGTTCCGGCTAATCTCCGAAACGGCTGGACCGATTTTGACGGGACTTTCACTGGTAGGTAGACGACTGTTCAGAGCACAATATATGGTACTTTTTATCCCGTAAATATTTAGGATTCCTGCTTAAAATATGAAAAACTGTTAAAATTAGGGGGAAATATCTTCCCTTCGGGGGATTTTGCACTTTTATTTTTATTAACATTTTCATAGAACACGAATTTTTTGTGACATAAAATAGATACGCATTTTTATATATATATATAATATATGTGTAATAATATAATAATAATCTTCTATACAGATGATGTAATAAGGAGTAACTTAGGCTTTATTTTAGAAATTTTATTTATTTTTATTAATTATTAATATAAATAAATAATAAAATAAATATTCCGCGTGGACGAAGTCGCGGGCACAGCTAGTATATCATAAATTGCGTATGAATAACATGTCAATAATAATAATAGGAGTTATAGTACGAAATTGCCGTTGTATAGTAATAGATACTCGTACTTTGGATTGACATTCAGCCTTCATGGTATGAGATTTTCTAGTGGAACTTTTTTCACATGATAATTATGAGGCTTTTGTTTTAAAAACTATGCAACATTTGATTTTCGCATTTCAATTGTCTTTTTGAATAACAGCTTAGACGGGCAAGATGGATGCTTAGAAAATACGGGTAATTTTTGAATACGAGTTCCGACGCGGAACTAACGCTACAGAAATGGCTCGCAATATCAATGCTGTGTTTGGAGAGAAGACTGATAATGAACGTACGTTTTTGGTTTAAACTTCGACTAATATCTGATTATCGATAATGGAAAGAACGAACCACGTGGAAGACAGTTGAATAACGCTAAATTGAAGGAGATGATGGAAGACGATCCGAGTCAAACTACCGAGGAATTAGCGGCTTGTTTTAATATTATCTTACCTAGAATATTTACTCATTTGCATCAAATTAATAAGATAAAGAAATAAGAAAATTGACTCATGATTTGACTGATATGCAGAAAGAATCGCGTGTTGAAACTTGTAATGCCTTGTTGAATGGGTACAAAAATGAAGGTATATTGGATGGAACTGTGATATTTGACGAAAAGTGCATTCCTTACGATAACCGTAAGCGAAAAATGCGAAGGCTGACCCCAGGTCAAACGCCACAACAGTGCCCAAAAGCAAAGCTTACCAATAAAAGGTAATGGTAACTGTTTGTTGGTCTCTTCATGGCGTCCAGCAATAACAGCAGATGTTTACTGTGCCGAACTTCGAACAATGATGGCGAAACTGGCAGTGAAACAGCCCCGACTAGTGAATCGATCTTCACCATTATTGCTCCATGATAACTCATGACCTCACACTCCACGAGAAAACGTTGTAACTTTACAGGAAATGCAGTTAGAAACCATACGTTATCATACGCATTCGCTAGACTACAATTTTTTCATGATTTGGACAATTTTCTACGTGATATAATTTTTTTTTCCCAGGACGCAGTACAGCATGCCATTTCACACAGTTTGTCGAATCTAGATCCCTAAAGTTATATCGCAAAGACATAAATAAACTTCCAATTAGATAACAGTAATGTATAGATAATGAGAGTAAATATTTTGATTAAATAATTATATTATATCTAAAAACGAGTTTTAATTTTTCATATGCATAGATGCTGCAAACTCAACATTGTATTTAGCCATTTATGGTTTGTTCTAAGTTTTATTTTTCTTGTTTCATTGATTAACACTGTATACATTTGAGATAACTATATTGCCCAGTATCGAATTGAATTAAAAAAAAAAAAAAATTTTGTTGTCCGTATTAAATATAATACGGACAACAAAGAAAAAAAAAACAGAAATTACATTTGGTATGTGAAATAACTACGTGAACGAATTCATGAAAAATTGCAAGTAAGCTTATAATAATGACAGCCTTAATTTGCAGATAGAACACATCAAACAACTAAAAAATAAAACAAAACAAAAAAAAAAGTAAAACTTACGCAGTCTAATATGCCTTAACCATAAGGTCCATGATTTACAACAAAGTGCGTTACGCAATTTTTTTGCAAGCTAAAATGTTTTTTTATAAACAAACAAAAGTTTGGTTGCGATGAGTTTCAAGAAAATTCAATCGCGCGAAACGGTTGAGATTACGAAAAAAAATCTATTATTTGACAGGCGTGGAATATAACCGGCCTCTCACCTGACGTTGTCGTTTTTTAATAAATATTTCGATTATATCTTCGCTTTGTAAACTGGAACTCAATTCTATAGAAGATGGCAGCAAATCAGACAGGTAGTTTCGTGATAAGAATGAAAGTAGTTTACGGTGGGTAACGTCTCCTTACAATTTTATATTCAACATGATTTTGGCGTCCGGAAACTTAAAACAATTAGTAAGATTCATCTATGTCTGGTAAAGATAACTACACAGCCTGATCCAATAGGAACCTGTTGTATAAATAAATATGAGGAACTTTAATAATATATCTATAACTTTACGCTAAATCCCTTGCGTAGTAGGTAGAGAGTACCGAGCGTCACAGGACTTTGTCCTCACCATGAAGGAAATAAACTGAGTACCTCAATTTACCCACGGGTTGGAGTAAATTAGAAAGCGCAGCTCTTATTGGCTAGTACACTGATCAACATCGCAATAATTATCGTCTCATTGGTTAAAATGTTCGCCCATTAGTCGGTAGGCTCGAATTCCTGAGATATTTAGGCGATATACACAACGTTTTTGTGAGCGGGGATGCCTTCACGGCAATCAAGTGGTTTATTGATTTATGGACTTTGCACATCTCACTCACTGCTGTAACATTGATACTAATAGGAACTTTATTAATACATTGACCACAACTAATATCATTCTGAAATAGAGTGTCGGTGTTAAGATAAGAAAAGGCATGCTCCGTTGATTCGGAAATGCAGAAAGAATGCGGGAAGAAAGAATGACGAAACAGATATACAATGGAAAAGTGGAAGGATGTAGGAGCCGAGGAAGACTGAGAGTAACCTACTCGTACCATGACCAAATTGGTCGTGTTTTATCAGAAGGTGATGTCGGAGCCTTAGGAACCGGCGAGCGTGCAGGAAAAAAGCTATGAATGTGAAAGAAGCGAGTGAAGTGTGTAAGGACCGCGTCTTACGGCGCTCGGTTCTCTCTGTCTACCCCGCAAGGGACCTGGCGTGAAGATTTACATACATACATATCAATGACATATTGCATGTACATTCCGTGTACTATATAAAATGAATTGGTTTGTTATAGAGGTTATTTAGAGATGTAACGTAAATTCGTATCCAGTATACTTTAGAAAAATATCGCTTAGGCCTGGAAAATGATTTTACAAGAACTGTTTAAATATTTGTGACAAATCGCCATTCCTTATTAAAATACGCTTTCATAAACAGTTTTAAAAGAGGTTGGATACACGTTGTATATACGATATTTAATAAGGAGTCCGCTTTGTTAAGTACAGATAACTACATATCCAGTTGAGCGATTATGCATCTTATTGTCGGACAAATTACACAGCGCCATCTAGCCCCAAAGTAAGCGAAGCTTGTGTTATGGGTACTAGCCAACTGATAAACATACGTAAATACATTTTTTTTTGTAAATACATACTTATCATACATAGAAAATAGCCAGACCAATACAAACAGACATGTTCATGCACACAAATATTTGTACTGTGTGGGAATCGAACCCACGAGCGTTGGTGTCAAAGTTGCGTAACAACGTGTTTCACCACTGCGCCACCGAGCTCGTCTTATATCTTAGTAGTAAAGTTTATACTATCACAGTATTTTAAAACTACATGACACTATATCAAGTTTTAAAACTGCATGTCACAGAAGCGAGTGAAGTATGTACTGACCGCGTCTTATGGCGCTCGGTTCTCTCTGCCTACCCCGCCAGAGACTTGGCGTGAAGATATACATACATACATACATTACACAATAGCAAAGGATTGAAATGTGCAGTTGTCATGGATCGGCCAGTGAGCGACTACTGAGCATTTGTAACGGAAACATGCAATAGCAATCTTTATATTTCAAACGTTCATAGGATATGGTTACCGCTTCATTTATAGGTTGTTGTAGGTTTGTTTGTTTCCTGAATTTTTTTACAGGACTTTCAACCTTTAGAGAGATCTTAACTCAATAAATCAATAAAGATACGTGTTGGAGAGACAAATATACTGAATAAAACTATGTCTAATTAAAATCAGGTCAGTATCCTTTATCATTACTGAGTAATTTAACCACAAAACATTCCCTTTAAATAGCTGCCCACCTAATTATAAAAACGGTGATTAATACATTTACATTGAAATTATTATCTTATTGCACTTACGTACCTAAAAGTGGTTGGAAGTGAATAAATATGTTACGAGAAACTTGTGTAGATTGCACTGTACCATTTATTATGTAAGTATAAATTAATCATGGTTGAAGATACGACCGGTAGCCGTTGAAACGTGTTGGCAGTCATTGCAGTACAACAAATTGTCTAACTCTAGATATGTATCTCTCTCTGCGTTTTTCAGTAAACATATTTTCTTATTATAACTAAATGCATCTAACACTATGTCTATACCGTTCAATACGAAGGCATAGATAATTTGTTTACTTATTCGAGCATGACGGTATACAATAAAATTAATCTCCGGTACGGTTTTCTCTTCTTTGTTCCCGATATTATAATGTGTTCTTGTGGTACGATTGAATAACTTCACGAAATTAGCTCGCGAACGCTCAACAGAACGTAACTAAATGTTGAGTAAAACTATGTGACTTCGTTATTTAAATAAATAAATAATAAACATTGTCGGACAAATTACACAGCGCTACCTAGCCCCAAAGTAAGCGAAGCTTGTGTTATGGGTACTAGACAACTGATAAACATACGTAAAGACATTTTTTTTTTGTAAATACATACTTATTATACATAGAAAATACCCAGACCAATACAAAAAGACATGTTCATGCACACAAATGTTTGTACTGTGTGGGAATCGAACCCACGAGCATTGGTGTCAAAGTAGCGTAACAGCGCGTTTCACCACTGAGCCACCGAGCTCACTTTAGACAAATATAACATTTTAGGAGTCTATGAGTGTATGCTAGAGTCATGGAACAACAAAAGAAAGGGACAATTAAATATTCTTATTGTCTCTTTCGCTCTCTTATATACCACTATAGCACATTTCGGAAGCTTTTACCTATCTATATATCTCATGCCAAGTCCCTTGCGGAGTAAGTAGGAAGAAACGAGCGCCACATGTCTGGGTCATTACACATCTCACTCTTTAACTCTTCCTTAATATTCATATTACTCATAGCTCTGCACGCTCAACGGTTTCTAGAGCTCCTGATATATTCGGTAGCTTCAACTCCAAAATATGGATTAGCTGGAAAGAGAAAGTTACAGTGGAAATGTAGGTACTAAACTAAGTTGTCTGAAACAGGAATATTTTTAAAACTTTTACCCCACAGGTGAGTTACGGGGTGGGAGAGCCAGAGCCTTCCGTCCGGCGGGTGAGCCAATGCTATTCCCAACTACCTAGTACCAACTGCGCATATGCCTATAACCGCTATCTAACACCCAAGCTTTATCCGTCTTTATTGCTGCGTTGATCGTCTCTTTCACGCATCTTTTTCTTTTCCCTTCCAACTCCTCTTCTACCCTAATAATCCCTTTTTTGCAATAAAATGACAGCACAACATACGTACAGAGAATCTACAGCGGCACCTCTCTTTTCCATCAATAACAAAATTTTCGAGATGGAGTTCGCTAACATCCGTGGACTCCATTCTAACCTCAATGCCGTCCATCATCATCTCCCTCACAGAGACACAAATAAGCCGCAGCGGGGCAGCTTATTTGTGCATAGGTTACTTACACTACCCCGGCTATGTACAGGAAGAATATTTTCGTCATAAAGCCGGTGTATGCTTGTTTGCTAGGGCGGATGTATGCTATCGCCGCCTGCGCTATCTTGAGGACCTTTGTCTGTCCACCCTCTAGGTGTTCGTAAATGTGGACTCTATTGACCGAACTTACGTGCGCTTTTATCGTTCCCATTCTGGAGATACCGAGACATCTCGACTCTTTGGTCACCTGAGTCGAGCAGTTGACGAAACTCAGGAGCGGTTTTCTTATGCTTATATACTTCTGGGGAACTTTAACTGACGAGTAACCTGGTCGGATATGAGGTGCGGCTGCGTGTTCCGCTTGGATCCTCCGATCAATGTTTAGTTCGTGCCACAGTTCCTCTTGCATCTCCGACGCCATTAGCTGAAATGAAGAGACGGCTCTGACATCACCCTTCGACGGACTAGGAGATTATTTCGCTTCCATTCCATGGAGACAGCGTTGCTTTAAGGGAAAACCCGGTTCGGAGAGTACGTCGGCAATTGCTGTTGAGGTCCTGTTGGGTATGAACATACATACCTACTACGAATGTTACCAGTGGAGGTAAATCGCGGGCCCTGGTTCAATCGAGAATGCGCTGATGCTGTCGAACGGAACCAAGCAGCGTATCACGCTTGGATCGGGCTCTTGATTGGGGCTCTTGTCCTTGTCACGACCCTCATGTGGAGTACCTCAATGCGACCTATAAAAAAGCCACCAAGGAATGTAAGAGGGGTTTACATATGAGCGGATGCGCAACGGTTTGCGCGAATTGGTCGGGAATTGGTATTCCATCCTACCGGCAGTCGCGGCTACTGGCGCTTAGCCAAATCCGTGCAATCCAGTTTCTTTCATTCCGTGCTGCCTCCATTACAATATCCGGGCAGGACACTTGCCCATCAGGCCCAAGAAAAAGCCAATCTTATTGCTGATCTCTTCGAAGCCAATTCGCGTATCGATAATTGTGGTGCACAACCACCCCAAATTACTGATTATGGGACAACGATGCCAGACATACACATTAGGCAACGTGATGTCCGCGCAGCGCTGCAAACACTCGATGTGCGAAAGGCTAGTGGCCCTGACCCCGTCAACTACCCCACTCATACCCATAGCTGTTACCTCCATTCTCTGCAAGGTATTTGAGCGGATTATAAATATTCAACTCATCCGCTATTTGGAAGATCAGTAATTATTAATCGTCAATACGGTTTCAGACCAAATCGGTATACGGATGATCTTCTAGCCTACGTAACTCAGCTGTGGGGTGAAGCTATAGAAAATCACGGCGAATCTTTCCCAATCAGCCTTGATATTGCCAAAGCTTTTGATCGGGTTTGGCATCGCATGCTTCTCTACAACCTTCCAGCATATAGTCTACCACCTTGCTTATGCACTGGGATCGCTGCTTTGTCCCCATGGACGCAGCATACGAGTGTTTTGCGATCCCGCAGGGATCTGTCATGTCTCCCACTCCGTTTTTACTGCATATCAATGACATGTTTTCACTTGATAACATTCATTACTATGCAGATAATAGTACAGTTCATGCGCGATATGTTGGATGACCGGCGGCAAGACAGGCCGAAGTAGAGGATAAAAGAAGTGCACTTGTCGTTGAGCTCGACCAGGTGTTGGATCGCCTTTCTCGATGGGGCTTTGACAACATGGTTGAGTTTAATACCAAGAAAACCCAGTCGTGCGCAATTACTGCAAGGTCTCGACATTCCATCCTCTTCTCTCTCTTAGAAGCACCCCTTTGCAGATACATGATAGCCTTACCATCCTCGGCATCAACATCAAGGTTGACGCTCTCGATTGAATGCAGCACCGCGCTATACGCATCATAGATAGCGCAGAGATCAGTAACACCCTTAAACCTCTTCAGCTGCGTATGGATTATAAAAGCTCGAGTGTTCTCTACCGTATTTACCATGGGAAATGTTCTGTGGAGCTTTTTGACCATCCCTCTCTTCCTTCCTCCTCCGGAACACTCGCGCTAGCCACATCCACATAGAATTGGGTTGCTGACCTTCAGCGGGCCGTGAAGGGGGGTACAGTCAGCACAGCGTTAATCACTGTGATGGTTGTTCTCTCATCTGGTTCTCATTGCGGTCTCTATCAAGTGTAATAAAGACATTTTGGCAGGCCACATAAAAAAAATCTATTCATTATTAAAAAGTAAAAATGTTATAAAAAGAAATTGTGGGAGTCGTGTCATATCAACAGCTGACAAGACTCGGAAAGAAGAAAGAAAAGTTCGCCGCAGACACAAATGCTAGCTACAAACGCAGCACCGCTCAAGCTCGCGCTCACGAATTGCCATTGTAGTCATCTCCTCATCTAGTAGGTCCTCATAAGTTTTCTCATAACCTTACTCATTTAGCTATACGACTAAACCAAGATTATTATAGAAAGCAAGAGAAGATTCA
Organism: Pyralis farinalis; assembly: GCA_947507595.1. Lineage (NCBI taxonomy): Eukaryota > Metazoa > Arthropoda > Insecta > Lepidoptera > Pyralidae > Pyralis > Pyralis farinalis. The sequence goes on along the minus strand of OX382257.1, from coordinate 13,642,859 downwards.
GTTATTTTAAGAAATTATGACAATTGTGGGAGTCGTATCATATCAAGACCTAATAAGACTCTTACATTATTTTACAATTTAAGAATTTAAAATATTTCGCATTCTGTAGAAAAATAAGACAAATTAGACTACTTTTTTACGATGACGTCATGTTCTATAAAGCAAATAGGATCAACGGTTTTTAGCGACCGATGCAAAGAGTGAATATTTTGATAGCGCTGCTTCTCTCGTCATGAATAAATTGAAATTCCACATTTATATAGATGATACTCAATACAACATGTAAATATAACATGCAAGTATATGAACAACATGTAAATATATGATACCAGAAATCGTGAGTCAACGCACATCGCGTTTTAAAATCATGTAACGCTGCTGCCCATCTCCTAGATAACTCCCTTAGTCGCCTTTTACTACAACCACGGATTGAGATCGTGACCTATTCTAACGCCGAGGCCACACGGCTGTAAAAGATGTTACAAAATTACAAATCCAACTTATTCAACCCTTGTGAGGGTGTGCAAATGTTTTGGTAGTCAATTTAAATTGTTACAACATGATTCTAAAATTGAGATAAAATTAAGATAGTGTAATTAATTAATTATTGATAAATCTGTCATTCAGATATTCAGTCACAATATAATAAGATTTATTAAGAAGCCATTCATGTATTTTTTTTTAATAATGTAGTTCTTAAGTTTTTTAAATTGTTCGGTTAAATGATTAAAAACGTCTATAGCCATGCATTATACATTGGTAGAATATAATGCAAGCCTCTGCTTAGGTACAAGTATCTATCCTTATGTCTACTTCTGGAATATATACAATACCATGTCTAATTAACAAATATTGATATTTCTGAACAAAAATACACATTTCATAGATATAAAGACACGAAAGAGGAAAAATATTCGATTTTTGAACAAAAGCTTTCAACTGTTCATTGCATCAACATTATATATGGCACGAATACACTTGACGAGCTATGTGGCTCAGTCGTGAATGACGCGACTTTGACACCAGCGCTCGTGGGTTCGATGCCCACACAAAATAAACATTTGTGTGCATGAACATGTCTGTTTGTCTTGATCTGGTTTGTTTTACGAGTAAGAGAGGTAGAGCGCATCAAAGCAGCCCGTCTGGAGAAGTACCTCCACCTCACAGAAAACCGCAGCCAAAATAACATATCCCTAGAGGGTTGTTGTGATCCTGCGTGTGAGTGTGGTCACCAGTAAGTACGTCGGTAGGCATACGGTCCACCTGATGTGAAGCGGTTACTGTAGCCTATTAACGCTTGTAATATATTAAGTATCACTCGCGCGATGCCTCCTCTGCTGCTTACACAACAACTCCTTGGGAGCTGACTGGTGACCTCACTCACACGCAGGAACACAACAACCCTCTAGGGACTTCAGGTTCAACAAAATAAATAAAACACGCGATACTTCCGTTAAAAATGGTTTAATTCAATGTAAAACAATCGCGAAAACCTAAGACAATAGAACCCTCTAGGGAATTGTTATTTTGGCTGCGGTTTTCTGTGAGGTGTAGGTACTTCCCCAGATAGGCCGCTTTGATGCGCACTACTCTCTTAAAACATCCACACCAAGACAAACAGCCATGTTCATGCACACAAATGTTTGCCTTGTGTGGGAATGGAACCCACGAGCGTTGGTGTCAAAGTCATTCACGACTGAGCCACAGATCTCGTCAAAGTTTTATCGTACATTATTCGTTCAATTATTTTTGATAATACTGGGGTCAATGCGATTGGCCTATAAGTATTTACAGACTTTCTGTCTCCTTTTTTAAACAAAGGCTTAAAGTATAAAATATGTATAAGGCATTGTGTTGATGGATTGTGTTTTCGAACGTTGAAAACTATCTTTGTTTTATACCTTTGTATACCAATGACCCATCTATCAATACAAATAAAAATAAAATAATAATATTTTTACATCAGCATGACGAGAAAAAACAGTATGAAATGGCGCCATTTCATACTGTTTTTTCTCGTCATGCTGATGTAAAAATATTATTATTTTATTTTTATTTGTATTGCAGCTCCCCTTAATATACCTACAAGTATAGAACTTAAAAATGGGAACTATACTAGAAACCTAACTAGTGACATTATTTATTAAACATTATATTTATTTAACAACAAAGGATATATTCTCATTTTTTAAATTGATGATAGTACAGATTAAATAGCTTGTCCAAAACTTTAAGAAACCCTAAGAAGACCCTAAGATTTACAAAAGTTTGAATTGTTGAAATTCAAACTTTTGTAAATATGATTCCGTATGAGACAGTACTATAAAGAACAAAATTTGTTCAAATTACACGTAAAAATTAAAAATGTTTAGTTTATGAACAAAATTTAATTTGAAAAAAGGTTAGTATTTTTACATGCACCTCTTACTATTGAAATTACTATATAAAAAGACTATTACTAACAACAGATAATAATAAAATTATGACATATTTCATAGCAACGACTGCATCGACATGAATGTATTAATGTTAGTGGGTGGGTGTAATTCGCAGAAACTAACAAATGGTGGAAGCACACAATGTAGTACCTAAATATAAAATTGCCCATAAATCTGACTATCGACATCCAAATCAACTACATAATGATTCATTATGTAGTTGATTTGTATGTTATTTTCCGAAACCATAAGATGGTATTTCAACAACCTGTTTTGTATAGGGGTCATGTGCCAGAATCATGCTCGTCACGACCCATGCCAATTTACAAATGGCAATTCTGGCCCAAAACTCCATCATCTTACGGATTAACGCAACTCGAAGAGGTGACGTGCACAGAACCGCTCCTGTCGGTGCAAAATATAACGCGAGCGGAGCCGCCGCCCTTTACGCAGCGCCAATACCGTTGGGTCAATGAGAGCATAGGCGCGTGCTATAGGAAATTAAATTGAAAGATGAAATGGACGCAATGAATGAGAGACGTCTAGATGTTTTGTGTAACAAAGACTATGCGGAGGGGGTGTGACACCGACGATCTTTTCTGTTATAGAAGGATATTCCTATGGTTTGATTGGGCCGATATCATGTTATTGCTAGTAGATATTGTAGTCTATGCTGTGAGAGTTTGCTTAAAAACTCGACAACAGATGGGATTTTTACTTGGATTCTTTTGTATTAATATTGAGTTTACGTTATGTACGCTTACATCTTATCAGTGCATATCTTAGTAACTGAAATGAATACGAACAGAGGATAAGATACAGCAATTCATAACAATTAAGGCGAATGATACGCGGAAGTGTGCCGTAAATTAGCGTTATGTAAATCGGCACGCGTCTTGAATAGGTAGGTGCGCCCGCGCCGCGCCGCGCACCGTACCGCCCAGTCACATCGCGACGTTACGGTTGTCTCTATGCACAATCTCAAGGGGAGAGTAAAAAAACTAAACGCAAAAATAAAACTAAGTCATATCCAAACGTGTCATCAATAAGCGTTATTATTGCCTACTTTATTTTTAGTTCTCTCAGATAACGGCAGGCAAGCATACAGTTAGCGTCGTATGTAGTAATTTTAGGAGGTTTATTAGCTCTATTTTTTATGTTACTAAAATTTTTCCTATATAGAAATATAATTATTAAACCTGCCTATTTTTTTATATTATGCAGAACAATTTTCTGATCATTACTTTACGTCGCATTATTTCTTCTTTTATATTTTTTATTTTTCATACTTGGTTTTGTTTCTGGTTTAGGGTGTTCTTTTTTAGAAATTTGTAAATTAAAATAAAAATATTTCCTAAATGTAGTCTTCGTAATTCAATTTACTTACGGTTTGGAAGTTCTTTTTAAATATTGTTCTGGTTGCTTTTACATTACACGATATCTTCGTGTGCCATTATACATTTATACTTGAAGTAAACTTCATATTATGATTTGCATTAAAACATGTCATTATATATGTATACATATATCTTGTTCACAATCTATTTTTAATTTCAACGAAAGAGCTTGCCAATCAAGAAACAAAGCAAATTATTGAAATTATTAAGAAAAATATAAAATAACAACAATGTAGCATAAAGTATTGACGTGTAAAGAAATAAAAAAAAGGTACGTCAATGTGACTCTTAACAACTCATGCAAAACAAAGAATACCACCCGTTCTGTTATCGCAGAACCATTGCAATCCCAGAGCTCTATTGTCTTGCTCACAAGAATACAAACTGACTCTAAAGTACGACAAAACACTAAAACGTGTACGGTTGCTAATATTCAGGATGTATACTTATATGTATATTTAATATTCAAAACACACAAAAATCCATTGTTATTTTAATTAAGAACATTATATCCTTCTCCAACACCATGACCTATACTCATTTATAACCATGCTATATATAAGAACCATTTTTGTGTTAATATAAATTCAAGGCTACGCAACCCTATCTCTACGATACAGATCTAGGCGCGGCCCACTGAGCTGGCGATTGAATAATGCATTCGTTCTTGTTGCATTGTGCTTAAACGCAAGAGATACTTTTGGTTCCAAGGTAATCCTCGATGCTGTAACCCTAAGTTTGTGTAGTCATTTCATAGGAGATGTTACATGTCAATTTAAATCCAGACTACCTTAACTATATGCTAAAATATCATTGACTTCTGAGAAAGCCTATATAGATATATACTCTGTATGTGTTTAATATTGCTCTCGTGTACGCTGCCGAAATTAAAATGTCTGTGTCTTTGCCACTATCTATTTCGGTGGCGCAGTGGCGAAACGAGCTGTTACGTTACCAACGCTCGTGAGTTCGATTCCCACACAGAACAAACATTTGTGTACATGAACATGTCTGTTTGCCTTGGTCTGGGTATTTTAAGAGAGGTAGGGCTCATTAAAGCAGCCCGTCTGGGGAAGTACCTCCACCTTACAGAAAACCGGTGCCAAATAACAACTCCCTAGACGGTTATTGTGTTCCTATGTGTGAGTTAGGTCACCACTAAAGTCCTATGGAATAGCTGTGTTAGTAGCAGAGGAGGCACCGCGCGAGTGGTATTTAATGTGTTACAAGCGTTTATAGGCTACGGTAACCGCTTAACATCAGGTGGACCGTAAGCTTGTATGCCTCCCGATGTTGCATAAAAAAATATATATACCTATCAATTCATGTTCATTCCACTGATAGATTTTGCTCAGATTTCAAACTGGCAACATCTATCCACGCATTTACATGACACTGTACCAGTAAGTACACTGCACCTATTTAAACGAATACATAAATTGTACTCGTGTTAGGTAGAATTGTATTGTGTACATACATATTGAATAGGAAGTACTAATAATACTTTTGACATTTTCCAGTACTAAGTCACGTACTGATAAGTTCTTATTGTCGCTCTCAACTTCCAAGTTCCAAGTTTGAGACAAATTTTATATTCCTTTCTACAGTCGCTAAATGACCGACCGACGTTCTTAGTTCTACAATAATATGACCCGGTAAATAGAATTGTTTCACTGATAATGATGTGTAGGCATTGATCTTGAATCAGATCTTTGTACAATGTATTTAGTACAAGAATTTAATTTTGTGATGTAATATTTTTTCATATACCCCTCTTTCATATACTTTAATTCATCAAATGTACATTCATAATGATGTTCTGACTGTCCAAGTGAAGGTAACCCTAGCTATCTCTACGATGTGGATCTAGGCGCGGGCGCACAATTTGTGTGGCTCGTGCGCGCGCACACAGATAGCGCGCTTGAATAATACATTCGCTCTCGTTACATTGTGCTCTACTTTATTATATGAAACGCGCTAAACTTAGAAATGAAACTTAAATGTTGGCCATACTGATCCAAATCTAAAACTGATATCAACTTTTTCTTTATCACTATTTTTAGATTCTGGTAATTATGGTAAATAAAGACAAGACCACAGCAAAATAACCATGCCTTGCAGAATTTTGTTCTCCGCCATGCTCACGCCATGCGAGTAACTTCACTCGGAAATTTCTAAAGATTAAGGCCCGGCGCACATTATCGGCATCGGCAAGGAAAGGGATCCTTCGGCATCCCTACATGCAAGCGCACACTGTCGGGAACTATGCCTTGGCATGCTGCAACGTCCTCAGGAATGACGAGGCGTCCTTAAGCATACCACACTGTCCTCAAGCTTGCCAAAGCATCTCAATATCGTATTTCTCTTCAAAACAAATTGTGAGTCAAATGATCCAAATGGCAGATGCCTCCTCTCCCCTGAGTGTAGCCGGCGGCGCAGCGTGCGGCGGCGTACCGAAAGATGCCGAAGTATCCCGAAGCATCCTCAAGGCTGCCGATGCAGCAGCCTCAAGCATACCCAAGCGGTATATTTGTTACTATGACCATATATCATGGAAATTTCTACTTTATTGCCATGAAGTTAATGTATAATGCTATTTATCACTTAAAATCCTCAGCCGTGCCAATGCCGATAATGGGCGCCGGGCCTTAGCCTATACCTATATATCTGGCGGATGGAAGCTTCGCACCACCGGCCGGCGAGTGCATGAACCAAATGTCCAAAACTGCGGTATGCGGTATATCCTCTCGTACTGAGCAGTATTACTATATATACATATATTCCTCTACACAGTCCTATTCATTTTCTAGATGACTATGACTAGATTAACTTTACATAAATTTCTTACTACCCTACCTTACAGGTTGTGACTTGTAATTTCTAAACATACAGATAGACAGATAGTGAGATAACAGAACAAGATCAAACATTGGTAAAATGTACTACGCTTATTATTAGGACTATTGTCAACATAACCAAATAACATTTTTTTTTTATACTACGACGGGAGGCAATCAAGCATACGGCCCATCTTATGAAAAGCGGGTACCGTAGCCTATTAACGCTTGTAATATATTAAGTATCACTCGCGCGATACCTCCTCTGCTGCTTACACAGCAACTTCTTGGGAACTTGGGAGCTTACTGGTGACCTCACTCATGCGCAGGAATACAACAACCCTCTAGGGAATTGTTATTTGGCTGCGGATTTCTGTGAGGTGGAGGGATTTCCCCAGACGGGCTGCTTTGATGCGCCCTACCTCTCGTGAAACATCCAGACCAAGACACCACAAATGTTTGCCTTGTGTGGGAATCGATCCCACGAGCGTCGGTGTCAAAGTCGCATCATTCACGACTGAGCCACCGAGCTCGTCTAAATTATATTTGCTACAACTTAGCATTGTAGATGAAACCGTACGATGCTCTAACTTGCTTAGCAAGTTAATTTTATCTAACTAATCCGACGATTGTATTGCGATTGAGCTATTGTCGCTCTTACTCAAATGTAACAAAGTTGGTAATTAAGTGTCAAATAAGTTCTCGGTAAGTCATGGGATTATTTGCACTTATCTACTCATTTAGCAATATACTCGTAGTAAGATGTTTTCAAACGATTGTGGAATGAGACGTAGAAATATTTTATTCAGTTATTATATGAAACAGCGGCATTCCACTCAGATCCATCGTGAAGTATTTTATCAATATTCAGAAGGAACGGAAGTCGTCTATAGACTATTCCGAGCCCCAACATCGAACTGAGGTATATTCAGGCACAGTGGGAGCAGTGGAGCACGTGTTAAAGCATTTTATACTGATCTCCCGATTCAAATGGGCTACGCTGTGAAGCGCGACTAGTAAAGTCAAATTGTTTAGAGCCTCCCGACTCTCGGAGCTCCACAGTGAGCATATCCTTCCCGAATTCGGCTAGGCTGACTTCGGCCTTAGAGGCGTTCAGACATAATCCCGCAGTAGGAAGCTTCGCACCACCAGCCCGGCGAGTGCAAGAACCAAATGTCCGAAACTACGGTTCCTCTCGTACTGAGCAGTATTGCTATCGCAACGACAACCCTACGATCAGTAGGGTAAAATTAACCTGTCTCACAACGATCTAATTCCCGGACTTCAGCTTTTCGGCATTAAGTTTTAAAATGTTGAACGTTTTTCATCAATATTTTACATTTTTAATTTCTTATACATTTTACCTATACTGATAAAATTTATTTACGTATTTGCAAATATCACTTGCTCAACATAGAAGGAAAACATCGTGAATGGAATGAAACCTAACGTAAAAAAGGCCTGATTTTCCATCTGGGCTGTAGGGCTCTGACGGCAGGCACTCCATGTCAATATTGGTATCATAGTCAAATCCTTTGACACGTGACCCTGATCGTAAGATTTTGGACTGAATTTGAACTTAAGTTCGCTGCAGCGCTAAAACATTAGTTACCTCTAATTAAACAACTAAAACATGAAGCGCTAGATCGTTCATAGGGCATTATTTTCTCGCGACCAAAACGTTGTAAGCGCCATGAAATTGTTGGCGTTTACGCGTTTCGTTCAACGTAGTTTATCAACATCGCTGTTTGGTTTAAGCAGCGCAGGGCGCTTGCGCGAGTGTGCATGTGTGTTTGAGTTTTAGAGATTGGCGATAATGATGCTGGTAACGATGATGGCGAGTCGTTGAAATTATGGATGAAAGTTGATTTTTCTGAGAGTTAAACTTTTTAATGTAAAATAATTGTAATAGTTTAGAAGTGTTAAATTTTAAATGTAATATAAATTGTCATGTTTGTTTCCGATAGCGCAATAAATGAATATTGTATTTTACCACATACATGATAGTACTTTTATACTGATAAATAAAGCAATTCGTGCGAAATTATTCCCTAACCATTCCAAAATATTCAAAAATGCACAACGTTAATGTTCAGGTTTTCACTTCTGCCTGCACTCCCGATATGCAACCCGTTTTTTTTTTATTCAGCTTAGACGGGAAAGATGGATACTTCGAAAATCCGAATAATTTTTGAATACCGGATCCATCGTGGAACTAACGCGGCGGAAACGGCTCGCAGTATCAATGCTACGTTTGGAGAGGAGACTGCTAATGAATGCACCCTGCTTTTGTGGTTTAAACGCTTTCGTAATGGAAACTTCGACTTAAAGAACGAACCACGTGGAAGACCGCCCACACAGGTGAATAACGCTGAATTGAAGGAGATGGTGGAAGCCGATCCGAGTCAAACTATCCAGGTATTAGAGGCACGGTTTAACGTTACCTTACCTACAATATTGACTCAATATGCATCAAATCAATAAGATAAAAAAATATGAAAAATGGGTGCCCTATGATTTGACGGTTCTGCAGAAAGAAACGCGTGTTGAAACTTGTGTTGTCATGTTGAATCGGTGGAGAAATGAAGGAATATTGGATTGAATTGTGAGATGTGACGAAAAGTGGATTCTTTACGATAACTGTAAGCGAAAAATGCAATGGCTGACCCAGGTCAAACGCTACAACAGTGCCCTAAAGCAAAGCCTACCAATAAAAAGGTAATAGTAACTATTTGGTAGTCTATTCATGGCGTTATTCACTATAGCTTTCTCAGCTCTGATCAAGCAATAACATCAGACAATATTATTACACATGTAAGATCTTAGTGTCGATTTTATAAGTGGGTGTCGTAAAATTTTACTTTCTTTATTGTTCCCTACCGCGCCAAAGGAAGTATAGCTTCAAAAGTCTTCAGTGATGATGCCGATATACAGATGTCCATAGTGCAAATAGGACACACGTACACGCGACATAGTGCAAATAGGACCGATTAGGAAATCTCAGTGAATCGACAACTTTTTTTTTACCGTCATCTCGGCATAATGAAACGGGAATGATCGACAAAAACATGCTTTGTCAATATTAGGAAGTAATTAAGTTGCCTTTGACAGTCCAATTAAATGTCTGATGGTATTTGTGTATGCGGTAGTCGATGCGTCGTTATATATAGTAATGCCCAAATGAGAATGTTCTAATTTTAGTGTTTCAGTCATTGCTTTGTTAGTAAATATAAACATTGATCCTACAAAAAGTATAATATTGTCAGCACCCAGATTCCAAAATTAGTTGAACGACTTCATAATTAAAATTGATACACTAAACTATTTGCTAAATAATCGCAATTTGTTTTGTGTGTTGTTAAAGAAATAAATATATATAGTTATCATAAATAAATATGAATTTAATACCCTGGTCTAGCATTGCTCAAAGTTGTATCATTGAAATGTGTATGTATTTTTTTCGAGTGTACTATGTCTAAAAATCCCGTTATATTGGAAATATTCCTAAAAGGTTCCTTCAAGCAAATTTTTTGGGCTCATTCATCACTTCGTCAAGATATTTTTGGAGGTTATGAATCAACTTTTCGCCTCGCCTGTTACACAATATTGTTACGTGCAAAACAGTAATTACCTACGCCCGATCACCTTCCGTATACGACGCGAACAATGAAATCTTTATCGATTCGAAAACGAACGTTTCGATATCGAATTAGATCTCGGTCAGTCTTTTTATTGCACAAACACGCAATTTGATGGTTGTTGGCTTGTGTGACTGCGGTTTAATTAATTTTTGTAATAGAATATCGTGTCTTATTGATAGGTTTTCTGTTACGTCAGAATAACTTCATGTATTAGAAGTGATATTGAGATGGTAACAGTTGCATAACTTTTACTTTTTCGGGGACCTTGTTTTCTATTTCACTTGCTTCGTGTTACTGGGGACTAAACATACTAATTTTCAGTCATCAATGGATGACCAAATGAAATTTGATATGAATTCTCGTAGAATAACAGCTACTATGATATTCTTGTGAACTTCCAAAAGTATTAAGCAGTATTTAAAAACAGGAACTCAGTAGATTAAAAAATTTCTAGATGAATTAATGAACATGTGTATAATTAGGAAAAAATATTTGCTACATGCCATCCGATGATACAACGTGCAACTTTTTCATTAGAAAAGAAAGAAGCATTCAATGTTACAACACGATAATGATGATTCTGAAGATATGCCTGAGATAACAACTAATTGAATTGGTTCTAAACAAAATGAAATACTGCAAAGCACCTGTGATGAAATGTCAAATGCATGGGAGGGTTATATAAAAATATCAAATGATAAGAACCGAATACAGGTAATACAAGATTGCCATTACAGGACAAATTTGAAGAAAGTCTCACACTTAAGAAAAGAAAAGAGTGAAGAAGCAAAGTTGTCGATAATTATCAATTAATGGCCAGATCTATGAATTTATAAACAACCTGTAACTATAAAGTCGTATTGTCACAACTTTATAGTTACACAAAGAGAGATATTCAAATAACCGCCGTTAAAATTTGTATAGTGAATATAATAAGATTGTTCAGTGTCATATTGCCTCTATAATAAGAGCTTGAGACAGAAGGTATAGCTAGACAACGCTGTGTTGGTCCTAATACTAACCTATAGAAGCAAAAGCTGGGTATAGCAGAGAGAACATGAAATTAGGATAAACGTGGTCCGAATGCGACCGTTGCGCAAAATTAATGGCGTAACGATTGTAGATCGTGTTTGTAATAATGAGTTAGTTAGAGTTGGTCGAAACGAGAAGATTGGTGTTAAAATAAGAAGAGGCATGCTCCATTGCTTCGGACATGTAGAAAAATGCAGGAATAAAAAAATACAAAATAGATATACAACGCGAAAGTAACGCGCGTAACGCGTTAGATCTGAGGATGACCAAGACTTACCTATCACAACCAGTGACCGTGTTTTGTCAGAAGGTGATGTCAGGAGCACAAGAAACCGGCGAGCGTGCATCAGAACAGCTATGAATGTTAAAGAAGCGAGTGAGGTGTTTAAGGATCGAGTCATGTGGCGCTCATTTCTCTTTGCCTAATCCACAAGGGTTTTGGCGTGAAGATATAGATAAATATGCTACCTCTGTAATTCAACGACAATATATAAAAACGACAACTTTCTCCTAATCATAATGATTCACTTTGTATTACTCGAGAAAAAGAAACTCTACCATCACAGTATTACTCGTACTTACAATGTCTAGGAAAGTTATGGAACTACTCGTACAATTCGTGAATATTGCATTCTCAGTGGGAGATGATTAAAAATCTCGGCAGAGTGAACGAAATTAATTAAAGTAAGATTATGATTCCAAACCAGCACTGTTGAGTACTTTAGCACTACAAGAATTACTAACAGGCTATTATTGAAACTTTAAGTGGACATAACAGATGCAAATGAAATATTTCACATGTTGTAACTATTGCTCAATGACCCATTGTTTGGTCTATCAAATGTAATATCAATTTACACTTGTCATAGTCTCGTATGCTTACCGAACACCCTACTTAATCACAGCTACTCATACCAACCATGAAAATTACATTACTATCAAGCTTATCGCACTTCAAAGTCAAAATCGACTGATGGGGCATAAACTTAATTGGGGCACGCAAAACCAATTTAAGAAGATCCAATATGGTCATTCATAATTAGTAGTAAGAATAAAAGGATGGTAAGTTAGGAGAGGCCAAAGTCGATTGGTCGTGTTCTATGTCAGGGTATGGGCGTAGCATGAATGATCTCGTATCGAGCTGGCTATCGGTTGCACAACTCATAAGTAATAGTAATTACAATAGATGTCTATTGTTCACAGTGACCGATCGGCCTCAACGTCGGTCGCTCGACCTTCAGGCGACGCGGGCGCACGATTTTTTGACCATTGGTATGTATTATAACAAAGCTGTTAATACCCCTGCAATTTTGAAAGGAAACAGAAGCACTGACTAAAATTTTTGTTCAGGCGGCTTTATTGTTTTTGAGCAATACTTACACACTTGCAGTACGTACACAATATCTTTGCGACATTGCAATACGCATATTACCTAGTCTGGCTAAAAGTTCCGTTGTTACAAATGAATATGCATTTAGTTTTTTAAGAAGTAATGTAATCTTAATAAATCTTATATATACATATTATGAAAGTCTCAGCAAAAAACAAAAAAAAAATATTCTATTCGAAATCGCCACCTTTGGCTTTGATACAGGCCTTTAAGCTTTCTGGCCACGAATCTATAGATTGATGTACTGTTTCTATTGGAAATTTAGCCACTGCTTGCTCCAGAGATTTCTTAAGAGACACAAGGTTGGCGTGTCGTTTCGATCAGGCATCCTCTAAAACTGACGATAATTTGTAGTCTAATGGGTTCAGATCTGGGCTAGACGAGGGCCCGTCTTCAGCTCTTATAAAGTCTGCAACGTTGGTTTCGAGCCAGGGTTGGGTAGTTCGTGCCTTGGGACAATGTGCAGAGTCCTACTGGAAATGTTGATACTGTTGATTGTAGGCGCTTGGTGGAATTTTGAAGACATCGCACTTGTACAGACTCCACTTCGTTACGGCATTATCAAGGTAATGCCGTAACGGCGAAACCGGTCGGTAAAAATAATATTAAATAAAATTGTGAAGTGGAGTCTGTATAAGTGCAAGTATTAACATTAACGCGATGTCCTACTGGAAAGTCCACGGTATATTTAAAAAGACTGTATTGCTGAAGTGTTGGTATATCTGTCAATAGTACGATATACGAACATACGGCTGACACCAAGTTTTGAAGTGTCTTGATAATGACCGATGGCTCTATTCTAAACCCACTTTGTGCATGGCAATCACTGCAATCCTATTTTCTTTAACACCCCATTCCGTATTGCAATTTTATAATAAAAACGAAAAAAATGTGTAAAACGGCTGGAAATCGAAATAATTTTTTAACATAATAAACGTGTTCCAAATTCAAGTAATTAAAGAGTTAAAAAAAAGAAAAGTTTCTATGTATACCTAACAGTATTTGTGGCCAAACTATGTACGAATGCATATCCATTCGATTTTAGAGGTAATTTGATCTTGATATACCTACCTCGCCAATCCTACATTTTAAAAATTGTGAGTTATCGAAGCTTTAATTAGTGGCCGAAAGAAAACAGGATCTACTTTTTATATAGATCGAAAATGAATAAATGTATTTTTGATTACAACTACTCATAATATGCATGCAAAGCCAGTCACCTGGCTTCCATAACGTTCACGTTAATTTAATTATGTAATATCATTTCTTTATTTATCAAAACCCAGGTAAGGATGGCATATCAAAGCATTCGAAATATGTAACATTTTGCCTGTTGAGAAAATAAATGGATATATTTTATAACTAGCTGAAGCCCACGACTTCGTGCGTATCCCGGTGTCCCGTCGGAAGCGCTATTTTCTACTTTCCTTATTTTTCCTTGGCTTCTAAGGGTCGTATAGTAATGTTGATATAACTTTCCCCTGAAGTTAAAGCTATCAAATGCAAAAAAACATTCTTTAGAAATCCGACTAGCTCCAGAGATTAGCGCTTTCAAACAACGCTTCCGTTTTATATATTATAAAAGATTTTGACGTTGTATAAAAATGTCTGAATAACGGCCTTGGCTTTGACTTTAAGCAAACTTTCTATACTTACTATTAATATAACATTTATTAGTATTAACAAATACCGCACTCAAAGTAATATTTTTATAAACCAGTTTCTTTCTAATTTTCAAAAACAAGAAATACATTTCTTTTAAACTCAATTTATTTTACAATAATATTTTTACAGACATTAATTCAATTCAGTTTTGATGAATTTATTACCAACTTCTGTAAGATAATGAAAGATGTCCAGCTTTTGAAGGAGATATCTCGCTTAGAAAATATTTTTTACTTTTTTATATATTTTTTATAAATTTGCTTAATAATACTTAATTGTAGACAAGCATTTTATTACTTAAATATGTTTTGTATATACGTAGTTCTTTAGCTCGAAAATGTCGTAAAATTGCAGGGTGTACCATAGGTGGAGTAAATTTTAAATTTGAGTTATGTATTAAAGTGTCTCGTATGCAATTCCTACGTATTATGTACCCTTATTACAATGTACACTTATAATTCCATCCCGGCATGTCTGTCTATTCCAATCACCATTTTAATCTTTGCGATTTACAAGTAGAGTATAATATTGTTCCTAACCAGCACAGTTTTGTAGTGATGGCAACGCGCTAGTGAAGCCTGATAATGTAAACGTTTTAGGCTACAGTTACTACTTACCATGAGGAAGACTGTACACTGATTTACCACACAATAATACGAATAAG
The DNA here is from genome assembly GCA_947507595.1 of Pyralis farinalis. Classification (NCBI taxonomy): domain Eukaryota; kingdom Metazoa; phylum Arthropoda; class Insecta; order Lepidoptera; family Pyralidae; genus Pyralis; species Pyralis farinalis. The sequence continues at coordinate 13,627,795 of OX382257.1, read as the reverse complement.
TACTTTATTTTTGGATCAGATTTGGGTATATATAAAAAAATATAATGAAGTTTCTAGCTAGAATGGTTTTGATATATCATCAAAAATTCTGCACAAACTTAGTTAACGAGCACGATGGCGCAGTGATCAGTGACGCTACTATGCTACTATGGGAATCGAACCTACGAGCGTTGGTGTCAAACCAACGCTCGTGGGTTCGATTCCCATACATTACATACATTTTTGTGCATTAACATGTCTGTTTGTCTTGATCTGAATGTTTTTTGTGAGAAATAGTGCGCATCAAAGCATTATGTCTAGAGCTGTTTTTTATTATGGATGTTTTTTATTTCTTAATTATTTTCATAGTTCATGATAGTAGTTGATTTTGTATTCACGGTACTAGATCGCAAACAAGTAAACAATAGCTACCTACGGAAAAAAACCTACAAAAAAGGTTTACGTGACGATCTGCAGTTTCAACAGAGAAGTTTCAAAATAGCGACCTTGGCGGCATCTTTATAAATGAAAATGTTCGCAACTCAGTGACCTAAATTATATTTGTTTTTTGAGGATAGCTAATTTGTATTTGTTTATGTAGGTCCAATGGCGATATGCCTCGATTGTACCTAATAGATTAATATTTATATATGTATGTAGGTATATATATAAACAACGTAAAGAGGGATACAAGCGTATGACCTACCTAACTTAAAGTGATTATTGTGGAGCGCTCGCAATACAGGAAGGAACGCAATACCTCTGTTGTTTATACAGCAAATGATTAGGAACCTCACTCACTCAGAGAACACAAAAACCTAGGGAGTTGATATTTGGTTGCTGTTTTCTGTGAGGTGGCCTCTCCTAAAAATATCTAGACTATGATAAACAGACACGTGCACAAATGTTTGTCCTGTGTGAGAATCGGACAAAACGGGCAACTCCGCCACCGGACTAATCATTATTATTATAGACTTTGCGCATGAGAATCATAAGTAGCTGTGTCCTTCAAAAAATCAATTTCCAAATTTATTAGACAGTATCGTAGCCAGATAATAGTATGCGAAGATACTTATATTTGTAATAGTTTTCATGTAGTAAATTCTATAAGTTACTATGTAATATTCGAAGAACACAATTTCAACCATATCTAATTATTGTAACATTGCAAGCCTCGGTATTTGTTATACAAAAAATGTTTTCGATGATCAAACTATACAATAAGTCTATTTTTTACATGTAGATTGATATTTGTTTTCTTTCTATCTACATCTTCATGCTAGGTAAATTGCGGGTAAAGCAAAGAGAACCGAGCGCCACTTGATTCGGTCCTTATACACCTAACTCGCTTCTTTAACATTCACACCTCATTCAGGTCTTGGTATTGTGAGTGTTGGCCTTCCTTGACTCTTACATTCTTCCACTTTCGCATTGTATATTTGATTTGACATTCTTTCCTCTTGTATTCCTTCTTCATGTACAAACCTCTTCAAAAAATGCCTCTTCTCAATTCGGTTTAAAGAATTCTCAATATTTATTTACTCATAAAAAACTTTGTCATCCTGATGTGATAAGTAAATATTGGGAATTATCACGTGCTCGACTGTAAAGGAAAACATCGTGAAGAAACCCGCACGTTCAAGAAAATGCTATTTTAAAAAACCCGTGACCTATGATAAATCTGGTTTCCCATCTGTGTTGTAAAGGTCAAGCGGTCGTGTTAAAATCTTCGTTAAATCTTTAGGCTTAGGCAGCAGACCTAGCTAGTCCTAATCGATTAAAAAAGGCGAGAACCCTGGTAAGAAGAGAATCGAAGAACCCAATTTCAACTTTAATACTAATTGCTAATCATTACAGATCTTAGCAATTAAGTATAGTCCTGATGTGAATAATTAAAATACCACCAGATCTCGTTATTACTGAATGAATTGCATTAAGCAAGCATAGGAACGGAGATTATAGTGAAAATTTTAATTTAAGGTTCGCGTGTGTTTGTGAGTATGAATCTGTTTGAGTAACGACTAACATACTCATATGTTTGCGCTTAATGTTTCTCCTGAACCACAGAAGCACATAAGCTTATAAAGTGGATATTTTGACTTAGACCTGATTAGAATATCCAATTTAATCGGATATTTGTAATAATTAATCTTTTTCAAGACTCAAAATGGGAAGTTTTCGCAACTTGCTCATAGGTGAAATGACATCTCGTGTAGTTTTTTACATATTTTTCTATGTTTGTCCTATGTCTGCCCGTAAATCACAGCTCTTAAATATGTAAATAAGTCCAAAACGTATCTTTTTACAGCTAGTAAGATGGATTCCATCGAAATACATAAACTTTTATTTTTAATTTCCGATTTTAGTTATTGCCCCAATACTCGAAATTCAAATATTACTGTTATATTTATATTACAAAGTTTTTATACCGTTTTAATGGGTTGACTGTATGTGGTATATCCATGCTTGTAGGTACGTAAACAAAAGATTACCCACAATTATCTCCCGAATCAGTAAATTGATTATGTCTCATTGGATTTTCATCATAAATGACTTTCCATTTCCAATAATTGAAAATATGATTATTTACAACCTTAAAATAAGAAATCTACAATCGCTAATAGGCAAAACACCACCTCGCCTAATTAAGTATATTAATATTCGCTCCAAGGGAGATAATTCGACCTCGTTATAAAATTAAAGAAAACATACACGATTTGCATGTTTTTTACTTATTACCAACTTATATCAACCATTTCAAAATGTTTTACTGCAAATATGCTCGTCAATAGGATTGAAGAGAAAAGTATTTATCTTTGCTTTTTAAAAAAATTAATTAGAAATTGTCAATCATCGCTGTTCAGTAGGAATTTCCTTAATGGAAATCTACACTCCGTAAAAAATCTAAACGCAACACTTTCAAATTTCTAATAAGCATAGCATATTAAATACTACTAAGGTGACAAACAAGCATATGTCATACCTGACGGTAAGCAGATACCATTTAACTGCATGACTATGGACACTTTCAACACCTAGAGTAAAAAAAAGTCCTGTAAAAAACCCAACCTGTAAAGTGAGTTCATGAGACAAAATATGTTTTCGATGATCAAACTATACAATAAGTCTATTTTTTACATGTAGATTGATATTTGTTTTCTTTCTATCTATATCTTCACGCTAGGTAAATTGCGGAGAAAGCAAAGAGAACCGAGCGCCACTTGATTCGGTCCTTATACGCCTAACTCGCTTCTTTAACATTCATACCTCATTTCATGCACGCTCGCCAGTTCCTAGGACTCCTAACATCACCTTCTGAAAAATCATGACTAATTTGGTCTTGGTATTTGAGTGTTGGTCTTCCTTGACTCTTACATTCTTCCACTTTCGCATTGTATATTTGTTTTAACATTCTTTCCTCTTGTATTCCTTCTTCATGTACAAACCTCTTCAAAAAATGCCTCTTCACAATTCGGTTTAAAGAATTCTCAATCTTTATTTACTCATAAAAAACTTTACAGTTCACTTAAATGAGCCAAACACATAAATAAGTATGCGGTGGCGGTAGTTCAATTTCGACCCAAAGAAGAGTGCGGCACTATAGAAAGTTTGTCTACAGAGATTTTAACACCGATACTCTCATTCAAACCAAGACTCTTTGTTACATCTTCATTGAGAACTCGAATCTACAAGCATTACACTATAATAAAACAACTAGGTACATCAATAAAACTTCTTTACAGAAACTTTATTGATAGGGTTGGTTGAAAGGTCTAAAAGTTATCCACCAAATTATTAGCACTTTAAGAAGCGATCTTGAAATAATTAGAAATATTTTAATGTCAAATTAAATTTAATACTAATTAAAATTACTAATGAATGCGGATAAATCTCTCAAACTTTTTATCAGTACATTATTTTCAGTGTTAATAATACTAGTTAATATAAACAAAAACCCACCCAATTATTAAATTCTATACAAAGTATTTGATCCTATTATTTGTCTATAAATGTAAGGATGCCAATAATTGGGTGGGTGCCAACGTTTGGACAGATTACGGTATATCTGTTGAGAAAATTAGATAGTGAAATAACATAATCATTAGTGTGGTTATACCAGCTCTAATCAGATATATGATTGTTCTCCTGATATTGACACTCATTAGTCTATTTATTGCGATTGTTGATTAGCAATCTTTAATATTGCCTCCTACTAATATCATGATAGTTGTCTTGTTCGCTATGGCATCATATTCACGGAAGCTGTAATTAGGGTGCGGTCAGCGCATAGCCACGACACTTTCCACATAAGATCGTGTGGGCTGCATTCAATATATAAAGTTATAATAGATCGTAGACATTCATAGATATTAGTAATAGAGGTTTTTTTTTTGATATTTATGATTATAAAACTAATAATAGATTAAATTAATAATTTTTATAAGTATTATGTCTATTTATGTATCACTGAAATACCGACCAAGTACGAATCGGACGCGCAGACAAAGACTAATGAAAAATATATTTTTTTAGTGGGATCCCCTATAGTGGTTAACTTTATCATATTTTTATTACTTATTTGCTATGCGTACATTTCACATATGGGTATATGTGAAAATGTCAAGTCTCGACCTATTAAGATTCCAAAGATATAACTCTGTGACAACCAGGTGGACCTACAGCGAAACTTGGTACGAGTAACAAGGTTCCGTAGGTAACCCGAAACTATTTGATAAACTTTCAATAAATGTGGTACATGGAAACATAAACTACGAGTATATCTCACATATGGGAAAATTGAACATTAACATAGAAACTTTACTATTAGATATACCCTATACCTATATAACTTATTTAGTAAAAAGTCTAACCGACTTCACTGTAATAGACACCAGCACATATCGACGTCGTCTTCAATGAGCTAAGTTCCACTTTTTTGTATAAAAAGTTTTATTTCATAACTATTCAGTTTGTGATTATATCTTCGTTGCATTACCATCAAATCTTTACTAAAAAGAATCATAATAATCGACACAATTGACGAAGTTATAATGTGAAAAGTCGGTTAAATTCACAGGTGAATTAGGTTTTTCAAGAGTTTCTGAAATCTGTACAAGTTATATCATTAAAACTTATATGAGAGTATGCACTATATAATAAAAAAAAATCAAAATCGGTGTACAATTGCAGAAGATATTGCGTAACATGCGTACAAAAAATTAAATTTAAAAAATATTCAGCCGAATTGAGAACTCGCCCTTCTTTTTGAAGTCGTTTAAAAAGACACTACCGCTTCTTATCTACTATCCCTTCTTCAAGGAATTAAAATACAAAAGAAGAACTCTCGATATGTACTACAGAAAATCCAATAAGTTTTTAGTCAGGATTAATCAGCAGGAGCTAGAGTCAAGTTCAAAAAAATAGCAGAAAATGTCAATTCACCTAACATCTTACTTTAAATTGAAATATTTTCGAGATAGCGCCCAATTACATACTTCTCATGATCAGGGATAAATTGTAAAACAAGGGTTTTAACTAACTCGAAATATGTATGTATATATATTATACGTAATCTGCTATGTTAATAGAATTTTAAATAGAGTTTGGGCTGCCTTTAATTTACTATTTAATTAACCAGCGATCGATCTTGATCGCACATTAGATAAAGGATAACATGACTAAAACATGTGTTAAAGTATAACGAAAAATACTTATTAGATTACATTTTACGTATGCCGATATACCGTACTCTAACACCATGGAAAATGTTGGAGTTATCTTTAATAAAACTTTATCCTGATCATGTCAAATTGGAGTAATAATAGGGAGATCTTTGCTTTAAATACCTAATACAGTTTTGGGTGATAAAAGAAGCAGTGATATCCCAGTGGATAAACAACCGGCCTTTGGCCAACTGGTCGCTGGTTCGAATCCTGATACGAGTATGTACCATTAAATTTGTGTTTTCAGATTTATGTACACATTTATAATTATCATTTGCTCGGCTTGACTCATAACAGTAAGCCTACCGATACGAATCTAAATTTTTCAAGTCCTTTTATTAGGAGTTTTTGCCCGTAAGTAATCAGGCTGCGTAGGCGGGTTAATAAATGACTATACTCAAAGTCTCACTTGTCAAATGTCATCATGCACTAAGTGCAAGTAAGATTTTTGCCCCTGAAACTAATAGTGAATTACTTACACGCTAATTTAATACATATTTAGTCATCATCATGCGAACGTTAGTCCCGGTCGCGTCCTAAGCTCTCGCTTGGAAGCCCGGGGTCCGCTCTTCAGAGCCCGGGGTCCACATAACAACACTTAATGTGATATTTATTGCATACAAAAATATATTAATTTAAGGAAATTTGTTTTTAATTTAAAATACAAATTGTCTTTTTTAAAATACAAATTGAACATCTATCGTAGTGTCTTTCTTTTTTTTTGTTTCTAGATAGTTTGCCCACGCAAACAAGCATTTTTATTTATCTACTGATCTGATATATATGAGTAAAGAATACGGTACGTCAGCGTGCAATAGTTATAACCTTATAACTAGACTGCTACCGAGTTGACTCGCGTATGCCGACTTCGTCGTTTTATTTGTTGTTGCATCTTGTTTGTATCCTGGCGGTAGCAAAGCGCATAGACTAATTATAAATGTTACTTATACTAAAGATAAATCATGAATAATATCTGTTTATTTGACATATAAGTTACGAATGAAACGTAGTACATATTCAGGAACTCGAAGAGAATCGGTGTTTTAATTATTTGCGCTCCAGTTGTGTATACCAAATGCAGTTTTCCAATCAGATTGTTTCACATGGCACTGTATCCTACTTCTATTTAGCCAAAAGATCATTTGCAAGGTGATACAACGCACCACGTACAGGACTTTTTTTATATACTTTGATAATGCCACATAATGTCTTTAAAAGTGTACAACTAGATGATGCCCGACAGCCATTTTTTATAAAGTTTATATAGCATTATAATACCGCAATGGTCGCGTACTGTTCGGTTCCAGAGAAGTTTTCTTCCGAGAACTCTCAAGTTGTGAAATAAACTTCTAGCCGAAGCTTTCCCAAGGAAATACAGCATGGGGCTCTTCAAGAAAGGCGCGAAGAGATTTTTAGAGGGTCCGCAACGCTCCTCGTGTTGCAGATGTCCATAGGCTAAGGTGACTGTTTACCATCAGGCAGGCCGTATGTTAGCTTGGCACCTTTATCAGTGGTATAAAAAAACCATAATGATAAAGGAATAATAATAAAGGAGCAGTAGCCAACGTGGAGGAAATTGACGGTTATATGAAAGATAATAATTTTATTCCCACTTCGACATTTATTGGAAAATCCACATTCTCCAAGAAGAGCTAAAAATTTTCCATAGCAAAATCCTGTCACCATCCTTGGGGGAAGGGTTTTTACAGTCATTGGGATTCACTTAGTGAGAATTGCGTAAAGGAAAGTTTATTTGTTGGTGTGTAAATTTATGTAGACAAATAAAATGAACTTGTACATTTTATTCATGAGCCTTCCTCATGAATATTTCCGTCGGAAAAAATGTAGCCTGTTACAATCTCGTGTCCTTCAACTATCTCTGTGCAATAAAATATCTACCTCCGTAGTGAAAGAAGGAAAATAAATATACTTTCAAATTCATAATTTTAAGTATGATACCTCATACTGTTTCTTTGGAATGCAAATGAAATTCTTTTACTTTTCCGGATTCGTATTGACGTTGAATAAATGTAGGCACCAAAAAGATTTCGTGTGATCTCACATATGAGATGACGGTTATGGCTACGGATATAATTCTTCTAGAGATCTATAGCACCTTAATGTTCCACATGTGGGAGTTTTAAAAATACTTTCTAACTAACTAACTCCAAATCGATTCTCGTATTTTATTTAGTGGTTTAGATATAGTCACTAAAGATACACTGTTTCATATATTTATTTTTATCTTCTTCTACTTCGCGTCATCCCTTTTCCTAATCCATTAAGATTGGTGCAATCCGCTACCTCAGACTAAGGATTTGGTGAACTTTGGTGTTTGGTGGTCACTGATTTTCGCATGGGGCGACTGCCGTTAGACTGCAGAGCGAAAACCAGGTCTATCTTCAGGTCACACGTCTTTCGAAATATAGTTTCTTGGACGTGTGTATCTCCTCACTGTTCTTCCCCGCCAAGCAAGTGACAAATTTGTACATAAATCCTAAAACATCTAAATTCGTATTTTCGGAAAAATATGCCGCCGCCAGGATTCGAACCATTCATATATTTGACGAGCTCGGTGACGCAGTGGTGAAACGCGTTGTTACGCTACTTTGACACCAACGCTCGTGGGTTCGATTCCCACACAGTACAAACATTTGTGTGCATGAACATGTCTGTTTGTCTTGGTCTGGGTATTTTCTATGTATAATAAGTATGTATTTACAAAAAAAAATGTATTTACGTATGTTTATCAGTTGTCTAGTACCCATAACACAAGCTTCGCTTACTTTGGGGCTAGATGGCGCTGTGTAATTTGTCCGACAATATTTATTTATTTATTTATATATTCGCAACAAATAAATTTAATTGGAATTTAACTGCCTACTTTCTTAATTTCTATAGGTAGTTATGTGATATAGATGTATTATCACATTACAAATTGTAATTTTCGATGAGCTCAGTGACACAGCGCTTAACAGCGCGACTTTGACGTCAACGCTCGTGAGTTCGGTTCCCACACAGGATAAACATTTGTGTGCATGAACATGTCTGTTTGTCTGGTCTGGGTGCTTTTAAGAGAAGTAGGGTGCATCAAATGAGCACGTATGGAGAAGTACCTCCAACTAATTACAATTATGTAGTCTCCTAGTAATTAAAATTATGGTTACTTGTACATAGAAAATAAATACAGGGTATATTTCAAAAAAACAAATATATGATCCTTCAGTGCCTGTATTTAGCGTTTTATGGAATTGGTCTTAAATACAGCATTATTAATAAAAACAAAATGAGGGCGCCACTTAGCTTTATGTCCCCTCTTAATGTGTTGCAAGTGTTCATAGGCTACGGTAACCCCTTTACATCAGGTGAGCCATATGCTTGCAAGCCTCTCGACGTAGTATAAAAAAATGGATAGAAAGAAACTATTGAATAGTCTATGACGACAAACCAGTTTGCGTCTCATTAATTAATTGCTAAATAAAATGATTACTCAGCGATCATTTGTCGAATAGGGAAACATAGCAAAACTCCTCAGTGGTTTTTGTAATTCCCTATAATATATATTATAATAAAGAGGTAAACCTCAACATCGGGCAAGAATGGGATTTATATTATAATAGTTGGACACTTCCTCATAATTCTGGTTTTACTTTGCGAACACAATTTAACTGGGTAATACCTACAGCACTTTTATCCGCTGTTCAATGAAAGCGAAGCTATAAATAAACCAACTAGCAATGAGCATTCGGAAAAGCACACACGGATGTTTTATACACCTTTCTAGGAAGTTGGCAGCAGATCCTTGTAATTATAAACAAATGTACTTTTGAATAAATTGCGAACTTTGCGAATTGTCAACCAAGTAGTGTATTCTACCGATAATACAATGGGTTTCCACAGCTTTCTCCCCCACTGCTTATTATTGACAGAGGATTCATACACTTGATCTACTTTAGACGCGTACTCTAGGTTAGATAATACGACAATAAGGTTGTGGAATAAAATTCCCTGTTAAGGTTTTTCTAAGAGAACAAGTTTCTTCTAAAAGGGCGTAAAGAGCTTTTACAGAGTAGGCAATGCACTATTGACGGCGGTGGTGCTACAATTGCCTGTATGATTATGGTAACTGCTTATCTGCAGGTAGGTCGTAAGTTTAATTGTCATGTCAGTGGTATAAAAAGAGCCTACTATGATATTGTGATATTTATTTCTTGTCATTTTAACAATGAAAATAAAAAAATGCGAAATTTCAAGGTGCAGATTTAATTTTCTTACATAGCCATAGTTATGTATCATCATGAATCAATTTCAAAATGCATTTGAGTCCTTGTATAAGGATTCGAGTGCCAGTGACAGGGTAAATGGGATCTGTACAGATTGGTTCAGAATGGAAAGTGGTGTTAGGCAGGGCTGCGTAGCATCCCCTTGGCTGTTCAACTTATTAATGGACAGTTGTTTGACAGACTTGAAAGAGCACGGCTGTGGAGTAAAAATGAATCAGACAATATTTAAAACCCTATTGTACGCTGATGATCGGATCAAGGAGAACCTTGCATCTTCGGTGGAAGAACTGGTGCTGGTCGGACAGAAATCGGTGAGAGACGTGAGAGTCTTATCGTTGAATTGAATCGGGTTTTGGATCTCATTAGTAAATGGGGTTCCAATAACCTGGTTGAGTTTAATGCTGAGAAAACTCAGATTTGAGCGTTTAAAACAAAAATGTCCACCTTCCTTCCCACTCCCAGTCTTCAGGGTGCTTCCCTCAGTATGCGAGATAGCCTGAATATGCTGGGTATGGGTATTCATTGCAACCTTAACCAGCGTTATTACATCGAGAGCCTCATCTCAACAGCCTCAAGAAAGCTCGGAGTCCTGAACAGGGTGCGCCGGTTCTTCACGCCGAACCAACTTTGTCTGCTTTATAAGACACAAGTTCGGGCCTGCGTGGAGTATTGCTCGCATCTCTGGGACGGCTCCGCACAGTATCTTCTTGAAGCTCTCGATAGGTTGCAGCGACAGGCTATCCGCATAATTGACGACGAAGAGGTCACCAAAAACCTAGAACCTCTTCAACTCCATAGGGGCATAGGCTCTCTAAGCGTATTTTACCGCCTTTACCATGGCGAGTGCTCTGAAGAACTGTTTTCCCTTATCCCACCCTCACCCTTCCGTCATACAATCACACGTGCGGGCTTGCGGGTCATAGTTCCACGGTTGAGAATGTCTCTTCGCGTACCAAAAAGTTCGGCAACTCCTATCTTTGTCGTACCATTAAAAAGTGGAACGCTTTGCCTGCACATATGTTCCCTCCTTCCTGCGATATGGGATCCTTCAAACGAAGCGTGAAAATGCATTTTGCGGGTCAGCATGGCAGCGTCAACTGACAGGATACGGTATGTAGTATGTTGCCAGTTGTAGTTGCGATTTAGGCTCCTCTTTCGCTTACCATCAGGCAAAGAGGGCCACTATGCTGAACTAATATAAAAAAAAAAACTAAAACAAATGGTTACTGTAAATAATGACGAAGGAACGAACGAATGAAGGGAAGGTATGAAAATAAATTTAATGAAGACGAAAACGATGGTGTTTGAAAGGAATGAAATTGGTACAAATTGCCAGATAATGATCGGAGATGAAAAAGTGGAACAAGTGAATGAATTTGTTTATCTAGTTCTATGTTTAGAAGAGATGGAAAATGTGAGGGCGATATTGAAAGAAGAGTGAAAGCCGGAAACGGTATCAATAGTGCGTTGTACTCTGTGGTAACAAGCGATAACATATCGAGCAAAGCGTGCCTGGCTATCATTCAGGTTGTATTAATGCCAACATACGGCAGAGAAACATGGGTATGGCAGAAGAAACATGAAAGCAGGGTGAACGTCGTAGAAATGAGAGCGCCGAGGAGAATGTGTGGGGTGAGAATGATTACTAGAGTAAAAAATAGCACGATACGGGTTACGGAATTTACGGAACTTTGTGGAATGAAAGATGATGTATTTAGAAAGAATGAATGAAAAAAGAGTTACGAAAGAAGTGTATCATGCAAGAGTGAATAGAGATTTCGGGAGGTTGAAAAAGGGCCAAATCAAAAGCACCCAATATCGAAGAGCATGCATGAAGAGGTTAATAAAGTGGAAAAAGCGAGAGACGTTTGTTCCATAGTCTCCGCCTACCCCAGTGATAGACAGGCGTGATAATATGTATATATGTAAAAACACAAAAAATATCAAATTGGGCAACCAATAACGCATTCAGAATTTTTATTGTATATATAATTAAAAACAATTTTCGCACGATGTCTTTTGTAAAGCTGTTACCAATATAACTTTATTTTAGTACCTTAAAAAGTGTTATAAAGTTGAGCATTTATTACAGGTTTTTAAGGCTGGTTTACACGATTCCAGTGATAGGACTGTACACAGTAACTCGTATTCTCAGCGCCAGTCAAACTTGCAAACTTATAGACACACAGCGTCCAGACAATGCTAGTCTCGCTAGACTAAGTTGAGGGGTCATGGGTGAAGGCTAGAACGGGCAACTAGTCTGCATTACTGATTTACGTAAGCGATGTCAGCACAGAACTGGGTTGATATTAATGTCCTCTTTAGGGGTGAGCATCTGGACACCAGCTAGGATGTTGTGATTCCGTTCAGAGAGGAGCGAGTGAGAATTGTCAACTAAGTTGTCTGTTCTTCTGATAGAACAATGGATTGTGTTCCGAAGAGTTATTCTCGCAGTTTTCTCCAGCACCGCTTGTTATTATATGGCAAAGAATTCATCCTCATACACAGGATCTACAATAATCGCATTCTATGCTATTTTCTTCCGACATCCATTAGGTTGAGGAATGAAAGTCTTGACAGGGTTATTTGAAGGGTTTCTTCAAAATTAATAATGCGATCTCAGCACAGGACTGAGTAGAATTTAAGATCCTCGAACCCAGTAGCCACCGTAGTCTCGGTTAAAGTAATGTCACGTTATTGCGATCATGCAAGCCAGACTTTACTGCAACGTTTATATTGCATAATTAGTATTTAATTAATCAGATTTGTAATAATGTATCATGTGTTTCCAAATAGCGAATGCATTAAAGAGAACGGTCGCTTTTTATACATTGTGCTTATGCACCGCAGTCGAAAGTGCTTCGACCTTACGGAGGATCTTGCCGGTATTGATCCCTACAGAGTTATGTGTCAGTTAGCAGTCGCCATGAATCTTCCTAGTGACCTCAGACGGTAACCGGAATAGTAAACTGACAGTCGTAAACTCCCTGTGTTCCCAGCGTTTATAGATTACGTTAACCACTTCACATCAGGCTGGCCATGTTTGTTTGTTTATTGTTTGTTTATTTTATTTATTTTCTCCACAATCTTAAATACAAACTAAGTATAGAATATGTGCGGTATCATATGATTGAGTGAGACTGGAGCCCTGAACTAGGCCAGGGGCCTGTATCTCAGGACTCCAGTGCTCTGCCCTCATGTGGTGTCACAGTACAATTTTTTTCAAACAATAGATTGGAGAATTAATCAACTATTACATTATACTAGGTACATTTACAATTATGTCTGGGATGGTTGTGTAATCGAGTGGTGGGTTATGGGCAGTAGCGTGCACAGAGATTTTTGACAGGGTAGGCAGAATTTTTTTAAAGCTAATTAACTTACCAAAAAATACAGAATGTTTATTTTGGTTACCTAGTCTTGTGGAAATAATGATGTATGTGATCACTTGTTTTTTTTCACCGAACACCACACACACCACATGAACAACTTTCGCAGTGAATATCATCCATATTTATCAACTTTAAAACTTTAAAATCTTATTTCGTCTGCTACCAGTCAATCGATTCAAAACAAAAACAATGGCGGCCGTTTTAAAATCAAAATAAAATTTAACATCAGTTTTATACGAAAAAAAGAAATGGCAATATCTTTCACTATAATTATATGCAGCAAACTACTTTTTAAAATAGTTACGTAGCAATGCTCGCGACACTTCGGTAATTTACGTTATAGTTCAGCTGAAAAGACATTGTCTATACTATGCGAGTGTGTGCGTTATTTGTGTTATTGTGGGCAATGTAATTACAGGAATGCACACTACAGTATTTGTATTAACAACACGGCACACATACGTAAATTTAGACAGAAATAGTTAGTGTCTATGCCGTTAAAAGCTGCCAATGCGGCGCTAGTGTAGTGTAGCGCCTAGCTGCGATTTGAATATGACTAGCGTTGATTTTAATAACTTACCGATACCGATAGATGGAGCTGTTTTTATTTTTTTTGTTTTTGATACGAAATATTAGTTAAAAACTATGTTTAAGAATGAAACATCGGATGGTATTTATCAAATTGATAGGGTAGGCAATGTCTTTTTGCCTATATGGAGTGCACGCCACTGGTTATGGGTTTGTATGTCACTTCAGTTGTTAAAAAAAAACTAAATTTAGAATATTTGTAAGCTTTTCTACTTACATGTTTAAATGAATGCAAAAGGCAGTCGGTAGTCGGTGTTTCGTAATGTTGAGTGGAAGTGTCTGACTACTATCTTTAGAGTTGAAGTCAAAACCTTCACGCAGTGCTACTACCCTGTCAGGTAACAAGACTTTTGAAAAAGAGAGGTAGAAAGTAATAAAACTTGGAAAAACTTTACAGGAGACACTAAGACAAATACCTACAAATATTTATATAGGGAATGGGAATTTAATAGGGAATTGCTTCTGGCTGCGGTCTTCTGAAAGGTGGGGACCTTACGTACGTACGTAAGTACCTACTCAGTCTGGCTGCTTTGTTACGCCCTATCACTCTATCGCCCATATACTAATAAACCACTTCACAGCGTATGGAGGTACGGGCGCTCTCAATTATCTCAGCGATTCGAACCTACTGACCAATCGAAGAATACTTTAACTATATATAGATAAGTGTTCCGTTGTTCATTCGCGAACATGCTAATAAGAGATCCGCTTTCTACTTTGCCATCCGACCCGTAGCAATGAATTGAGTTACTATGTAATATCGGGCTTATCGGCTCTCCATAGGTTATTTCTTTCATGCTTTCGTCAGAGCTGCGTATTATTAATTAGTAGGCTGTACCACTAGCAGACCTTGCCACTTACATGCCAAAATCCTATCTGAAGTAGTAAAGAAAAACAAACAAAAGTCATGACAAATGCACACATCATTCGTCATCCACATAACGACATACAAACAAACACGACTGTAGTCATTTCACAAATTACATTGTCCATAACGAAAAAAGAATGACATACCCCGAACATGCGTGCATATTAACACTGGACGAATCTTGCCCAAGAAAGAGTCATAACCTCGCTCCACATAACTTAAATAATTTGCGACCTTGCCCGTACTAAGTAATACCTCTTTTAACTTTTAATTATTATTATAAAGGATTGGTTGACATCGCTGCGTCGGTGCGAGGTCACTGTACAGAAAATAATTATTGGGTGCGATCAGTTAGCATCCATCCTTGCCATCTTTGAATAGAAAATAATTAGTATTTTCAAATGTCATCACCATGTTATTATAGGATAATACTTAACCAATACTTAACTTTGACGAACTTGGTGGTGCAGTGGTTAATGACGCTTTGACTTTGACTCTAATGCTCGTGGGTTCGATTCCCACACAGGACCAACATTTGCGTGCATGAAAATATCTGTTTGCATTGATCTGGGTAGTTTTAATGTATCAAAAGTATGTATTTACAAAGAAAAAATTTTTTTACGTCTGTTTCAATAATTCTATAACACAAGCTTCGCTTACTTTGGAACTAAATAGCGCTGTGTTATTTATCAGACAAAAAAAAAATGCCATATAGAATCATAAGAACCGACATATCTATATTCTGAGATAAAATTATGGTTAACACATATTTTGTGATCAATTTTATACTGCCGTATATCTGAAAATATGATGAATAAATAATTTAGCTGAGGGTTTGTCTATTATTTGTAATTTAAGGGATACAGTTTTTATAATACAAAACAGCAGTGATAGCTCAATGGATAAAAAACCAACTACTAACAACGGTCCATGGTCCGGTGGGCACATACGTAGAAGGAAAACATCATGTGGAAACCCGCGTTCAAGAAATTATATTTCAATACATGTGTTCCCTATAGGTTAAGAGAGGAGGGCGCATCAAAGTAGCCCATCTGGGGAAGTACGTCCACCTCACAGCAAAACCGCAGCCAAATAACAACTCACTAGTTGTTGGGTTGTTGTGTTCCTGCGTGTAAGTGAGGTCACCCGTAAGCTCCCAAGGAGTTGTTGTGTAAGCAGCAGAGGAAGCATCGCGCGAGTGGTACTTTAAGTGAGCCGCATGCTTGTATGCTTATCTACTTAACCTCGAAAACCTACAATCTGTATTTTTTATACAAAAAAAGGCGATTAGATATTTTCTTCATTTCAATTCTATATATGTTTTAATAAGTATGTAATTTCTGAATTGTGTGTGTTGTGCTCAGAGATTGAATAGAAGTTTTACCGTTCCACTATTAAAATATAATATATTATACTGAAACTATAGAGCTCGATGGTGTCGTTGCGCATATAACCTAACCGAACACACAGGTTAAGCAACGTCGACCGCAACCTGTCTATGGATGGGTTTATCTATCTCGAGTTTCTCCGACTTCGGAGAGCACGGTAAGCCGTCGGTCCCCGCTGTTGTCGATAGATGACAGTCGTAAGTCAGTGGCCCTCGGGCAACAATTTTTGTTGTCCGACAATATTTATTTATTTTATATTTATTTTACTTGAAAACACTGGCCTGGCCGTCAATCCGCATTTGAGCAGCGTGGTGGAGTAAGCTCTAAACTCCTTCGATTGAAGGGAGAACCGTATCCCTGCAGTGGGATGAATATGTATGTATATCTTCACGCCAAGTCCCTTGCGGGGTAGGCAGAGAGAACCGAGAGCCATAAGACGCGGTCCTTGCATACTTCACTCGCTTCTGTGACATTCATAGCTCTTTTCATGCACGCTCGCCGGTTCCCAAGGAGTTGTTGTGTAAGCAGCAGAGGAAGCATCGCGCGAGTGGTACTTAATACGTATGCCTCCCGACGTAGTATAAAAAAAAAAGGTTGTGGAGGTGATGGCAGTCATTCCATGTAAAAATCAGTAGCTTCGCCAAATTCTTAGGCTTAGGTGGTGGACCCCGCCAATAATGGTGTTGGAAACGGGATAACGCTATGTAGAAGAAGTTTTAATTAATACAAAACCATGGTTGGTATACATTTTTTCATAGCGGTTGGTAGTTATCAATAGCGTTATTCGATCAGAAGCAACCCGATTTGGAAGGTAACTTCACTTTACAGAATAGGGACCGCAGTTAAATACCAATTCTATAGATGGTCGGTTTGTTTCTGCGAGTCAGAAAAGTCGCCAGGAAGAGACGTCATGAGCTATCATTCCTTGGGCTATGTATATATAGGTTACGACAACTGTTTCCTATCAGGCGGTCTGGGTGCTAGTTTATCATTCAACATTGTCAAGATGTTAACTAGTAGAATTAAAAAAGTGCACTAATAGAATTTACCTTAGATGTTTGTGTAAACTAAATATAAAATAAGGACTTAACTGCAAGTGTTAAAGGGCACGTCAATGTGAAAGCTATACTTATGTCCAAGAAAAGTAAATGTTACAAATCAAGTAGGCAATTAACGCGAACATGTTTTAGAGCGAGGTTCCGCTGACATTTTGAATTTTGACAGTTTTCACTCGTTCCAATTTTAATAGGCGGCTATCAGAACCAGATTTCATCTGTGAAATTAAACAATCGCTACGACAAGCCCACCAATAATATCTGTATAAATCTCTTGTCCATACATTCGTTATACCTTTAAACGACATGTTGCGAAATATTTATCAAAAATAGCTCAATTTTTTTCGATGTTGCCGGCGCTTTTGAACGTAAGTTAATACACATAACTGGCTAGTTACTTAAGCAATAAGCATAAATGACAAAAAGTAATGATTGTTGGTGTATATAACACTTGCTATACAATTACGCTAATGTAAAATTTTGTGGAAAAAAACCGGGCAACCGCAAAAATATACACGTCCTATATTGTCATAAAATCATTGTTTTATTTCATTAGTTGACGGGTAACTGGGTAAATACGAAGTAGCCACAAATTAATTCTAGACAAAAAAAAATATATTTCTTTAACCTTTATAACCTACAAATTTTCGCAGTAGATTGTGCATTCTTAGAATAACCACAACGTTTCCTACGTTTTTACAATTTATCTGCGTATAATATCTTCCTTCATATTCTTTTTAATTTCTTAGAACCTCGGCGTGTCCTTGCGTGCTTTAGATATTTTTTCCTTTCTGTTTGATGCTAAGTTTGACAGAAGGAATGCCAGGGGTCGGTCGTGGCCTGGCGCGACTTGATGCGTGACTCCAAAGTGCTCGATTGACCAATGTATATCGACCTGTTTCTGATGTTTCGCCTCCCGTCTTTCCAGTTTTTTATCACTTCATCGGAGAGGCAAGGAAGGTCTACATAGATTGGCTATAACATAATCCTACCCACTGTCGTCTCAATGCCGTCTCAAACACGAAGATTCGAATTTTTTCATTGTGTACATTAATGATAATTAATTGTCTGATGTTAATATGTGGGTTTGTCAATCGTAACGTATTAGCGTCAATTAGATTTAAACAATTATTATGCTTGTCTATGACCTTTTAAAATCATTTTTTTAGGAAATGCTTGAGGTCTCTATATGAGCAAATTAGGGTTGCGTATTAATAAGATAAAAAAGATTATGATTTGACCAACCCGGTGTTATAGTGATTAACAATGTTATTTTAAAATCAACGCTCGTTTGAATACCACACAGGATAAACATTTATGTATATGAACATGTCTCTTTATCTTAGTCTTGGTGTTTATTAGAGAAGTAGGTCTGCCTTTCAGAAAACTGCTGGCAAATAACAAATGCCTGCAGGTTTGGTGTTTCCTGCGAATGAGAAAGGATACCAGTAAACTACTACCGGAGTAGTTCTATGTTAGCGGCAGTAGTGGTAATGCTCAAATTCACTTATATTGTAAGCGTCACAGTCTATAGTAACCACTTTTCATCAAGTGAGCCACATGCTTGTATGCTTATCTATTTAACCTCGAAAACCTACAATCTGTATTTTTTATACAAAAAAAGGCGATTAGATATTTTCTTCATTTCAATTCTATATAATTATGTTTTAATAAGTATGTAATTACTGAATCAGGCATCCGTTACATGAAGTCATGTAAAATAGGTGCTCAGAGATTGAATAGAAGTTTTACCGTTCCATTATTACTAGTAAATAACAGCAAGCTGTGTAGGCAGAGCTGATATTTTTTAAATTTAAAAAATATTTAAATATTTTATTTTTAATTTTTTAATTTTTTTAAAATATATGGAACCCTGTACGACATCTAGCGACGAGTGCTGTTACTTTTTCTGTTGATGGGAGTGCAGTGCAGACTCTGCACTGCAGAGTGGCCGGCCATACGTTTTCCCATATGTTTCTTTTTCTAATTGGAACGATTTTGGACCGTTCTTCCTCACCAACGAACATTTAAATTTCAAATTAAAGGATACAAAACTACAATATGTTAGCTATTAGTCTGTCGATTTTGGAGTTTCTCACTATTACCGTCTAAACGCTAGCTGGATGACATCAGTCTACCCCAAACGGCAATTTTGAGAGTAATGTGGCTCCGCTGGCTATCGCAGCTCTGGCAATAATACGAGTATACTATACTAAAACTATAGAGCTCGATGGTGTCGTTGCGCTTATCATTCTAACCGAACACGCAGGTTAAGCAACGTCGACCGCAGCCTGTCTATGGATGGGTTTATCTATCTCGAGTTTCTCCGACTTCGGAGAATACGTTAAGCCGTCGGTCCCCGCTGTTGTCGATAGATGACAGTCGTTATGCTAAGTCAGTGGCCCTCGGCCAGCTTGAAAACACTGGCCTCCGTCAATCCGCATTTGAGCAGCGAGTATGCTCTAAACTCCTTCGATTGAAGGGAGACCCGTATCCCTGCAGTCTGATGAGTAAGGGTTGATATGATACTAAAACTACAATATATCTTCATGCCAAGTCAAGTCTTGCGGGGTAGGCAGAGGGAACTGAGCGTCACATGACTGGGTCCTTACGTGCCTCACTTGCTTCCTAAACATTTATATTTCTTTTCATGCACGTTCGCCAGTCCCTGAGACTGCTAACATCACCCGACAACACTCGATCTATTTGGTCGTGAAAAGTGAATATAGACCTTCGTCCGCAACTATATCCTTCTACTAACTTTGTATTAACTTTCGCGTTGTATATCAGTTGTATCATTTTTTCATCTTGCATTATTTTTCCATGTCCGAACCACCGGAACATGCCTCTTCTTATCTTAGCACCGGTACACACTGCTGCGTAATGCTTGTACATAAGCACTACACCGCAGATATTGCACAATGCTCGCATCTTGGCGACGTTTATCCTACTTTCAAGCTCTTTTTAGGGTTCCGTACCCAAAGGGTAAAACGGAACCCTATTACTGAGACTCCGCTGTCCATCCGTCCGTCCATCCGTCCGTCTGTCACCAGGCTGTATCTCATGAACCGTGATAGTTAGACAGGTGAAATTTTCACAGATGATGTATTTCTGTTGCCGCTATAACAACAAATACTAAAATATAGAATAAAATAAATATTTACGGGGGCCCCCATACAACAAACGTGATTTTTTTGCTCGTTTTTGCCCGATATTGATAATGGCAACAGGTAGACGCTTGAAATATTCACAGAATATTTAGTTATATTACTTTAAGAATAAATAATGAAATTAAAATAAAATACATATTTAAGCGGGACTCTCATACAACAAACGGTACGGAACCCTTCGTGCGCGAGTCTGACTCGCACTTGGCCGATTTTATTTAACCCTCTCACTTTCATACATTAGTTGTATATTTTTACACATTTTTTGCATTAATAACTTAATCCAGAATAATTAATTTATACAATGAAGATATTACAAACAAAGGCTATATAGGTAAAAGTAAAGCGAAAGAATAATACATAATGAAAGACTAGGTAGGTGCACAGTAATATAGATAATAATTTATTTTAGCTGCTGACATTAATGGACAATATTTCGCTGTACTCATTTGCGTCGGTATGCATTTGGTAGACTTGCTGACCATATTTATTTGACTTCCACAACTTTGTTACTTAAAGGTGATAAGTTAATATTTGTGAATTAGGCAAGCTCTGTTTGTAATGGTCGGGTTACAGCTAGGTCTTAGATCGTGACCGACGAAGTACATGCAAATAATTATGATTGATGGATATCTTTCACCAAAATATAAGGAGCGACGTGGGCGCGTCCTTGTTTTAATATGGCCACCTGCAGTCATTTTCTCTGGACAAACAATAATCTATCTTTGATTGATAATACTAATCTTAGATTACTTAGTGCTCAGTGTAATTAGAGGTAAATAACTAAGTACAGAATGGATATGTAGTAGGACATTGTGATTAATTTTTACTGTTATTTATTTTCAGGGCCGCATGGGGAAGCTCAAGGTCACTCAGCGTGTGCCCTGTTGCTGACAGATCCGGGGCACCACACCAACGCGGCCGATGGCATTTCGCGGGGTCGTTTAGTGGGTATACCGTCGGACAGCCGACGGGGAGTCCCACACTACCACCGGAGGCCACCCAGGCACCGGTGGTGTGCGTAACGCATTTTTCCCCGCGTCACAAAAAATAAAAAAAAAGGTCACTCAGCGTGCTATGGCAATACAAAGAGCTATAATCGGGGTTTCCTTGCGTGATATAATCAGAAATGATAATATTCGAATTAGAACTAAAGTAACTGGCGTAGCCCAAATGATGACCAGAAGTGACAGTGGACCGGCCACATTGGTCGTAGCGGTTATCGCTGGGGAAAAAATATTCTCGACTGGCGTCCCCGTACCGGTACATACAGTGTGGAATGTCACTAGATGGAGCAATGACTTCAAAAGATCTGTAGGCAGTCGATGTATGCAGTTGGCTCAGGACCAAGGCGAGTGGCTCGCTAGAGGAGAGGCGTTCAAATGTGCCATGTAGCTAGGATCTGTCTGACATAGATGTTTTTTCTCGTAGCGTAATCCCGTTTTCTCGTTCACGGGGTCCGTTACCTAAGCATTTAGCAAAGCTACAAATTTTTATATAGAGCAATTGCCATTAGACTTCCACAGCCCAAAGGTAAAATCAGACCTGTCTTAGGTTAGATCACACGTCTTTCGAAATATAATTTCTTAGACATGCGGGTTTCCTCACAATGTTTTTCTTCACCGCTGAGCTATAATATGGGGATATAATACAGTGATAATTATAAGTATTTACATAAACACGACATTACAAATTTAGTGCTAAATGTCCACACTACTACTACTAAGTACTACCAAGATTTGAACCCGAGACGTCGGGTAATATATATATATATATATAATAATAGGCCGGTTTTATAGCGTTTGAGCTATCACTACTCCTGTCTTATATAGACTCTACTACTAATAGACTTTAGATAGACTCGACTACTACTACTACTACTAATATATATATATACTACTAATATATATATATACATGCATTACGCAAAACAACTACATAGAAGAATTCGGCTCTAAACACATTTTTGTTCCTTTTGGGGTCCAGACCCTGGCTACGTTACTAAATTTTTAGTAGAGACTAAAGGTCACGACAGGTGTAGATGTTTGGTCGCCAAAGGCTAACCTGTAGTCTCCACCAAACATTTAGCTTCCTGGTACAATGCATTAATATTGCGCTGTAGTGACATAACCCTGCGAGTATTTTCCGCACAATAAATACCACGAGAGTCTTTTCAGACTGTATTATTTAGTTTAGTTAACTTTTTATTTCTAATTGTGTTAGTTATTTTTAGCATATCTCTAAACTACATTCAATACCAAAATTTGTAAGTGCACTAAATTACTGAAAAAATATGATGGTTAGATAGCACTAAAAGATTTTAGATTTAATAGATAGACTATAGCTTATACACCATGACAACATTTATTTTTCCTTTTGTCTTGTAATTTATATAGGGTTATTGCACACAACTTGAAACATCAAAAGAAAGATAATCTGCCACGCTATAATGTTACTGCTTCTTGTGTACTGTAATCTGTTTACGATGTAATGTCTCATATGTATAAATTCAAGTATAATGGTTCAATTCTGTTTAAAGGACCTAATGAACTATTTTTGTTTTTTTATACAACTTCGGGAAGCATGTGATCCACCTGATGTAAAGTGATTACAGTAACCTGTGATCGCGTACAATATAAAACGTATAGCTTGCGCGGTGCTGCTGCTAAAACGGCAACTTCTCAGGAGTTTACTGATGTCCTCAATTACTCGCAGGAACACAACGATCCGCAAGAGAATTGTTATCTGACTGCAGTATTCTGTGATGTGGAGGTACTTCCTTAGACATTTTTTGAACTGTGATTGTTATTTTTTAATCTAGAGACATCGCTGCGTAAGAAAGTAGTTCTCTTATCTAGCGATGTCTCTAGCTTGATAAAACTGAAAAATATTTTTAACGTCTTTAAAATGACACGGTTTCCCAATTCGGTATGTTTATTTTTTATGTTTTATTGTTCGCCCATATCTCAGTAGTTTATCACCAAACAGCATTAAAAAAATTTTGCAACTTATTTGCATAGACTCATATTGTTTATAACATAAAAGTTATAAATAATGAGGAAATTTAATCTTATATCTTGATAACTTGTATGACACTAATCTACGACGCAGACTTCTATCTAACAGAATCTATATTGTGAATGTAATTTGCGTAAAAAACAAATAAATATAATTTTTAATAATGGGTACAATTTACAAAAATTATAAACAACTAGTTAACCGTGACCTACGCAATAACTGCTAAGTGGTTTGTCCTAGCTGGGCAGTGTCTAGCGAGGCCTTATATTACCAGCACTTTATCTTGTAGCTTAGACTCTTTCATCAAGCCGACCGAAGAAATCACATAAAATTTAATTCAAAAGGCACTGACGTACTTGAAAATTTATACGACTGAATATAGCGCCTCGACTTATTAACAATATTTTGGCAAATATTATTGACTACTAAAAGCTATTGCGATAAAAGCTCTCACAAACATTTGTCTATTCAAAATGCTTGTTACCTACACCGCAAAAAATTCGGCGTTGACGAAGAAATGAATAGCTCCTGGCAACATTTAATAATTTTAAGAGAGGTAGAGAGGTCTAGGCAAGTATCTCCACCTCGCAGAAAATCGCAGCCAAATACAATTCCATGGAGGCTTATTGTGTTTCTGCATGTGAATGAGGTCACCAGTAAGCTCCTAAAGAGTTGCTGTGTTAGCTTGTATCTCCCGGAGTTGTATATAAAAAAAAGAAAAAATATTCCAACGCTAATAGCACCACGCATTGCCCACATAGGACACGCTGTAAATTTATTATAATAAAATTGTCATTGAAAATTCTGACAAATCACGGAACATAGTGCTTGGGTTTTTTATATCTTACCTCCGTACTCGCAGTCTATTCAAATTAACTTGATTAATGTGGACGTCCTTGAACGAAAGCGACTAAAATTATATGTCAAGTAACAGTCAGAACAAATAATTGCAGGATATTTTGCCGGATTCAATACACACCTTTCTAGGAAAATCCTGTCCATATCATGAGAAATGCACGAATAAAGAAAGGGTACGTTTCCATCGACATGAATATAATAGTAAACTGTGCGAAGCATGAGAGATTAAGTTATATGAAGTGACTTTTTATTCAACAGAACTTTAAGAGATGATTAATACCTATCGTTACAAACAATTTTTGTCACGGACTTCTCATATAAACCCGTTAATGACTGCGATTTGAATGCGAATCCGTTATGGCTTTTTATCTGTGTTTCTATTATAGCCTAACTTCCACTGCATATGTTACATCCTTTCAATTAGCAGTCGAGGCCCTTACAAAAGAGAGGTAGGGTACAATTTAACATAATCGTTGTGTCCAACTGGGAAATTACATACCTCCATTTTACAGAATATTGCAGTGAAATAACATTTCTATTGTTGGTATGGAGAGTTATATGGAGAGGTGTAGTCTCTTCCTAGTTTATGGAATTACCGCTTAATTTAAATTTGCCTTGCAGAATGCATTAATTACCCCGAAGTGCATTTCAACCAATTTACCGAAATGACCCTTTCACTTACCGCGCGGCTGTGTGGTACAAACGTTTGGAAAAAAAATCTCAAGATATTTTAATTAAGCGGTGGTGTCATGTCTGTACGCCGATACAGACATATCTACGTCCATTACACTGGATATAAAATATATTTCACGATTTTTTGTGTCGCATTGTGAAATTTACGAAGGTTTTTGTAACTTGGGTGGGTGAGCTTGAGAGGTGACATGACGTTGCACCTGATTACAGATGTCGGGACAAATAATTGTAAGCATATAGGAGTGTAAGTAGATCACTTTTAAAGCTAAAATCAACCTTACCCACACGTGGCGTATCCTGTTAATTAGCATATAATGTTCTGACAAAAGAGACGAGAGCAAAACGAAAATACATAATATCCAGCTAGACTAGAAAAGTACTTACTACCACCATTCAGAGCCCAATAACTCACTTGAGCATTGTGGTGTTCCTGTAAGCTCCTGAGAAGTTAACGCGTTAGCAGCGCAAGTGGCAGAAGAACAGGAGAGTGGCAATGCGCGTTTGGTACTCATTGCATTTCTAGCGTTCTTAGTCCACGGTAATCAGTTCACATCAGGCTGACCAGATGTTTATTTACCTTCCTATACAGCCAGGCCACGAAATTCAAAGGATGCAATATAAACACGTAATTTAATCGAATCTACTTTGTGTCCTTCAACAATTAAGTATTTAGCTTGTTAGATCAAATCGCACGTAAATTTTACTATCACAAAATAACGTCTAAATCTATTAACTACTGCAATATTAATCTTTATGATTACTAGATAAACAGATGACGTTAGTATCCGACAACTTTATGATATTTGTGTACAAACAACGTTTCAACAAACAAACGGTCACAAAACGATCACTGAGTATGATTGAAGTTCACACTGTACGGTACGCATATAATAAATAGCATGACAAACTAGGTATTATTGGCGTTGCAATTGCCACCTTAGTTTTGCCCATTGACATGTTAAAAAATTAGTTATGTAAGAATCGTGTCATGAAGCGCTCGGTTCTCTACCTACTCTGCTAGGGACATAGCGTAAAGATATGTATAGATATAGGAGTTGCAAAAACATACCACATGGACGAATGTAAAAATATAATCTGTTTTAATACTAAAAATAACTAGTCTACTCATGGTAAAAATCTAGTCAGGTCTATGTTACGTAAAAATATCCATCTAGAACTATAACTTTACACCATAGGCAGAGTTAACCGAGCGCCATATGACACGGTCCTTCCCTCCTCACTCGCTTCTTTAATATTCATAGCACTTTTTATGTACGCTCACCAGTTCATAGGGTTCCTACACATCTTCTGATAACACTCGATCTATTTGGTCGTGGTAAGTGAGTCTAGACCTTCCTCGACATCAACATCCTTCTACTTTAGCACTGTACATCTGCCCTCGTCATTCTTTTGCATTCTTTCTATATGCCTATGAACGCCGATGCTTATTCCACTCCTTCAGAGTTCCTGGAATACCTCTCTGGAAACGCACAGTACGCGAGCATTATGCTTACGGGTTCTAATGTATAAACATTGATATGAAATTACAAGTACAATACGGCTAGAGCAACCACTTCACATGCATGTCTATCACCCGTTATAGTATAAAAAAAACTACGCATTTTAACTAGCTCTACTATAAGTGATTATTTACACAACAACTTATCATTCCTTAATTCAAAACCATGTACAGAATTTAGAGTGCGGGCTGGAGGACATGTCTGATTTACGAGCGAGCGCTGTGACATCTTGAAGCGGAGTGTAGGTGGAGACATTCAACTTTCAGGTAACAAGACACAGTGTCAACACCTTGTATAAGGCGGTGTATCAACTCTCTTGGTTCTCTAATATAATTATGACACAATTTAATAACAGCATACTGTTACGTGCGTAATAAACGTGCAACTTGCTGTGACCTGCTTTAAATAAATCACGCTACAATGATATAAGAGTACGTCCGGTGGTATAGAAGCATACGGTTCACCTAATAGATAGATAGATAGATATCATTTTTATTTGCATCTTCATTCACATACATAAAATGCTTACATTAAAATTATTTTTATTACAATGTGTGTGTGTACAAGCACATCATGTATGTGCCAAAGTATGACAAAAAGGCTGCAGCTCAGTGTCAATATTGCTCAAGAGCAAAACACTGGTTTTCAGCTGTAACTGTCAGCTTCAAGATATGCACGCAACAGTTTTACTATTGTTAATGCTACATTTCCACATACTAAATTTGCACTGGAATTTCTAGTTTTTTTTTTCATGACAAGACAAAGCAACAAATCACACAAATAAAGGCAGCTACCAGAATTCCATGTCCTGAATATACCATGATGGTAAATCGAGGCGTTGTTCATCTAATATAAACAATCTATATTTATGTTTGAAGCTGTTTTTACTATTGAGAAGTCGCAGTGGCGGAGGTATGTTGTTCCAACATTTGGTGGCTTGATACCGAAATCTGCCCTTAAAAGCAACAGTTTTATGTGAATATCCGAGCAGCATAAAACGTCTAGGTCTGGCGCTGTAGAGCCTAATGTTACTCACGAGTTGCCAACCCTGCTGCTTAGGCAGCAGCTTGTTATCAGACTGATTTACAATAATATGAGTGAGGGCCCCAATAATTTCTTACTTTATATACTGCGTCTGAAGGCAAAGAAACATATAGCGTGCCTGATGTGTCAGGATGTTTTATACAATGTCGGAAGGCACACAAACATTTGGTTTTATTAGGTAGAACTCACACACGGTATTGAGCTTTTGAGTTTAAGGAATGATTGTATGTTGTTCCAATTGTATAATGAATTGTGATACGAGCAGTTGTTCTATATGATGCCAAAAACCTCATTTTACGCGATTTCAGAGAATGTTTCTACCCGAAAACTGTTAAACTGTGGAATGTACTCCCTGAAGGAAAATCTCAGTTGTCCATAAACTAGGCACAGTCTCTCCGTCTTCGGAAATCATCGGATATTGAAGAATATAGTGGAGTCTTTGGTTTATATGAAAGTAGAAAAATACACTTAGCAAAAGATATTTGCTAAGTTATGTGTTATAAAACAGGTACATAAAATAAATCTAATGGTTTAATGACATCATTATTTATTAGGGCATAAAATACTTCACTATTTATGTATAGAGTATTTCCTGACTATAACTAAGCTACTATATATACATGTCTAAAGTCGCCTGATGGACAGAAAATACCTACTGCATTTCAAACTTGAGCAAATAATAACAGATAGTCCATTAGACTAAAGGACAACTATTGTACCCACTTTTTCAATGTCGCAGAATCTGAGCTGCCTATGATATTTGAGCTGAATAAAATACGTAACTATGCTAATAATAACTCGTTAAAATTTCAAGTTCATGAATTTCCCAGATAATGCATCGCGAAGCCTCTTCTGTCTAATAAGGGTCTTCGCGATTCGTTGAGAGTTGACTCTCTATCTTAGAAGATCTTAGAAGGTGCCAATATCACTAACATATCGACTATAATTTAATGAAAATATCCAGAATCGATCCCGCGGCCGGAATGCTTGGCGAAGTTGTCGGGCTCGCAGGAGTTTGAAATTCAAAAACCTCGTTGAATTTATGAATCTCGTCCAACAAGGAGATAAAGTGAGTACGGTTAAGGTTGCTAGATTTGCCTTTTCGACGAAACTATCACGCGTATTAATGATACACAAAAAAAAGCGTTTAATCTACCAAAGAGTAAAGTAATACATTGGGTAGTCTATGCTGGGAACTAGTGAGCGACCTACGTGTGCATCTCTGCACGTTGCTCCTTCTGTCTGCGCAGTCCTCTGTCTCCCGTTGCGATGGGTCACAGGGCAACCTCTTCTCTCGCTGTGTACATCAGCGCTCGGACTTCCTGTTGCATCCATGAACACCTCAATCTCCTGCAGTAGTAGTTCGCTGAACGAACTACCCGTCTACAGTATGCATACCGGCGTACCCGGCCTATCCTTCTGAACATTGGTTAGACTAACCTCGCGTGTCCTAAAGCCCGTCTAATCCAGAATAATTTATATTCCCGAACCGATGTTTTTTTATAATTAAACTTGTATTATATTTATGTAGAAGTCCTTTTTCATTAGTAACCTTAAAATCACCAAAATTACATCTGCTTCGCACTCAGCTCAAGTGGTTCCCTATCAGCTTACATCGTAACTGGCAGATTGTCTCTCTTTTTTATTCTATTCTCTTCAATCCTACTTTTCCCAGCTACTCGAAGGAACGTTTTGTTTTTCTCAGTGAGGTACGGGATCGTTGTGATCGCAATACACGCAGTATTATTTCCCTTCATCTAATAATGTCATCTCACTCTTCACAATATTACACTAAGTCCTTCGGTACGAGCTATGCAACTTGCCACTTGTCTTGCCAATTTCTATACGCAGTGCCCAATCCTGAGCCTCCTTTAAAATTCTGGTATAATCTCACTATCTCTCCATGTAACTATGGTACTATATATATATTTGTCATTACCTTTATGTAAATATTATATTGTATGTTCTGGTCTTCTGTCATGTTTTTGCTGCTTTTTTTTCCTCTTTTTGTTTGTATTTGTTAGAATGTGTAGTTCGTTGTATATAAGCATATAATATATTAAGTGACAATTGTACTTGCTTAAATGCGCCACCTACCTACTTTTTATATGTATGTTTTTTCGTGTCATATGGATGTCTGGAAGAGATCGCTTTAGTGATAAGGCCGCCTATTGTACATTTGTGTTCTTGTTCTGCGTGTGTTCTCTATGTATTTGTTATCGGTACAATAAAGAGTATTCTATTCTATTCTATCTGATTGGTATTGTTGTTTACTATTCTTGGATCGTATATGCCTTTGAATTGGACTCTCTGTATTTATCTATT
The DNA here is from genome assembly GCA_947507595.1 of Pyralis farinalis. Lineage (NCBI taxonomy): Eukaryota > Metazoa > Arthropoda > Insecta > Lepidoptera > Pyralidae > Pyralis > Pyralis farinalis. Next base: position 13,597,894 of record OX382257.1, on the reverse strand, counting down.
TAGTGTATTGAGTATGCAAATGAGTAAAAACCTTCGAACGCTTTGATCTTATCTGCTAATGTTTTTAACTAGCAAAACCATGTTAAGTAGGAAGAAATATGTAACCTGAAGGATTTCCGACACATTTTTTTAACATAGCATCATTACTCATATTTTTTGACACAATGTAATAGGGGTTTAGGGTCACAAACATTATGTCGTTTGTATTTTTTTGTAATTTATTATGTGTGAATAATATGATATCATAATCTACGCACTTATGCGTACATAAATTACTAAATTACACAGTAATGGCATAGTGTTGGTTCTTTGGAGAGATTTTGGAGATAAAATAAAACTTTTTTGTATTTGTATGTTGCGACTTTTTAATTTACTTCATAACTTCAAGTTAGTTTGAGTCCAGGCTGGGTTGTGTGAGTCGTCCGATGGTACTTACTTATTTCTTGAAAGGTTTCCTTACGTAACGAATTTAATTTGAATTTTAAGAAGTCTGTATGGCTAATAAATAGCAGTTTACAACGACATTTTTAAAATGTGTTTAGGTTTTGGGTTCGTTAACTATATTTATCTAGTCTAGCCATAAGTTCTGTTATAAATGAATATACATTTATTTTTTTATGAAGTAATGTCATCTTAATAACGATGTACAAACATACGACTGATACCAAGCTTTTGAAGTGTCTTGAATATGACCGACTGCTCCTGCTTTGTGCGAGGCAGTCACTGCAATCCTATTTTTTTTAACACCCCATTACATATTATAGTGGTTTGATAATAACCGCGAAAAAAAAATTTAAAACGGCGGGAAATCAAAAGAAGTTTTTAACATAATAAACACGTTCCAAATTGAAATTAATTAAAGAATTGAAAAAAAGATATAGTGGCTAGACTAGTTAACGTAATCATTATTGATAATTTGAGAAAAACATATAAAAATATAAAAGTAATTAGAGTAAATATTTTTCTTCGCATTGCGATATGACTGCCTACATTCTTATTATATATATATATATATATATATATATATATATATATATATATATATATATATATACATATATATATATATATATATATATACATATTATAGTAATTTGATAATAACCGCGAAAAAAAATTTTAAAAAGGCGGGAAATCAAAAGAATTTTTTAACATAATAAACACGTTCCAAATTCAAATTAATTAAAGAATTGAAAAAAAGATATATTTCTATGTAACAGTATTTATGGCTAGACTAGTTAACGTAATCGTTATTGATAATTTGAGAAAAACATATAAAAATATAAAAGTAATTAGAGTAAATATTTTTCTTCGCATTGCGATATGACTGCCTACATATATATATATATATATATATATATATATATATATATATATATATATATATATATATATACATACATGCTGTAATTTTCATTGCTGTTATATTTTTACTATGTATGTTAGAATGAAGTATATTGTATGAGCTTACGATAAACTCTTTCAAATGGGCATTTTAAGTTTCTATATTTATATGGATGGATTATCTTTATATGATTTTATTGAAATTTTTAGTGTGTCTGAATAGGTCCTTAAATGGTTTAGATTCATAGTTAGACCCGGTAGGTGGTAGAAGCATGATAATCGTAACATTATTATTAGTAGGATGGTTAAGCGATGACGTTCTAAAACGTGCTTTACCGTGAGACGAAGTTTACACCTCAATAATATTCATTTCAGTCTCAAAAGGCATTAATCAGCTATTACTTTGTTTTCTGTGGAAAACCAAGTCATAGTTATCGATCCATTCAACAAGAAGGATGCAAACTTTAGCATTTCAAGGGCAATATAAAGCTACGATTCCATTTATTTAACCAAAACGCTTAAATACCAATTCGATTCTTAAACTAATGTGCACCAAGGTATGTTAATTGGGCGGATTTTGATATTACCAATTTAATTATTAGCTAATCATAAATAATGCTTCGAGACGAATAGCTCCCTGGAGAGCAGGCCTATGTTCAGAAGTAGACAAATAATGAAATGATGATGATGATGATGAACTTATACACAATTATGCCTACGACACAAAAAAGAAAATTATTTAACATGAATGAATTGTACCATACAAACAAACGTCCTTTAATAATCAATTTTTTTTTATTTATCCATCAGTTTTAAAACCTACAGAATATATATATGTATAAGTGACCTGTTTTATCAAACCTGAGTTAAATCAGTTTAATATTTTACAACATTGTCAGTATCACTTATTTATATTAGATTGAGATACATGAAAGAACTGCCCATAAGTATCGGCAATATGAAAGGATCATTGATCCGTTGACAGCTTTTTATGGAAAACATAAACTTTGTTTAAAACAAAAGAAGTTGATTGAATAAATTTATCTTACGTGTCAAAAAATATCTTAAACATATTGTGATAAAACGCGAAATATCCTGAAATATGGATTTAATTTTAGACCACGGCGAGTGATGATGAAGAAGTTTTATTCATTGCTCTCATTTTATATAGCCGAGTTGAGGTAAATGAAGTAAGAACACGCTTTAAAATGAATAAAGAACCAGAGAGAGCAACCAACTTGCAAAACGTATGTTATTTATCTCTTTCTCCTGAATAAACAACAAATTTTGAGCTCGGTGCCGATCGGTGATTGAGCAAATGAAAGTGGTAAATTTGCACAATCGAGAGGGTTCGGCCTATTTGGTGGAAGAACAGCTTAGTACATGATGATGTAGTACATAGATAAAACATAAAGGCAACATTGTTTACACTAATTGCTGCCCCCGGTCCCGCCCGGCGTGAACGCATCGCCGTAAGGCACTCATTGTGTCTTTATTTTACAGGAGTGCTTTATAATTTATTACTATGAATCAACGTATTGAAATTCAAGGGCATTGTATAAACGGATATACGAAGCGTTAAGGTTTCTTGCATACATAAATAGTAAATATCTATATTTTAATAATTTCACTTAAATTATGGAAATAGTATGGTCCATCGTATTGAAATGATGATCATTTCAATACGATTGACCAGCTTAAATAAATAGATACGTTAATAAAAATATTAATGTTTACTTTATTGTAATATATTTTTACAGATCGTCAAAATATTTGACATATGTTGAGAGATGTCGATTTAAAAAAGTCCCGTATACTTTTGTACAACTTAATTAAAAAATTTGGTGAGTAACTTGTGACTGTTTAACTGGATTATTATTTATGAAATATGACAAATACGTAATGGAACGTACATCGGAAATGATGTACACTCTCCGCTATCATAAGTGAATCCTGCTTTCCTAAACAGAAACTTATAATGACTAAAGTTAATATTTTAACTTTAGTCATTATAAGTTTCTGTTTAGTTTAGTATATTGCATGGAGGCTATTTAACGTACGTGAAACAGTTTTTGTTTTATTGACGATAACGTATGCTAGTCTTAAAATACCCTAATATTAATTCAAATATTTATCACCTAAATACATCTATATTCTATAAGTTCTTATTGTATTCTCGTTAAAAACTGCTTGTCTACCTATTTGAATAATATTTTTATCGGCATATGAATCCGAGTATATATTATTACCCTAAACCAAATGACTTCTTCACGTATCTATATGTATCCTTAACTTTCGTGAACATTATCTGTCTATAACTTTACGCCAAATCCCTTGAAAGGTAGGCAGAGGGAAACGCCACAAGACTCGGTTCTTATTCACCTCACTCGCTTCTTTAGCATTCATAGCTTTCCTTATTCACACGCTCGCCGTTATCTACGGCTTCTGACATCATCTTCTGATAAAATACGATAATGTAAGTAAGTATTGGTCTTTGTTGGCATCTACATTCTTCTACTTTCGCGTTGTATATCTGTTACATAACTTGCAAAGTGTTCTACAAAATCGTGCTGAAAAAATAATAAAAAGTACCTATATTAATATAACATAGAATATTAATGTATAATATATTGAAAATTCTAAAATACTTATTGTTTATTTCTGAAACATTGGAGATAATCAGGCTCAAAATTTACTTGAAAACGCAATAAAATGTTTTCTTCATTTTTACACTTATCAGTACAGTGCCAATAAATCCAAAATTGACTAGTCTTGTTTATGTTGGCGGTGGCCTTGAAGTCTGAAAAAGAAAAGCGACAAGCCATACGAAATTGATGTACTGATGAATCCGAGTATGACGTTTTGATAACCTTGACTTGAAAATTATTCAGATCGAACTCATATTTTTAATGTCTTTATTATTACTTGCACAATGAACTTCAGGATTCATTATTAAATTATCTTTTGAAAATTCGTTAGTTTAGAGACTAAAACCTAGACCTAATTTCAACTGCTGAAATATCACTACGTGTTACAAATTTTATTTTATTTATAATTTCAAAATAATGGTGATAATTGAGCTCAACTTGCATTAGACTCAAATTAGGAAGTAACTTGCAAACACTCCACAAAAATAATGACAATAAATATAATAATGTATGCAGCTTCATAAACCCTAATAATAATAAATGTTTTACAGCTGCTACTATGCCAAAAAACGATAAGTACCAATTACTTAGATGTCGATTGACTCTCCATTATATGATCAGTATCAATTTTAATTGCATTCCACTTACATAATGTAGTGTTTTAAGTTCAAGTATATTAAAACAATGGCACTTATGCACTTGTATATCCTTATCAATTAATAGGCTTGTAACGGTTTATATTATAGTGTATTTTATTGTAATAATACAACAATCAATATTAAAATACTTAGAAAAGTAGGTCCTATTTCTATCATTTAGCATAGTAGAGGATTAGCGTCGATAACCTAACCTGCCCGTGATGCTATATAGATAAGCAAACTACGAAAGCTGCGGATCAAGAAAGGTAGATTGCAGCGACTAGCATTACAATAGACAATTTAATAAGCAGTCCAATTGAGCAAATTACACTATTTCGCAGGGGACATCAAAAACAACTAGGTGGAGGGCTATTGTGTTCCCGTGACAGTGAGGCTACCAAAAAGCTTCTGAGGCCGCATGTCGTGCGCGTCTATCCATTATAGCAAGTTGCTTCAAAGTAGTTATAATTAAAAGAGAAACGTGTTACATGCACACAAGAGGTGTATGTTATCGTTTAACCAATATCAATTATAGAATAAGAATAAAATACGTAGAACATAATTATAACGCCCGTGCTAAAAACTTTTCCTTATTTGCACAACCATCCTAGACCAGTAACTTATCTTATCAATATTCACCACAATCGTTGTAAATTATACCATTTTATTGCAAAAACAATTTATCTTTGCCAGCCATTTACAGCCACCGAGAGGCACGTGCGCGCTTTGTATCCACCCGCTGTCGCAAGTGCCCAACCAACCTTAACAAGTAATGCTTAGGATTTTCGAATCATGTACATTTGAAAATGGGTATAGTTTACTTTGGACACATTAGTAATTAACTCAAACAACAATACAGTTGCCTGCTGAATACACACCGTATATGTGCCATATGTGTATCAGTAATACAAAGCACACATGAGTGTCAGAAATGACTACCTAATAGGTGTGCTATAAAACATGCGCGCATGTGCGTTACAGCTGCTTTGCAGCAGTACTGCCCACATGCGTGTGTTTTGATGTTTTTCTGCTACTTCAGGAAAAGGACGACTTATCTCTAAAAATGAAATGAAATATACTCGTTATTTTACCAAATTAATGTGGACACACTACTGATATAATATTCTCGTTTGCTATCTACTCTTTGTGACGAATAAATATAACAATGCGGCAAAAAATAACACATCGATATTTAACTGTCTAAAATGTTGTACACATTTCAGACAGTTAAATATCGATGTGTTATTTTTGTCGACGGAATTATTTATACACTTCCTTTTTTAGATACTCGTAAATCGCAAGGCACGTTATAATTATATAATTTTAATTTCGGTTTAGGCTAACTCATCTTAAATTACAAAATTATATGACAATTTACACGGTTACTTGCATTTTCTTCTTTTCACCAAATACGATTTTATTTGAAATTGTTAACAATATATAACGCATTTTCACTCTTATACACTACCTGCTGCCCAAGGCACAGCCCGTTTGAAGTTCGAATATTCAACTATTACTGAGAAACATAAGTAAAAAAATCCTTACAGCACCAGATAAAGTCCAACGTTATTCGATTGATTTTGCAAAATTTGTGTCGACTAAATAATATTATTTCAATTTGTTTTTGCAATACACAGGAATCGAATATAAGTCTCGCTCATGTTTTGACAATTTATTTAGAAAGTGTAGCATCGGATCGGTGTTTTTAATTTTTGTGTAAAACCGTGTACTTTGAGGAAAAACACAAGCATAACTAGTCTGGCCATAAATACTGTTCCATAGAAACGTTTCTTTTTTTCAACTATTTAATTATTTTGAATTTGGAACGTGTTTATTATATTAAAAACTTCGTTCGATTTCCCGTCGTTTTACATATTTTTTTCGTGATTATTATCAAATTACAATATGGAATGGGCTGTTAAAGAAAATAGGATTGCAGTGATTGCATTGCACAAAATGGGTATGGAGCCATCGGTCACATTCAAGATACTTCAAAAGCTTGGTATCAGCCGTATGTTCGTATATCGTACTATCGACAGATATACCAACACTTCTGTTGAAGACCATAAAAGATAGGGCGACTGCGTGCTATTAGAACTACAAAAGCTGTTAATGCTATTAAAGCCAGAATTCGTCGAAACCCCACTAGGAAACAAAAAAATGTAATCGTGAGAAATAAAGATTCCTGATAGGACTCTATCGCGTATAATAAAACAAGACCTGAAGCTCAGCGCTAATCGTCGATATACAAGACATGCTCTAAATCAATCCTTTATCCTCTTTACTGATAAAAATATTTTCATGATTGAAAGGCACTACAATAAACAAAATGATAAAGTTTACGTACACTGTTCTAAAGAAGCCGCGGTCGGAAAGGTACAACGTGGTCATCATCCTGCGTCTGTAATGGTTGGAGGGGGGAGGGGGGAGGCTATCAACGAGTCACAAAGTTTCACTTTTTAACTGTATTGTTGGAAACAATGTATAACTTCTAAGTAAGACTGGCAGGAAACACGGAAGAAGGAAAGGTTTTTGTTCCTTCATAGAAGGCGTCAACTGTAGGTCTGAAGTTTGTCTTCATTCTAGCGATATCCCATTTCCTAATCCTTAGAATCGGCGGATCCTATGGCTAATGCTATGGTTTTGGTGAAGAAACAGATTTTTCTTTACTTTGATGTTTATTATTGTCTAGTTCAATCGTAATAGTGTAACTGAATATTATTATTCATAGTATTTTTATCTACTTTGTATCAGCCGCAGCAAAAATATCACTGCCTCGTATAAGGCATTTCTACTGATTATGACTATTTATGACTCGACTCATTCGGAGTAAAGATGAATCAGTATTCGATAGTAAATGGTACGCACGTACTGCGCCACTGAGCAATGTGGTTTTTATTAGATACTTCAATGTAAGTACAGTGACACAGAAAAGTATACCGTCTCTATATTACGTTATAAGTATTGACAATATCCATATTACGTTCTATAAGTATTTGCAGCTCCAGCTTTTGCTTTTCACTGAAATGTGCAGCAATCGATTTTTTTTTATATTAGTTCAGCATAGTGGCTCCTCTTTGCCTGATGGTAAGCGAAAGAGGAGCCCAAATCGCAACTGCAACTGACAATATACTACTTACCGTATCCTGTCAGTTGACGCTGCCATGCTGACCCGCAAAATGCTTCTCCACGCTTCGTTTGAAGGATCCCATATTGTAGGAAGGAGGGAACACATGTGCAGGCAAGGCGTTCCATTTTTTAATGGTACAACAAAGATAATAGGAGTTGCCGAACTTTTTGGTACGCGAAGAGATATTCTCAACCGTGAAACTATGACATCGCAAACCCGCACGTGTGGTTCTATGACTGAAGGGTGAGGGTGGGATAAGGGAAAACAGTTCTTCAGAGCACTCGCCATGGTAAAGGCGTTAAAATACGTCTCGCCACTTATCTTGTCGAGAGTCGTATTTTTGTACTGCGGAGACAGATACTAAATTTTAAAATACTCGTAATAGTATCTGGTAGCCTAGCGGGTACCAAGACGTGTAAAGCAACTCGGTCTAATATGAGTTGAAATTCCAAGGCTTCTATTTTTTTCAATTTTATAAACTATTTCTAAATTACGACCTTTACAACAGCCGTCCATTACCCCGAATAATAATTGTAATTCCTTGCCGAACCGTGTGCATATATGTATAGTGTTAAAGCATTCAAAAGAGGGTATTTCGAAGAAATGTACAGGAATTTACCAGCTTACTTTAATATGAATTAACAGTCAATTCTCAAGTGTTTCGTTTTTCGTTGCTCACAATACGCATATATAGGCTGTGTTTCTTAGGGTTATCTTTCCATTGTGTATAAATTTTTGTTGAATTATGGTGCGCTTAACAAAGTTCATTAAGGCACAAATAATTGTTCTGTTTGAACAAAACATAGGTACCTTACAATGTTAGCCGTATTGAGAACTGCCTTCTGCATCATTTTTTTTACACAATGTCATACAAGCATACGGCCCACCAGATGTAAAGTGGTTGCCGTAGCGTATGACGCTTGTTGTAATTTATAAATCATTTATAAATTTGACATTAAGTATCACTCGCGCGATGCCTCCTCTGCTGCTAACACTCCTTAGGACCTTACTGGTGACCTCACTCACACGCAGGAACACAACAGCCCTCTAGGGAATTGTTATATGGTTTCCGTTTTCTGTAAGGTGGGGGTGCTTTCCCAGACGGACTGCTGTGATCCGCCCTACCTCTCTTAAAACATCCAAACAGACATGCTCATGCGCACAAATGTTTGCCCTGTGTGAGAATCGAACCCGCGAGCGTTGGTGTCCAAGTCTCGTTATTCACCTCTGCGCCACTGAGCTCGTCAAGAACTAGCCTATGAACTCTTGCAATACATAAAGTATTACTCGCGCGAAGCCACATCTACCGCTGATACAGCAAGTACTTAGGAGCTTACTGGTGACCTCACTCACACGCAGGAACACAACAAACCTCTAGGGAGTTGTTATTTGACTGCGGGTTGTTTTCTGTGAGGTGGAGGTACTTCCCTAGATGGACTGCTTTAATGCATCCTTACCTCTCTTAAAAAAAAAGATCTACGATGTAAAACGATTTGCTATTACGACATTGGAACAATACTCGTTGAGTTCACGTGCCACATGGCGGTAACCTATTACTATTATAATACTAATATTTTGTTACTATTATTTAGTACATTATTTAATAATAATTTATTATTATTTAGTAAGTATTTATCCACTAAGTACATTTATATTTATTACATTCTTACTTTCACCCAAAATTTAAGGCACCAAGGTCATATGACTCAACAAAAACACCAAAATGATTTAAAAGCCTAAGGAACTAAATATCCAAATAATCTGTAAATTTTGTGGTCATCAGCCAAGGTTGAGCCCAATAAGCGCGTCTAACGAAATTATACGCCTTGCACAATGGCAGCGGCTCCATTGTCTAACCATTTGTGACATCTCTTTTACAAAACAACTCGGATCCGATTGAACGACTACCATTTCCTAATCAATGATTTCCTACTGTAGAAAGTTATCTTTAGGATTTCGATAAATTAGTGAACGTTAAGCCTATCGACTCATTCTCGCCATTTAAATAATCTATTACTTAATCTTTGTATGCAATAAGAGCTATATTTATCATTGAGTAAAGATGAGATAATCATTGAAAGAAGATGATACGTATATTTTGCTAAGGACTTGGCCATTTAATTTCTTTGAATCTGAGCCATAAAGAAATGATTGTTAAAATGATCTATCTCTATAATTTTATCTGCAAAAGTTATATGTAAAAATGAAGGTAGAACGTGGATTTTGAACATGGTATAAAAAGTAACAGCAAATAAATGGAGGAAGAAATAGTAGAGAAGGGAATTTGTGATATATAACTTTATGAATCAAACTTTATACAATAATAGAGATAATAAAAAAAAAATGAATGAATAGCGTGAATGGAGTGTTAGGTAAATTTCTAGGCAGCCGAAATCTAAGTCAGAAGGCATAACTCGCTGTACATAACGCGGTTCTAATACCAACGCTAACTTATGGAAGTGAAAGCTGAGTATGGCAGAGAGAGCATGAAAGTAGATTAATGCGGTCCAGATGAGAGCATTGCGCTAAATTTGTGGCATAACGCTTGCTGACCGCGTTAGAAATGATGACGTAAGAAAGAGAGTTGGTCTGAAAGAGAGTGTCGGTGTTAAGATAAGAAAAGGCATGCTCCGTTGGTTCGGACGTATAGCAAGAATGCAGGATAAATGAATGACGAAACAGATATACTCGTACAATGCGAAAGTGGAAGGATGTAGGAGCTGAGAAAGACCAAAACTAACCTACCATGACCAAATTGGTCGTGTCTTATCAGCAGATAATGTCAGGAGCCTCAAAAACCGGTGAGCGTAAATGAAAAAAGCTATAAATGCTAGAGAACCGAGTGAAGTATGTATTGACCGCGTCTTATGGCGCTCCGCTCTCCCTGCAAGCGACCTGGCGTGAAGATATACATACAATAAGTATGTATTTACATAACACAAGTTTCACGTACTTTGGAGCTCGCGCTGTGTAATTTGTCTGACAATATTTATTACTATTATTTACTAATGGTACCTCACCGTAAACCCCTACGAGATTGCTTAAGAAGCGTAAAGCGTATACCTACGTAGGTAAAGTTTGAAAATGAGCTATTGGGATTGCTATGAGATACCGGGATATAGGCAAACGAAGTCGCAAGCGAGGTTGAGCATACAATATACCTACTGCGAGGGAGAGTACAAAATAATGCAAATGTTTGTATATGTATCAACTAATTATTACAAACATAGAGATTTAAATTTGTAATTATTATAATCAGCAGAACTACACAATAATACTAATAGATAAAAATAACATAACAAAACACGTTTTGTTGGCAAAAGCTTATTAAGATAAATCAGCCCAAAGTCATTAGCTATTGAGAATCTCTTGTGGCCACCTCCCTCTCTATGCTCAACCTCATCATATCAGCCGAAGAACGTCCACTGCTGAACATAGGCCATAACATACCTTATGGGGGGTTTTGCCATAATCACTACGGATTGATTATTAGCAGGCGGGTTGGTGATCGCAATATAAGGTGGTGTACGTAATGACACTGCTGCCCGTCATCCGGTAAAGTGATACCCTCAGCCGTTTCCTACGGCACCCACGGAACGAGAGGAGGTGGTGCAATTCCATGCCGCACGACTATGATCATACATATTTCAAATTCATACTAAATATTGAAGTAGATCTATCAACATAACCCGATGTTACGATATGTATAATATAGTAACGATATTCACAAGATTTCAAAAGTGTCGAGCACTGACAGCCTTTTTTTTTTTTTTTTTTTGTGACGCGGGGAAAAATGCGTTACGCACACCACCGGCGCCTGGGTGGCCTCCGGTGGTAGTGTGGGACTCCCCGTCGGCTGCCCGACGGTATACCCACTAAACGACCCCGCGAAATGCCATCGGCCGCGTTGGTGTGGTGCCCCGGATCTGTCAGCAACAGGGCACCACTGCGACTGGCCAGCCCCTCAAAAGGGGCCGGACTTCTTCACTCTAGAGGCCATCCCGGCAAATTGGGACAGCCCCTCCGGCGGCGGGACCATTATGGGGCCAGGTTCCCAGCCTGACCCCTAGTCCCACAGGTTAGGGAGGCGGCAGTAGGTGCGCGTAGCGCCTACGCCGCACTCCCGTCCGCCGTCTCCGGAGCGGGGCAGCCAACGGATCATCCTCCCTGTCCCGCTCCGCGGCCTCCTTCTGGGACATGACCGTCTCACAGAAGGAGGCCATCGCCTGCCAGGCACTGTCGCTCCCGAGCATGTAGCGGACCACGCTCGGGAGCGAGAGGTCCGCGCTTCCCAGCGCGGACACCAGATCATGGCGCTGCCGTGACCACCTGGGACACTGCTCCAAGGTGTGCTGAGCAGTGTCCTCGGCCGCGCCACATTCGTGGCAGCCTGGCCGCTCCTCCCGCCTAGCGACCCGGTGCAGGTACTCACCGAAGCATCCATGTCCGGTGAGCACCTGCACCATGCGGAAGGTGAGGGGTTTGCGTCTACGACGCATCCACGCCTCCAGGACCGGGCGCAGCGCATCCGCAACGCGGACTCCGTACCGCGGCTGCGCCAGGTCCTCCCCCCACCTCCGCATCATCTCCTCATGCCCTCGCTGGCGATACCGCCCCACCTCCACCGACGTGGGGCGCTCGCCGAGGCTCCTCCTCTCGGCGACAAACAAGTACACCTCGGCGAGCACCTCCGCCGCCAACTCCCAGGGCGGGTCGCCAGCAAGGGCGGTCGCGGCCGTCCACACCACCGTCCGGTACGCCCTTATCACCCTCTGCGCTATGACCCGCTGCGCTCTGCGCAGCTGAGCCCTATTGCGAGCGCAGAGGGCGTCCGCCCATATGGGGGCACCGTACGTGGCCATACTCCGGCAGATGCCGGAGTACAGCCGCCTGCACGCGGCGCTGGGCCCGCCCACATTGGGCAGGAGGCGACCCAGCGCCGCCGCAGCTCTGATGACCTTCGGCCCCAACCGCTCGAAGTGGGGGCCGAATTTCCATCTCCCATCCAGGGTGAGGCCCAGGTAACTCATCTGGGCACTCACCCTAATCCTCACTCCTCCTATCTGGAGGTGCGCTCCCGAGGGGGGGCCCCGCCTACCGGTCCCACGGAAGAGGAGGGCCTCGGTTTTATCCAAGCGGACCCGAAGCCCAAGCCTCTCTATGCGGCTGACCACCAGTCCTACACCGACTTCGGCCAGCCGCGCCGCCTCCACGAAGGTCTTGCCCCGGGACGTGACGAGGGTGTCATCTGCATAGCAGATGACGCCCATCCCGGGGAGGAGACGGCCCCGCAGGACCCAGTCGTATGCGAGGTCCCACAAGATGGGGCCCAGAACGGACCCCTGTGGGACACCGCACACGACGCGCCTTCTGACCATCTGGCCCCTCGCGTCCTCGTAGCGCACCTCCCTGTCCTCCAGATACGCCTTCAATAGCCTCCCCAAGTACGGAGGCACCCCAAAGTACTTGAGGGCCTCCAGTATGGTACTGTGGGGGAGGCTGTTGAAGGCGTTGGCGATGTCCAGAGACACCGCCACCACCACATCTCCCTCACGCTCCGCATCCTCCGTCACCGACCTTAGGCGCCTAATGGCGTCGACGGTCGACCGTCTGGCCCGGAACCCGAACTGGGCATCCGATAGGCCTGGTCCCGGGCCATCCTCCAAGTGCTGAGCGAGGCGGGAAGCGACAACCCTTTCGAGGGCTTTCCCCGCCTCGTTCAGCAGAACGACCGGTCGAACCGCCGACCCCGAGTCCGGGGGCCGGTCTCCCTTCAGCAGAAGGCAGAGCCGGCCCACCCTGAAGGGTCCCGGGCAGCACCCCGACCGCAAGCAGCAGTCGAGGAGCTCCCGGAACCTGTCCCCGAGGTGCACGAGGGCCAATGCCAGCACCCTCCCGTGCACCCCGTCCGGACCCGGCGCCCTTTTCTTGCCTCGGAGGCGGTCAACGACCGCCTCCATCTCCTGGTCGGTGACGGGCGGCGGAGCGCCCTCCTCCTCTCCTCTGGAGTCCGACTGTAGGGCCATCCTCGGGGGAGCGTAGCCCCGAGCTCTCCAACACGGCCGGCTGGAGGGTCTCTGTCAGTGGGGCCGACTGAGCGCGGATTTTGTTCCGCGCTCCCCTATACGGTCGGCCCCACGGGTCCCTGTCTAGGCCCTCCAGCAGCTCCTGCCACGCTCCCTCCTTGGCCCTACTTATGGCCATCTGCAAGGCTCTCTTCTTCTCCACGTATATGCCGTGCAGATGGCCATCTCTCCCTTCGTCCCGGGGGCGGCGACGCCTGCTCCGAGTATACGCCCTACGCGCCCCGTTGCAGGCGTCCCGGAGGCCGGCTATCTCAGCCGACCACCAGTAGACCGCCCGCCTCGGAGGCGGACGCCCAACGCTGGGCATGGCCGCTCCGCACACCGCCGTGAAGGCGTCGCAGAGACGGCCAGCCCCCTCCTCGGCGTCCAGATCCTCCATTAGCGGGAGGCCCCAGCGGCCGACAATGGCCGCCTCCTCTGCCAGTTCCCGGTCGAGCCTGGTGAGCGCCCAACGCGGGAACCGGCTCCGCCACCGGGACGAAGTCGTCGGACTCCCGGGGGCTGGAGACACCTCGAACCTGATATAACGATGGTCCGAGAGTGTCTCCACCCCCGTCTCAACCCTCCAGCCCTCCACTCGGCGTGCGGTGGACGCGGTGGCGAAGGACAGATCCACCACCGACCCTCCGTTCCACCGCACGCACGTGTGGACTGTCCCCCTATTTAAGAGGGACAGTCCCGCGGCCAGCGCCCACTCCTCCACCATCCGCCCTTTGGCTTCCGTGGCCGGGTTCCCCCACGCCGTGGACTTGGCGTTGAAGTCACCGGCTACGACGACCTGGGCGGGCGCTAGCCGCCTCACAGCCGACCCCAGAGCGTCGAGCAGCCGCTCCAGGGCCGGCAGGTCGCGGTTCGGGGAGAAGTACACACCGATGATTGCGTACTCTCCCCGAACCGCCGCCACGTAACCCGCTCCCCTCCCCCACACCACGAGTGGGGGGCTGGCGCCAGGCCTCGCGACGATGGCCACGGAACCGCCCAGATCCCCGGCCCAGTTAGGCCGGGAGGGCACGAAATATGGTTCCGCAACCACCGCCACGTCCACGTCCCACTCCGCCATGGTCTGCAGGAAAAGGTCCTGAGCCCCGGCGGAGTCGTTGACGTTGGCCTGCAGGAAGCGAGGATGTCCGGCCATTACTCGGACATCCTAGCCTCCGGCGCCGTCTGCCGCCCACTCCCGCGAGAGATGGGGGGCGTTCTCCCGCGGACGGATGGGGGGTTGCAAAGACGGCCCCTCATCACGTGCGTCGCCTTCCGCCCAGCGTCTGCGCATACGGCACAGCGGGCCTGGGCCGAGCAGCCCGAGGCGATGTGCCCCGGCTGCCCGCACCGGTAACAAAGCCGGCTGCGGTCCTCCTTGGAGGGGCACAGCTCGGCTGTGTGCCCCTTCCCTATGCACTTATAACAATGCATGGGGCGCGCCTCCAGCAGGTGGAGCTGCACCCGGCTCCAGCCCACCCCGATACTGCCCAGCTCGAGCAGCTTCTTCGCTGCCGTCACCGGGCAGCGCATCAGGGCGGAGCTGGAACTCCGCCAGTCCGGGCGGATTTCGCCCACCCGGACCTGCTCGGGGGTGCAGCCCCCCTCGCGCGCGACCGCAGCCTTGACCCGCTCCGCCGTAGCGGCGTCGTCCAGACCCGTGAGGCGGAACTCCGCACACTTCACGGGCCTGGACACCTCAGCAACGCTGGACAGGGCAGCCGACAACCTGGCTGCCAAGGTGTCAGCCTTCTCGTGACTGGACGAGCCGGGGACTTCGATAAGCCTCGCTCCGGTCGCAGACTTGCGAATCCGGAGCGAGCCGATTCCCAGCTCGCCCAGGTTTACCTCCCGCTCGGCCTTAAGCAGGGCCGAGGCATACGATGCCCCCCCTTGGGCTGCCTCCGGCCGTAATTTGAGAATTACGGCCGTGGAGCCGGGGAGCACCACCTTGGGCTTTCGGCCCTCCTCCCTGCCTGCGGGAGCATTGGCTGACGCCTTGGCGGGCGCTGGCGCCGCAGGAGTCGCGGGGGCCGCGGTCTTTCGCGGCCTGCGGCGGACCACGTCGGTCCACGCCTCCTTAGGGACCTCGGTGGCCCCTGCTGCCGGCGACGGCGTCACCGCGGCCGGCTTCGCCCTTGATGTGGACGGGCCGAAGCTCGTCCACGTCTCCTGCGGGGCCCCACTGCGGGCGGGACCCGCTCCGGTGGCCGATCGCGTCTGAGATCGCGTCTGAGGGCGCACCTCGAGCTCTGCCGGCGCACTCGCCTTCTGCGGCTTAGTCGCCGGCCGACCTGCGCTCTCAATGGCAGCCCTCGCGGCCCTCGCCACCGCAGAGCCGTCGCCCGCCAATGGCGGACGGGCGACAACCGGAGGAGGCAGGCGCGACTCAATCGCGGCAAGCCGGCCGTCCACCAAGTTGCCGACGAGCCGGGCGATGTTGGACTCCAGGGTCTGGAGATCCACCGGGCCCGTCGACCCCTGCGCCTTCCTCTCGCTCCGGAGCTCCTGGAACTCCCGGCGGTGCGCCTTGACCTCCTCCCGCAAGGAGGCCACCTCCCGTTAGAGACGGGCGTTGTCAGCTCGGAGGCGGTGGGTCTCCTCCACCTCCGTGCGCACCACCAGGGCCCCCAGGATCTCCCGGATCCCGCTCGCAGCCCTCGCAATTTTTGCCGAGTAGCCCCCCTTGAGGCTCGCCGATTTCCCCGTGAAGTCGAGGATAAGCTCCAACATACCCTCGCCCCTCACCATGAGGTCCTCGGCGCCCCCTCCGAGTGGGCTCGCCGCTTCCCCCTCAGGGCTTCTCCCTTCGGGGCTTTTCTTCTCCGCCTCGGGGCTCACCCCCTCGGCGCTTCCTGCCTCCACATTCGTGCCCATCTTTGCCTTAAGGGCCCGCTTCTCAAGGAGCGCATTAAATGCCGCCTCCTTGGCCTCCTCCTTACGCACCCTCAGTTGTTGGCGGGCCCTGGCCAGGCTGGGGGCGATGCCGCCCCTCTTGCCGCGCCTGGCGGTGGGCACCTTCGCCCGCTCGTCGGGGGTCTCCGTCTCCGACCCCGAGAACAGGCGCTTCCGGCTCAGCTCAGACTCGGAGAGGGTGGTGACCATGGAGTCGGTCTCCACCCACCCCTCGCCCTCGCTATCCACCTCTTCCCTTCGTGGGCCCTCCGGGACGTCACCCCCCCCCGGAACCTTTAGGCCCCAACGTCCCCCCCCACCCGGCATCACCGGGACTCGGCTGTCCAGGCTCGTGACCGAGAACTAGACAGCCCACACAACACGAAAAACACGAACGACAAACACAAAAACCCAACAAGTAACAGAACAAACACCAACAAAAACCGCCTATGTTCGTCACCGAACAGCAACAAACACAAAAACAATAACCACCGCAACAAAAATACACCAAACACTCCACACCACCAAAACAAACGAAAAAGCCTCCAATCGCAAAAATCCTCCTAGCCAAAAACTCACCCTCGCCCACAAGTATTGTATAACCGAATTTAGTCACCACCCACCGGCCACTGCGTTACCGCGCACCAGGTGGGATGGGTCCAGGGCAGACGACGTGGACGTATCGGTATACACTTGGGGGCCTGCCCCGAGCACTGACAGCCTAGTAAAGAACCGCTCTAATGATATAATGGTCCTCGGTTCAAATCCTGGCATGTATCACTAAATTAACTGAAAACTAACTTATACACATTAGAATATATTTGCTTGTGCAGTCTTTTAAATACCATTAATTAAATGTGATTGAAAAACTATAGTTAAATTTATTTTAGAATAATATGAACTTATAGATGAAAATATTACGAGTACAAGAAGAGTATTAAATATATATTTATAACTAATACGGAGCATAACAACAAGCTAGCTAGCCAATTAGCAAATTTTCACGCACAATCGGCGCATTGCGTCCACAGCATCTATCTGCTCTATTTCCTTACTGCCGGTTGCGTAAGTACGCACAACCTTTGGTGTCTCAACTCACCACGACGACGTGATCCTGTGGAATTGCTGACTCGAATCTATTGCGTACTATAATTCTATCTGTACAATTGAACACATTGGATATGCTTACTATTGTGTTCGCCAATTAGTAACGTTTGTAGTCATTGAATGTCAACTTGCCAAGTGAACTTTATAAGCGAAGTAACTATATGCACACATGTATAGAAATTAAAATTGAGTGTCATTTGATACTTAAGTGGGTATTTGTTTCTATATATGTTTAAGTGCCATCAGTTATTTTCATAATAACATAAATATTGGATTAGCAAACAATAAAATTAGTGTTTTGTTTAAACTATACAATAAGTTATATAAGTAAGATGTTTAAATAGCCTACGTAAATATTCTTAAAAAAGACAGTTCTTTACTATTTATCTTTAAAAAAAAAAAAAACAAAAATGAATGTATTTAATTTTTGATTTTTCTTCGTATTTATTCATACAATAATTTTCGATGTGCAGAATTCTGTAGTTCATTTAAGGGGCTCAGTACGGGTTCGCTACAAAATATATAAAAATGATATTAAATAATAATAGCAATACTTAATTATTAAAAAATGTAACCGCGGACTTATTATATTGTGAGTTTTAATAACATTAAATCATAATGTCCCAAAAGCAGTATTGATTGATAATTAGAAATAATTATGTTTCTTCAAGTTTATGAGTTTCACAAAAACTATGAAAGTTAATAAATTATTGTGTACATACCACTTGCGAAAATTTAGACTCGCAATTTAAATCATATTTTTATTAATATTTTTTATTTATTTGTAGAACAATATTTTTACTGTATTATTCATGCCAGTGAACGCTCAAGAAGCCTCTTAAATAAACAATACACAACAATGATCACGTAACGACTGGGTACTATTGCCGATGCATTGTTCTATTAAGATAACCCCGCATGTCGAATGCGTACGTAATCAAATCTTTGCACACCTGTACCACAGTTCAGAGATGTAACAGTAGGTTGAACGAAGTCGAAGCGACGACGGCTAGAAATTTTGTGAACAAATCGACTTGAACTTAGTTACACAAAGAACAAAAAAAAACTGCGCCAATTAATAAAACACGATATTGTAAATTTGTGTTATGTCACTAGAATCTCAGCAGTGGATAAAGAACCGGCCTAGTGACCAACAGGCCGCCGGTTCGAATCCTGGTATATCACAAAATTTTTGTTTTCGGATTTATGAACATATTTGTAATTATCACTTGCTCGGCGGTGAAGGAACAACATTGACCAAACCCGCACGTCCAAAAAGTTATATTTCGAAAGACGTGTAACCTTACCTAAGGATGATCTGATTTTCGCTCTGGATTGTGAAGGTCTGACGGCAGACACTCCATATAAAAACCAGTACCTCCGCCAAATCCACAGGCTTAGGTAGCGAATCCCGTCAATCCTAATGGTTTAGGAAACGGGATAGCGCTAAGAAGAAGATAAAGACTACTAGAAACTATTTCGTTTGGATTACACGACAGCATCTAGAAACGCCGAGGCTTACTACGAGCATTTTTGGTCAAGGCATCGCGTCCAGAATAAGATTGTCGAACTCGGTGGTCAAATTCGGGGCTCCGGGATTCGATTCCCATGCAGGATATACACTTGTGTGTTTGACCATACCTGTTTGTCTGGGTCTGAGTTTTTTTAAGATAGTTGTGGCGCATAAAAACAACCCGACTGGTACTCACAGAAAACCGCCGCTAAATAACAAGCCTGAAGGGTTATTGTGTTCCTGTAAATGAGTGAGGAGTTGTTGTGTTAGCAGCAAAGGTAGCAACGTATAACTAATACTTACTGATAAGTACACACTACTAATTCATATGGAGTAGCCTTCGTAAATAAAAGCGTATACGCAAATTTTTGGCGATCGAGCTCTGCTCGGCGTTTTTGTTTCCTTTTTGTGTAAACCGGCGTTTCTTTTCCAGGAAAGACGCTTATATGATAACATTAAAAAGCAAAATCTTATTTAAATACAAAATTAGATTCATGTCGTTAGAGCAATTTTTTTTTTTTGACGAGTTCGGTGGTTCAGTCCTGAATGACGCGACTTTGACACCAACGCTCGTGGGTTCGCTTCCCACACAAGGCAAAATTTGTGTGCATGAACATGTCTGTTTACCTTGGTCTGAGTGTTTTGAGAGGTAGGGCGCATCAAAGCAGCCTGTCAGGGAAAGTACCTCCACGTCACAGAGAACCGCCAAATAACAACTCACTAGAGGGTCGTTGTGTTCCTGCGTGTGAGTGAGATCACCAGTAACCTCCCAAAGAGTTTCTGTGTAAGCGCGAGTGATACTTAACATATTGCAAGCGTAAATAGGCTATGGTACCCGCTTTACTTCAGGTGAGCCGTATGCATGTATGCCTCCCGACGTAGTACAAAAAAAAATTCGTTATACTTGAAATATACTGGAGGTACATTTACATTATATATAATTGCACGTTTAAAATAATAAGATATCCATTGCAGTTATAAATTAGAATAAAATATGGTATGTTAAGTTACTACATTTAATTACATATTTAAAAAAAACTGCTTTGTTGGGTATAGGATACAAAACAACACATTTCTATTTTGTTTTTACGACTGTGTGTGCAAGAAGTAATTTTTAGGGTTCGACACGCAACCCATTTACTGAGACTCCGCTCTCCATCCATTTTTCAATTTCAGGTTCAGACTAGCGAAAACCTTAAGGAAAAATCAAACATTTTGTCACTTGTAGGATGATATAGGTACGTGTACAACAACCAACAATCGCCCAGAAAGGTCACACTTCGCCGAGCATCTTATAGACAAAGGACATAACTTATCCCCCACTAATACATATCAAATTTTACACACCATAGACAAAGGTTTAAAACTAAATATTAGGGAACAATTAGAAATTAATAAACATAAAAATTCTAAAATTACTCCCATGAACAAACAGACTGACGTAAACCATTCCCCACTATTAAATATCTTTTCGCTCACACCATCCACCCCCACCCTTAATTCAATATAAGGGACGGCACTGCGATGGATTTGTCACTTGTAGCATGTTATTCTTACGATTAACGTCTACAACGCCTGATGATGCCTCGTGGAGAGGCGAAACACGTGTCGCAGCGACGACCAGGCCAGTCGTGGCAGCGACGGTGGTGGTGGGGGCATGCGGATTCTGTTCCAGATGGCGGACGACCGCAACAGCCGAGGCAGAGACTACCGGAGCAGCCATGGCAGCGTCGGCATGTAGCACGTACTAACAGTAGTGGGTGGGTGCCGGCCGGCGCTAGGCCGCATGAACTAATTGGTGGCGGAAGCACACAAAGCAGGTTAGATCAAATTGCATGTAAATTTGACTTTCGTAAAATAACGCCTGAATCTGTTAACTAACCAACATTTCTCAAGAGTCTCATTTAAAAGTTAGTGAGGTACACCACCTGCCGGCGACATTGGCTTTGGCTTTAATTACCTACTAACATGAATATTGTTATTATTATTATAATGTTAGTGAGCTAATCTCTCTTCTTCCTTGCGTTATCCGGTTATCTAATACATTAGTATGGGTGGGATCCGGTGGGATATCAAGGCTTAATTTGACAATAGGATACTCATTTTTATAGGAAACAACTGCCGTTGATCACGACAACCCAGAGAGAAACCAGCGAAAAACCAGGTTAGGTCACAAGTCTTCCGAAAAATATTTTTTCGGACATGCGGGTTTCTTGACGATGTTTTTCTTCACAACCGCGCGAATAACAATTACAGATGTGTACATGAATTCGAAAACACGAATTTAGTAATACATGACCACGCCGGGATTCGAACCACGAACAGTTGCATATTAGGTCGGTTCATTAACCACTGGGGTGTCACTGCTTCTAATGTTACTCGTAGTAATCAATAAAATAAATGAAAGTTTAAGTTTTAAGAACATTTGATCTTTCCTTTCGTTACGAGTTAAAAGTTTCATTAGTGTATTATATATTTTTTTTTTATATACTACGTCATGAGGCATACAAGCATACGGCCCACCTGATGTAAAGCGGGTACCGTAGCCTATTAACGCTTGAGATATATTAAGTATCACTCGCACGATGCTTCCTCTGCTGCTTACACAACAACTCCTTGGGAGCTTACTGGTGACCTCACTCACAGGAACACAGCAACCATCTAGGAAGTTGTTATTTGGCTGCGGTTTTGGCTACCGAGCTCGTCGAAATTAGGTATCATCATTATTTGTACTAGTTCTGTCACAGTTTGGGATAAATCTTCTAATTGAGGCTGAAGGTGTATTACCTGAACAAAATTTCATTACTTCTGCTTGTATGGTGATAACAGTCGCCCAAACCGTATGAAGCAAATTAATATATTTGTAACAGATCTCCAGACGGCAGACTTCAAGAAGCAAAGCAGTTTAAAGCGCGTAGAATAGTAAGTAGTTTATTTTTTAGGGTTCCGTACCTTAATAGGAAAAACGGAACGCTTATAGGATCACTTTGACGTCCGTCTGTTTGTCTGTGAACGCCTTTTTCTCAGAAACGGGTGGAGCTATCAAGCAGAAATTAATATTAAATATTCAGGTCTGTAATCCCTTTGAGCAGAAAAAAAATCAAACTTCTAAGTCGATACAATCAAAAGATTACTGCTGTTTATGCCTGGTTTATGCGCATATTTTGACACTCGCAAGGGAATCAAAACCTATAGGGTACTTTCCGTTGAATCATGAAATTTGGTAAGAAGCAATCTCACGTAGCACAAGTAAATGAAAAACTGACGTCACTTCTAGAAGTTTTGATTTCACAAAGCTATCAAATCTAAATAAGCTTTATGTAACATGTTATGAAAATTAAATAATATATTTTGAAATTAACCTATTACTCATTTTTCTATATTTTTGACAAAGAGTATAGTGAGTTAGTCATAAGTGTACCGCATCGGAAATATTTATTAAAATTACATCGTGATGAAATCCGCACGTTTAAGAAATTATATTTCGATAGACGTTACTTAAGAAACGTTTGGTTACAGCTCTAACGGCTGTCGCCCAGTGTAATAATTAGTATTGTCGCCAAATTCTTAGGCTTAGGAAGCGCGCCTCGCCTATCGCCATGTATTAGGAAACGGGCTAGCACTAAAAAGCAAGCTGGTTGATAAATCAAAGTTCTTTTTCTGTCCTACCGCTGAGTACCAACCTCGAATATGTCACTAAAATTCATTCATTCCGTACCGAACCGCATCCTCCGCCCACATCACACAGCCTTTGTCCTTTTGTCGCCGCCTTGTGTCGGCTATTTTATAGATTTGTGTATGTCAAAGATATTTTGCTTTAAAAGGGATATATCGCAGTTATTCAATCATATTAAAGAAGAACGCAGCGGATAACTTATTGTAATATTGTTGTGTTTCTGTAATCGACTAAGGTAAACAACCTTACCAGTCTGCGTCTCATTTTTTTATACAACACCGGGAATACAAGCCTACGGTCCACATGATGTAAAGTGGTTACCGTAGCCAATGAATGTTTGCAATACAGGAGACATCGCATGCGCGTTCTACCCTTGCTACTAATACAACAACCTCACTCATTCTGAAGAACACTATAAACCTCCAGTGAGTTATTATTTGGCTGCGTCTTTACTGAGGTGGTGGTTAACTCCTCTGTAAGCAGATTTGATTCGCTCTAACTCCCTTAAAAACATCCAGACCAATACAAACAGACATGTTCATGTGCACAAATGTTTGTCTTACGTGGGTATCGAACCTACGAGCCTTAGTACTAAAAAAAATATTACCAACAATTCCACCAACCTTGTCAATAAAAAAAATACCTATCACTAATAAACTGACATAGCAGCAGAGATGGCACGACCGATACTTCATTTATTGAAAATGTTCATATATTACGGAAATCGCTTTACATCAGGCGGACCGTACGCTTCTTTCACATCCGCTGTGGTGTAAAATCATATTATCTTTTCATTTTTATTATAGAATTGTAATTTCAGCTTCTGTCAGAAATATGTTCGGCCGGTATGTAGTTATAATATTACGAGTCGGACCCGCCCCATAATTTTATGCGAAATTAAAATGTATGAACCTGACGCTTCGACCAATTTTGAAGCGTGAGAATATGAATATATTTTGATGAAATTACATTTACAACACTGTGCTTTTTTATTTGACAACATGCTATCCTTTAAAAGAACAATTATTGTATATGTATTTTATAATTCATGTACATGTATCGTAGAAACAGCTTAAATTTTATATTCAGATGTAAGGTTTTGTTTATTTAAGTTTATATGTTAGTGTCTCAACGACTTTATAAAAAAAAGGATCTAAGCCCGGTCATCCAGATACTAGAATACAATATAAATAATATGCTAAATAAGTTAAAGTAAACATTTTTATTTGTTTATATGTTAATTTATTACAACTTGCAAATCAATTGACCAAATATCTCGATCAAGAGTGTTTTGTACCATCCACATATGATGCAATACTTTTGGTATATTATTAACTGTTAAATATTCAATCAACAAGAATCAAATTAAATATATATTTATTGTTTTTATCCAATAATTTTTGGTGTTCTACAGTGACCGGTATGAAATCATTGCATGCGCTAATAAAATCTGATTCATATATTCCATACTGTGTGTCATTCAAACCAAACGATTTTCTAAGTAAGCAATGATTTCTGTAGGTAGTGACGTGAAAATTGTTCCCCATGCCGTAATCCCTCAAATGTTCCTTTTACTCAAATGATTATATTTATGACCACGCGGTCGGGCCGTATTAAACCGTTTATTAATAATAGCATTATAAATTTAAACAATACATCGGTGTAAATTGTCTGTGGAGCACGACCGCCGTAACTCAAATAAAAACCGGCCAACAGTATATCTGATAATAGATATCTGGTTCCGTAGCTACTATTTTGAATATTTTCAGTATTCTGTACTAAAGTAGAAAAAAACTCTTATAAAATTACTCACGTATCTTAACGTTTATTAACTGATGACAAGGAGCTAAGTATGTATATATGTATATCGTCACGCCAGGGGTAGGCAGAGAGAACCGAGCGCCATAAGACGCGGTCCATACACACTTCACTCGCTTCTTTCACATTCATAGCTCTTTTCATGCACGCTCGCCGGTTCCTAAAGCTCCTGACATCACCTTTTGATAAAACACGACCAATTTGGTCATGGTAGGTTAGTTTTGGTCTTCCTCGGGTCCTACTTACATCCTTCCACTTTCGCATTGTATATCTGTTTCGTCATTCTTTCATCTTGCGTTCTTTCTACATGTCCGAACCAACGGAGCATGCCCTTTCTTATCATAACACCGACACTCTCTTTCAGTCCAACTCTTTTTCGTACGTCATCATTTCGAACGCGGTCAGCAAGCGTTATGCCACCAATTTTTCGCAGTGCTCGCATCTCGACCGCATTTATTCTACTTTCATGCTCTCTCTGCCATACCCAGCTCTCACCATCTCCATAAGTTAGCATTCGGATTAGCACCGCGTTGTGTACAGCGAGCTATGCCTTCTGGCTTAGATTTCGGCTGCCAAACAGTTTACCCAACGCTCCATTCACCCTCCCTGCACTCACTCGTCTCTCCACATCAGCGGTGTACCTTCCATCGCTGCTAAAAGCGCTTCCAAGATATACAAACTTATCCACTTGCTCCAACACTACATCATCAACCGTAATCCTAGTGTTCGTTCTGATTGTCTCTCTTTCAAATACCAATATTTAGATTTTCTTCGCATTCAATTGTAAGCCTTCTTTCATACAATCGTCTTTCATTGTTGTGACTAGTGTTTGCAGTTCGGATGATGATTCTGCTATTAATACCTTATTAATAGATGACGCATCTGCATAAAGCAGGCAGTTAACCATTGAACCACCCATTCGCATTCCCACATTCATATTTCTCATTCTCTGAAGACAACTGTCCAGATACAGGATGAACAGCCGAGCCGACAGCACGCATCCCTGTCTGACACCAATATTGGTATCAAACCAGGGCAATAAGCTGCCGTCCACTCTCACACATGCTGTGCAATCCTCATAGGTGGATTGCACAGCACGTAGAAGGTCACTGTCGATCCCATATCTGGGCAAGATGTTCCAGAGATTCTTTTTCACGATTCTTTCATACGACCCTATCAAATGCTTTTTCAAGGTCCACAAAACCGCAGAAAACCTTCTGGTCCATAGCCAGATGCTTCTCTACGATGTTGCGGAGTGAAAAAACTTGATTCGTACATCCTCTGCCGCTTCGAAATTCCCCCTGTGCTTCCCAAAGCATTCCATCGGAATGCTTTGGGAAGCACAGAAGAAACCAAGATAAGGGTATTTGAAAGAGAGACAACCACAACAAACAACAGGATTACGATTGATGATGTAGTGTTGGAGCAAGTGGATGAGATTGTACATCTTGGAAGCGCTTTTAGCAGCAGTGGAAGGTACGCCGCTGATATGGAGCGTCAAGTGAGTGCAGGGAACAGCGTGAATGGAGCATTGGGTAAACTTCTAGGCAGCCGAATCTAAGCCAGAAGGCACAGCTCTCTGTACACAACGCGGGGCTAATCCTAACGCTAATTTATGGAAGTGAAAGCTGGATATGGCAGAGAGAGCATGAAAGTAGAATAAATGCGGTCAAGATGAGAGCATTGCGTAAAATTTGAGGAGTATCTCTTGCTGACCGTAACTCTTGCGTTCGTAATGATAACGTAAGAAAGACAGTTGGTCTGAAAGAGAGTGTCGGTGTTAAGATAAGTAAAGGCATGTTCCGTTAGTTCGGACATGTAGAAGAATGCAGGATGAAAAAATGACGAAACAGATATACAATGCAAAAGTGCAAGGAGCCGGGAAAGACCAAGACTAACCTACCATGACTAAATTGGTCGTGTTTTATTAGAAGGTGATGTCAAGAGTCCTAGAAACTGGCGAGCGTGCCTGAAAAGTGTTATGAATGTTAAAGAATCGAGTGAAGTATGTAAGGACCGCGTCTTATGGCGCACGGTTGTCTCTGCCTATCCCGCAAGGGATTTGGCTTGGAATTGTAGGTAGGGAGGTAGGTAGATACTCTCCTCTACTGGACTTAGGACATACACGGGTATAGTGAATTACTCAAGTATATTATGACGAGCTCGGTGGCGCAGTCGTGAATGACGCGACTTTGACAACAACGCACGTGGGTTCGATTCCCACACAAGACAAACATTTGTGTGCATGAATATGTCTGTTTGTCTTGGTCTGGATGTTTAAGAGAGGTAGTACGCATCAAAGCAACTTGTCTTGTCCGCTGCCAAATAACAACTCCCTAGAAGGTTGTTGTCTTCCTGCGTATGTGTGAGGTCACCAGCAAGAGCTTCCTAAGGAGTTGCTGTGCTAGCAGCAGAGGAGGCATCGCGCGAGTGATTAATGTACTACAAGCGTTCATAGGCTAGGGAAATTGCTTTACATCAGGTGGCCCGTATGCATGTATGCATTCAGACCCTTGAATTCGCCAAGAAATGGCAATGTCAGCGGATATGCATTTCCCAGAAATTCTATTTGTTGCGATCTATACGGTCCCGTTGGCACGGATTTCTAAAATGTTGCAGTAGCGCACTGCGCGTGCGCAGCTAAACTTAGTATGCTTGGATTGCACGAAGAGAATATTAGCCCAAGTGTAAGGAAATTACTTACTTGGCCTTAGTAAGTCTACTTAAAGGATTCCGTAACGGTGGACTGGCGTTATTATATTCAATTAATTAAAAATACAATAAATACAAAAATTAAAAATACATAATTATAATTAAATACCAAACAAAATAATAACTCATCTGATATATTTGTTCTATCAACTGAGCCACCACAAAGTTCTATTGCTTCTGAAAAAAATCATATTCATAATTTATTCCACTACATATAGTCCTCCACTTTTCGCACGAAGCTACTGGCGCCCGGTTGTTGGAGGCCATCAGTTCATCTACAGGGCAACATCCAGTATCTCAAGCACAGCCACAACTCTAGGACTTTCAATCCAATCTAATATTTCTCAATTTTCAGATAGGTATACAACTATTTTATAACCTTAAAATAGCCATATAACATCAAAAACTACAAATCTATATTGTTCAATCAATACAATATCATACTACAATATAAAAAATATAATATTTAACTTATTATTTAAACATACTAAATGTTTATTCGAATGTATATGTTTACTAATAATCTCAATTAATTTTAAGTAATGATTAAACATCTATCCAACTACAACTTCAAGCCACCTTGCGGGATAGGCAGAGACAACCGAGCGTCACATAATTAAAGAGTTCACAACAATTTAATAGATTTTTGTGACTAGTAGTAAAAGGTGTATTTTATGTTTACATAAATAATTTAACATTATATCTTATTTAAGACAACATGCCTATTATTAATATTGTTTGTCAAAATTACTTACATATTCATTTGCTTTAAGTAAGTTCGAATTTTGTGGTATTCGTCTTTCTATTGTTTATGATAATTACGACTAAGCACCTGAATTCATATTTTATGTCACGGATATAATATAAATATCCTTGCTTAGAAGTACAGGTCTCTACAGAAGGCTTAATAAACTATCAGAGCAGATGTAAATGGAACGAGCGCAGCCCGAGGCTAGGGCGGGGTCCGACAACACTTTCATATTATTATGGCCGCATTGCACTCACACAGAGATAAACACTCACACTACTACATCTACGATTAGATCGCTACCATGGTAATATATTAGACAGTAACTAAATTGCATAGACATGACCAATTTATTTGTCGACTGATAAGAATTTTTCCTACGTAGCAATTGATCATGCATTTGATTCCTCATTCCGAGTTCAAATTATTTTTAGTTTTCATTCTATAACAATAATCCATGTAACATAATTGTAAATAGACAATTGTGTTACTTTTATTATTGTTGTAGCTTAGCCGAACCTCCGGCTATTCTATTTTTTTAACTTCATAGAATTTAAAGTACTCGTACTAATATGCAAACATTTTTTTTTTTGTTTGTTGTTGGGTTGGCTGATTGGGTAACTAAATTATCAATTGAATTCGATGATAAAAATTATGCTGTTCTGATTACTGTGATCAAACTCACGTACGAACGTTTAATCATTATTATCATGCAGCTTCAGTTTGATTTATTTAGTTTACATATTTATAGACTGCTTAGTTGAATAAGTTTTTCTATACATATAATACAGAAATTTCTGTGGAAAATTATGTCATTTACTTAACTAATTTTTTTTTTTTTAACTTTATTAACCACATTAAGTTCGTATAAAAAGGCCTCCTAATGCTAATTGCCTTTCCTATCAGTCAACTATTGGTGCTTTGTTAGAATGTTATGAATAGGAAGTTGGAAGACGTATTGATGGAATTTAATCAATGAATCGAAAACATGCCGTTCGAGTAGTGGTCCTCCTTGAAATACAGTTTATAATATAACAGACTGTCACGTGAGTGATCTTTTATTGTTGCATTTTAATATTTCGAGAAATCCTGAAATAAAAAGGTGATATTTCAAATTAAACCTAATTATCTACTCGATTCACTATTTACTCAATCTTTACATACTGCGTGTTACGTTTATCGTGATTATATCTTAGCGGACAAGCGCACGCGCACGCGATCCGACCACTTTCAATGATTCGTTAGCGAAATCATTAGGAGATGTAATGTCGGCGCATTGTAATACGTGTTTATGGTTATTTAAATGATTTATTTTTATTGATTGTTTTTGCCTTGTTGCGAGACAGAAAATAATGATGGCTGCATGAATAAGGCTACTATTACCACTGGTATTGCGAAGGTGATTTCTGCTACTATGTTATTTGAGCATTTGGTAATGGAATCCGTAACAAGAAAATGAGTTGTCATGTGGGCTAAGTCGGGACATTCATCACTTGATCTGGGCGGTAGCGGTGTGTGTAGACAAACTTGGACAGTACATCAACTACCATGGCCACTCTATGACTGATGTTCTGCCGAGGAACTGAATCATAATAACCTAAATTCGATACACAAATGGTATAAGAATGTGCGCAAGCATCGTAGACTTGTGAAGGCCACTGCAATTTATAAATTTATAGAATATACAGTACTTGATCCTGCATGTGCAGCAATTCATGTGGCTAGAACATTTAAACTGTCGTTAAGATGAAATAATGATTATTTTAATAATATTTTTTTACTATATAGTCTAATAAGATAATAGCGATGACGACCCGGGGAGCGGCAGTGGCAGTCAAGGAGTTTTATCTAGATTCTTCTTGTGAGTCATTGTTTCCTATAGTTGATAATTTCAGAGATTAGCGCGTTTAAACTTAAAACAATTTTCAACTCTACAGTAATATAGTGGACCGCGACATTTCAATACTAATGAACACTCTTAAAGCGCACCAAATAGATATCTGCTAAAACTTCGTCATTTGAACGACCTGAGGTCCTCCAGCTATATATAATTATTCCTACCCGTCCGAAGCCGGGGCGGGTCGTCATTGTAGTTGTAAAATGGACAATTTCTTTTTATCTTGTGAACTACTTAATTTTCTTCTACAAGAAATAGTATTTCCAAGATTATTTCTTTTAATTATCTGAGTCTCTTCATTTTTTAGATACTTATAACAAGTTAAATTTTATCTGAATGTACATGTAACCCATCGACTATACAACCTAACTGCACGTGAACAGATTCTGTCAACGAGGCAGACTAATAAATCTTACTTAAGCACCGCACGTAAACGATGTCTCATTATCGAGCTATTCCCTGAGCTCTATACGTTTCCGTAAAATAGAAAAATATTTAAAACTGCTTCGCGCATGTGCAAAATGACGATGCGAATAAAACTAAACAAACTGAAATTGTAGTTGTTTGTATAGAACCGATTGGAGACTATCCTGTGACCAGTCACAACCCGTTATATATCTACGTTTTCCCATACATTTCGGTCATATACGACCACCCGGGTTTCGAAGGGTTAAAAACTAGATGTCATATCTATATATTCACATCAACCCTTACTCATCCCACTGCAGGGATACGAGTCTCCCTTCAACCGAAGGGGTTTAGAGCATACTTCACCACGCTGCTCAAATGCGGATTGCATTCCGAGGCAAGTGTTTTCCAACCACCCGAGGGCCACTGACTTAGCTTATCGACTGTCATCTATCGACAACAGCCAGGACCGATGGCTTAACGTGCCCTGCGAGTACAGAGAAACTCGAGATAGATAAACCCATCCATAGCCAGGCTGCGATCGACATTGCTTAATTGTTCGATTAGAATGACACGCGCAACGACGCCATCGCGCTCTCTGTCTATATATAGCTGGAACAAAAACGCAATTTTCGTATTAGTGACTAGATTTTTCAATAGTACCTATGCTTAACTTTGTAATTTTGATTTGCTTGTTTAGGTATAGGTACTATTATACTATGACTATTTGAAATGTATAATTTTCAAATCGTTTCTTAACACTATTTTTTTTTCACTACAAAAATAACTTGAAAAATCCTTTTTTTATTTATCTCCTCCTCCCATATAATGTAGAATTTATATACGTACTTTAAATCATTTCTTAGCGTGTTCTTAAATTGTAATACAACATTAATACACAACAGAGTGATAACGACAGTGACACTATTGATTTTTATTATATACTAGCTACTCGCCCCGGCTTCGCACGAGTGATCTGATCGCTACCAAATATCACAGGATCACCCGCTGGACTGATCTGAAGATCCCCTGAAAATTTCATCAAAATCTGCCCAGCCGTTTTTGAGTCCATAGAGGACATACAGACAAACATTCATTTATATATATATATATATATATATATATATATATATATATATAGATACAGGTTGTTCTTTTCGATATTACATACAAAAGTAATTGTGGAACGTTATACTAGATGCAACATAGTCGTTTCATGAAACTTGGTATAAGTACAGTACACTAATCGTTTTGTTTAATATCTAAAGTTTTTAGACCACCTTCAAAAAAGAGAAGGTCTAATATCGCCATGTATTTCTATTCGACGCTGCCATGGCTGCTCCGGTAGTCTCTGCCTCGGCTGCTGCGGTCGTTCGCCATCTGGAACAAAACCGCATGCCCCCACTACCATCGCTGCCACGACACGCTGCTGCTACCACGGTAGCTCATTTGGCTGTGGTTTTCTGCTAGGTAAAGGTACTTCATCAGACAGGCTCATTTTTTGCGCCCAACCTCTCTTAAAATCATTCAGACCAAGACAAACAAACATGTACATGCACATAAATGTTGGTTCTGTATGGGAATCGAACGAACGAACATTGGTGTCAAAAGTCGCGTCATTCACGACTGCGCCACCGAGCTCGTCAAAAAACAAAAAATGTTTTTTTTATTATTAAGAATATACAAATTTTAAATCTACCTTTTGCTTATAATGAGCATAGTATTATATAATATTATCAGGGAGATAAAAGAAACAAAATACAAGTCCTAAAGGTTACCATCGGCTATAATATCATTCTTACAATCGACAACTCTGGTCAATTGTCGCAAATTTCGGGGTAATAAAATTTTACAGTGGTAAATGTAGCTTAATGTACAATTGCGGCCTCGATTATGGCCGAATGTGAATCTCAATTGCTTTATTCGGCGATCCCTACCTCATTGAACATGTAAGGAGGATTTTACACGAAAACTTATTAATTTGCATTGATTCACATAAAGTACTACATGCCTATTTAGCTAAAAGTAAGTATTAGGGATATGATGAGTCTAATCTTTAGTATATTATGAGTACCTACGTAGACACAAGTAGCCCACAATAAATTTATTTCAAAAATACTTGAATTTCACAATAAAAAACGCAAAATTTTAAATATTTATAACATCACGCCAAATCCCATGCGGGACAAGCAGAGAGAACCGAGCGCCGAATGACTCGGTCCTTGCACGCCTCATTTTTGGTGCACCCTTCGTGATTATTGGGGTCCTGACATCACAAATTAAATAATGTTCTAACATAATTAAAGCTCAACTTAATAGTTCAACCCATAGAAGTTCTTTTCTTGCTTATCTAACTAGTTCAATATCATGTAAGTATATATCATAATTGAATTAAACCATTTTTAACGGAAGTATCGCGTGTTTTATTTATTTTGTCCGTGCGTCCGTGGTCGCAGGAAGACTGTCAGACTCAGTCTTCCTGCGACCACGGACGCTGCAAAGCGTTCGAAACGTCAGGTTGAACAAAATAATTAAAACACGCGATACTTCCGTTAAAAAATGTTTAATTCAATGTGTAACAATCGCGAAAACCTAAGACAATACTATATACTCGTATCATAATATTAATCTTTGTTTCTCCTGGGGCATGTATCCATGCGATCTCTGTAATCCAATTTGCTGTAAATTTAAAACACATTTTAAGAAATTATAATATTTGTTCAAATATATAGATAGGTATATTACTAATGACGAGCTCGGTGGCTTAGTCGTGAATAACGCGACTTTGACACCAACGCTCGTGGGTTCGATTCCCGCACAAGACAAACATTTGTGTGCATGAACATGTCTGCTTGTCTTGGTCCGGATGTTATAAGAGAGGTAGGGCACATCAAAGCAGCCCGCCTGGGGAAGTACCTCCACCTCACAGAAAACCGCAGACAAATAACAACTCCCTAGAGGATTATTGTGTTCCTGCGTGTGAGTGAGGTCACCAGTAAGCTCCCAAGGAGTTGCTGTGTAAGCATCGGAGGAGGCATCGCGTGAGTGATAATTAATATATCGCAAGCGTTAATTAGCTACGGTACCCGCTTTACATCAGGTGGGCCGTATGCTTGTATGTTTCCCGACGTAGTATAAAAAATATACTTAAATAATCTGCAACAGTATGAGCACAAGCTTATTACTCCTTACGGCATTTTCTTCAAATTTGTAATATTGGATAAATACGTATCAAAATGATACGACGTATCATTATTGGATATGCCAATAACGACTTCATTTACAGGTGAATTTTCTACGTAATGCAATATTCTCATCTCACGTTATATGTAGTCAATTTATATTATACTCGAACTAAAACGAAAAAGGAACACAGAAGTACACGTATGGTATATCATTTAATTTATTCACGTTGAACCCGGTTGTGAAATGATTAGCAATGTCAACTTTGGCACCAAAGCTCGTGGGTTCGATTCCCGCCAGAGGTAAATGTTTGTACATAAACATGTCTTTTTGTCTTGGTATTTTCTGTTTTATACATATGTATTCATTCATGTATGTTTATCAGTTGTCTAGGACAACTGATAAACATACATGGTCAAGGACAAGGTGTGCTTAGTTTGGATCTAGATCGTACTGTGGATTTTGTCGGAAGAATATTTATAATTTTACTATTGCCAAAAAATATATTGTGCGTATGTTTTGTGATAAGTATCAAATGATTAAATACTTTAGGTATTTGGTAATATAATTGCTAACTGCTAACCATGGCTGCCTAATGATAAGCAGTTGCTATAGCATTGGACATATTTTCAGAGAATTCTAATTTTAATAGCCGCAGCAATTAGTATGAATGAAGTACTGTACCTATGTTGATACACAAACGATCGGTAAAATTGGTTCTGCTATTAGCATAATGATAGACAGCTGGGGCTGTTTAGGTACTTATGTGTAACGTAAATATGACCAGATAGATGGTCAATAAGGACATAAAATTTTATGACCTGGCGGCATTAATAAATTTAACAACGACTTGCGAATATTTATTTATATATTTTCATTTTATTTTTATTTATCTGTATTGGTAATCTATTTTTGACAGAATTATAGATATGCGAGAAAGATGATGTTAAGCGTTACTTGATGCGAAATGGGGGGGATATATTCTTCCCTTCTATTATAATACACAACATATGTCGCGATCAACAGCCATCATTGGGTACGTCTACGTTGACTTATAAAACTATCAACGTATGAAGGATAGGTATGTATCCTACAAGGTACCTAGGTACAAGTTGTGAAGTATAGTAACGTTATGAATTAGGTGCAAGTCATGTATGTAGCAGTGGACGAATACGGGCTGGAATGACGATTAGGATGTGTATGCATAATATGTAAGACTTAATATAGTACCTACTACATACACGCTACCGATTCCTGGGGCTCTTGACATCACCTTCTGATAAAACACGATCAATTTGGTCATGGCAGGTGAGTCTTTGTCTTCCTTAGCTCCTATATCGTTCCACTTTGGTATTGCAATTTATGAAGTTATGTAAAGTCGTCTACTTGCATGGTATTGGTATCACTTTTTTATTTGAAAGTTTTTATGAATATGTGAAATTTCTATGCGTACTTAATACATGCAAGGAGCGACTTTAGGACAGAACTATCGACATACGAAATCAAAACATGATGTCATACACCGTGCGAGGGAGTCTCCCTTCAAAAACACAGTCAAAAGCACTGTTTGATTTTTTGTTTTACCACTAAGAAGGCAAACAAGTTTCCTAATGGATTAAGAAACGGGATTAAGCTTAGATGAAGAATACCGTGTGTAAGTTTAGGATCGTGGACAACTCTCACAGCTGGTCGCTAAACTGAATTGCACGATCCTCGCTGGTATTAAGGTGTTCTCGCTTAAAGGTGACTTCAGTACTCCATGTGCGGTCTGACTCGAGACTTGTGTAATATAAGTCTTTGCCCGGTGCTGACGTACTTCTCTGTTCTGTTGAGTACTGTCAGCTTGACTTTCTCCTCCAGGCGAATTCATTTCACCAATCATTGGCGATATCGACACCGAGAATCTCAATGCTTTTAGCGATGGTAAGAGAATTCTGGAATAGAGGAAATTTGCTGTGCAAATGAGGTTTTCTTAGCGTTGAATTCGCAGACATCCATTTAGATCTGTCGACGTGTGAGAGATAATTGGCTGCGTTATGCTTCGCTTCTAACATGCTACTCGTAGTAACACTTGTCAATCCTTAGTTATGTGTTAAATAAATCAAAAGTAAAAAGTTTCCTGTAAATACGATCACTTTTCCAACAGGCATTTTCACAAGTGTGTCAAATATATACCTAACATCAAAAGCGCCAAAGCGCTACAATTTGAGCTTGCAGCGATAATATGACCATTTTCGGGTTTGAGCTGTCTTCTTCATTCGCACCCATTCATTAAGTTTGCATGCTGGCTCGACGGCTCGATTATTGCAATTATTTAAATTCACACCTTTGAAATACGAAAAAGCCTCTTTTTCCATTAAATGTTTCGTAAGCGCGAGGAAATGACGTCTTATTCGAAAGGTATAATTAGGGACAACCTTGCGCGCCGGACTGGACTTGCGCTTCTGACATTGTGATGTTGAAGCGATAATCGCCGATGTTTCGACATGTCCACTTCACTGGGTTAACGATGTCTACAGTAAACGCACATATTTAAATATGATGTGCATTTGTGCAAAATTTTATACAGTTTTTTTTTTATATATATGAATATTTGATTCCACATTATTGATATTTATTACCTATATAAAAGGAAACTGGGGAGGACCGGATTGGTAGATCCAAAGCAGATATGTGTAAAGCGGGCTGCCAAATGTATGATAACACCCTTACCCGACAACTTTGTTCTGGTGATTTTCATACCACTAAAATGCCATACCTTCCTGATGATAAGCGTTCACGCTTGCAATACCAGAGGCATTATTCCTGTATTGCCGCCATTGTCAATACTTATTCACATTTTTTTAAGAACCTCGTGTAATAACATTTAACGGTTAATTGTCGGGTTAATGAATAGTGTGTATGAAATTTTGTTAATTGAAGTTTATTTATTTTAATTTAGTTTATGACTTGGTTTTGGCTCGAGTAATTCACATTCAACTTCAAAGCCAAGCTCAAATACACAGGGTATATCCTGTCGATTAGCAAATGTATCTGGCTATAAGGGTATCCCAACTGGGCAAGTATAATGTATTTACATATAACAGCAGCTGAATAACATACTAAATACATAATTGTGAAGAATACATACCTTAATACCTCACTCGCTTCTTTAACATTCATTGCTCTTTTCATGCACGCTCGCCGGTTTCTAGGGCTCCTGATATCACCTTCTGATAGAACACGACCAATTTGATCATCGTAGGTAAGTCTTGGTCTTCCCCGGCACCTACATCCTTCCACTTTTGCATTGTATGTCTGCTTCGTCATTCATTCATCCTGCATTCTATTAATATATATAAGTAAAAATTTACTTATCAATAAATATTAACTAATGGCGATAAAATTCCAGATACTCTGGTTTCCACCCACATGCAATGTCGGAGCTTTATGTAAACTCGATGCTAATTAATTGCACCTGATGGGAAGCACCGAATAACTTGGCGCGATTGACGTATGTCCAGGCAATTATAAAATGTTTTCCAACACCTCTCGATAAGTGTATTGATCTGATCACGACCGGTTCGAGAAAAGTTGAACATGTGCATAACTGCTACTTGCAACTTATGTTAATTTGTCGTGAAATAGGTATGTGAGAATTGTATATCATTAAAAACCTTTTTTCATAATAACATCTTAAAAAACATGAATGTTGTAAACTTGCTAACCACTCCAGGTTAGCAAGTTTACAACACCCATATAAGACAAACGTTTGTTTGCATGAACATGTCTGTTTGTCTTGGTCAGGGTGCTTTTAGAGAGGTGGGACGCATCAAAGCAGCTTGACTGAAGAAGTACATCCACCTCACAGAAAACCGTAGCCAATAACTACTCTCTGGAGGTTTGAACTGTTCCTGCGAGTGATTGAGGTTACCAGTTAGCTACTAAGGTATTGCTGAGTTAGCAACAGGGGTGGTATCGCGCGAGTGATACTTCCAAGCGCTCTTAGGCTGCGGCAACTACCACATATGTATATGCCTCCAAAAGCTGTACAAAAATCATTTTAGAAAGAAAGCCAATATCGCCTGTACGTCATGTATCTTCCGATTAGAGAAACGAGACTATTTGGCCTCTTTGTTGTGCTTCTGCGAGCAAATGAGATTACATACAGATGCATGTAAGTTACCTGAAAGCGATACCCCTTGCATTATAATCGGTCCTATAACTATATACTATAACAATATCCCACAGGATATAGTTTATAAAGTACGATGTAATAAAACAAGTATGATGCGGGTCAGGCACTCTTTTTCAATTCCGTAATGTACGTTTTCTTTTCAGGTATGTCATGATGTAGATCCTATATACTGCTACTGTCCTATATATATATATATATATATATATATATATATATATATATATATATATATATATATATATATATATATATATATATATATATATATACTGCGGTACTTCCATTACAACAACTTGTGGAAGAACCCAGATAAGTGCAAGTCCGACTAGCAAACGAAAAAGTATGATGGTACGGAAAGCATACTACCTAGAAAACAATGAACGGTGTTGGTTGGGTTGTTGATTCGGTTAACAAGTACGAGTAAACTAGTCGCTTTTTGTGGCTTTTCGAAAAGATAAGAAAAAGACACGTTTCTTTTCATGGGTATCGCCATGTTTAAATACGGTACGGTTCTAACATATAAAGTCCCCGTCCCCCAAATAAGCAGGGGAATTTTTAATTATGGCTTCGATTCGGGGTCAATAGTCTACACACTATCTAGACATCCCTAATCTCTAAGATACAAACGGACGGCAGAGCGTCGCGCCCCTAACTGTTGTCTATCTGTAGCCTATCAGGTATACGGATCCAAAAAAAAATCGTAATCGGCGTAATCAATATAATTGCAGGTTAATGGAGGTCAACAAGTTTTAGGAATGTAGTTTAATAAATCAATATTCACATGATTGATTTCAATATAAACCGGAATTGCCAATTTGTCAGCATTTGATTTATTTTATAAACAAATTTGGCGTAATATGGGTACCTGAGAAATAACCACAAGCATATGTCAAAATGTGTTAGAAATTAGAATTTTATTAAGAACCTGAAACTATCCTGCTACTACAAACGAGCAATTCTTATTTAGATCTTGTCGTGTATCTAGGATACGACTCTAACGATTTGTTTCAATTTTTGTATCTAGTTATAAGGTCTTGCTTTTTGAGTTTATCTTCATAGACCTTATTCCTAATTTTATTCTGTTTTGTCAATAAATATTTAGCTAACGGTTTCGCAACTTCACTCAGGATAACGTGTTTCGTGAATCTGTTACTGGAGATTTGCATAAAAAATATGTTGGTTGTTGGCAACAATTAATAAATATGTAAAAAGCATAGCTTAAATAGAAAAGTACCGATCCTTGTTCAAAGTCAAAGTGTTTATTTGCCAGAATACATACAATTATAAGATCTCCATTAATAATAGGCGTTAAAGTATGAAATTGTTGTTTTATTTGAATTGACATTAAACTTAAAAATGTGAGATTTTCGAGTGAAAAAATTTTGAATGATACCTATAAGTTATTCTTTTAAAAAATGTGCAATATTTGAATTTTGAATTTCAATTGCTTTTTTATTCAGATTAGACGGGAAAGATGGATACTTTTTCGAAGTATCTACTTATCCGAGTCATTTTTGAATACGATTTCCAACGCGGAACTAATGCGGCAGAAACGGCTCGCAATACGTTTGGAGAGGAGACTGCTAATGAATGCACTGTTTTTGGTTTAAACGCTTTCGTAATGGAAACTTCGACTTGAAGAACGAAATACGTGGAAGCCAAACACAGGTGAATAACGCTGAATTGAAGGAGATCGTGGAAGCTGATCCGAGTCAAACTACCCAGGAATTAGCGACATAGTTTAACGATACCTACAATATTGGCTCATTTGCATCAAATCAATAAGAAAAAAAAATATGAAAAATAGGTACCTGAAGATTTGACTGATCTGCAGAAAGAAACGCGTGTTGAAATTTGTGTTGCCTTGTTGAATCGGTACAGTAATGAAGGAATATTGGATCGAATTGTGACATGTGACGAAAAGTGGATTCTTTACGATAACTGTAAGCGAAAACGGCCCAAGATTAAACGCCGCAAGAGTGCCCTAAAGCAAAGCTTACCAATAAAAAGGCAATGGTAAGTGTTTGGTGGTCTCTTCATGGCGTTATTCACTATAGCTTTCTCAAGTCTGGTCAAGCAATTACAACAGATGATTACTGTGCCAAACTTCGAACAATGATGGCGAAACTGGCAGTGAAACAGCATTGATTCGTAAATCGATCTTCAGCATTATTGCTCCTTGATAACGCAAGACCTCGCACTGCACGAGAAACTGTTTTAACTCTACAGGAGTTGCAGTTAGGAACCATACGTCATCCTCCGTACTTGTCAGACCTTGCTCCATCTGACTACCATTATTTTCGTGATTAGAACATTTTTTTACGTGGTAAAAAAAAATTTTCTCAGAAGGCAGTACAAAATGCTTTGACACAGTTTGTCGAATCTAGATCTTCAGAGTTCTATCGCAAAGGCATAAATAAACTTTCGATTAGATGGCAGCAATGTATAGATAATGAGGGTAAATATCATCAGAAATATAGAAACCTTATATGTACTTAGGAACTGTCCGGTACTATGAAATTACATACAAAGTAGGCATCTCATCAGGTCATTACAAATATGCTAACGGAGTAATCGAGAATGCTCTAGTGCGTAATAAAATCCAAATATAGTACATAATGAGGCAGCAATGAGCGTGAATTTAGTCACGGTGATCTAATAGAATGAATTGTTTCAATAGCCAGATCTTATCGTTATTAGGCAAGTCTATAAAAGTATTTACGTCGTCATAGTACATTTACTTACATACGTCTGTAATAACAATCTATTTAAGGTATTTATTCGGAAAAGGATATTACACTGATTGAATCGTCATAGAACTACTGATGTACTTACAAGGATATCGAACAACATACTGTTACCAATCTGTCTAAAAATTTGCTGCTTTTACACGACTGACCGAAAAAGGCAGACAATGTTTTGCGAGCTCGGTGACACAGTAGTTAGTACCAGTACTTTGACACCAACGCATGTGTGTTCGATTCGATGTGTGCATAAACAGGTGTGTTTGACTTTGTCTGGGTGTTTTTAAAAGCGCTGCCTCATAGAAAAATCTTTGATAAAGCTTGCCAAAATTTACAGAATGTGGATTCGTTCGATTTATTTTTTCTAAGAAGCATTATTGGCTATTGTCTTCCTAGCATTATCCCGTTTCCCAATCCATCAGGATCGGTGGGGTCCGCTACCTAAGCCTAAAGATTTGTTGAAGACACTGATTTTTGGGCATGCGAGTTTCCTCACGATGTTTTTCGTCACCGCCGCGCAAGTTATAATTACAAACATGTATATAATCCGAAAATACGAATTTAGTGAGTACATGCCAGGATTCGAACCGGGTACCTGTTGGTCAATAGGCCGGTTTCTTATCCACTAAGCTATCACTGCTCTAGAAATTTCATTTTAAAGTTACCTCCTTATTACTACAACGACGAACCGGACGGACGGAACTACTAGCATTTATACGCGTTGGTACTCTAATATTAAGTGAGTGCTAACATGGAGCCTCGATCGTGTAATACGGCAATTCCTGAAGGACATTTTGGTGAGTTTTCTCGCGCTCAGAAACACTACACTATGTCCCAAAGGATTGTCATTTAGATAGTATCTTCAGGGTGAAGGTACTTCCCTAGTCAGACTGCTTCGTAATAAATATAGCCACATTTCTTTCGTATGTCCTACATATTTTTTTGTAAAGCCTAGTTTGCTAATCGACAATTTAGTCTACGTTCAACAGTCACTTTCATTCCAAAATCTTACTGTACTTCTATAAGCCAATGGTAACTTTTTGGTATTTTTTTCAAAGCTGGAGGAAATAATATAAAAAATATGACACATTACTACGTTATCTTTACTTACGTCGACTTTTATATAATCATTCAATATAATGGAATCAGTGACTCATTTTATTTAAGTACTAGCTTCTATTTCACGACTTTTTTTTATACCACTAAAGTGGAAAACAAGCGTACGGCCTGCCTGATGGTAAGCAGTTACCGTAACCTATGGGCATTTGCAACACCAGGGGTGACACTCTTGCGTTGCCGACCCTGTAAGAACCTCTTCACGCCTTTCTTGAAGAACCCCATACTGTAGTCCCTTGGGAAAACCTCGGCAGGGAGTTCATTCCCAAACTTAATAGTTCTCGGTAGAAAACTTCTCGTGAAGCGCACAGTGCGCGACCATTGCGGTTCCAGTGTGTGCGGATGAACTCCCAGCCGCCGGCGAGCTGTGCGATTGTAAATAAGACTTTATAAGTTATCATCAAATCTTCACCAAAATTCTTAACATCACCTGCAGTCATGAAAGAAATATCTAAATCAGGTTATAAACTAAACAACAGATTTGTTTAATTACCTTCTTCACGAAATTGTCACCGTATGTTATGGGACCAAATTTCAATCTAGCACGTCTGAACACAGTTTAAATCATGTTTAAATTAACGTTGCATTATCGCAAATACGTTGAGCGGCGAGAGAGATGTCAATAGGTATACATAAAAAAGATATACTCGATGAACATAGAAATTCCTTCCCGTTTTGAAGTTAGTTATGTGGTTGACGATTATCCAGCATCAATGTTAAATGTAGAAGATTTAAGTTTTTGCAGGAACACATACCTAGTAACAAAATATGGTTACGGAAGAATCATTATATAAAAGATTTTTAAAATTAAACACATTGATTGTCATATTTGTTCAATTATTGATTTTGTATAATTATTTTTTATTTCCAATGTAAGATCTATACTCGACTATAACAATTATGTTACCATATAGAAATGCAAATTTCCCTAAGATATATTTTTTATAAAAATAATATTTAGTATGTAATAAAACTATTGAATATACGTCATTCTTTTGAAAATAATAGATTTCTTTTTATTTTTTAACGAAAACCTATCAGTATATCTCCTCTTCCTCCTCCATAATTATATAGGCCAAAATCATGTTTTTTTTTAACTTTATACAGAAAAATACTGAGTGGATGGAATTGGATTTTTACAACATATAGGATATATTTTTATGAAAAATAAAAATAATTAAATGGAAAAACGCAGATACTATATAAGGAATAATTCAATCGATTGATATAAAAACTTCGCATAGGATTGAATAGATCCATAATTTTACTTTATACCGACCCTTCTTTCCTCCTACATTCCAATGGAATAAAATGCTGACAGATGAGTCTCATGAGAGGGCTTAAAATCAGTTTCTTTCGGTATTCGAATGTCCTAATTCGCTTTATTAAGTTTGCGTAGTAGACTAAGCTTTCGAATAACTGCAATTTCATTACAAGTAACTACAACTTCATTCTCAAACAAAGACAAGTTAATTTGTCGACTGAATCATCTGTCTAAATAACTGTAGCTCCTAGCTAGCAATAAATTAA
Source organism: Pyralis farinalis (assembly GCA_947507595.1). NCBI lineage: Eukaryota > Metazoa > Arthropoda > Insecta > Lepidoptera > Pyralidae > Pyralis > Pyralis farinalis. The sequence continues at coordinate 13,554,545 of OX382257.1, read as the reverse complement.
TTAGAGCGATCGGGTGCTCGCTTCCGCATCCAGCTGTGCTCCTCGAGGCCTTACACAAGCCTCAGGAATGAACATGATGTGGACCGGTGTACCGGTATCAGTTCCCGGCGTTGCCTTGGACACGCCCAGGCCACTAACCCTTGTCGCAATATTTAACATAGACTGCTTAATCTTATAGACTAGATCATTACTAAGGCTTGTAGGAAACATGTGTGATATCTGTTTTACTACCAAGGTGGCAAACAAGCATACGGGGAGCATCTTTAAGACAGGTAAAGCGCATCAAACCGCAAGCATTCATAGGCTATCCTATACGTCAGGTTGGCCGTATGGATGGTTATATGCCTCCCAATGAATTGAAAAAAAAATACTGCCCTGTATCAATGTAGCGTATAAAAATACCTGATTAAATAGTTACGGTAGCATACGGACAGTTATTAGGAGTGTCACTCGGATGTTGTATTCGCGCGTTTTTTGAAAAAAAACTTAAGAATAGGGTCGTCAGGGAGATTATTTCGCAACTTAAGAATTCTCGGTAGAAAACTTCTTTGAAATGGCACAGTACGCGACCATTGCAATGGTATCCACTTATAGCTCCACCAACCGTTATGATCACATGAACTGAATTGTAGGCGAGGCGCACGCCGTGTTTGTTTTGAAGATTTGCTGGGTCTTGTTAATTATAACAATTATCTATAAGATTATTTATATATTTAATTACCTCACTCACCTCTCCTCTTCTAAATTAGGAAGAACAACAGCAATTTATTAGCACCCGAAAGCGCGGTGCTTCCGATAATTCTATGTTCTCTTATTGATCTTACTCTCTGCTATGCGCGTGGTTGTATCCCATTTCAGGATTGCTATGATTTTGCCACTTCCTAAATTTTTCGTTTGGTACATAATTCTCTAAGCACAAGAAAGTACCCCTTTGAGGAATTTCAGCTTCGATCTACAGTTTGGGTGAATTGTACTACAAAGTTTGCCAAAAATATTAGATCTTTTTGTCTAAATAAAAACACGGAGACCTCTACTTTCCAAAATCAAATACCTACTTTATCTAACTACACATGCATGACAGCATGAAGTAGTAGGTGATATTATCAAATACTTTTATCATTATCAGCAAAGTCTGTAAACAATAGTTTATTTGTCTACGAGTTGAAAGTCTATGGTATACTATTATGCACCCAGAGTAAGCGCACACTAGCACCAACAAACTGTGCAAGTGTGTTGGTCCGTCTAGTAAAATAGATGGCCACCCTCCCTTTCACTGGCGTAACAGTGCCGCACTCATAGTGTGGCGATTAGAAAATAATCTGTTATCCATAATATACATAAAAATACAGTAGTACCACATCGATGTCCTACTACCTCATATACACAGCTGATTATAAGCAAATAGCACTACAATGAAACATACCTTTTGCCTCGGATGTAGCTTTCTGTTTTTCTGTAACTGAAACAGTTATTTTGAATATCTGATTAGTAGCTTCATAAATTATCTTCAGCAATGTTACAAGCTCATTAATAAATCAATATTTCCAGGTAAATTCCAAAACTCCAGCCGGCCCCAAAATTAAGCGAAGTTTGTACTATGGCTACTGACGACTGATAAACATACGGCAATACATTATTTTCATTTTGTAAAGACATTATATGAACAAAACACCCAAATAACCTAACAATATATATGCAACAACTCACCAAATAAACAATTCTATATCCATCAACTTACATATTAAGACAAAAGTTGTTTTTTTCAATATAACAAAAAGTCGTTTGCAGTGAACTGATATTTTCCATGATGATTTATAATATAGTTCGCACATTACCCTAAGACAAGAACTAATAATGCAGAAAGAGGGTAAATAGATATGTCTGCCCTTAATGCACTGATATCCATTTGAAACGTCGCGGTCGCTGAAATATCGGGGAAATATGACACACTTTGCGGTAAGTCCCGTAAGTATCTAAAATAGTAACTTGAAATATTTTTAAATGTTATTCGTGTAAAAATTTGAGCATCCAGACCCAGCGCCGTGTCCTGTGTCTGACAGGTTTGTCAATCAGGGTCCGGATACTTAATATGTACAAATACAATCACACTATTGTTAAGTGAGTTACTAGGTTTCTAATTTAGTAGAGGCCCAATTTACGCATATATCATTTACATAATATGCGTAAATTGGGCCTCTATAAAATTTTAGACATTTACATTTTCTTAGGGTAAACCAATAAATGGCGCAGAAAGACTTTGTACCTACCCACAAAGCTTTTTTGCGCCGTTTATTGATTTGCTTTTTATTCTGTTTTAAAATTTCAGTTGTAGGAAATTTCATATACATTTATTTATTTAATTCCCATAATGTAATACTACGATTATTAGAAGCAAACCTAAACTCATATTATATAGATATATTCAGTCTATCAATTGTGCAAATAAATTGCCGAACACCACAAAAGATATTAACAAAGATAATTATAGCTATTACAAAGTAATAACAAAAGCCCATTCTACGTCCAAGGCCAACCACCGAACTATAGATACGAGCGGGCATCCAATAAGGTATCTATGTATATACTGATAACAGATAAGGCTGTCACTGACGGGGCGGCGGCCGGCCAGTAAATATATCCGATGTGATATACTGAGCTCGCGACGCTAGCGACCGACCGACGTCTACACGCTTGCGAAATTGGAGCGAGCGGCGCGCGCCCGCACAGCTTGCCTCCACATTTATAAATGAAACAGTAACTTAAATTTGTTATACCGTCTATTCAACGGGAAAACAAATGCAAGATATCACAAAATGCCTTTATATATATATATATATATATATATATTTACCACATTATAACAGTCGCCTGTAGAATCTTTTGCTGCTTTAACTATATAGTATATAAAATATTCGCTTTGTGATGTAAAAGTATTTAGCGACACAACAGGATATTACATAGGTACTCTTTGCTTTTTTTTATACTACGTCGGGAGGCATACAAGCATACGGTCCTGATGTAAAGCGGGTACCGTAGCCTATTAACGCTTACGATATTAAGTATCACTCGCGCGATGGTTCCTCTGCTGCTTACATTGGAGCTTGGGAGCTTACTGGTGACCTCACTCACACGCAAGAACGCAAAACCCAAAAAAAAAAGTTGTTATTTGGCTACGGTTTTCTGTGAGGTGTAGGTACTTACCCAGACAGGCTGCTTTGATGCGCCCTACTTCTTTTAAAATATCCAGACCAAGACAAACAGACATGTTCATGCACACAAATGTTTGCCTTGTGTGGAAATCGAACCCACGAGCGTTGGTGTCAAAGTCGCGTTATTCACGACTGAGCCACCGAACTCGTCAAAATTATTTTGCTTACTCCTGGTGATGCAAGTGTCCTTAAGCAATAATAATTGCCATCAGATAAACCGTATTTTTGCTTGTTTGCCATTTACTGGTATAAAACATCAATATTTAATTCACAGTTGTATCATTTTTTTAGAAATCGATAGAGATAAATAGATAATAGAATTTGAATACTTGTCGTTTATAATTAATTTCTGCAGATATAGATCGATATGTTTAATTACTTCTTTTTTGTAATTTAAAGTAATAATGAATTTTTCTATAGCATCCTAAAGGGTTTTACAAGACCTTAAGAGAATATATAATGTATATTTATTAACATATATTGAATTTTTATTTTTAAATATTCATATTAGTTATAATTATCGGATTAAGCGACGACAGGTTATTAAATCATATGTAGTACAAGTAACCGCTTGGCTGTAGGTCCTTCGAAACTCCGTAAAGAAGTTCTAGTTGACCAAAGGCATTGTTTTATATTAAAACCACTAGCAAATAGTTGCTTGTTGTTTGATCATATTATGTTTACAATTTCATCAAGCTAAGTTGCTGTTCGCAATATTTATTGTACTGAGACACTGCGCCCGCGCACATGCCGCGTCGCACTGTAGCCAATTTGAATTTCGAGACGCGTAGAGAACTAGTATATTTTTATTGATCAGACCGCTTTAGTGAGAACTCGATGGAATTTTTGTGATCCTTGTTCAATGACGACGATAATTCAGTACCCGTAGTTATGTTTGTTGACGTAATTGATAAATAAAATTGTAAAAAGGTTCATCACTTATCCGCATATGAAATATAATGTTTTAGAGAATATTTACAGTGACATGATAACCCAATGTCAAAAGGGTTCTCTTCTTTTGACATTGTGATGTTATATAGTATCTCTGCAGGCCCAAATTCACCATCCATCATTTTAATACAAATCAAATATGACCTCAACCATATGTGATGCATACTATTAATTAACGTAACATTAGTGAACAAAAATGTAATCGCCGTAAAATTTCACCTTTAATAGAAACGTCTTACTAGATAGGTTACCAGTAAGCTCCCAAGGAGTTGCTGTGTAAGCAGCAGAGGAAGCATCGCGCGAGTGATACTTAATATATCGCAAGTGTTAATAGGCTACGGTACCCACTTTACATCAGGTGGGCCGTATGCTTGTATGCCTCCCGACGTAGTGTAAAAAAAATACGTATCACTGCTTAAAAACAACTCCACACAGCAATAAAGTTTTTGTATTAGCGAGTCAGTGCGGTCAACAGGAATATCGTTGCCTACATTGATAGTGTTACGTTAAGAACGGTGGCTGGAACGTGTGAGTCTTTAAATATTTACGTCCGTTGTGTGTATTACTGTTTTCTATTTACTACGAATTGCGTTCAGAAGATTTGTTCAACGTAATGCTCAAAACTTTTATTTTGCAGCCGCATCGCTCTTCAGGGAAACTATTCCTTGAATTAAGAATGGTTGCGTACTATTCTGTTTCACAGGAGTTTTCTTCCGAGAATCATTGAGTCGTGGAAAAACTCTCTGCTAAGTTTTTCCAAGAGACTACAGCATGAGATTATTTTTTATAAAAATAGTATGTATGTATGTATATATTCACGTCGGGTCCCTTGCGGGGTAGGCAGAGAGGACCGTGCGGTCATAAGGCGCGGTCCTTACACACTTCACTCGCTTCTCTAACATTCATAGCTCTTTTTATGCACGCTTGCCGGTTCCTGGGGCTCCTGACCGTAAAAAACGTACAAACATTTCACTTTTACATTGTTTCAGAATTGGTCTGATAGGTAGCAAAAGTTTTTTATTATTGATAATGCTCTGAGTTAAAAAAAAATAAACAATTGCAAAGGCACTCTGTATATTCTGCTTTTGCAGTGAAACTGCATTACATTATTAACTTGATTGGAGGCGTACTAGATATTATTATATTATATTAATCGTTACAGTACGCAAGTTATACCCAATGTAGAATAATTATATTTACAAACGCATTTAATGCTTTTTTGTTGCTAATGTCAACAAAACCAATGTAGTTTACTGCCATACCTTAATTAACCAATATCACCACCAATTCGTGATTCGCCAAAGTGAATGATGTTTAATTAACCGACCTAAAGTGCATTCCGGGGCTTGAAATTGGTTTTTTATTTAATGTTGATCATTATTGTGGCGCACTAATTCCTATAAAGGTTGGTTTATAAGATCCATCGTCCGTCCCGCTTCTGCAATAACCCAGTACTAATAATCCCTCCAGATCTTATTTTAATAGCCCACTTTTTCCGACATATTTCCAATAGTCCCAATACCTGCCGTGACGTGTTCATTGGTATATTGTATGTATGTATGTATATCTTCACGCCAAGTCCCTTGCGTAGTAGAGAGAACCGAGCGCCATAAGACGCGGTCCTTGCATATTGGTATATTGCCCCATTAATATACCCTGGAGCAAGTCACGGCGGGTGTACAACATTACATACAGCCTTTCCTAAGGGGCCTCTACGCGTTGGATCCTTATCCCCGCGCACGCCTATCAAATGACCGGGATTAATATCCGTGACTGCAAACAATGTTAAATAATAATAATAATATTTTCCCCGCAGGGCAGCTTGTGGTGAGCTGTTGGTGCGTAACGACACCACGTCTTCGTCGGTCGGAGTGAAAGTCAAGAAGGCCCGCAGGACTCTCAGCTCTGGCTTGCCTTCATTGCCCGTCCAGAGAGGAGTCGATATAGTATATTGCTCTAGCAGGTGATATGCTCCAGGGGTGGAAGTGTTAAAGGGCATAACGCCGCGAGTAACTTCGGAGAAAGCGCAGCACACCTCTCAACACCCCTGAGTCACTCACACCGGTGTTGCCCCCGGCCGACTATCTCTAGCATTTCGGGGGTCCATCTAGTGAGTGGCGAGCCACCGCCTGCCAAAAGTAACAGTCAGATATGATAGTTATGACAGGTGTCCGTCCCTCTTCTGCAATAGCCCGGTTCTAATAATACCTCCAAATCTCACTGTAATAGCCCACTTTTTCCCGACATATTTCCAATAGTCCCAATACCTGCCGTGGCCTGTTCATTGGTATATTGCCCCATTGATATCCCCTGTAGCGGATCACGGCAGGTGTACAACATTACATACAATCTTTTCTAAGGGGCCTCTACGCGTTGGATCTTTATCCCCGCGCAAGCCTATCAAATGACCGGGATTAATACCCGTGAGTAGAAAGATAATAATAATAATATTACAAAACGACGACAATTACAAATATGACCACCATGATCCAAAATACTTCCATTTGGGACTATAGGCCTAATAGTAAATATTGGGGTAAATGTACTCGTATAATTGATTTTCATAATAAAATAAAATAAACGCTACATTTGTAAAGACAATATAACACAAATTGAACTATTGTGAATTTACGTTGAAAAGAAAGGAAATAAAATACCAAGAAAGGAAAGAAAATAAATAAAATATAAAATCACCAACCTGGTGGCCTCGTGGTGAACAATCATAAGTAGTAATTTTTTAAAATAAATAAAGTAATAGAGACCACAATAAAATAAGAAAACTATGTTTCAAATTACAGATTTTTCTTTTTGAAATTTCGATACCTTGCAACCTATTTTAATCAGTTAGCAAGTAATCCTAAGTGTTTGGAAACTTGTATTGGAGGACCCTCTTAGACCTTTCACATAGCGCTGCTTGAATAAGTACATTCCATGCCTTAGTGTAACAGATTGATAACAAGTAAATTATCAATCAATATTACAACGTGTAACTTGGTGGAAATCAATCACGGGTCTTGATTAGAATATTCTAGTTTCTAATAAGATTTTTTTTATATTATTATTTTGAATATGTTTATTGGGTACTTTCAGCGTTGCATTAACTATTCTAATTGGTTCAACCAAATGATATTGTAATAAGTCAATAACACATTCTTTAGATGCTCAATAACAATATATTTCCTATCTCTTTACTCATTTACATATAAGCCTAAATATTTCTTAACAGGGCAGAAACTCGCGTATATGATTTCAAAGTATTTATTATTTTAACATAAAATAAGCGATAACTTCATATGATTGAATAACATATGTATACGAGTGTCTTCTCAACTTAATGTACCTATCTTCTGTTACCTTTCAGCAGCTCTCTGAAAGACAAGAGAAGTTCGAGATAAGTAAACTGGTCTGAAGTCGACTGTGGTTGAATAATTTGCGTGTTTCAACACACGTTTCAAGACTTTTACACTTTATTGTATTTAAAAGAGGTAGGCAGAAAGAACCGCGTGCCATAAGGCGCGGTCCTTTTCATACACGCTCGCCCGTTTCTTGGGCTCCTGCCATCACCTTCTGATAAAATACGACCAATTTGGTCATGGTATTCCTCGGCTCCTTCATCCTTTCACTTTCGCATTGCATATCTGTTTCATCATTCTTTCATTCTGCATTCTTTCTACATATCCGAATAACGGAGCATGCCTTTTCTTATCTGAACACTAACATTCTCTTTCAGATCAACTCTCTTTCTTACGTCGTCAGCAAGCGTTTTGCCACAAATTTTGCGCAATGCTCTTATTTCGATCGCATTTATTCTACATTCATGCTCTCTCTGCCATACCCAGTTTTCACTCCTATAAGTTAGCGTTCGGATTAGCACTGTATTGTAGACAACGAGCGGTGCCTTCTGGCTTAGATTTCGGTTGTCTAGAATTTACCCAACGCTCCATTCACGCTATTCCCTGCACTCATTCGTCTCTCCACACCAGCGGTATATATTCAATCACTGCTAAAAGCGCTTCCAATTATACAGTCTCATCTACTTGCTCCAACGCTACATCATCAACCATAATCTAGTGTTCGTTATGGTATGTCTCTCTTTCAAATACCATCTTGGTTTTCTTCGCATTCATTTGTAAGCCTTTTCCATACAATCATCTTTCTTTGTTGTAATTAGTAATAGGGGTTAAAGTATAAAATTGCCATTTTATAGTAATAGTTAATTTGAATTGATATTAAGCCTTTATGGTGTGAAATTTTCGAGTGCAACTTTTTTCACATGATAGCTGTGAGGTTTTTCTATTAAAAAATATGCAACGTTTGATTTTCGAATTTCAATTGTTTTTTTATTCAGCTTAGACGGGAAAGATGAATACTTCGAAAATCAGAATAATTTTTGAATACAAGTTCCGACGCGCAACTAACGGGGAAGAAACGGCTCGCAATATCAATGTTGCATTTGGAGAAGAGACTGCTAATGAACGCACCGTGCGTTTTCGGTTTAAACGCTTTCGTAATGGAAACTTCGACTTGAAGAACGAACTACGTGGAAGACCGCCCACACAGGTGAATAACGCTGAATGGAAGGAGATGGTGGAAGCCGGTCCCAGTCAAACTACCCAGGAATTAGCGGCATGGTTTAACATTGCCTTACCTACAATACTAATTCATTTGCATAAAATCAATAAAAAAAAAAATATGAAAGTAGGCGCCTCATGATTTGACTGATCTGCAGAAAGAAACGCGTGTAGAAACTTGTGTTGCCTTGTTGAATCGGTACAAAAAAGAAGGAATATTGGATCAAATTGTGACATGTGACGAAAAGTGGATTCTTTACAATAACCGTAAGCGAAAAATGAGTGGCTGACTCCAGGTCAAACACTGCAACAGTGCCTTAAAGCAAATCTTATCGATAACCAGTTGAGAATGCGCAAGCTTGCATTGCCAGAGGAAGACCTGGCTCGTCAATTATATAACAATTCTTTTTTTTTTAGTTGGCGGCTATTTTGACCATGTTCCGAAATAGGAACGGTGTTCCTGAACATTCCTATTCTACTTTTTTATGCTGAATCCGAATCTGAAGTCAAAATTCGAATATTCGAAAAAAACGCACACACAGTAAAACATATAATTTCATATAGGAACGTTGTTCCTGAAAAGGTAATGGTAACTGTTTGGTGGCCTCTTCATGGCATGGGTTATTCATTATTACTTTCTCAGGTCTGGTCAAGCAATAACAGCAGATATTTACTGTGCCTAACTTTGGACAATGATGGCGAAACTGGCAGTGAAACAGCCCCGACTCGTGAATCGATCTTCACCATTAGTTCTCCATGATAACACAAGACCTCACACTGTACGAGAAACCGTTGTAACTCTACAGGAACTGCAGAATCTACGCCATCCTCCGTACTCGCTAGACCTTGCTCCAACTGACTATTATTTTTTTTGTCATTTGGACAATTTTCTACGTGGCAAAAAATTTTCTTCCCAGGAGGCAGTACAAAATGTTTTCACACAGTTTATCAAATCTAGATCCCCAGAGTTCTATCGCAAAGGCATAATTAAACTTCCGATTAGATGGCAGGAACGCATGTTGTTAAATATTTTGATCTGTACGTTGATCTGTACATTTTCTGCCGCTTCGAAATCCACCCTGTGCTTCGCAAGCATTCCATCGGATTTCACCCTCTTCCTCCTTTTAATGACTTTTCTATACACTTTTGCTGCTATTCTGATCAAACTGATGTACATTCTGGATTCTTACGAACCACTTCGAGACTTCTTTACTTCTCTCCCGAGTTTGTTATTCGCCACGAAGTTCTTCTTCAGCCTCTCTTCCTCATTTATAAGCAGTCTTTCAAGCTTCTCTTTCACTAAATTTGGTTTCATTCTCGCATCGACGGTATATTTATTTATTTTTCTCTTTCATACCATCACCTTGGTGCAAAGATGATACGTGACCCAGCGACGTGTTTATTTTTACCCCCACGGAGGATTCAACCTTCGCATCCCACCAGACATCTCCTCTCAGTGCTCTACGTCTCTTTGTACATCCATACGCCGCTTTCGCACTGTCCACTTCTTTCAGAATTTTTCCAGTATTTTATATTTGTTTGTATAATTACAAATAGGTATATAAAGTATAAAAATATCACTTGATCGGCGGTGATGGAAAAAACATCGTGAGGAAACCCGCACGTCCAAGACATTATGTTTCGATAGCCGTGTTACCTGACCTAATAACCTAATTAATGTCTGGCTTTTCCATCTGGGTTATGGAGGTCTGATGGCTCCATGTCGAAGTCAATATCTTCACTTTAGGTAAGCCTAAAGATGGCGAACCTCGCCAACCCTAATGGATTAGGAAAAGGGATAACGCAAGGAAGAAGATTTATTTTTATATTACGTCGCGAAACGTACAAGCACACGGGCCACCTGATGTAAAGCGGTTACCGTTGCCTATGAACTATTCCAATACATTAATTAGCACTCGCGCGATTCCACCTCTGCTGCTAACACAGCAACTCCTTAGGGGCTTACTGGTGACCTCACTCATTCGCAGGAACACAACAACCCTCTAGTGAGTTGTTATTTGGCTGCGGTTTCCTATGAGGTAGAGGTAGAAGTACCATCATAAATGAAATTAATGAATGTGGAAGCCCAGACGAGTTGCTTTGATGTGCCCTACCTCTCTTAAGAACATCCAAACCAAGATAAACAGGCATGTTCATGCACTCAAATGTTTGTGCTGTGTGAGAATCAAACCCATTGTTATGGAAAAAAAAATTCAAAAAAATTAAATTATAAATTATGCATTGGTATGGAAGTAGCGTTATTAGCCACTGCGCTACCGAGTTAGTCAAATATTTTAAATACTTGAAGATTTATCTACTTCAAATGGCTGAATCGCCTCTAATCTAATATATGGCTGCTCATGCATTAAATTAAATGTCACATACACTTGGCATTTAAATATAAGCCTAAGGGTATTTTAACACGTCGTATGTATAAAATAAAAATACATGAAAAATATATTTCATTTCCGCATTCCAGTCATGATCTTGTTAGGTAAATACAGGTTAACATATAGGGTTATTAATTATACATAATTAATCTTTTACATTATCGCTTCAGACGAGCAATTTTTGTTTATACAAATATATTTCGTGTATCTTGGAAACTGCTATAACAATTTAGATCAAATTTTGTATTTAGGTAAGTCTTTGCTTCTTATCTATATATCTGTAACTTCACGCAAAATTCCTTTCGAGATAGGTAGTTGGTTTTTCAAACATTCCTATTCTACTTTTTTATGCTGAATCCGAATGGGAAGTCAAAATTCGAATATTCGAAAAAAGGCGACAGACACACACACAGACAAACATATAGATTTCATATAGGAACGGTGTTCCTGAAAATATTATCATACCTAGCGGAACTCAGTCGTCTGTGTACTAAACGACGAAGACCATAAATCGATAATTTAAATTAACAAGTCTTCAACAGATGTAATAAAATTTTGATTACCATATGTGTATGTATCTGAGGGTCCTACAGATACATATATACATATAGAGATTGATAGTCGTCTACAAGACTGCCACCACCATACGTTTAGTACGTTTATTGGGCTGAAACCGGCACAATGAAGTTTGTTCATTGCGCCTTTTTGGTTTTTTGTGGTGACAAGGTAGAGATCAGTTTTGGCATAAAATAACAAACTCTAAGATAAATAAATAAATAAATAATAAATAAATATTGTCGGACAAATTACACAGCGCCATCTAGCCCCAAAGTAAGCGATGCTTGTGTTATGGGTACTAGAAAACTGACAAACATACGTAAATATATATATATTTTTTTTTGTAAATACATACTTATTATACATAGAAAATACCCAGACCAAGACAAACAGACATGTTCATGCACACAAATGTTTGTACTGTGTGGGAATCGAACCCACGAGCGTCGGTGTCAAAGTAGCGTAACAGCGCGTTTCACCACTGCGCCACCGAGCTCGTCGAAGATAATTATTTTTATTCTAAAAGTCAAAGATTTATAAAATTGTACACTAATTAGACGTACATTAATTGGGCGAGCTCGGTGGCGCTATGGTTGATAACGGTACTTTGACACCAATGCTCGTGGGTTCGATTCCCACACAGGACAAACATTTGTGTGTGCATGAACATGTCTATTTGTCTCGGATGTTTATAAGAGAAGTATCAAAACAGTCCGTCACGAGAAGTACCTCCATATCATAGGAAACAGTAGTCAAATAACAACTCCCTGGAGACCACCAGTAAACTCTTTTACTAAGGCTCTACTGTTTGTCAGTCTATCACAGAGCTTTCTCTTTTAAATCGTAATGCCTAGGCTACCTGTTAGACGCTTCAATTTCTACTAAGTGTGTATAAATATTACCGCTACAACAGCAAATAATAAAAATAAAACAGAGTTAAAATTAAATTTTAAATTAAATTAATTAATTAAATTAAATTAATACAACATTACGTATAAATAATGTTGTTGCAATATCCGATTTTATTTAAAAAACCTTTCCAATTAAACTAGAATTAAAATAAAAATACGCCAAAAAAACTCGTTTCTCGTATGGACCCTTTAATTTTAACTGTACTAACTATATACCGAGTAGTTATTATGTTACATAATTTATTTTTTTGTAACTAATCAGAATGAACTCGATATAAATACTTCACACATTTCACTTTTAATCTCTATACCACATAGTAATAGTTAATTGTGAGTACACTAAAGATAATAGAAGCAATCATTTACAAAGTAGACATGGCGGACATCCGCTGATAGGTACGCTGTTCGTTACAAATGGGCTTGTCTAAATATTGGCATATTTATTATCTTTCTTTTAACGTATCGTGTATCCGGCGAATGGAAGCTGGAACGCTCATTTAGATATAGTAGCTTTCGTTCGGATGAAGTTCATAAGAAGCAATGTTCATCAGAGCATAAATTATTATTTTTGTCGTGCATGCATATTGAATAATAGTTATTTTTACATAAGAAGTATATCCAGCAAAAGTGAGTGAAAATATCGGCACGGACATATGAATTATATAGCTGATGTGCTGAAAAGGGCTAAATCAAAAGCACCCAAAACCGAAGGGCATGCGAGAAGAGGTTGATGACTGTGGAAGAGGCGAGAGAGGTATGTTTCCATGGTTGCACCTGGCGTTCCATGTTCTCTGCCTACCCCAATGGGAGACAGCCGTGATTATATGTATGTACGTATGTATTACATATTATAATAATTAACCACAGTACATACGGCGGGACTACCGCAGTGGTCGAACAACTAGCAGTGGTTTTTCTTATAGTAATAACCCTATAGCTATAAAGAATCACTTGAATACTTCTATAACTTCACGCCAAATCCCTTGCAAGGTAGGCAGAGTGAACCAAACGCCATAAGACGCGGTCCTTACACACTTCACTCACTTCTTTAACATTCATAACTCTCATGCATGCTCGCCGGTTTCTAGGATCTTGACATCACTATCTGATAAAACAGTTAGGTTAGTCTTGGTCTTCCTCGGTTTCTACATCCTTCCACTTTTGCATTGTATATCTGTTTCATCATTCTTTCATCCTGTGTTCTTTCTAGATGTCCGAACCGACGGTACATGCCTTTTCTTATCTTAACACAGACACTCTCTTTCAGATATACCTACTCTCTTTTTAACGTCATGATTACGAACGCGGTTAGCAAGCGTTACGCTACAAATTTTGCGCAATGCTCTCATTTCGACCGCATTTATTCTACTTTCTGTTCTCTCTGCCTTATCTAGCTTTCACTTCCATAAATTAGTTTCGTTCCGATGGGATTAGCACTACGTAGTGTACAGCGAGCTGTGCCTTGTGGCTTAGATTTTGGCTGCCTAGAAGTTTACCCAACGCTCCATTCACGTAGTTCCCTGCACTCGCTCGTCTCTCCACATCAGCGATGTACCTTTCCATCGCTGCTAAAAGCGCTTCCAAGATATAAAATCTTATACACTTGCTCCAACACTACATCATAAACCATAATCCTAGTGTTCGTTCGGGTTGTCCGTATATATATATATACAAAGAATCACCTGCAATACTTTAATACGTGAATATACTTCTCAAAAACACTATTTTATTATGGAACTAACTACAGTGAAAAGCATTACGACTTAATCATACATTTTTTAGTAAATTATTTTTATTGAACATTAATAGCTAATAAAAATAATTTATTCTAAATACGCAGATGATTAAATCGATATTCTGTGCACAGAATTACCTTTAGGTTCAAACGTTTGATGAGTACTATCATCATTAGAAACAAACTTTCAACAATTTTGGCTTTTTGTAAACTGCTTATTCGTCTAATTGCATATTGTGAAAAAAATCCTACAAAAAATTGTATGTATACTGGCCGCGGGTTATAATTCTGGTCCAGCTATAATAGCAGATAACCTATAAGGACCATGCCAAAAGATATAGGAGACGACTCTTGATGTAAACGTACCCTATTCAATGTTTCATGTCTTGATTTTTGTAGTTGATTCATTGATGACTATTACTTTCAAATTATAAGAAAACACTAACAAATATTATTACCAATATTTGAAATAAAGAAAATCATAAAGAAATCATAAAAACTTATTTGTATCTAACTACAATATTTTTGAACAAGTTAAAATCTTCAATTGACCAATTGTTTCGAAATGATTTGTCGTTTTTGTATGTTGTACTTACAATTGACCAGAGACCATCCTCATATTAACCCATCATTAAGAATTCATGTAGGTACTATATTGGTCCATAAGTTGTTATGGCAAAATATAATGACAGCATCTCAAAGTGAATAAATTGTCAATCCAAATGTTCCATGATTCGGAGCGCCCATTAAGCTACCAGTTCTGCTTATCGTCGATAGGTTATAGGTATATAGTTAGGATAGCCTTGGTCTCCTAGCGGCATAAAACACAGTTCTTTTCAGCCAATCCGCATTAGAGTTACATACAGATCGGAGTATGCTCTTAACCATATTAGTATTGTAGTGGGATGAGTAGGGGTTGACGCATAAATGAATTAAATATTCTACTAAACTAAAATATTTACACTACGCTAAAGACCAATGAAGCGCGAGAAAGAGAAATCGTGATCTTAAAACATTTTTTTTTTAGTTTTATATAATATAATATCCTACACATATGAATTATTCGAATAAGGCTTCGCTTTGTTTGCGCCTTTTCAACATATGCGTGATAATGACTCCGTGATCGTGCAGCTGGTACAATTTTGTCTATTTTATAGTGAGACGTACTGGAAGTAACGACTTGTAAACGGTTAGCAACTGTAGCTGTAGCAACAGTAATTCCTAAGTAAGGAAGTATCAGCTCAACATTGTCGCTAGTCCCACAAACCTGTCACGTGATTTACACGCCGACGGACGCTACTTACATGAACAACATTAGATACACGTATAACGTTTAACTAACTTTCGTTTCGATGACCATTTGATCTACAACTGCTATGAAGTTAAGATACTGTTTATGATTTCCTTTGGCTGCAAGATAAGATAAATGAACGCATGCACAAATTAAACACCCACATGATCGATAGGCCCCTCTTCATTTCTGAACTGGCTACCTTTATTAATCATGGCGGCGAACCCGCGGAATTTATTACCTCTAAGCGAATCTGCTTTAAGATTTATCAACGAAATGTGTGGGCTAAAGTATTAATGATAATGAATCTAAATGGAGCTTTAGTACCGATGATAGCGGTATAACTAGTATAAGATTTAAACAAAATTATTCATTAAAAGGAAGTAGATATATTTCTATATCAATCGCAGAAATATTAAAACTGTGACTGTCTGTCTTGTAACCGATCGATTCATAACAAACTGTTAAAATACGGATCTTATTTCGATAATAAGAATATTGACATTATTTCTGCGCAGATTGGTATTAATATTTTTTAGACACTTGTTTATCTAGTGACTAGTAGGTTAATTCACTTAACGACTATCATCTACCGCGACAACTAGGCTCAAGGAAATGACTTAGGAGGAGCTAAGTACGAATAATCATAAATTCCGTATACACTTTATAGCTTTGCACATAGTTTACATATTGCTTGACTTACATGTTCGGTAACAAATAATATGAGCAATAAAACGATAGGTTCCCTTAAGTATACCTGAAATAATAATAACATCCGGTAAAAAAAAAACATTGTTTTGACCAATTTATTGTAGATAAGGTGCATTATGGACTATATTGTGTTACGCATTGTATCAATTTATTTTTAATTTTGCCATTTTTTAAATTGTTATTAATCCTGTGCACGTAAAAAATGGACCAGGATGAGCCCTGATAGTTCTATGAGAAATGAGTTTCTTGACTTCATGCAATTTGACTTTCGCAAAATAACACCTGAATCTATTAACTATTTCTTGACTTCATCCTGACTACCAGAATATCTATTCAATGACACCTCCGCGATCGCAAAGTGACATATGGTAATACGTATTTTGAATATCGATATCAAACTGGAAAGCTCGCATCTTCAAGCCTCAACAGTCCATATAATCATTTTATATTTTAACCAGAGAGAGAAATTGTACAAAAGTCGTCTGCATAAATGCACCCCTCTGTCGCACCTATTTATACACTGAAAAAAAAGATTAGTTGAATTTACCAAAGAAGCAAAGGTAGGCTATTTTACTAGTAAACTTTGATAATTAATGCAAAAATTTGTAGTTAAATTTACAAATATATTACGGTTGGTCTTCATACAAAAGTATTTTGTAGCTATCACTATTTTAAATGTATAATTTACCGCTAATAAATGGATTGTACATATAATATGGTACAGTTTATCATACTAAATAATAAATTTTATTATTTTTACTGGTACTTCATTAACCTTTTTTGATTGGTAAAATCAACTTAAATGAAAGGTAGGACCCAGTTCAACCGTCGACTTTGTTGAATTCTATTAGGAATCTGGTAAATCCAACTAAACATTTTTTTCAGTGTACCGCCAAGCCATATTTAACTGTGTTCCGGTTTGAAGGGTCAGATATGGCAGAGAAATTACTGGGTAGGTACTGTGACGAAACAGCCTTAGGTCACAAGACAACATCCCCGTGGTGTTGCGAGCGTCAATAGGCTGCGGTGACCGCTTACCATCTGATATCAGACCGCTAGCTTTTTTGCCAATCTAGTTGTTAAAAAAACCAAACCTACGAATGCTTTAAGTATGAAGTCCATAGTCGCTTCGAAGGCCTAGAAGACAGTGTTTCAATCGACGAGCTGAACTGCAGCCTGGAATCAATACGGTAGGAATTGAGTTATTTAAGGTCCGCCGCACAAACTAACTTCAGAAGCTATCAGTCAAAGCCTTCAAACTCATGGAAATCCGACGAGAAATGCGGTTGCAATCTTCAGCCGATGCGTCCTCATATCGGCACCTAAACATTTCGATTATTTATGATGCGATTCATCGTTCATTCCTTTAACCCTTCGAAACCCGGGTGGTCGTATACGACCGCGAAATGTATGGGAAAACGTATATAACGGGTTCTGACTGCTCAATACAAATATGATAAATATAATAACGAAGAGGCGATCTAATAGAACAACGGACCCAAAGTTTTTGCAAGGAACCTGTCTGTTGGGTGAAAGTGTTAGTTAACGCAACTGAATTTGATATTTCAACTAGTGACATTTATGAGCAAACATGCATGAGAAGAGCTATAAATGTAAAAAAGAAAGTGAAATGTGTATTTTCCAAATCATGTGGCGCTCGGTTATCTGTACCTACCCCACAGGGGATTTGGCGAGAAGTTACAGATGGCTAAGACAAAAAAAAAACACTTTAAAATCAATTCACAATTGAAAAATATATTGCGTCACTTATGTAAACAAAAAATACAGCCGAAACGAAAAATTATCTCCTCCATTTTGAAGTCGTTACCACCGTCTTCAAAAAATTGAAGACCACATCTTCAAATGGCCCACGTACATGCTATATTTTTACCCAAGTTGATGGAATATAAATATACGGTATGCCTATAGCCATAAGCAGTTGCCGTACTCTATGGACAATTCCAATGGCAGCGGCAATAAGCACTGGTTACTAACCATATTAAAAATATTATAAAAACTATTCTGTAGCCTGTTATTGAGCATTATTTCATTCATAAATGCATTTAATATACTATAGAGCGGAAATATTTTCACAATAATACGATGATAACACTGATAAAATGATGATTATTAAACTTGCATATAATATTAGAGATGAATATACCAGTACAATTAGCCTACGCATATTAATTACGCAGTGTAGGCACAATTTTGATATGTCCGACTTTCTAATTTAATTTAGAGCTTAGTAACGACGGTGAAGATGGATAGGGCGTATGGAGATTATTATCAGTAAAGCCACAAATAAACCCGGTAATCAGGTTACACATTTTATATACTCGTATTAAGAAATACAAATTGAAATTGTTGTTTTTTTTACTAAGTCGGGTGGCAACAATCACATGGAACACTAGATGTGAAACGGTTACCATGGCCTATAGTGACAGTAAAAGTTGTAAGTGTGAGCGCAAGTTGGTGGCACTTCTATCTAGTTAATTATCATTTTGTTGTACCGAGAGCGTATACAAGGATGTACTCGTAGCTTACTGTATCTAATATTGGAATAATTACTCAGATTATTTTAGCTATATTGGAATTAGTAGCAGTCTTTCATGTAATTAACAAAACTATACTGATTTATTTACACAAATTGGGAAGATAAAAATCTTGAAAAGGACATAACTGTGTTATCTCACTCTACAACAACAATAAAATTATTAAAAAAAAATGAAAAACGGAGGAGGTTCTCAATTCCGTTGTATTTTTTTTATGTTTGTTAACTCTGAGCTCCATCATTTATAAACCGATTTGTTGGACCGACCGACGATTTATAGCCGATTGTTGGAGATTGGTCCTATATAAATTTTATCAAAATCGGTTCAGTAGTTTGGTTAAAATTTAAAAAACTGGAAAAAATATGTCATCCTGTGGTGCTTACGGTCACAATTTTTTTATAAAATGGTAATCAAGCATACGTCCTACCTGATGGTAAGCAGTTACCGTAGCCTATGGACATATGCAACACCAGGGGTGTTACTCATGCATTGCCTTGCCTTGGGAATCCCTCGGCTGGGAGTTTATTCCACAACTTGAGAGTTCTCGGAACAAACTTCTTTGAACCGCACAGTACCTACGCAGCCATAGCTGTTCCAGCGTGTAAGGGTGAACTCCTAGCCGTCGGCGAGCGGTGCAGTTGTAAGTAAGCTATCGGCGTCATATCGAATAATTCTTCAGAACCAAACTACAAAAAAGAGGCAATATCTTAAGGGCTCTATTGAGGGTTATATTACAATTCTCACAGCTCGTTTATAAACTGAATCACACAGTCCTGGCTCGTATCTAGGTGACTACTGTACTCCGTGTGCGGTCTAACTTGAGACTTAAATCTTTAGTCGAACGGAAGTGCTTTTCTCTGTGCATACCTAGTTTCTTGGACGCCAGTTTAACCTTCTCTTCCAGGTGACTTTGGTATTGAACATCGCTGGAAATGTCGACACCTAGAATTCAATTGCTTTTCTTCTGAGAATGCTTTTATTTTTCGCTCGCGGATTTTATTGCTCATCCGTCTCATAGGATAGACGCTCGTGAATTATGGTATAGTACGTTGCTTGTCCATCTTATTTGAAAGACAATCGTGAATTTAGCCGAGACGGTGTGCTCGTCTTTCGATGGTTTCACTTGTTCAATGACCTATGAATATTAAAGAAACGAGAGAGGTGTATAAGGACCACGTCTTATGGCGCTTGTTTCTATCGCCTACCTGACCTGGTACCTGGCGTAAAGATATACATACTTACCTTACATACTTACGAATGAATGATTTAGTGCATTTTTACATGGCACACGTTTTCTTGGTAGTCGCAATTTTTTTTTGATGACAAGCTTTTATTTGATTATTCAATTGGATTTAAACAAAAATAATAATTTTATGCAAGGGTTGCGTCGATGTATGTTATTTAAATTGATGAATATAATAAGATTGATCGAAGACGAGCTCGGTGGCGCAGTGGTGAAACGCGTTGGTACGCTACTTTGACACCAACGCTCGTGGGTACGATTCCCACACAGTACAAACATTTGTGTACATGAACATGTCTGTTTGTCTGGGTCTGGGTGTTTCCTATGTATAATAAGTATGTATTTACAAAAAAATGTATTTACGTATGTTTATCAGTTGTACCCATAACATAACACATGCTTCGCTTACTTTGGGGCTAGGTGGCGCTGTGTAATTTGTGCGACAATATTTATTTATTTATATTTGATTAAAATCATGTATAAAATTATCTATTTACATAGGCATAAATAATTTCAAAAGTTGAGTCAAATGCCTCTTTCTTTATTTTTATCTGCGCTACAAGCTTTCAAAATAATTTGTGCCTATATATGTAGATACTTTTATTTAGAATTTCGATAGATCTATTTTATTACATTCATCCATTTAAATTTAGTTGTGTTAGACTACATGCGTAATATGTCCTTGCTTTCCACAACTATATATCTGGTTGCTACTCCTCGTATTGATAAATAGTCCAACTAATATTAATGTCAAAATATTTACCAGATGCCTTGCCCTCGAAAGATCTCAATTCTCCGTATAACGGTAAGGTGGAATCGAACTCGCTACCTTATTGGACGACCCCACGCCGCGGCTGATAAACAATGCGCCGGCGCACGAGATATCGCTCTCAAATGATTATGGAGCTTAGACATAGACTAGAACTAACACAGTGCTTAATTGTTGTATAAATCTCACCTTTTGAGGAAAGGCTTTCTAGGATAATATAGTGACAGTATAGTAGCAATAACACATTAGTGCTTACAGGTAAATAGTATGGTAAGACCACCAGCCTGTCTGTACAAATTGTTTACTAAGTTTAGTTGACTTGAGTTTGTTTTTTAATCGTCGTATAACAATGATGCAACGACTAGAACATCATTCAGGTGTAAGCAGGTCAACGACTGTTTTAGTGATAATTTTGCGGAAGATAAATGGAATATTCTGTGTTAGTAGTAAGAATTATACCTACTACTGCTATGGTCGCCTACAAGTGTCATCTCGCTTAGAAATACCTTATTCTATTCCATTGAATTATTATGAAAACAAATATCCACCTTTGTAATTGAAAACTTGCCACATTTTCTAAGAACACTTTTTCTAGACTTACCCCATAAAGTATAGAAAAGTTATAACAATATGTATTCTTTTTAGTTTTATGAAATGTATTATACAAAACAAAATATTAACATAATTCAATATTTGAGGGACGATTTCAAGTTCATAAAATCATTTATGATCATAAAGATTATCAAACAGATTTCAAAATTGATGTACGAGCCATGCGATGAAATAGAGCTGGTTGGTAACATGGTTGCCAACTGCTAAGAAACTGCTACTTCTCAGTACTCTATTTACATCCAACAACCATGTATGGTTCACATACAAATTATAGATGTGATATTTTCCACACATAGGTATCCACGAATGCGAATGAAAGTTATTGTATTATATGCAATAATAAGATTACACGCAATTTAATATGGATAAATGAAATATACAGATGGTAGATCTAAACATTCCATGTCTAATCCTAAAGCTTATCCTATAGTATCCCCCAAGGCAGCAGGAGATATGACCACCAGCCTCTGTATTAGTGGAATTACAATGTCGAAGTCCTGTATCAAAGTATATTATGGTATGGTAATGTTCGTATATAGATTGGATTCATCTGATTCCTGTTTAAGATAATTGTATATTTATCGTAACTGCCGGTATTTTCAAAACTAGACAAACAACTCTGTATACCTACGGTTAGCTTTCATAATCATGACCATTTAAAGTAAAAAAATAAGTATACATGATACCCATTATACAAAAATTAACGAATCGATAAGTCGATTTTGCAAACTTTATTACATACTAGCAGAAGCCCGCGGCTTCGCACGCATGAGATTTAGGCTTGTAGTAGCCTTTATTTATATGTAGACATGAAATTGTTTGTTTAAAAAAAAAAAACAAAGTTCAGGGTCGTAGATGCAACCATAGAGCGATTCAATTTTCGTACAGCGCCATCTATTGACCTTTACAGGAGGCAACGTATATGTATTTTATTTATATTACATAAAAAATGCGTAGTTATTTTATGTTACAAAAAATACGCATTCTATGAAAATAATAAAAATAAAATTGCAAATTCCCCCAAATGGGAAATCCTCTAATTTTAACAGTTTTTCATTTTTTACGCAGGAACCCTAAATATTTACGGGATAAAAAGTACCCTATATTCTGCTCTGAACAGTCCTCTATCTACCAGTGAAAGTCCCGTTAAAATCGGTTCAGCCATTTCGAAGATTAGCCCGGACAAACAAACAGACAGACAAAAAAGTTAAAAATGCGTATTTAGGCTTTGGTAACGTGAAAATAATAACATGAGCTTAAGATAAAGGTTTTATTTTGAAATCACAGACAGACACTTCAATTTTATTTATATGTATAGATAAATGCTTACAATCGTCAGCATGGTATGAAAGTAGAATTTAATATTACTTTAAATTTGTGGCTTTACTAGTGGTAATAAGACAAAATGCGAATGAAAATTCACATCAGCTGCATGTTGTATCGCGTTTTGATATGCTACTTGCGCCACTTGTTATCTTTTTCTTACAAGCGCATGTGCTAAACATTATCATGTAGTGCTTTATATTGAGATACTAGCTTTTAGAATCGTCATAATGATTTTCAAAGACAATAAATTAAGCTGTATTGACTTAAACGTATACGTTACAAAAGTTGAGACAGAGACAAATTTTACCCGAAATTAGGTTAAATAATATAATCTACTCTGATTTATTCCACAACTTACAGATATAAAAAAAAATTAGCTCTTTCGAAGGTTTATCAGAGTTTTTTTCTAAAACAAGTAAGTATTGGCCAGACCAAGACAAACAAACTATTTATGCATACAAATGTTTGTCCTGTGTAGAAATCGAACACACAAATGTTGGTGTTGAAGTAGCATTGCTGACTATTTCCGTGAAAAGGAAAATCTTTAAATTCACACATAGTCAGTTACATCTAAAATGCGGTGTTTCCATAATAATGAGAGGGCACATTTTTCTTCACAACGCGTTGCATTATTCGTGTAATGATAATCGCCCGCATGAATGAATGTATAATTTATGAAGATAAATAACTTTTCTGTAGAGTGAAAAAAAGATATAAAAGAAACTCTGGTAGCGCGTTTGTGTCCGTCTGGTCATCTCTGTGCCATGTATCATTTTCCCTGACCCCTGTCTTCAAAGTTTTTTTTTGTAAATGCTACAATAAAAATTAAATGGATGGTACTCCGCTGATGTGAAATGACGAATAGTGTAAATGGAGCAAAATAAACAAATGACATCTTCTAGCCCAAAATATTTTCTGTTGCTGCAAAGAAGCTTTCTTGTAGTTATATTTGCCATTTTTTGTAGTTATACTAGCTACATGGAATCCTAGCAGTATGCTTATTAAACATATAAGCTATAGTCTTGTGTCTACTTAGTACCATTTTTATTTTAATTCTCGAAGATAAATAAACAAAATTACTGTATCACGCGTGACTAGGTTTGAATAGTCATAAGGTTTGCAGTATGTAAATGATAGCGCGAGATACAGTTAACAAACATACGATGTCATTTATACGTTATACGTCATATGTATGTTTGGCATATATATATATATATATATATATATTTATGTAATATACTTTACGACTTATTCTCATACTTACTAAATGAATATTAAAAAAACCTTAAAAACGGTCGAGTCGTTTCGGAGGAGTTCGACCACAGACACCGTGCCACGGGATTTTTATATATACGATATATGTATGTATATATATATATATATATATATATATATATATATATATATATATTGTGTATATATACACATACATTAACATGTACATATACATACATATGGAAATATTTTTTGTATGCAAATTAGCCAGGAATCGACTCAATAGTTGGTTTCTGGGTGGTTTAGATTTATAATTGGACCCGGTAGGTGCCGCTGTAGTCGAGTTTAATAAACAACGTCGGGAGACACACAAGCCTACGGCCTACTTGATGTAAAGTGCTTGCCATAGCCTACGAACGCTTGCGATAAACGAAGTATCACTAGCGCGTTGCCATCCCTGCTAATACTAACACAGCAACTTTTTAGTCTGCCTTTTCTCTTAATTTTTTCGCGCACTACACGATCTACCGGGCCCGTACAATATTCCGTAAAATATGTGCTGCGGCATACAGATGTATTTAACTGGTATGCCCAGGAAAATTGCCAGTTTAGTGAAACAGTTAAGAAAACAATACCTAAGATAAAACTACACATAAGCGAGAGACATGCGAGCTTGTCGACGATAGCTTCAAATTTTGATCGCTTGTGCTCTGTTCAATTCAATATAAATAGTTTTATTTTCAAACAGATTTTACAACACAGTTCTGTAGATAAACTTAAACTAATTCCACATAGAGACGTTAGGCAACCATCCTCGGAACTTCGAAGTACAACCTCCGGCTAGAATTTTTTCTTAGTATAGTAGAGTGGCGCTATTTTACCACACAAACTGCACCAACCATCTCCAGTGAAAATTGGATTAGGGGAACTACATCATCTCAAAAAATGTAGTACAATATTTTTTGTATTGTAACTATTTAGCGCCACGTGACTCGATCCTTCCATACCTCACTCGCTTCTTTAACATTCATTGCTCTTTTCATGCACGCGCAACGTGTAACTATTTTCCATGTATGAAAATTGCAAATGGTGACAAAAGTACAATTATTATTATTTATAAATATATAAAATAATCTTTGCTTCAAATTGTGGAGTAGAGCAGTGATAGTCCAGTGGATAAGGAACCGGCCTGTTGACCAACTGCTCCCTGGTTCGAATCCTGGCGCCCGCCTGTATATGTACATGTGTACTGTAGCATATATCTACCACTAAATTCGCATTTTCGGATTTCATATTTATCACTGGTTCGGGGGTGAAGCAAAACAACATTAGGAAACCCACACGTTCAGGAAATTATATTTCGAAAGAAGTGTGACCTAGCCTGAGAAAGATCTGGTTTTCCCTCTGGATTCTGGAGGTCTGAAGGCATTCACTCCATGTAAAAATTAGTATCTTCGCCAAATGCTTGGGTTTAGGTAGCCAATCCCAATGGAATTAGGAAACGGGATATCACGAAGAAGACGTCTTAGTTTCAAATTCTGTATACAAAGGTGAGCTCATCTCTTTAAGAGATTTCTTCCAGGCAACCCTAATGTGAAAATTGTGCAGGGCCGTAAACAAAATATATGTACTAACAAGCATCAAAAAACAGTTACAATGAAATACAAGTAAAACACTTATGTACGTATATATTCAACATACATACACATATACATTAACCTATATATACACAAATATACTTCATAAATATATAACCATGTACATATTATTTTTCGCTAGATGACAATGTATTTAGATAAACGTACGTTAAGGGTAAACTTATCTAAATTTTGAATTGATTCTGATTTATCAGACTGTTTAGTTTTATGATAAAAATTATCGTCTCGTATCTAATTCAATTAATTCGCGTCACGTCAATTCGTATTTTGCATTTGCTCATTATAATGATAAAAAGTAGATGTATAAACGAACTTTGAAGTCCACGGCCAAAATACCATAGAAATCAAATTCAAAATATGCCATTTGAATAAATCTAAGGATATCACTAATTGTCAGTATTTACCAGCAACATTTCCTTCTTGTCAAAAATAATACAGTACATAAAAAGTAAACAATACTCCTTCCTCGGCCCATAAATCAACATAATATCACCATTCATTAAATTACAAAACAAAGACGATCTCAGGCGACGTATACTCGCGGTTATCATTTTAATTTATGAGATAATCTGTCCCTACTACTTGAATTGGTCGAAATAACTCCTTTTCTGATAAATTTAATACAATATAGAAGAGTTCGGACAGATAAAGGTTAGTTTGGATCGGTAAAGCGACCACTGACTCCGTACGGCTATCAGATGGCTCGCTCCATATCGGACGCTACTGCACCGCCGTCGTCGCCGCATCGCCTTAGATGATCTGGAAACAATAATCATATTCAATTTAAACTGATCTCTGGGGAGTAAGGGGCGCCTTAGAAAAGAACATTAACCACCTATCTCTGTTGAAAAGAATAATAATGCTTTATTTTTTGCTACCATGACTTATGAATTACAGGTTTCCATGTCACCCTGAGGCCTGTGGTAGTTATAAAACTGTGTTACAGGCCAAAGTGTCTTCCATTTCTTACAATCTTGTTCAAATAATCAACCGCATACATTATTGTATAATTGTAAATAGCAAAAGAATACTAAAAAACATAATATAGATTCATATTTATGAAGTCGCCACAAGCCTTATATGGCTATCAAATAACAGTATCCAAATTACACAATCTATGTCATGGGACAATAACCTAGTATGTATAGATGAAAATCTTTGTCCAGCAAATTTAGTATATCTATATTATAGCCTAATGCATGTATGTATATCTTCACACCAGGTCGCTTGCCGGATAGACAGAGAGGCCAGAGCGTCACAAGATGCAGTCCTTAAATAATTTACGTAATAAAATAAATATAAGTAATAGAAGCTTTAAAGTACATAAAGTACGTATCGAAAATGTCACGAACGGTTATCATAAATGAGAAGTGTTCTCTAAATGCTTCCGTATTATCGCTGCCATGCTTTGTAATCTTATACTGCGAGAACAAAGTAAATAATCTTAGAATAATGATTTTTATAGCATTTACGATAACAATAATGCAAGTAATATGAAAAAAAACAAGATTTATAGATAGAGAACTGACTCTACCCAGAAATATTTTATGATATGATGATTACTAGGTCATAAATCACAAAAACAAAGAGACAAAATATGTCTCTTTGTTTTTGTTTATATTATAAATAGGCTGAGTGTAGCTTTTATTTTAAATTATTTAGTAAATAACCCAAATAATAAATAAGATAAATCTGATGTAATATAGATGAATCTTGAGCAGATATAAGTTGGTTTGTTTAGGCATAATCACCGTTGGGTACCTACGGCTAACAGATCACTTGATCCATATTGGATGCTGCCGCTATGCTTCGTATCGGCACATCGCCTTAGATGATCTGAAAATAATTATCATATTCAATTTAAATTGATCTCTGTGATTGTCTAAGTAGCGCACACAGTACGAGAGGCATAACAGAGCATAAATAATATATTTTAATTTCTTCAAGCAGTAGTAAATGAGCATCTAAGAAGTATACCTAGCTCTATGCAGCATGCTTTTAACCGTCCGGAATAAGCGTGGTACCAAGCGAAGCATCTACTCATACAGTTAAAGTCAACTTAGACTATACTATTTCTCACATTGAATAAACGACACAGACGGCTTATCTGAAAGTATATCTAAATCTAGGGCTAAAGCTGCTAATTTATATGAACTATTATTAATAAGGGACAAATTTTTAATAAAAGAAAGTAATTTATCTTTGTCATATTAGTGACACAACAACATTTTCTTAAACTTCATTTGAAACCAATATTCATCTCAACTTCAACAAAAAGTTTTATTTTGAATTATTTTTATGAATCTGTGACAGTTAGAAACAACATTTTGTTTTGCCTGTAATATTTACATAGACTTTCATCTCCTGTAATGTAGTATTATTTTTCATCAGTTGAAACTAACGTGGGATAAAAAAAACTTATTTTAGAATATGCAAGAGAAGCCCTTTCATATGATACTTCCAGTTCAACTAGTTAATAGCCGTACTTTGAAATTTCGACCGCAACAACGCAACGCAACATAAAAAAATTATAATACATAAGCAATATTTTAAAAAGTTCAAAATTTCAAATATATAACATTAGCAATTATCGAAATATGTAGATGGGCTGACAGACAGACAAAGTCGCAAAATAAGGGTTCCTTTTTCAACATTATTGGCAGACCAAGGATTTTTTTTATACTAGTCAGGAGGCGTTCAAGCATACGGCCCACCTAATGTAAAGCGGGTACCGTAGCCTATTAACGCTTGCGATATATTAAGTATCACTCCCGCGATGGCTTCTCTACTGCTTATACAGCAACTCCTTGGGAGCTTACTGGTGACCTCGCTCACAGTTGGTGTCAAAGTCGCGTCATTCACGATTGAGCCACCGAGCTCATCAAAAATTAAACACCATTTGCATATTTATATACCTATATACGTGAGTCGGGCATGGTAATAGGGATTAGATTTTCGTGGTTGGACAAAAGTGGTCGTTATCTACGTAATAGTATAGACTGTAATATAAGTTTAAATATAAATTTATAGGTATATTATAACTTTAATGACACATAATTTTCTCGTAAATGGGGAAAAAATATTCATTAATTAGAACAACTTATCACGTTTCGTGCTTTAAAATACACTTTAGCAGTAAACGGATTTACCTCATCCTTCTGATATAACTCGGCTTTTAAAAATAATATACGAAGGTACAAAACACGTTTCTAAAAAATAAATTGAATAATAAAATGGTATATATAAATTAATTCTCGACTTGTTCTTCTTTCAATCCATGTTAATCTGTTGAAACATTGAGCTAACGACGACTGGTATAAAGTTATCTTAATGTAATATTATTAACGTAGGATCAAGGAGCACAATACGTTTGTGTCAACGCCGACACAGCGAGCGAGCTTTGAGGGATTTATCAAAGCCAGAAGCTGCGAAATTTTCAAGATTTCTAAGCTGTAGTCACAATGTTGCCTTTAAAATATCATTTACATTTATCTTGGCAATAGTTTTCTCGTAATATTCTAATTGAGGCTACAAAGACACTAGCCATTCACGCTCTCAAAATTATTCAGTTACCCGCTACGTCTAATGAAGGATGGATGGGGTTTTTTTTATCCTTAGGATGCGAACTTTTGGGATCCCAAGTGATGGTTGCGATTGGTATAATTCCATAAAAGTATAACATAAATCAATAGACCAGTCTGCCATGACGATGGAAAATAAAGTGGGCGCATACGCACTAATTGCCGATCAGTTGAATAATGAGTACGCAAGAGAGGGTATGGTAGAATCACTCGCCGCGTTCTTCGCGTCCTTTGATTTAGGTGAAAAAACCGACACCAGGCGGAACGAAAGAGAGAGAGAGAGATAGAGGCGAGAGAAGGTAAGAGGTAGCGAGGGCGCTATCCACACTCTCCCACTTGCGTCACCTGATCTTACCTTCTAGAGAGTGTAGATCCGGCAATAGACAGACAGATTGCGCAAATAAATAAACAATTAGGAAGTGAAAATTGTATGAAAAAATGTTGGTCCGCAGTTGTATGCCACTGATAATTATGATAGGAGAACAAAAAGTTGACCATCCAATGTCTCGTCTTATCGACGACAGAAACTACACATTGGTCAACTGATCGATTGCGATTTTTTTATTCTGGATATTCATAGCTTATTTTTTTGTTTATCGTTTCTAGATTGTCTCTGTATTTCTGACAGTTAACACTGCAGCATTCATAATATACACTAACCGCTTCACAGCAGGCTTATATGCTTGTATGTATCTCGATGTTTTACAAAAAAATTCCTTCTTATCATATTCTTATCAGCTCATACCAGTATAGCTACACGGTTTTCATTCATATCTTCAGATATAATACGCTTATACTCCTGGCGCGGTGGTTAGTAACGCTCGGTGGTATAGTCGTGAATGACGCGACTTTGACACCAACGCTCGCGGGTTCGATTACCACACAAGACAAACATTTGTGTACATGAACATGTCTGTTTGTCTAGGTCTGGGTGTTTTCTATGCATCATAAGTATGTATTAACACATGCTTCGCTTATTTTAGGGCTACATAGCGCTGCGTAGTTTGTCCGACAATGTTCATATTTATATTTACACTAATTTGTTTCAAAATTCCGTGAATTTACTCGTATATATAAAATTGTTAACGTAGTATACGCTTATTATTGGTTAGATTACATTGGAATCAGTTTAATTAAAATGTAGTTTTGTGTATACTTTTTCAATGCTGACAGCATTCTTCAATATTAGTTTGTCAAGCCGATGAAATAAAAAAAAACAAATATGAAAACTAAAAAAAAGTTAGTGTGAAACCTCCTTATGCGGTAGAAACAAACAGATGAGCGCCGCAGGACATCGCCAGCCGAATGGCCACATTGCCCACGCGTACAATTTTGATTTAATAACCAACTTGAGATGAATTTGTTTACGTCAAATAGAAACTATGCCATTATTGCTCCATTTAACGACGTCATTAAGCTTTATTGCGGGTAGTCTATGTTTATTCTGTTGTGATGATAGATCGAAATGACTTCCTTGATATTCTTATTTTTATGCTTATGTACTCGCATGTGTCAAGTAATTTTTGCAAGTACGTACTAGTACTTCCTTATGACCCACTTATAACAATATGCTATTTATTTGATACCTAATGTAACAATTAACATCTACACAACAGTAGGATGAAACACTGCTCTGTTTCATCCTACTGCTAGATAGAGATTCAACCATAGGAGCTTAGAGCATACTCTGCCACGCAGCTGCGGATTACTGGCTGGTCTGTTATAAGGGGAATAGTAAAAAAAAATAATCATACCCTTCCATAGGTCTCCTTGAAAGAAAGGAGAAATAATAGCACACACCTCAGGAAACACGAAGACACATGCAACGAGTATTGTGTCCCGTATTTTGTACATTTTATGCCGATGCAACACAGAAAATGTCTTTGAGGTGCCAGTTAAAACTATCAGAAATTTATACTAGCTGATAAGTCCCGGATAACCAATACATTGCGTACAGCTTTGTTCCTGGATATCTGTTGCCTAGCGCCTCCAAAACAGGCGACATTAACAACAATACCATATAGAACTGACTGTTCCTTACGAGCCCTACTATTCCGTTTATGGGAGATAGATATAAAGGTATCTACAACACCAAAGTTACTGGTGTTAAAACTTTGTTAATTACATATATAGTTTTAGGAATAATTTCTTTGCTGCAAACTTACTTAAGCGCAAATTGAACTCAAAAGGAGACCGTTACTTCCATTTACAATGGAAATATCAGCTTGAAAAAATGTATGGATCACGAATGGAGATCACACGGGACGGGAATACCCATTATCCATAGACATTACGTTTGTAATTATAGTTTTTTTTTTTTAGTAATAGATTCAGGCGGTATTTTGCGAAAGTCAAATTTATACGCAATTTGATCTAACCTGCTTTGTGTGCTTGTGCCACCAATTAGTTCATGCGGCCTAGCGCCGGCCAGCACCCACCCACTACCGTTAGTAGAAGCACACAAAGCAGGTTAGATCAAATTGCATGTAAGTTTTTTTTGTTTATTTATATCTCAAAGTATTGTCTCGATTTCAGGTATAACTCCTTAACGACAATTCACTGCTTGAAAGCTTGTTCTAACAATACTTATTGCCGAATATTTTTTTCATACCGTTATCATTGTCCAGTAAATACAAAGAAAGGAATATATAATATTGATACGAGTATATAGCAACAACGTCGGTGAAAAATAAAGCTCTATTTTATCTCCCTCCCCATGTGCACCTACCGTACAAAAACTAGCAGTAGTAACGTCTACAAGAGATTTAGTTACCAGACTTGATCGAACACCTTTCTCATGTCTAGGCTGACAGCCAATGTTTCTTCTTAACTGTCACCTGTCAAAGTTCCACGGTGAGTAAGATACACTAGAAAATACTAGCTACACCAATCGAACGACCGACCGTGGTGGAGCCTGGAAGCCCACTAGCTCTAATTCGCTTACATATATTATCCCAAGACATTAGAGACAAAAGAATTAATAGCAGTAAACCTATAACTCGGATGGGTCTGACCCTTTTTAGTCACCAGGTGTATTTTTTTTTTATACCACTAAGGTGGCAAACATGCATACGGCCTGCCTGATGGTAAGCAGTTGTCGCCTATGGACATACAGTACCAGGGGTGTCACTCTTGCGCTGCCGACCCTGTAAGAACCTCTTCACGCATTTTTCGAAGAATCCCATACTGTAGATCCTAAGGAAAACCTCGGCAGGGAGCTCATTCCATAAATAGTTCTCGGTAGAACACGCAGAGGGAGGCAACATCTCTTCTCAAACCCAAGGGCTCAATACCATGTGTGAGTTCAGGATCATCGACGATCCTCACAACTCGTGTCTGCACTGAGTCATAAGGTCTTAGCTGGTATCTTGATGCTCACGCGCAAAGGTAGCTACAGTACTCCATATACGGTCTGACTTGGGACTTGTATAACAAGTCTTTGCCGTGCTGAAGTACTGTTTGGCTCTATTGAGTACACCAAGTTTCTTGGACGCCAACTTGACCTTCTCCTCCATGATATATTAGCAACCTTTTACAAATATAACACTTATTTAGAGGGGTGAAAATGATTACTATGTAAAAATTTCAACATATACCTACGGTCGAAATAAACAATGTATAAGAGTCATAGGTTAGTTCTAAATAATATTATGATGTCATTACAATCGAGAAGCGACAGACAAACCCACCCTATCACGATAATTTCGAAGGTTTCAAATGTCGAGCATTCATCACGACTTGATACAAAAAATGGAATACATTATGGCATCAGGAATAAAGTGTATTAAAGTATATCATATAATAAGGGTTAAAGTATGAAATTGTCGTTTTATAGTAATAGATACTTTGAATTTACATTAAACCTTCATGGTGTGTTACTCGTATTTTCGAGTGAAACTTTTTTCACATTATATCTATAAGGTCTTTCTTTTAAAAAATGTGCAACATTAGATTTTCGAATTTCAATTGTGTTTTTTTTATATAGCTTAGACGGGAAAGATGTATACTTCGAAAATTCGAGTAATTTTTGAATAGGAGTTCCGAAGTGGAACTAACGCGGCAGAAACGGCTCCCAATATCAATGCTGCGTTTGGAGAGGAGACTGCTAATGAACACACCGTGCGTTTTTGGTTTAAACACTTTCGTAATGGAAACTTCGACTTGAGAAACGAACCTCGTGACCGTCCACATTTGTGAATAACGCTGCATTAAAGGAGATGGTGAAAGCCGATCAGATTCAAAACTACCCCGGAATTAGCGGCATGGTTTAACGTTACCGAACCATCAATTTGACTTATTTGCATCAAATCAATAACATAAAAAAATATGAAAAATGGGAAGTTTTAAATGTTCAGTGCAAATCGGCAATTTCATATTTTAACTCCTAATATTTACCTACATGTCGAACAATTATTTTTTGACAAAGATATTTAGGGTGTCTTTTCACAATCGCAACTTAATTAAGTTTTCATAGTGAAATTGTTTTAGATGTATGTGATAATACTAGAATTTGAAATAAAGTTTATTTCATTAATAATTATATAATTGTTTGCAGACTATATTTAATTTTAAAATATCGTAGCAATGGTAATTCAATGGAAGAAGCACATCTTGTTACGGATATCGGTGTAACAAGGGACGCGCATTGAATACACCTCCTGTTAAACATACAGGCCATTCTTGTGCGAATAAGGTCCCGTAGCCATTTACAGGGCTATTGAGATGTTAGGCTTAGGGACCTGACAGGCGCGTGGTGTGTGTCGCTTGGTATTTCAATAGAATGTTACCGATGTTCGCAGCTAACGTTAAACCAGTCTGACCCCTGCTTTAAGCAGGTTTATTGTGGTTAATGAAGTCTCAAATATTTATACGTATTTGAATTGTGCAACGATGCATAGGCACGAGAGATCGCAATTGCAAGTCCTGTGAAGTTTTAATTTTTAAGATTGGATTTTATTTGTAGTATTAGATTACAAATAAGAGTTTGACCTAGACTGAAAATTGTAAGTAGTAATAAAAATATATTTTGTTAAATAATGTAAGGTTTCTGTATTATATTTATATAATGCCACTGGTTCTTACACTTAGCGAAGAAAAGAAAAATGGAAATAATTTGAAATATGTGTTTTTATTACCAACGAAGGTGAAATTGTGACTGTACGTATTATCTTAATCCGCGTGTTTGCTATGTGCCTATATAAATATTTATTAACAAAAAAAGTACTCATAATTCATAATTGTTTCATAAGCTACGGTAGTCACATTATATCAGTTAGGCCGTATGCCCCCCGAAGTGGTCTAAAAGAAAAGAGTTTTAACGATAAATACTTTTGAAATCAAAAATATTTATTTCGTAAATCACAGTTTTAAGTAGCTGAAAATTTTTTTATAATTTTATTTCTTAATACTTTTATCTATTAAAAAATAAATTATTTAATTGTCAGTATTTCTTTAAATTTTAGATATAATATTAGGTAGATTCAATCCGTACTAATAATCAAATTGATTGCTACTCTACAATACGAAAGGAGCTATTAAATATTCGCGGAATACATAACTAAGCTAAGTTAAGAACAAAATAATGTAGCGTAATCCACGCATATACCGACACTTCAAGAAGCAATTTTGAAATAATTAGAAATATTTAATGTCAAATGGAATTTAATATGATTAAAATTAATGAATATGGATAAGCCTCTCCAACTTTTATCATCATTTTCAGACTTAATACTTAGATCTATCTATCTATAAGTTCACGCCAAATCCCTTGCAGGCAGAGAAACCCGAGCGCTATAAGATGAGGTTCTTACACACTTTACTTTACTATTTTCATGCACGCTCGCCAGTTTCTAGGACTATTGACATTGACACCTTCAGATAAAACACGACCTATTTGGTCATGGTAATACTTAGACACGTGCCAAAAGTTAACTATTGGTACATTCAATTCATAGAATCTTATTGTTCATTAATGTAAGGGTGCCAATAATTGGGTGGGTGTCTACGTTTAGACGGATTACGGTACTTATTTTTCTCAAAACATTCTTTATTTTAAACAATTTTTAATACGGTTTTAATTTAATTCAACGATTTAAAATACCTGAACCACTGATCGGCCGGCATGTTCTCCACGTGTTGTTTGTAAGTCATAATAGTTTCTTCTAATTCCGTAAAAGTCAAACTTCAAAAATGTTAGCCTCTAGCCGTATATCGATTGACTATATCGAACGACTAACTATAAAAATCAGACTATTAGCGTTACAATAAATAAAAATCATTGAAATCGTGTAAGAAATGTTGACTTCTGGTCGATGTAGGTTAGTTAATTTACTACTCCTTACTGTTAAAATATACATATTGATCATCTTTGTTAATCTCTGTCTATTTTTGGAATCGATGCGATTTTCCCACATTATGTATAAGTAGTTAACGCTTATGACCCATATAAGTCGTTAACATGACATAATTCATACACAATACGACCATAAGTGTATCGATATGTCAGTTATTTCTCACATTTTATTAATTACCACCACCATTGATGTATTTATCATGCAGCCTGTCAATATAACATTATTTATGACACCTTTAACCGTATATAATGTATGTGAACATTTGCAGAAAAAAATCATTAAACCATAGAGAAACATATCCGATTAGAGAATGACATAGGCGTGACTCTTCTGTTATCTATGGCGTGACTCGATAAAAATTCCAAACAAAACTAATTTATTTGACATGGCACTTACAAAGGCATACCTACGGCAAACAAAGAGATTATGGCTGACGTGTCAGTCGTGAAATCG
This sequence comes from Pyralis farinalis, assembly GCA_947507595.1. Classification (NCBI taxonomy): domain Eukaryota; kingdom Metazoa; phylum Arthropoda; class Insecta; order Lepidoptera; family Pyralidae; genus Pyralis; species Pyralis farinalis. Next base: position 13,518,453 of record OX382257.1, on the reverse strand, counting down.
CGACCTTGACATAAGTGAGACAACCAAAAACGCGTGTCAAATCAACGTGTGATACTAATCTCCATACAGTCACCTTTCACACCGTAAATACGTCCAACACATCCTTGCCTTGCATCACTCCGTAATATCATCAATCAAACACTACAAGGACCGTATGCAGATATTATTTAAATCCGAAGATTGCCCGGGCTCACCTACGTAACGATTTTCGCGCTCGATACTCGCCTTTCGAAACGACACGTCGAAAAACAAAATCAAATCAACACCACATAGTTAAGGTTGCTATTCGTTTCGTTGGGAATGACGACTAAAGTGACACTTTGTACTTTTACTAAAATACATTAGGTTATTTTGCATACAAAGCATTATAAATATTTCTCGTGGCTAAGTCGTTCTACCCTCGTGTTTTGAAAGCTCGAGCGGATGACACGCGTCGATACATCCGACAGTATTTTATGCGTTAAAGTGGATGTAAATGTATGTAAAATAGAGTCGTCTCGTTATGAAATACGTCTCTAAGAGGTATACGAGGCATTAGCATTTGGAATACCCGTTCGGTAGTTTATTTGTTGAGTACTGGGGAGTCATCTTGGACAACGTATGCTTAAAATATCTTTTTGTACACTACTAAGAAAACAAATGTAGTAGATACGGTAGATATGGATTACCATCATCACTGGAAATCAGTTACTGTAACCGCATTGGTCGCATACTGTGCGGTTCTTGAGAAGTATTCTACTGAGAACTCTTAAGTTATTAAACGAACTACCCTAAGGATTACAGCATGAAGTTCTTCAAAAAAGGCATGAAGATGGTTTAAAGGGTCGGTAACTCACGAGTAAAAATGTTGCAAATGTAACTACTTACCCTCAAGCAGGCCGTGCTCCTGTTTGCCACCCCAATGCTACAAAAATATACATTACATTCGCAAACATTATTATTACAATTAAGTTCATTTGAATTTTTCCAACAATCTATCTGCTAAAAGAATACTGAACAAATTACAGTCTAATTTGTTCAGTATTCTTTTAGCAGATACCACAGGTAGACAAAGACGTTTCCGGTATGATGTGATGTTATGCGGATGAATTCTTGCTAGGTGGGAGTGTCTCCCCAGGACTAATCCTTTTTAAGCTATAAATGTAGCTGTGCCTGGCCTTTCATTCACTATTCGCTGAGAGAATCCAACAGCAGCAACACATCTCCCTCAGGCAGATTACAGGCGCTCTGCGCTATGTGAAGAACGCCACTATAGAGAGGGATTTACATATGGAGAGCACGGACGCATTCATACGCCGACTCACTGTAAGCCTGTTCGAGCGTGCGGACGCGTCGGATCTGCGTCATACGTAGGTCACACTATAAGTTTTACGTAACTTAAAAAAACAACATGTTATAACCAAAATATTATGTTTATTGCTTTTCAAAATACTCTACTTTACATTTTAAACAATTTTTCATGCGATCGAACCTTTTTTTAAAACAGGAGCACCACAGATCTGAAGGCATGTTTTCTACGTGCTGATTGAACGCTATCACTGCCTCTTCGGAGTTGGTAAAAGTGAAACCTCTCATCAAATCTTTGATTTTGGGGAAAATACAGAAATCACAGGGTGCTAGGTCGGGGCTATGCGCAGGATGGGTAACGAGTTGTACTTTTTCGGAGGTTAAAAATGACTTTGTTTTGTTGGCCGTGTGTGAAGAAGTCTTTCGCGAACTTTTTCTAACACCCTGGGTGAACAAATGGTAGGATACCACTCGGCATTAACACTCTTTTAATCTTCAAGTGGAATTGTGCAGATGGGACCCGTAGCTGTGAAAAAAAACGCGATCAATTTTTTACCAGCGTTTCTCGCCTGCCTCACTTTTGTTGGCCTGTTCTCATTTTCAAACACCCATTCACAAGATTTCTTGTTTTTCTCGGGTTCAAAACAATAAATCCACGTTTCGTCTGCTCTGACCATGTCATAAACAGCAATTTTCAAAATTTTCTGAATTTGGCTCATACCAATCCCCAATAGTTCTCGAATTGTCTCATAGGTAATCCGCGGGTTTTCTTCAATTAGCCGCTTAACAGTAGCCACATTATTTACGTTGACGGCAGTTGAAGGCCGCTCTTCACGAAATTCGTCATGTAAAGAAACTCGACCTCTCTCAAATTCAGCAAACCATCGCCTCACGGTGCTCAAAGAAGGTGCTTCTCTCCCAAAAGCATTTTGAAGACGAGCAGCACAGTCTTTGCGAAGCCAAACACAGGTGAATAACGCTGAATTGAAGGAGATCGTGGAAGCTGATCCGAGTCAAACTACCCAGGAATTAGCGACATATTTTAACGATACCTACAATATTGGCTCATTTGCATCAAATCAATAAGAAAAAAAAATATGAAAAATGGGTACCTGAAGATTTGACTGATCTGCAGAAAGAAACGCGTGTAGAAATTTGTGTTGCCTTGTTGAATCGGTACAGTAATGAAGGAATATTGGATCGAATTGTGACATGTGACGAAAAGTGGATTCTTTACGATAACTGTAAGCGAAAAATGGCCCAAGATTAAACGCCGCAAGAGTGCCCTAAAGCAAAGCTTACCAATAAAAAGGCAATGGTAAGTGTTTGGTGGTCTCTTCATGGCGTTATTCACTATAGCTTTCTCTATAGATGATTACTGTGCCAAACTTCGAACAATGATGGCGAAATTGGCAGTGAAACATCCCCGACTCGCAAATCGATCTTCACCATTATTGCTCCATGATAACGCAAGCCTTCACACTGCACGAGAAACCGTTGTAACTCTACAGGGGCTGCAGTTAGAAACCATACGTCATCCTCCGTACTCGCCAGACCTTGCTCCAACTGACTACAATTTTTTTTGTGATTTGTACAATTTTCTACGTGGTAAAAACTTTTTAGCACAAAATGCTTTCACACAGTTTGTCGAATCTAGATCCGCAGAGGTTCTATCGCAAAGACATAAATAAACTTGTGATTAGATGGCAGCCATGTGTATATAAAGGGAGTAAATATTTTGATGAAATAAATATGATACTTCTTAGAAAATTCTTCTTCTTCAGTACAATTCGGCAATTTCATACTTTAACCCCTAATATATCTATATAAATATTGTATGCTTGATACGAAACGTTGATGGAACCTTACTATAAAAACATCTAAACTTTACAAAGAGTTATCTTTTTGTAAAAATTAACACAATTATTACAAAAAGATGTAACAGTGCTGTAGTTAATCTATGGCCCTAATTTCAACAAATTTTAAAGCAGTGGCATACTCGTAGTTGTTTCTGGTCTCATAAACATATAACATGTATATAGACGTTTACCTCCGTTTTTACAAGCATAGATGCTTGTTGCTAAAGCAGATATACAACGTAAAAGTGGAAGGATGTAGGAGCCGAGGAAGGCTAAATCTTACCTACCATGACCAAATTGGTCGTGTTCTATCAGAAGGTGATGTCAGGAGCCTTAGAAACCGGCAAGCGTGCATGAGAAGAGCAATGAATGTTAAAGAAGCGAGTGAGGTGTGTAAGAATGAAACCAATGGATCGTATCTCATTTAGAAGATATAAATGCGAAAAGTATAACCCAGTATTACTTTTTTAAATATTTAATTTAGAGAGTAAAATACTCTCTAAAATAATTATTTTAGCAGAGCAGTGAAAGCTCAGTGGATAAAGAGGCGGCCTATTGATCAACAGGTCCCCAGTTCGAATCATAGTATCTACTACTAAATTCCTTTTTTTTCAGGTTCATATACATATGTATTTGTAATTATCACTGTAGTAAAGGAAAACATCTAAAGGAAACCCGCACAAAGGAAGCAAGAAACAGGAAACTTTAAAAGATGTACACATGTAATTTACTAGCTAACGTCCTGTATGAGCCTAACTGATATGGGCCTCCCTCCGTGCCACGGAGCTGGACAGCTAACAAGTCGTATTTGTGTCTAAAACAGTTAATATTTAAATAGGTCCGGGCCGGGCGGAACACTTGCACGATTTGACAGGTGATAGGAACTCGCCCCGTGAAATATTGCCGTTCGACGGCGGCCATAGCGAAGCGATAGCGCGCAGCTGGCGAATGCGATTGTATTCGGTAGGCCACCGATTTCGGATCCAGCGTGTACGTTGCGTGCGTAAATTAACAGCAATAGATCCCATCGGGTAACAGTTCCGCCAGTGATGTTAAACTTTGATATATAACATTATTGTTACTTTAATTTGAGGGCAAGTAAGGTGTGTAAATAATGCAATTTGTATTGGTTTAAATGGACTAATGTAGGACGTGCTATCTAGGTCAAACCTACAGGGATGGAAAAAGTGGGAAAGTGATAGCGATCCGGAACGGGATTTTTGTAACATTCATGTTTGTATCCCATCTGTTTCACAAAAGTTTGAGTTTTGACTTTAATTGTTGATATCAAATGTTATCTAGTCATAAATTAGGAACTTGTGCTAAGGGCACTGGATAAATTATAAACAGAAGTAAATACATACGTATGTATATAATTATAACAATGTTCATGTACACAAATATTTACTTTCTTTTTCTTAGCGTTATCCCGTTTCCTAACATTAGGTTTTCATTACATTCCTAACATTAGGATTGTTGGAGTCTGCTAACTAAACCTAAGGATTTGGCGCAGATACTAATTTCGATATGGAACTACTGCCATGACCTTCACGACCCAGAAGGAAAATCAGATCTTTGTTAGGTTAGCTCACACATCCTTTAAAAAGTAATTTCTAGGATGTGTATATTCCCACGATCTCCTTCTTCACCGCCAATCAAGTGATAATTACAAATATATAATATAAATCTGCCCGCAGCATAGATTACTTAAGTACCAGAAGGCATCCCGGAAGTAAGTGCCACTATCATGTCAGCTGTGATCATATCAATTCCCGCTGACTTTCCATTTTTTAAGCTTCGTACCGGCCAATAGAACTCGTGCATAGTTGTACATACCTTCATCGGACGCCGTCAATGTGGACTGAACATCACACACACTCAGTGCCAGCATCCGAGTCATAGTCATATATTTCTTTAAAATGTTCACTCGACCATTCTAATGCTTCCTGAGTGTTAGTAAAAATGACACCAGCTTTTAACTTTATCTTTTCCATTCTGGATGCCGACGGTCTACCTCGACCGATACTTTACCTTTCTCCGAAAAAGGTTTATATTATTTGCCTCGAAACTTTTCGTCAAAACCTCTCTTCTATTCATAATTTATCTTTAACGCTTCTCTTTTACTAAAACCTTGGCTTCATTCTTGCGTAGACGGTACATTTATTTCCTGCTCTCATACTTTCATTTTAGGGCAAAAATCCAGCGACGCTTTCCTCTAGGCACGGAGTTTCTTATTACGGAGGATTTAACCTCCGAATTCAACCAGGCATCTATTCAATATTTTATGCCTCTTTGTGTGAGATCAAATACCATTGTTTTCTTAGAATTTAATTGCAAGCCTTTGTCCATGCAACACGTTATCATCTATGTGATTAGTGTTTGCAGTTCTGATGGTGATTTTGCTCGGTAGCACGGTATCACTGAAAGATCATTCATTCGTAATCCTGCATTTGTGGACCTATTATACCTTCCATAGACAGTTATTTAGATACAGAATGAACAGCCAAGCTGATGGCACGCAATCCTGCTCGATACCAACGATGTTAAGAGGTAGGGTGTATCAAAGCAGCTCGTCTGGGAAAGTACCTCCATCTCACAGAAAACCGCAGTCAAACAACAACTCTCTGGAGGGTTGTTGTGTTCTTGTGTGTGAGTGAGGTCACCAGTAAGCTCCTAAGGAGTTGCTATGTTAGCAGCAGAGGTGGCATCGCGCGATTGATACTTAATGTTATTACAAGCCTTCATAGGCTACGATGACCCGTTTACATCAGGTGAGACGCTTGTATGCCTCCCGACGTTGTGTCAAAAAAATACAACTATTATTATAATATTACCGCAGTAATTGTTTCATAGAACAGCGGTATTAAATGAAGAGGACAATATTTGCATAACAAATAAATACTAGTTTATCTACACCAGCACACAGGGGCGACTCGTGAGATCTAAAACTTGATAATCTGAAATTGTGACCCCAGCCCCAGCATTTTGTTAGCAGGCGTGTTTATCTTGATCCGTTTAACAGCCATATTATAATCAGAAAACAAAAGATAGTAAAGGGACCGCGTACCTGCTTCAAATTATATCAAGTCACGCCGGCTATGACTATACATACACAACACACACATACATACATAATGTCACAGTAATTGGGTAATGGTAATATAGGGTTTGTAGTGAAAGCATCGTCGTCCTACCTACACGCGTGCTCATGCTAAGCTACTAATGATGGACTTGCTTGTGTATTCGACTTTATCGATAACTACGCTTATATTTATTAAAAAAATTGCAATATGTAGTGTTTTCTCTTTGAATATTTATTTAGTATTATTACGAACTCGGCGTTGATTAAAATATAATTTAATGAATGACAAATACTAATTCGTAATTCAGTTTTGGTTGAACGTTAAATATTTTAGTATTAATGAAACCACATCTAATCATGGTATCGTCATGAAACTTGGCAATTGAATGTAGTTTTAAGTACATTACAATTATGTGGAATATATTAATATTGCTCCATGAATATAAATCTGTACACACCAAGGGACAATTCAGATACAATAACACCATGTAATAATATAACTGATGACGAGGTCGGAGATGACCATAACGGGAATAACTCAATGGTTAAAAGTAGAAAATTCCTCACGAGCTTATTACTTATTCGCAGTATCACTACAACAAAGAATTTAGCAACAGCAAGATTTCGAATGAACTATATTCCTTCCATATCATATATTTACATCGCATTACGCAATATATTGCAAAGTAAATTTATGAGAAAATAAACAGTATTTGGCCAATTATTTTATTTCGTTATATATCGTCTGAAGAAGATGTTTTTTCGTAATATTTGCTTATGGCAACTTAGATCCAATAGATAATGTGTTCAAAAGACACATCAAAAATACTCTATGTAAGAAGGGTTATTTATTATACAGAATCATTGAATATCTGACTGACAGAGAGATCTAGAAATGATTTAGCACATGTATTAGTATATCTTTAATTGTTCTACTTGCCATCACTACCCTCGTATTCTACACTGACCTAATTTTATTGTAATAGGTACCTATTGACGATTTGAAAAATACCTATATTGGCAAGTTTCTTTTGAAATTTCTGCTCCGCAACTGGTCGTTTTCGAAATGCTGCTAGGATATAAAGAAATTAAACCTATGATAAATTAATAAGATACAATATGAACTGAATGTAACGATATATAATACTGTAAGACGTGTCTAAGTGCCCGTGAGAGCCCAATGTCAAGCAATTTTTATCTTCATCTTCAACAAAACACAGAAATTCTGTAATGTTTTAAAATAATCAAATACTTCTTCCCATTGAAAACATGTATGGTCCATCACTAGCTACTAATCAGCTGAACACTCGGGCGTCGCAATTACAATTTGAATATTCTGGGCCAAATTTGAATTTATAATCGTGATTCATACGATGAAGACATTGTATCAAATGGTACGCTTGGCACGCCACGGTCTGACCTGGATTCTTTACATGGAGGTATTAAAACATCCAATAAACGCCATGAAGATAAGCGTAACCTCTCAATCTCTGTTCTACTAATGTACCAAGATTTAACATTTAAAATCACATATCTAGATTATGTATGATCCAGGTACGGCACGCTTGCCATCTAAAATATTCTGATCATTAAAACCATTTATAGACTCGTAGTTAATAAAAATTTAAGGCAGTTGTGTAAAATCCAAATGACGCAATATATACGCTTATTTTGAAGAAAAAATATGGACGTCGTACAGAAATCAGTACGAGTTTCTCATTCGTCTGACTGGACGATTACAAGCAAAGACGATGAGGTGTTGGAGAAAACGACGGATCTGATATCGATTCCATTGTTGTATTGCGAATGTGAAACATTACAACATTAATTCGCATATACGTAGTAACACATAAAATAGTGTATTGGCGTCTAACCGTAACGCTTTTATATTGAAGAATCAGGGTCAGAAACGCGCCGGTGATACCCCCTGGTGCTGAAAATGTCCATAGGCTAGATAACTGCTTTCTAAAAAGTATTCAAATCAGGTAGCCCGTACGCTTGTTTACTATGTTAGTGTTATAAAATAACTCGTATTTGGAAACCACATCTTTATTGGCGACAAAGCTATATGTTGAATTGAAGTTCAGATAGATACTCGTACTATATCAAAAAGGAATTTATCTGATATAAAGAGAGAATAATAAATAAATATAAATAAATAAATAAATATTGCCGGACAAATTACACAGCGCCACCTAGCCCCAAAGTAAGCGAAGCTTGTGTTATGCGTACTAGACAACTGATAAACATACGTAAATACATTTTTTTTTGTAAGTACGTACATACTTATTATACTCGTACATAGAAAATACCCAGACCAATACAAACAGACATGTTCATGCACACAAATGTTTGTACTGTGTGGGAATTGAACCCACGAGCGTCGGTGTCAAAGTAGCGTAACAGCGCGTTTCACCACTGAGCCACCGAGCTCGTCATATCAATAGTGTGTGCAAGGTAAGACACGGACGATGACGACTACCAGGCACTCGCTAGATAGTTTGATTTCCCTGGCACTGGGTAAACAGTGCTTTATGGAAAAGTAGTCACGGCAGCAATGGAGTGGCGGTATGAAGTTCAAGCAAGGAGTCATTGCGAATTTAACACATAGTTAATAGATTTAGGCGTTATATAACAAAAGTAAAATACGTGCAATTTGATTTAACCTGCTTTGTGTGCCAGTAATTAGTTCATGTGAATGAGCTCCGACCGGCACACACCCACTACTGTTAATAGATGCATCATGTCATCGGTGCCATTGCTGCTACGGTCATCTTTGTCTCGACTGCTGCGGTCATCCCCGCGATTGTCCACCATCTGGAACAGGAACGGCACGTACCCATCGCCGTTGCAGCCATGGCTGCCCTGGTCATCTCTGCGGCACGTTTTTCCTCCACGAGGCATACAAAGGTGCTGTTGGTAGTCGTTAGGAAGACTTGTAGATGTAAATTGTTAGAATGACTTATAACATGTTATTCAAACGACGATCTTATATATACATTATCATTACTTTACAATTAAATACGATTACATAAGAGGTTTTACAATTTTCGAAAATGTTTGCACATAATATGTATATATATAGCTGCAATCCGTAATTTCATCCACGTGTATCCCGGTACATGCTATATTCTATGCATTTATTTGTATAAAGAGAAAGTCATTTGATTCAAAATTACTGTACGGCAGGTCCATAATCAGTACCACTTGTATACAACTTAATAATTACAGGTCGTGAAGTCACACTTGCCAATGCTTGGGTGATCTTAATGTTACTTACTCACAGGCGAATAATACTTGGTATTCATTTGTGCTTGTACAAAAGTCACTAGTAACAGATTAGGCATATCAACAGATTCAGGCAAATTTAGGCATTGGTATGACGTCAGAAAGCTATGTACAAAATGGATACCTCATGATTTGAAGGAATCAAAAAGCTATCGTTTATATTTGTCAACTGAATATATTATTGCGAATCCGAAACCAAAAGATAATCTGCCCAATGAATGAAAACCATTCGAAGATTAGCCAGAAAAGATGGTTGATTATTCTTTGGACGTACGTGCAACGATTGTGCTAAAAGATAAAAGGACTTTACTATCTTGAAATTAAACTATTTTTAACGGAAGTATCGCGTGTTTTATTTATTTTGTTGAAACCTGACGTTTCGAACGCTTTGCAGCGTCCGTGGTCGCAGGAAAGACTAAGGTGGTATTTGTCTTACATTAGTTATTCAATTATTACATCTACCGACATGGATGGATTAATTATATATGTTCCGATTCACACAAAAATCGCTCACAGTGTCCGAACATTTTTTAGTAGATCTTTGGATTTGTGACTTGATTATTTTTAGGACTGGATCCCAAGCAGGTGGTACTTGCCAACCATCTTCTCTATTGAAATTGGGGTGTTTTCTTATTTCAATAGCCTCGCGCAACATTCTCGGCATGTAGCGATTTTCCTTGGCGAGGATTTGTGGTTTATCGAACCGGATGTAATGGTTTGGTTGGTCCAGTGTATGTTCACATACTGCAGAGTTTTTATCGCGCCTATTCTTCATGTCAGCAATGTGTTCTTTCACACGAGTACCTACGCTTCTCTTTGTTTGCCCTATGTATGATAAACCACATTCGCAGTCTAATTTGTATACTCCTGCATCTTGTAGGGGGATATTAGACTTGATAGGTCTTAGAAATTGACTGATCTTCTTATGGGGCTTGAAATAAGTTTTATTGAAATTTAATTGAAATTAAAAATAGTTTAATTTCAATGTGTAACAATCGCGAAAACCTAAGACAATACGACTTTACTATCTATTGTTCGATATTGTTAGAGGCCAATGAAATACTGTAACATTATTATGAATTCAGTATTATGTTTGACAGGCGTGTGCGGTGAAATGGACCCAATAGGTAGAATCTCCTTTCGAGAAGATTAACGTACGAGTATTAACCTAATGATATCAATAAAAAAATTTGTCCTTTTCCATATACAGGTCTCGGCAGGTTGAAATAATTGAGAAATGTATATTAAATTAAATAGCTGTGCATTTGAAATCTAAAGAGATTATTGATGTCAGGTTATTACAGAAGAGAGACAGACGCTCGACATTACTATCACTTTTGATCGCTATGTCCAGAAGTCGGTGAGTAGCCACCAATTAGAAGGACCAACGAAATGCGAAGAAAAATAGTACGAGGTTAACCAGTGTGAGTGGGTCAGTGGGCCAATTCTGCTAAATAACTGCAACTGCACGTTTACGCCTGTCACTTGAGTCGTGCAGGAATAGTGCAGTGCCGATAGGTGTATTCTACTAAAATATCCTGCACTGCAACTGTGCTGGAACTGCGCGTATGCTGCACTGCAACGGCACTGCAACTACGCTGCAACTGTGCGTATCCTGCAAGTAAACTACTTAAAACCTGAAATGTTGCCATATTTCAATCTAATAAAACTGAATTTTTATTTAATGTTGACTCCTATAGTTTCACTATTGACCTTGGCTGCCAGAGTGGAGGTATTTCTAACCGAAAAGAAGCTTTACTTAATTATTTTTATCCACAAACATCTCCCAAAACAAAGAAAATATAATTCACCGCCTCAGAATATTAATTTCACTTCGCAAAAGTTGCTCAAGAGTAACGTTAATAAAACTGCAAGTAAACTCCTTCAAAACGTCTGTCACCGGTATACAAATGTCAAAACAATTTATCAGAATACGATTATATTGCAGGAAACGTGCAGTTGCAGTGCAGGTTTTTTAACAGAATAGCGATTCATTTACTGCAACATTCCTGCAACGTCGCTGCTGTCAGATCGTTTAACAGAATACCGAAACGTCAACATGTACGCATTTTGACACACGCCGCGCTGCAGTGCAGTTGCAGTTTTTAGTAGAATCGGCCCACAGAGCTGTTTGAATCTTTCTCTATCAAATTACCAGCGACGTCATATCTTGTAACTCTTCCATTCTGGAACATATAGCTAAGAGATTTTTAAGACAGGTAGGCCGCCTCAAAACGTTAATACTTAATGTATCGCAAGCGTTAATAGGGTACAGTAACCAGTTTATATCAGGTGGGCCGTATGCTTGTTGCCTCACGACGTTGTATAAAAAAATATAGCTCTAAGACATCTCTGTGTGAACGGCCAATGTAGTGAAGTTAGCGCTAAGAGTTCTACTTAGATTTCCTCGGTACACGGCTAAGATGAAGATCCTGATCATAGTAAAAACAAATAAGTAGGCCGACTCGAGCCCCGAGCGAACGATAATAGCCTAAACACGTAGGGATGTCGCTTATAGTTTATATAATCGTTAAAACTGCATAGTCTATCTATATACAAAACAATTTTCTCCTGTACTCCGAATCAGCAGGGATCTATAATACAAAGTTTTTTTTTAATTATTTTTTGTACACAGACCAGGAGCTGACTACAATTTTTTCAATACCTACGTCATGTCACCTGTTTAGTGATTTGAAAAATTACGGTCGAAATAGGGCTAATTCAAACGTGGCTTTACTGAATCATGTATTTATTCAATTAAAATTAAATGATTACGAAATTGTATTGAAATTATAATTCTTTAAGCACGTTATGAAAAAATTATGAGTGAAATTTTAAGATACTGTAACACAAAAGTAACAGGTTGAAGCTGCCCACTAAACCGCTCATTAAGTCACGAAAAATAAGCACAAAACTGCAGCCTAATAACAATTCCCTGGAGGGTTGTTGTGTTCATGCGAGTGAGTGACGTTACTACCTCATAGAAAACTGCAGCCAAATAACAAATCCCTGGAGGGTTATTGTGTTCATGCGAGTGAGTGACGTTATTACCTCACGGAAAACTGCAGCCATATCACAATTTCCAGGAGGGTTCTTGTGTTCATGCGAGTGAGTGAGGTAGTAACGTCACTCACTCGCATGAACACAACAATCCTCCAGGGAATTGTAATTCCGCTGCAGTTTTGAGCATATTTGTCGTGAGGTAGTAACGTTACTCACTTGTATGAACGCTACTTCTGTCCAGCGAATTGTTCTTTGGCTGCAGTTATCCGTGAGATAGTGACGTCACTCACTCGACTGAACTAAACAACCGTCCAGGGAATTGTTATTTGGCTGCAATTGCCTGTGAGGTGGTACCGTCACTCACTCGCATGAGCACAACATCACTCCAAGGATTTGTTATTTAATGATGCCAGAGAAGTATAACTTCTCACGCGCGTACATAAGTACACGCACCCATTTTTTTTTTACAGAACTATTTTTTACATTTTCATTTGCTACACTCATCAAAATTATAATCTTTGTATTCGGAAATTTAATATTTTTACAGTAGCCTAAAATGATAAGCATTAAAAGTACTTTTTTCTGTAGGAAATTTGTGATTTTTTAACAAAATTACACATTTGATACAGAAAAAATATCTCTTTTTACTTTTTAACCATCTTTACGAATTTGTAGTTAAAGTAGGGAGGTAGGTACACGTACAAATTATTACGAGCGGGAGCACAGCCAGCGCCGGTGCGTGCGTGGGACGGCGTAGCCACGACTGGCGTACATTTAGCAGCGATAAATTTTGTCAGTGTGTGCGTGCAACGACGCATACGTACGGGCACGCACACATACAAACCGCGTTCGGTGCGTATGTATGAAGATACCGTACTTATTTGTTTTTACTATGCCCTGATCGACTTTCTGAATTACTCAGTAATCACGAAATCATTGCACTCTAACTATTATTATTACACGTTTTATAGTAAAGGCATAGCTTTAATTTAACAAGTTATGCAGAATTATTACGAATTGTTTATATTATTATTCATAGAAAACCAACAGCAGAGACGGATAAGCCTAGTGTATATTTCACAATAATTATAGGTGACAACTATAAGTCTTCACTGACATCGTTACATTAAGTAACTCCACGCCTGTATTCTCTTTCAATCATCTGTCTTATTTTATACATTTTGCAATTTCCATTGCAACATCTAAACATACAAAATCTAGAGCGAGTAGTACAAACGAGATGGCTACAAAAGCTGTTCTGTACAATTGTGCGATGTGTCCTAACGCAGACCTTTTTGAGCCCCTTTTGTAAACTGGTAACAACAACTATAAAGGCCTGTTTAAACTGTGGTTTTGATATTATAATTATTATTAATTAAATATTTAATTTAACAGGGCCTTTATAGTCACGACATAACCTTTATAGACAGGTTTTCAAACAAACGGTCCGTATGATGTTCAACGATTGGGCAACCCTATGAACACTTACGTTATAGGAATATCGCACGTGAGTTGTCACCTTCGATGCCAACCCGGTACTCTTCGTGACATTTTTATTAACCTCACTGATTTACTGAAACACAATAATCGTCCTATAAAAATATTCTTCGGAATAATTACAGAGAATGATCATGTCAAAAAATATTGCGGTAAAAATAAATCAATCAATGAACAAGCTAAGCCGGAAAATTTACATAGTCGTGAAAGAAAAAAATATATACACTTAGGAATAAGTTTATACAGAATTTAAACTTGAAACCTAATATTGTCTATAAATTATATGTAATTGAATTAAGCAACCAATGTAAATTTATTTGCAAAATTCAAATTCAAAGAACTTTATTTTAGACAACAAATTCTACAACAAAATACCATAGATAAAATACCTTTAACTTAAAATTTACATCTATATCAATAAAAAAAAAATCCATCTTCGAGAAAGAGCTCTCCCGTCGAACACAGCTCGGATGGGCAGCGTTTGGGAAATTGCGAAAGATTTTCTCGTTTCAAATACCTCAATGTTTCAAGACGAAAGTCTTCGACAAATGTGTGTTGCCAGTGATGACTTACGGCACAGAAACGTGGGCCCTTACTATGGGCCTCACACAAAAGCTCAAGGTTGCACAGCGCGCGATGGAGAGGGCCATCGGAGTTTCTCAGCGGGATAGGCTCAGAAATGAGCACATCCGTAGCAGAACTGGAGTTACCGACGTGGCTCTAAGGATCAGCAAGCTTAAGTGGTAGTGGGCAGGTAACATAGCTCGGAGAACCGATAATCGTTGGGGCCGAAAGGTTCTCGAATGGCGACCACGAACCTGAAAATGTAGCGTAAGACGACCCCCCCACATGATGGACAGAGGATCTTGTGAAGATCGCAGGGAGTCGATGCAAGCACCACAAAACCGATCGTTGAAGTATAAGTGGGAGGCCTATGTTCAGCTGTGGACCTCTTTCGGCTGATATGATGATGATGATTTTAAACATTATATATTAGCTGATAGGCGTACTAAAAGTGTATATACGAGTACCTTACACTTAGAGTTATATACACATTTGGCAAGATCATCAGCTGGTATCAGCCAGTAGTGCAAATATTAACTTGCTCCAAATATACGAGTATCAACAGTTTGAATAGGCCTTTGATTAGAGACAGACGAGATTGAATTTCCCCCTTTCTTAAGTATCCGACACAATTTGTATCGAAACCACGTACTTTCGCAATGACTCCAACTGAATAGGCCACTTAGCTCGATAGTTGAATTTATTATTTTGCTAATTTCTTGAAGCTTATCTATTTTAATTGTATGACAATATTAGCTAGTTATTTTTTTTAGCCCATAGGAAACCTATCACCCGTTTCTTTGTATTTAAGTTCGTATTACTGGACATATGTAAAAGTGTCTCTCTATCATTTTATCTAAAGCCACTTGCACGTGGTGCACTGTGCTAAAAACAACAGGAAGCTCTTGGAAAAAAGTATATCATAAGCAGCAATAACGGCCGAAATACTTTCACTTTACAGAAGACCGATAATACTTTCCTAGAGAGCTCCTGTATTTCTGTGAATGAGTGCGGTTACCAGTACCTACGCTCCATTGAAATAAATACGCAACTAGTATTTACAAGAGCGTATGTACATTTAATCTGTACTGACCATACTTTACATGAAAACTATTGTGGCCAAACATACTTTAATGGATGTCAAGAAAAATCAATATTATTTATTTTTCATTAACTTTATACTTTCTATTGTGATAAAGATGTATGAATCAATATGTATATAATATGGAACCCTCAGAAGACGTAACTGACTGGCACTTTATCGGATTTTTTATCAAAAGTAAAAAACAGAAAAGTAGATGGAAAAGAGATTTTGTACTTTTTCAGTTTACCATTACTCGCACTTTATTGTTGATTGTCACTTAAGTGGCATTAAAAATGAGTGGTCTTCTAACTTAAAATTCTATTAATTCGCATGATGAAGTATGTTATAAATCACCTTCGGTGGAAAGAAGGCTCACATTCCAACTCTGGGATCAATATAGGTTGGTGTGGTCAGCGCCGGCCCTTGATCAGAGTAGAGCGAAATTGTCTTTCAGCGCCCCTTGGTCGACGCTTTTACTTCTCGTAAATTGTGTTTTTAGTAGCTTATAAATGGTGGTCTATCCATCCATAAAAAAAATATTTTACACTGGAATTTGTTTATTGCATATGTCGCCCCTTGCCACCCGGCGGCAAGAGACACCGCTCCTCTCGCTCTACCCCAGGGCCGGCGCTGGGTTTGGCATCAAAGCAGCCCGTCTGTGAGAAGTACCTCCACCTCGGAGAAAACCGCTGCCAAATAATAATTCCCTGGAGAGTTGTTACGTTCCTGCGTGTGAGTGAGGTAACCAGCCAGTTCCTAAGAAGTTGCTGTGTTAGCAGCAGAGGTGGCATCGCGCGAGTGATACATAATGCATTGCAAGCGACCGTAGCCTATGGTAACTACTTTAGAAATGAGACTACTTAGAAACTAGAAATTTCCGCTCCTGTCAGTCATCTCCATACTTATGTTACCATGGTCACTTCAGCTTGATTGACTTTAAGACCTGTTTATGGAATTCGAATGTAAGAAGTTGGAACTACATTAGTATCTTTATAACGTGGAGACAAATGCGGATACTTGCGCAGATGCCTATCATTTTGGCTATATGACTTTTTGAAAATCCCCAGGTTGTAGTCCCTTGGAAAAATCTCAGCAGAAAGTTCGTTCCATGACTTAGAATTATCGGAAGAATATATGTTAACAAATAAATAATATATTCAGTTATGATATGTGTTATAACTTAATTTCCATTCTGAATACACCATGGTAGCGTGGTTTATTCAGAAATTCAGTTATCAAAAACTATTTATTACATATATATTTTTTTACAATAATTATTCAGTTAGCTCTTTCATGTTGAGTGACGGGCCGCAATTCTGAAATTCACGATTTCACAGTCAATTTACGTAGGAGGGGTATAATTTGTATTTTTGGTAAATTAATATTTGAATATATGCTGGTCAGTATGTTCCAAAACTATGCAGAAAAGCTTTCTAGTCCATTTCGATCGTCGCCAACTGTTTACATCTCTTTCTTAACCTTAAACGATATTCAACGGAACTAAATATTAACATGCTATCATTCGTTTCATTGTATTAATGTTTTGTATGGTTTTACTTTAACTAGTGTTATCCCAACCCTTAATAATCGACCATAATCATTATTGATTCTTTTTTCTAGTGTTTGAAATATATTTTTATTTGTAACATGGATGCTCGCCAATAGCTACTATATAAAAATGAAAAAAAATATGTTGATGAACAGAAGAGAAATAAATACGGAAGTGTTTTGCCTGTTTACTATTTATCCATAAGTAAATTATACTAATTTGTTTTAAATAAGCCAATTATATTGATCTTTTTATATATTTGGTGTATTTTTTTAGTTAAGAGGTTTGTCTGTTTTATAGTTTAATTATGATTAAACGGCTTTGTTTTACATCATGTAGTTTACGACTCCCTTACGCAGAAACAATATTACCGAGTTGACTCAATGTCTTAAAAAGAACGAATGACTAATTATACGATAAAAGGATTTATCGTGAACGTCATTTGTACGCGGCAGTCATATAATTCAAATTGACGCATGTCATAATGTAATATTAATGCGAGTAGCCTTTTCTGGAATAACTACTCATAAGTTGCCAAGACACCTTACATTTAAACTGGTAACTAGAAATTTTGTCGTCATGTTGGTAATTTTAGTAGTTTCTAGGGTTCCGTACCGAAAGAGCAAACGAAAACTATTGCTGGCAGTCTGCTGTCTGTCTGCCAGTATATCATAAGTTTATAACTAGTAAACGAAATCAGATACAGATGTAAAATTTGTATTATGGTCAATATTGTGTACAATATTAAGCGAAAACCGAATATTTATTAATAAAACAATTTAATAAAATACTTATTGTTTGATTCAGCTACAGTTAATTTATCTAGGGCCGAGATTTCTTAATACCGTAAAATTGGGTAAATAGGGGCAATTTTGAAGTTGGGAATAAAAAAGAAACATATAGACATAAAAAGCACAACCTTATCTAAATAGAAATTTAATTTATATCATTAGGCCTGTTTCCAAAATACACGGAATACATTTATATATATACACACATATATATATAGATCATTGTATACAAGAACTGCTCATTTAAAGTTTTAAGATAAGGTGTACCGTCGACAATGATAACACTAAGTACCACAAAAATTTACAACAAAAATACGACGAAGTGATTCCTGTACATTATTAGTATTTACAAACACTAGAAACCGCAATACATAAAATATAAATATCTTTCCACAAACTCCAATTTCGAATTTCAATTTCTCAATCCTATGTATCAGATAATATCAAGAGAAAGGGAACACAGCTGTAATTACATTAAATTGTAATAAACTTACTTAAACGTTTATTTCCTTACAAACTAGCAACTTAAACTAAATACAATCCATCACCGCGCGTCGTAACAGGTCCTCGTAAACATCACGTGAGTAACGCATTCCGAAAATCGATTTACCCAATTAGAAGCGATTAAATCGATCCTTGTATATCGATAACATCGATTCTTGTCTATGGCCGCATTGCTCCTGCATGCGTGTTGTGACATCTTCCACATTTTGCGCATACTTACGCATCCGAAGAAACATGCCGTTTGATTGAAATATGCCGTCTCTGAGTTGTCTAAGGCAATGTTTATGTGGACGTGTTATGCACACATTTTTTATGTCGAAAGTAACTCTGGCTTTTCACGTCTGAACTACACAGCTGAGACTATATTTAGGATTTCGTAGCCTATGGATGTTCGAAATAAAAAAAACAATTGTAGCTGACGTGCAAACACATTGATTGCCAACGCAGCATCTCTTTAAAAAATTGCTATGTCGCATGTGAAGTCACATACACTAATGATGTGATCTATGTTATTATTGCAAAAAAATATATATACTTTGTATTAGTTACAATTACTCAACTGACCTTTCGTAATAAGATTTTTTTTATACTACGTCGGGAGGTATACAAGCATACGGCCCACCTGATGTAAGCGGGTACCATAGTCTATTAACGCTTGCTATATATTATCACTCGAGCGATGCCTCCTCTGCTGCTTACAAAGCATCTCCTTGGGAGCTTACTGGTGACCTCACTCACACGCAGGAACACAACAACCATCTAGGGAGTTGTTATTTGACTGCGGTTTTCTGTGAGGTGGAGGTACTACCCTAGACGGGCTGCTTTGATGCGCCCTACCACTCTTAGAATTGAAAGACTGTACTATTTAAATTATTGTTAATCACCTTTTACGAAAAATCAAGAATAAATTTCTATATTGTTTTCACATTGTTATCTACTCGAATATAAATTTAATTTATGAAGACATTTGTCAGTTGCGGTTTTAATGAACGAGTTATCTTATAGTCAGCTAAATTTATTGAATAACAATCATGTTCAAGCCGAGCTAGAGGTAACATCTACTATGCAAGTAATATTGTATTATTGATTATAAGAGCCAGTATTGTTTTCAAATGGTGACAAAAAGCCTCACTTTGAAATTGTCGATTATTTGATAACACTATTACGTTACGTAAATAGGTTATGAAGTTTCAAATGAAGGAATTAACCGCAGTAAAAGAAAAATCATGGCTATCAGAGAATTTCCTGTTCCCACTAATACTCACGAACTTCGACGGTTTTTAGGTCTGGTGAGCTACTTTTGAAAGTTTGTAAAAGATTTCGGCGAAATCACCGCTCACTAAACTTCTAAAAAGAGATATCTCCTGGCCGTGATCTTCAGATCGAATAAATTCATTCTTGGTACTAAAAACGAGACTAACGAAAATAATAATTTTGGTATCTAATTTTAGGTCACACATACGCAAAATTAGATACTAAATTGCATACCGATGCCAGGTCCTTAAACCCGTAGCTTATTTCAGTAGGCTAACTACGCCAGAATAGAAACATTTGCATCTATAAACAGGAAACTCCGCCGTGGTTTGCTCTCTAAAAAAATACAACCCTCGTTTCTCAGGACTCAAATTCTCAGTATACACTAATTGCAACACACTTAGGACTACATTAACCAAAAGGGATCTAATTCCCTGCATAACGCGGTGATGATTGCAAATGAGCGAATTCGATTTATATTGACTAAGAAAATAAGCTTAGGTCGGTCACGATTGGGTTTGTGTGTATATGAGTGATTCGATGTATGAGTGAGTTGATTGTACCTTCCTATCCCAGAACCTCATTTGCCAGTTGACAAGGTGCTGCAGTGGCAGGTATGGCGTTGTTTCTAAAGACGACACGTATACAAGAAGTGTTCAAAATATAATAATATATTCACTAAATGGTATTAGAAAAAATAAATTGTGAATCTACCTTTAGGATCAACTTATTAAATGCCTTCCTAATAGGTACTGATCAATTTGGTAAAGACACACGTATGTTGATTAAAACATTTATGGATTGTAATTACAACCCAAAAATGGCATCTGCCACCATTTCGGTTTGATAACTGCGATGAAGGATAAACACCGAATCTTTCTAATATAGCTGATTTTGCTTATTTCAAATATTGTAAACATACTCGTAGTACAGAGGATCTCACTTGTATCGTTGCGTCGTGCGTGTCAGTTTAAGCAAATACGCAGGTTAAGCAATCTCAACAGCAACCTGTTTATGAATGGATTTATCTATTTCGAGCTTCTCCGTTCCGAAGGCACATTAAGTCATTGTTTCTGGCGATTGTCAATAGATGACTTAGAGTCAGTCAGTTAGGTCAGTGTCCTTCGATGAACTTGAATACCTATTTACTACTACTACCTACTATTAGTCGGGCTGCTTCTTAACAGTTGTAACAGCGTTTTACTTTTTTGTCACACGCAAACGAGGTTACTTAAACAAAAATCGGCCAAGTGCGAGTCGAACTCGCGCACGAAGGGTTCCGTACCATTATTTATAAAAACAGCAAAAAAATCACGTTTGTTGTATGGGAGCCCCTCTTAAATATTTGTTTTATTTTAATTTAATTATTTATTCTTAAAGTGAATATATAACTAAATATTTTGTGAATATATCAAGCGTCTACCTGTTGCCGTTATCAATATCGAGCAAAAAAATCACGTTTGTTGTATGGGAGCCCCCTTAAATATTTACTTTATTCTATTTGTTGTTATAGCGGCAACAGAAATACATCATCTGTGAAAATTTCAACTGTCTAACTATCACGGTTCATGAGATACAGCCTGGTGACAGACGGACGGACGGACGGACAGCGGAGTCTCAGTAATAGGGTTCGGTTTTACCCTTTGGGTAATGAACCCTAAAAATGAATCTAACTATACTTTACTGAATGTTGCATGTAAATCGTGATAGTATCAAAAGTTAAGTCGTTTGAAAGTGATATTTACAACTTAGAGTATGCACTTATATTTTCTTGAATATTGATAAATAGTAAATAAATAATTATTAGAATCAATAGAATAAATCTATCTATCAATCTATCTATATTTTCAAGCCAAGCCTTGCGGGATACACAGAAAAGACTGTGCGCTATAGGTAAAAACTTATTACACTATACCTACTACTCGTACTTTGCTTATTCCAAAGTAAATGTCAGTTCGTAAGCGCTTAATTTACTTAGCTTGTATAGGTAAGAGCAGATCACGCTTGACATTCGAATTGCAATTATAACTCTTATTATGTGTGCGCTTAATACTAGGAAAACTATTTTACACATCTAAAATTTCTATAGTCATATATGCATCATCCTACTGTTACATCCGATCAGAGTCCCTATCCGTAAAATCTCTAAAATGTCTGCGATATCGATCTACAAAACAGTAAACTGAACAATTACGCCATCTGAATTACTCAATCGCATTAATAGTACAAAAATGCTATTGCAATTCAAGTAACTGAAAATTCTCAATCATATAGCAAAGGAAACACCTAAATTCCCAAAATGATGCTTCATAGCGTAATGACAAACATTACTAACAACCGCCATGATGAAACTGATTTCACAGAAAACGCAGAAGAATCTTATCGCAAAAACGTAGTGCCATCAACTTTATAGGGACAGTTTTTCAACCATGTTCAAGTAATTGCGGGTACCTTCCATATAAGTCGGAGTGACTGATTAAATAGTGCGAATGTAGCTTCTAATATGTTTGCAATTAAACATTCACCTGCACTAATTGATGGTATACCGTGGTAAAGCGTGCATACAATGTTTGGTCTTATTTTTTGTAGTTGTAGCAATACTTAGATAAAAAGACGCGGTACTACTGCCAATTTCAATTAGAATTCCGTATGGATATAACTCGGAATAGCATACACAAAATACACAGCGATTTGTTCTCGTATTTTTTGATATATCGGCAACGTTGTAAACACCAAAGTCAACGGGATAACATAATTTAGTCATCCCGCTGACTATGGCCTCAACGTCGCCGAAATATCAGGAAAATCGTCAGTCCCATGCTTGCAATAGTGATTGACAAAATAGTCTAATACATATTAATCGTTAAATATGGTAACTTATTCATATTATTAGAATAATATGTTATTACAGGCTTTTCAAACTGTAAAAGACAGGTATATTCACAATAGAAAACTCGCAAGGCTCTTTGTATAGAATTTTGAATTCAATGAAATTGTGAACAAAAATGAAATATTTCGTTCACTCTCGTTTCGACTTTGTCTATTATTCTAGAATCGTTTACGAAATTTTTAGTGAATATGTGTGTATTTTTCTATACATTATTATTATAAATTAGAGACTAGAAGCTTATTCTTCTTCTTAGCGTTATACCGTTTTCTTAATCCATTAGGATTGACGGGGTCCGCCACCTTAGCCTAAGGATTAGGCGAAGGTACTGATTTTTACAAGGAGCTACTGCCGACTGACCTACACAACCCAGAGCGAAAACCAATGATTCTTATTTAAGGTCACACGTCATTTGAAATATAATTTCTTGGACGTGCGAGTTTCCTCACGTTTTTTTCCAGCACCGCCGAACAAGTGATAATTACATATATCATAAATCTAAAACATGAATTCAGTGGTACATGCCAGGATTCGAACTGTGGACCTGTTTGTTGGACCTGTTGGTGAGATCGTTTCCTATGAGTTTCAATATTTTTATACTGTATTATTACTGTAGCAATTTTATTTATTGTGGAACCCTAAATCGTGTAGCAGTATCCGTTACAGATAACTTTACATCCATTACATTTAATTAAACCTCCTATCGTGCCTTGTTAGTGTGAAAATTTCGTAATGTTTCCCTGAGGTCCCAGAAAGGGCATTAGATATGTGTAAAAAATTGCAAATTAGCCCTGTATTTGCGACGTACCGAGCCTAGACTAGGAACAATAATTGGCAGACCATATAAGTATGCAGCAATCGAATCCTTGCTTGGCGTTAAAATAGATGCTATTAATCACTTGATCACAATGGTGTCAAAAAAATATTGAATTTATATCAAAAAACGGAATTACAAAAAAAAAATTGTTGTTGTCATTTTGCGGCAGCAGTCCTTTATCGACGAGTCTGTAATAAAAAGAGATAAAAAGATGCTTATGTACGCACGTAAGAAATTATACTGCGAAGGAAGTATAATTTCTTACGTACGTATATAAACACCTTTTAATCTTTTTTTATTACAGACTAGACTAACAAAACAAAAAGAACTACATCTTAATTCCGCATGCCAGCACTCAAAGTTTGTAAAAGAAAACGATTATTTATTAAATTATCAATAAATATCATACACCACCATATATAATTTAAAGACTCACATATATACATATATATATATATATATATATATATATATACAAACCGGTGGAATAAAATCTTGAAAAAAAATTTTGGTGGTACCTCTCCTACACGTAAAGTGGGGATGTTTTTTTTAATTCGCGCCCATCCAATGGTGTGGGGAGTCGTTAGACAGAAGATCATTTTTCAGTATAGTGATCCGTTTGCGAAATATTTATATTCTATCTATCTATAACTTCACGTCAAATCCCTTGCGGGGTAGGCAGAGAGAACCGAGCGCCACGTGACTCGATCCTTACATACCTCACTCGCTTCTTTAACATTCATTGCTTTTCTCTCGCGCGCTTGCCGGTTTCTAGGGCTCCTAACATCACCTTTTGATAGAACACGACCAATTTCGTCATGGTAGGTAAGTCTTATATTTTTATGTTATCCTTACAAACCTCTGATTTGGCAGAATCAAGAGGTCAACACAGAGAGAAAAGGGAGAGTTAGTGCAAAAAACGGCGGCAAGTGACGACATCTTGGCACTGTCCTCTCGTTTCGTATTTTCCTGAACATTGATTACAAGTCTTGATTTAAAATTATAGTGTGATACGAATTGCATTGGATATCTTATTGCACAACTACCCGCATAATATCGAATATACCGAAAAAATCATACTAAAATGACATATAAAATATTGTGGTAATATTTTTAGGTAAAATGGAGACATATACGTAATAAGATAGTACATATATGTACAATAAGGTAGTTTCAAACTGATTAAGGTTTACGAGATAATAAATAAAACTAAGTTGGTAATATTATAGGTAATGTTATAATACCTTTCCCTAAATACACAACCTTAGTTCTTTAAATGTTTTTCCTACTTACAGTTAATTACTAAAATACGTTTTGCAGATATTTAAGGTTTAGCTCAAGTATTCGTTCCCAAACGAGGAAGAGTTTGAAGCTAAACCTCAATTCAATAATAATTTTGAGACCGGGCTGTAGCTAACATAAATAATAAAGACAATAAAAAAATATCTTTCCAATGTAGAAAATTAAAATCATTAGTAGGTCTAATAATATTTTGTTATTACAAAGTATGTATGTACACAAAAAAACACAAAAAAACTATGGTCTGCCATTAAAAATGTTAGTAATATTAACAAAAACCTTGATAGACCTAGTAACCTCCTTCGTTGCAAAGCGACTCCAAAAGAATCAACAGACCATATTCATTCTTTCTTTGTGGGAATAGGTAAATCACTTGCATTGAATACTCAATCTAGTATACAACATGACTCCCTTCTTCCACTACCTATAAATCGCCCTACTCCTCTTCAATCATTCGTCATGCTTGAAACCTCAATTGAAGAAGTAGAAAATACTATAATCTCCTTAAGAGATAACTGTGCTGCAGGTTGGGATAATATTTCGTCTGCAATACTCAAACGAAACTACAAAATATTGGCTTCACCAATCGCTCACATATGCAACCTAAGTATGAGTTCGGGTAGCTTCCCATCCGCCTTCAAAAAGGCTATATTCAATTAGTTCACCCCATATTCAATGGCGGTAACCGAGACCATGTCGACAACTATCGACCCATCTCTATTTTGCCTGCTCTGTCCAAGATTCTTAAACGACTGGTTAACAAGCGTCTGGTTAAATATCTTGAAGACAAGCAGTTACTTTCTTCTAATCAGTTCGGTTTCAGATCACACAGATCTGCGGCTGATGCTATCCACGAACTCACGGAGCATATAGTCGGGAACTTGGACAGTCATAGGAAGTGCCTGGGTATCTTTTTGGATTTCGCGAAAGCGTTCGACACGGTGTCAACCCAAATCCTTCTACAGAGACTGGAAGCTTTAGGAATAAGGGGAGTTCAACTTTCCTTATTCAAGAGTTATCTGAGTGTCATAGTCAATGTGTAATGGTAGATGGTCATGTCAGCTCCTATATGACTGTCGAATATGGAGTTCCTCAGGGCAGTATTCTAGGTCCTACACTGTTCTTGGTGTATATAAATGATCTATGCTCCCTAAACATACCTAATTGCAAATTAGTCTCCTACGCAGACGATACAGCTCTGTTATTCTCGGCAAGAAGCTGGAAAGAAGCTTTTACTTGTGCACAAACTGGTTTCGACACTGTTACAGGCTGGCTGCGACAAAATTTATTGACTCTCAACGTTGAGAAAACGTGCTATCTCACCTTCTCCATATACACTCCTTCTGAAGACTTCGTCCCTTACACCATCTCTGCTCATACACATGCTTCTGTACACACTATTCCTTGTTCTTGTCCTACCTTGAAGCGCAGTATTACTGTTAAATACCTCGACGTTACATTAGATAACCGACTCACCTTTCAGACTCATCTTAAAATCACTAGCGGAAGAGTTCGTAAACTCATGTTTGTTTTTAAGAAAATTCGTCATGTTGCCGAGCCGCACGTAGTCAAAATGATGTATACAGCATTATGCCAATCGATAATTTTATATGCCATTACAACTTGGGGTGGTGCAGCCAAAACCCACCTCCTGTGCTTGGAACGCGCTCAGAGGGCTCTTCTAAAAGTCTGTTTGTTTAAACCTATTCTCTTCCCTACCTTCGCTCTCTACCAACAAGCTCAGGTACTTACCGTCCGTCAACTATTTATTCTAAATACGGTTCTCAAACAGCATCATGAACATAAAATAAGTCCTACCTCCTCTCGTTCTGCTCGCCGCCCTCCCTCTGTCAACACTCCGTCATTAAACACAGTTTTCTCCAACCGATTCTACAGTTTTCTGGGCCCGTTTCTCTATAATAGACTAAATCGTAACTTGGATATTCATGCACTTTTATCCTTCAGCTGCAAAAAGAAAGTCACTACTTACATACAAAGTCTCAACTACCACGAGACTGAAAATTTGATACACCCGGTAGTTTAATTCTATGTATGTATTATTATCATTACCTGTATTTATTTTCTGTAATTGTCACCCTCTGTTTAACTACACCAAAACAATTAGTACCTTTTACATACACACACACACACATATATATCTGCACGAAAACACATAAATCAACATCATTTCTCCAATTTTAAATATATATCAATTAAATTTATTTTTATTAAATCTAAGTAAGGTCATGTTTTCACACCATGTGGGGAGAGTCTGGTGTACTGCGATACAGGCCCTGCCTAGTTCAGTCACCAGTCTCTCACAATCTATATGTTGTTGTTTTATAACCAAACCACTTGATTTTTTTTTTATATACATGTGTATTTTATAAGATTGTGGAGAAAAATAAAGAAATTTTGAATTGAATTTTTTTGAATGTATGTATGTATGTATATCTTCACGCCAGGTCCCTTGCGGGGTAGGCAGAGAGTACCGAGCGCCATAAAACGCGGTCCTTACACACTTCACTCGCTTCTTTCACATTCATAGCTCTTTTCATGCACGCATACATGGTAGGTTAGTCTTGGTCTTCCTCGGCTCGTACATTGTTCCACTTTCACATTGTATATCTGTTTCGTCATTCTTTCATCTTGCATTCTTTCTACATGTCAAAACCAACGGTTCATGCCCTTACTTATCTTAACACCGACACTCTCTTTCAGACCGACTCTCTTTCGTACGTCATGTAATTACAAAGTAGTGAATAAATAGTGTAATTACAATATAGTGGGAAAAATAAGCAAATACTTGGAGGACCAGAACATTATATCCGAAACGCAACACGGTTTTAGAAAAGCGCGAAGTACTGCTACGGCACTCTCTAAGTTTACTGATGATGTGAATGAAAATTTGGACAAAAAGAGGTATGTAGTTGCTCTGTTCATTGATTTTAAAAAAGCTTTTGATACGCTGGACCATGGACTGCTACTTCAAGCTATGCAAGAGTAAATCAAACCAGATGGCTATGCAAGAGTGTGGCATTCGTGGTCCGGTGAATCAATGGTTCAAAAATTACTTAGAGAACAGATCCATTCGTACGATGATTCAGGGGAGTATGGGAGAGGATGCTAGCGTACAATATGGTGTGCCAACCGGCTCTGTGTATGGCCCGGTCGGATACATGTACGCTGATGACACATGCCTGATGTACGCCGACAGGGACATAAATAATATAGAAAATCATGTCCAGAACGATTTTGAAAATATACTAAAGTGGTCGCATGACAATGGTATTGTATTAAACTTGGCAAAGACCAAATGTATGTTGATACACTCGCCATATATGAGGAAACCGAATAATACTATAAATATATCAGGCCATACGTACGAATGTCTGCATGAAAATAAAAGAAACTGTCATTGTAGCAAACTCGAATTTGTATCAAACTACAAGTACTTAGGTATAAAAATTGACTGTAGGTTTAGTTGGAAAATGCATGTAGATTTGGTTTGTAACAAATTGAGAACTGTTCTATGTAAACTAGTACATCTCAAAAGCGTAGTAAGCAGACCAATCATGTATATGCTGTATCATTCCCTCGCAGAAGCTGTTTTGAGCTATGGTTTGTGTGCATACGGCCGTACTTTTCCGACCTATTTAGAAAAAATATCAAGTATACAGTTGAGAATAATAAAATTGTTAGTTGACAAGCACACGAAAGAATCTTGTAATAAGAATTACCAAATGCTGTTTAAGAAATGTAATATATTGCCAGTTAAGGAAAAAACTAAATTGTTACTCTGTTTGGACCAATTTAATTGTACAACATACAAAGAAGTGCCGAAAGTTAATGACAAGCTCAGAAATATTAATAAAAAAAGGTATATAGAGCCACCCGCAACAAATTATTTTGGGGAAAGAACGCTGAGGTATTTGGTGCCGAGGTTATTTAATCAAATCTTCTGTGAGACTGATTGTAAAAACAAAAAAAATATTTTTAAAAATAAACTCAAGTTGTTGCTTCTTGATACTTATCACAGTAAAATAATTTGAAAGCACTTCACGCTGGGAGTGTTGCTCATATGCCACAATACAAAATTACTATTTAATAATTAAGTGTAATAAGTATATGTAACGTAATGTAAATTATACTTACTGCATAGGTACATAAATAACGAATCAGTACGAGTATGTAACAATTAAAAATAGGAAAGAGTGTATAAACTCGCCAACAAACTGTTATAACAGTTTGGCGAACATAACAATTTGTACTTTGTAACTGTATCATGTAAATAAATAAATAAATAAATAAAATATATATATATATATCCCACTAATAAAAAAATTTGATCATACATTAAAATTACTTAATTACACTATTAAAATTTTTTTAGATGTAACAAATTATAGGAATCCCGGTCTCTGCTAATAACCTGTATAACTGCCATTTTGGTCGATTACAGGGAAAAACATTTCGCACAGTGGACAACATGCACGTCTATATAATTTACACTATTTGCTCGACTGGGTACTAAAGTTAGTTCTCTTGGGCCTGCGGCACTCATCCATCCCCACATGTTTACTGTTATACGACCAGATTCACAGTTAGGCACAACGTGATTACTATTATAACGCGTAGGTATTATTCCTACGTCACAGAGTAACTCGCCCGTGTTGGCTAGATTTGAAAGTCATCGCTGAATATGATGTTGCTCTCGTCGAAATTCCTGTATTCCAAAGGGAATTCCAATCGTGCTTTTTTATGGATATCGATTAGCAATGGCTTAATGTCGCCGATAATGCAGACCTGCACTATCTGGTTGGGAAGAAGCCATTTTCCTCATAACCTTGCACCATAAGTTGATGCTGATCTAAGTCAATATGGGGTCTTCTGCCTGATCTACTGCGGTGTTCCAGCGAACCCTCCTCTTGAAACTGTCTTACCCATGACGTAACAGTCTTTATCAGTAAGAGAAATATATTTATAATTTTGTGTTTCAATGGCCATGGGTAATAAAGTAAATAACGAACAGTGAATTAAAACATTACTTACTTTAAGTCAATTTTTCTAGAAATTTCAGAATAATTTAGGCCTTGAATATCCATAGCTATAATTTGGGCCCTCGCAGCCATTTCAATATTTGATCGTGAACTCATATTAAATACAAATCTTGAACGTTAAACACAATCGTAACTGAACTCACTCAAACAAAGTAAAGAACGTTATGATTGAATAAAGAGATATATTTGAAAATTTGAAACGAATCATAAATTTTATGCTACCGAGTTTGAATCCTAGATGTAGCGTGTCTCCACATAATAAGGTTTTTAATTTACATGCAATTTGATCTAACCTGTTTTGTGTGCTTCCGCCACCAATTAGTTCATGCGGCCTAGCGCCGGCCGGCACCCATTCACTACCGTTAGTAGATGCAACATGCCGACGCTGCCATGGCTGCTCCGGTAGTCTTTGCCTCGGCTGCTGCGATCGTCCGCCATCTGGAACAGAAACCGCATGCCCCCACCACCGTCGCTGCCACGACTGGCCTGGTCGTCGCTGCGACACGTGTTTCGCCTCTCCACGATGCATCATCAGGCATTGTAGCCGTTAATCTTTCTTTTTTATCTTAATTTTTAATTGTTTTTAGAGAATTTGTGACGAAATGACATAAAATAGTCACCAGCAAATAACGAGATAGTTTAATGAAGGCATATATTTATTTATTTTGTTATTTCCAACGAATACTAGCGCCATCTATGGTATCTAAATCAAACCAGATGGCGTTGAAACCCTGCGCAAACGATTTTGTTATGGGAAAAGCATTTTTGAGCGCGCTTGTACATTACACGGAATTCTACAATAAAACTTAGTGAATCACGTGTATCAAGAACGCAAGTATAAACGAGATTGTTGATGATTTGTAAATTACAATGACAGGTTTTATTTACATGTGAAGTGCTAATACTTTTTGTTGAAATAGACAAATAAAGGGATCTTTTCTTTATAACCCGACGACGAATCACGTGTATCAAGAACGCAAGTATATACGGGATGTTGATGATTTGTAAATTACCATGACAGGTTTTATTTACATGTGAAGTGCTAAGACTTTTTGTTGAAATAGACAAATAAAGGGATCTTTTCTTTATAACCCGACGACGAATCACGTGTATCAAGAACGCAAGTATATACGGGATTGTTGATGATTTGTAAATTACCATGACAGGTTTTATTTACATGTGAAGTGCTAAGACTTTTTGTTGAAATAGACAAATAAAGGGATCTTTTCTTTATAACCCGACGACGAATCACGTGTATCAAGAACGCAAGTATAAACAAGATTGTTGATGATTTGTAAATTACAATGACAGGTTTTATTTACATGTGAAGTGCTAATACTTTTTGTTGAAATAGACAAATAAAGGGATCTTTTCTTTATAACCCGACGAAGAATCACGTGTATCAAGAACGCAAGTATATACGGGATTGTTGATGATTTGTAAATTACCATGACAGGTTTTATTTACATGTGAAGTGCTATGACTTTTTGTTGAAATAGACAAATAAAGGGATCTTTTCTTTATAACCCGACGACGGCGTAGCAAAAAAGGGGGTGTGATTATAGCAGGCTACGTATGTATGTTTAAATACATCCGTCATTTGTATAATTAATAACTGTCTATATTAGGCACATTACATGTTTCGTAATAACAAGTGACCATGGTTGTCAAAAATCAACATTTATTTTTATATAATCGTATATAATATAATGTATAAATAAGAGGTACCATATTATTATTAAATTGTGTATGATTTGTAATAAAAACATATCAACGTTAAAGTATTTAATCCTAAACCTATATATCTTTTAGTGGACATTTTTATCGTAGTCAAATTTTTATTTTTAACTATTTTATCTTTTTTCTTTCCCCATTTTTTCATGTCATGTATAGTCATGATCCTAACCGTACATAGTATGAAACGCCTAAGTTTGCCTCCAATTGTAGTAAAAAATATTATGAAATGAAACATACTATACGTATCTCTTAAAGGTTAGTTTTATGATGTACTTATCATCAACATTGAATCGACTCTGATGGTCTCCACATAACCCTGCCCTACAAGTGACCCGTAGCAACAAATAAGATCGCGGGCGACACGTCTTGCGGATTGTAGAGAGATTATTACCTCTGTGCAATCCCATTCACGTCACTGCATTCAACCTTCCCAGACCTTGAAATTATCTAAGATTTTCTATTTGCGACTTTTTAAACCTAATGCTATAATATACCTGTAGATCCCAGTACTGCTCGCCAAAGTTAACAAACCCGGTGGTCGAATAGCTAGCAATGGCTAATACAACACCTGGAGGCGCGGGTGTAATTCTATCACAGGACAAACATGATGTCTGACAAATATGCACAAGTCTGTTTCTCTAGGTCTACGTGTTGTGTATGTATTATAATATAAGTGGGTATTTACAAAAAATGCTTTAACGTATGTTTATCAATTGTCTCAAGTATCCATGATACAAATTTTCTTTAGGTTCGCACTAGATGGCGCTATGTAATTTATCTGCAAATATGTATTTATATTTAGAAAACTGTTTAGAAAACCAAATAAAAAAGGTGATTTCAAAAACCCATTAATTAATACAGTCTAATGTAGCCTCTGTTGTTTTATCGTGTTTTCGATATTCAAATCGTTTGATCGATTTGAATATTAAATTGTTTCACTCGTTTTCTCAGTTGGGTACCGACTTAGTAGAGTAGAAGTTGAATTAGAAAATATCTCATTAAAGTCAATGTAGTATGGTATTGTAACATGTATAACCTTTTTTTTGGGGTGTCAATTAGTGCCACGTCCGTTGGCTGTTAGCTCTAGGGACCCTACATATGCCTCTTGGGTAGCGCTAAAGGCAGCGACTTTCATCCGGTGATAGATTTCGGCCATGGCTGGTCACCACCCACCAAGCAAAGCCGTGTCGCCAAGTGGCCTAGCCGTATTCCGCCACGATGCTTGGTGCAGCCATCAGGAGGGACGAGACTGAACGATCGCGCTGCTGTGATCGATCAGCTTCAGTATCGCGGTATTCTGGCGTCGGGGTCCTGATTCTGGAGGGTAGCGGGATCCAAAGCACAATGCTCCACTGGCTGACTGTAGATAGTTGGGGCCCAAGTAGTGGACTAGCCATTCGCCAAAGGCTACTCCGAGATCTTGAGAAAAATCCCGGGGGTGCGCTATCGTGCCAGTTGGCGACCGGACGAGAGGGCTGGTAGACATTTGAGTCGGTTCGAGCGTCCCCGCGGTCTCCAAATCAGGATATCTCTAGTGTCCGTCACAGCGCTTATTGTTGGATAGGTCCAGTAGTGCCGCGTCCAACTGCCGTCCGTCCTCCAGTCACAATTCGACGACACAAATATGAAAAGGTCCACCAAGATGAGAAAGATTAAACGGCGGATGCATGCCCTCTCACTTAAAGTGCACCACTCTAACATCCGTGGTTTGCACTCAAATCTCGTTGCAGTCCAGCACCACCTCGAGACTGAAAGGCCTCATTTGCTGTTCCTCACGGAGACACAAATCAGATGTCCACCTGACACGTCGTAAATCTAATACCCGTCGTGTACCTTGGACCATAGCTTCAAGCCTCCTGCCGGGGTTTATGAGTACGTTCGTAATGACATCTGTACAAAACGTCTCCGTAATCTTGAACATCCCACTTTCTCAACGAAAACGTATTGGCGCTATTTGTCGACCTTGCGACTTTAATTTACATTGGAGATCTCCCAAAATATCAAACTAATTATTATGTCCATATTACCTAAGAACTTAACTTTTTAATTTTATCCAATAATACACCAAGTTTTATCAAAATCGGGTAAATGTGTCGAGAATGTTACGTAACAACGTTGTGAAAAAAAATTTTTTAATTAAAAATAATACGAGTAGTATTCGCCAATGCTGCCTCTAAAGAAATCTAAAGTTATTTCCTTAGATACGAATACACACTCACACAAAATAGATTTTTACCCAACTCGATATTGAGAGTAATGAACAGTTAGGTGGACCTGCAAAGTAGTATATCATTTATCATACTCTTAACATAACAATAGGTATATAGATTGTAAACACTGACAGATTAAATACATCGACCAAAACGAGATTACACCGCAGAATACACGAGCTCGCGTGCCGGGGTTGCGACACAGCCGCACCCAGTCAGTGATGTGCATTGCATTCGACAATAGCGGCTATCGACAAGTAGATTATATTAAATTTTAATGAAAGACCTTCTATTGAAAAATTTATTTTTCATTTGAAGGTCATTTTCATGCAATATTGAATAGTTCACTGAGTCTTTAACTCTTTAATAATTCACATTTTTACCGATTCTTGTCAAATAAAACCCTTGCTGAATATAACTCCGTGATATATCACATAGACAGACTTACATAGGGCGTTGTACAAGGGTCGAAACGACCCATTCTCACTTAACGTACACTACACGCCTGTTATAACTGAATGACTCGTGCCATCTAGATGAGATGCAGCGGGCAAGCGACAAGCTCGGTGGGTCAATCGTGAATGATGCGACTTTGACACCAACGCTCGTGGGTTCGATTCCCACACAAGGCAAACATTTGTGTACATGAATATGTCTGTTTGCCTTGATCTGAATGTTTTAAGAGAGGTAGGGCACATCATAGCAGCCCGTCTGGGGAAGTACCTCCACCTCACAAAAAAACCGCAGCCACATAACAATTTCCTAGAGGGTTATTGTTTTCCTGCGTGTGAGTGAGGTCACCAGTAAGCTCCCAAGGAGTTGGTGTGTAAGCAGCAGAGGAGGCATCGCGCGAGTGATACTTAATATATCGCAAGTGTTAATAAGCTACGGTACCCGCTTTACATCAGGTGGACCATATGCTTGTATGCCTCCCGACGTAGTATATAAAAAAGCGAACTTTTTATGTTTGTACAACGTCGAAAAGTTGTAAACCTGAAAGTTACTTAGAGCGATAAAACATTAGTGCGAATAAGTACAGAAGTATGGTCATAACAATACACCGGTACACTGCTGAGTCGTTTGGAGCCATGCTCACCTACCCGCAGGTTAAAATAATCCTTTTCTATCAATTATGTCCTCATACCCTCAATTCAATATAAGGGACGGCACGGCGATGGATTTGTCACTTGTAGCATGTTATTCTTACGATTAACGTCTACAACGCCTGATGATGCCTCGTGGAGAGGCGAAACACGTGTCGCAGTGAGGCCAGGCTAGTCGTGGCAGCGACGGTGGTGGGGGCATGCGGATTCTGTTCCAGAGACCACCGGAGCAGCCATGGCAGCATCGGCATGTTGCATTTACTAACAGTAGTGGATGGGTTCCGGCCGGCGCTAGGCCGCATGAACTAATTGGTGGCGGTACAAAGCAGGTTAGATCAAATTGCATGTAAATGTTCTTCGTTCAACTGCAACATAACGAAAAACTACTACTACGTTCTACGTATCGTAAACATTTATTTCCATGAAGAATGTACAGCACTAGTAAGGTTGGAGATAGTACAATTAGATATTTGTGTTCAAGAACTGTGGTAGCGCACGCGTTGCTCAGCATTTGCGCAGATTTCCACCTATTTTCATTGTAAATCGTGTTAGTTGCATGCATTAATAGCCTTAAAAGGAGCACAGTGTGCGCCACACTGCATATCATGCAATATTATGCATTACCAAGGGTAATTTTCTCAGCAGAAAAGTTAGAGATAGCGAATCTAATTAGCAAATAAGAGATTCAACTTTCTGTGAGTTGAATGCAGTAATAATTTATAGTTGACCAACCAACTTCAAATCGAGTTAAAAAAAAATTAACTAATACTTTTTCATAGCGTTATCCCGTTTCCTAATCGATTGAGATTGGCGGGGTCTGCTACATAAGCCTAAGGATTCAACGAAGATACTGATTTAGATATAGAGAAAGTGCTGTCAGACCTCCACAATCTAAAGGATAACCAGGCCTTTCTTAGGTTAGATCACATATCTTTCGAAATATATTTTTTGGACGTGTGGGTTTCCTTACGATATTTTCCATCACCGCCGACCAAAGGTTAATTACAAATATTTACATAAATCCGAAAATATGAATTCAGTGGTACATGCCAGTATTTGAACCGAAGACCAGTTTATCAATGGGCCGGTTCCTTATTCACTGGATCCAATTGTATATTTTTATCTAATACACTCTGAGAAAAAAATTATAAGGATTCCATTTTGCTATTAGGTGCGGAACCCTAAATAAATGTACCAGAAGAAATATAATGTTAGCTTTGAGAAAAGATTTAGTAATATTATTGAAGCACGTATGTATTATTCGAACGAAATGAATCCAAAGAGAACATTTACACCGTCCGTGTTTTAGTGTACGATAGTACCGTTTTAAAACGGGTTCGGTTTAATTAAAAGATAAGTACCCACTAGAGCACTGAATAATTAAATCAGTTTTGAAACCAAAAATGAATTGCGGGAAAGCTAGAAGCCTATGACACTCAGGAAATAAAAAAGAAACTAACAACACCCTACATGTCGAAAACTTAGGCTTCATGATGCGGCATAGATATAAACATACGCGTGAATATTTTCATAAATAAAATGCAAAGTATTTTTTTAAACAGATTTGAGCTTTTTATATACCTATATATATATAGCTGAGCACAGTACAGCAATTAGGAATTGTTAAATTTCAGCCCTTTAAATTCCATTATATATAATGAAGAGCTCGGTGGCGCCAGTGGTGAAACGCGTTGTTACGCCACTTTGACACCAATGCTCGTGGGTTCGATTCCCACACAGTACAAACATTTGTGTGCATGAACATGTCTGTTTGTCTTGGTCTGGGTATATTCTATGTATAATAAGTATGTATTTACAAAAAAAAATGTATTTATGTATGTTTATCAGTTATCTAGTACCCATAACAAAAGCTTCGCTTACTTTGGGGCTAGATGGCGCTGTGTAATTTGTCCGACAATATTTATATTTATGTTTATTATATAGTTGTATATATGAAGAGCAGTGATTGCCCAGTGAATAAAAAATGGATGGAGAAAATACCATTAAATTCGTGTTTTCGGATTGTACATATTTGTAATTGTCACTTGTTCGGCGGTGAAGAAAATAAGAAAACACGTAAGAAAACCCAGATTTCTAAGAAATTATGATTCGAAAGGCATATGAGCTAACTTAAAACCATCCGGGTTTCTCTCTGTGTCGTGGAGGGCTGCATGTCGAAATATATATCTTCGCTACTTTAATGGATTAGGAAGCGGAAAAACGCTTGGAAGAATATACAAGTAGACTTAATGTAAATCTATAAAAGTTCCAGTTCAACACCCATCCCTTAGTTAATTCTGAACAAAATGAAGAAAGAGTATACCTAAGTATTTTTTTACACAGGAATGTCAATGATTTATGTAGTAGCATCTTTGCATTTGCGAGCATTTTGGTAACAGGCTTAGTCTTGTGGCTCGGTTCAGAAATGAGCTGTAAGATTTGTACACGATTCTCACTATAGACATGGCGTTGAGCCCTAAACGGTCATTGCTCATTATATCATCCATACGCCTGATCGGCACCGCCCGGCCTCGTGCTGTTGATTTTCTTTATAAGGAGTTTTATATATTTGCATCACTTATTAACTCCGTAGCCTCACTTGATTGCTTGGTAGTCAACTGTCTATATTGAAAAGAGAGAACCACATTATGACAAGTAGCCGCACGCTCGCAATACGAGTATGTCGACCACGCGTTGCCAACACTTAAGTCCCGAGTGGACGCCTTGTCGCCTATAAGTATTACACGTAAAGACGATGCGTCCGCGTACCGTCTACACTCTTCTTCAGCTCTTCTACCTTCATGAGACTCAATTCCCAAATTTTAAGATCGACGATACACACATATATTCTCAGTGGTAATTCATCAATTAGTTGTGCACGCGATGTCCACACAATGTTAGTTTAAATATCCAGAAAAACTAAGTTCAATCGACTATTTTATTTGAAGGTTCCTTGCGCGTGTCCATACACGCGCAACGAGCATTATTTGATGATTTTTCCAGGTTCTTTCTATCCAAATTAAAATAGTTAAATGGCAATAAGATAATATATAAATTATTTATTGATCATTAAGTTCTAGCGAGAACACACACAAAACTATATTATATACATATATATTTATTGAATTTGCATTGCAAATGTCTACTAATACTGGTAATATCTCTGCCTCCCCCGCAAGGGACCTAGCGTGAAGATATATACGTGCACACAATTTTAATTGTCGATCTTCATCCTAACATAGTATTGTAATAAACATGTAAGTCCTATTTGCTTGGTTGAGTTTTTCTATTCAATTTTATTATAATTAGTTAGTGGTCCAACCATCTAATGTATATCTATGGTAGGAGAAGTTTAATACATGTATACGCGCGCTGGTTTCTATTATTAATAATATTGAAATGATCAGGCAGGGTAGCCACACATGTCACGTATTTTTATTTGTTTTTTGTGTACGTCAGAATTTATACATTTGTTGTTTTTATGTTTATGCATGAGTAATTGTCTGTTGTCGGGAATCCGACGTCACTAAGGACCTGACTTGACCGAAAAACAGCGTTGGAGTACACGATCACCCGAGTACTCCGACATGATGCTGAGAAGGCAGCTTGTTGGCAGCCATTGTAATACACATATTTTTTATAAGTATTTTCACCCATTTTTCTTTTTGTACCATCTTTTTTTTTATTATGTGTATTGTTTTAGTGGTTTCTGCCAATAAATATTTCTTTCTTTCTTTTCTTTCTTACACTTAAACACGTCTTACATATTTTCAAGATCACTTCTTTCTCCATCTTTCGTCAAGGAACTGTTTCACCGGAATCGCTTTTTGTCCATATATTAGTAAGGTACTAAATATGTAGAGCTGATTTTATATAAAATTCTAAAATAAAGCTGTTGTTGCCCTTCTTATACTATTAAAAAATCAAGTTCACTAAATATCTTGACCTACCAAATATTTTTTTTTGGATATAAGTCACTCATTGTGATCTTTAGTACTCTACCGATGCACCCTGCCAACTATCAAACAAGTCTTTAGGAAAAGAAATTAAGGCCACAGATATATTTAATAAGTAAGCCGACTGAAGAAGTGCCTTCACCACGCATAAGACTGCAGCCAAATAACAACTACCTAAAGGATTATTGTGTTTCTGCAAGGGAGAGAGTAGGTACTATAACTTTTTCCCAGGAATTGCTGAGTAAGCAGCGCGATAACTTAATCAAGCTTCTTGTGTTGCGAAAATTCATAGACAGAGGTTGTAATGTAAAAAAAACTTGAATGATACATGATGAGAATGAATATTCAGGCACATACAAGCAGAACATGCGTAAGTACATAAAAAACGAAAAATATCTAATAAAAAATACAACTATACAGAACCCTCAAGGCGCGAGCTCTACTCGTACCTGGCCAGATTTTTTTTTCTTGCTTGTACTAGCTGTACATGTCTTTAGATACAGTTGCATAGACTCTGTATGAATGAAGCGTGTATATACGTATAATGATATAATCGGCTCAGCACGATCCATCACTGAACTGTCAAAAGTACTTAATCAAGTGAACCTTGTGTAGTGTTTTTTTCGTAACACTTCTCATGAGGTTGAATACTAATTAGTCAATTAGCGTCCGGATAGTATGGAAATACCACGAGCAGGTGGTCATTCATGAGTTAATAGATGCTCCATTTTTGCTTTTATATTATATCCGTTAGCTAATATACGTGGTTAAATCTTGTAAGTTAATTAAGCTATCTAAACTAATATTAAAGGCGAAAGTAATCTACCTACCACTATGTGCAAACACATGCATCATAAATATTAACACACAACAGTATAAGACATACATTGAGACATACATATACCTAGATATACTACTCTGTGTAAAAAGTATCGGGAATATGTCAATAAAAAGACCCGCGTAAAAGAGGTCGTTCTAATTTTTTTACTGCATGTTGGTAGCACTGTACTGATTTAGCGCGCAAAATTTGAGCGGGATCTGTCATTTAATTTGTTTTAAACTACACTTTTTGTTGGTCATAGTTTTGAGTCCTCGGCGATTTTTACAATGGAAAATATTGTTGAACAAAGAGTGTGCCTTAAATTTTGTGTTTCAAATGATATTTCATGTGGTGAATCACTAAAAATGTTGCGAAATACCTACGGCGAATCGTGTATATCGAAAACAAGGGCTTATGAATGGTATAAGGCTTTTAAAGAAGGCCGAGAAGTAGTAGTAGACTTGCCTCGTTCTGGTAGACCTTCAACCGCTACGACCAGAGAAAACATCGACAGAATCAAGAAGCTAGTGCTCGAAAATCGACGTATGAGTCTGAGAGAGTTGGCTAGTGAGGTGAACATATCTTTTAAGTCCGTCCACAACATTCTCATTGACATTTTAGGCATGAAACGCGTCGCCGCTCGACTAGTTCCAAAAGAGCTCAATTTTGTTCAAAAAGCGCAGCGAAAGCATGTCGCTGAAGACATGGTTTCCCGAGCTTCTACGGATCCGACCTTTATGAAACGTATAATAACTGGCGACGAGACATGGGTTTATGAGTACGACATGCAAACAAGCCAACAGTCTTCAGAATGGCGTCTCGAAAACGAGCCGAAACCCAAAAAACCGCGGCAAAGTCGCTCCAAAATCAAGGTGATGCTGACAGTTTTTTTTGACTACCGTGGTGTGGTTCACTCCGAATTCCTTCCAGAGGGAGAAACAGTGAATAAAGAATATTATTTAGGCGTCATGAAGCGTTTGCGTGAGAGTATCCGCCGAAAACGTCCAGATTTGTGGCAACACAACTCATGGATGCTGCACCATGATAATGCACCATCACACACAGCCATTATAGTGAAAGAGTTTTTAGCGAAAAATTCAACAAAAGTTCTCGACCAAGCACCGTATTCACCTGATATGGCTCCGTCTGACTTTTTTTTATTTCCCAAGTTAAAATTACCACTTCGAGGAAAACGTTTTGAGTCGATAGAAGCCATAAAAGAAAATTCGCTGAATGAGCTAAAGGCCAT
Source organism: Pyralis farinalis (assembly GCA_947507595.1). Lineage (NCBI taxonomy): Eukaryota > Metazoa > Arthropoda > Insecta > Lepidoptera > Pyralidae > Pyralis > Pyralis farinalis. Next base: position 13,477,553 of record OX382257.1, on the reverse strand, counting down.
ACCGCAAATAGCCTATGAAAAATGTATGGAAGACTGGGTGAAGCGGTGGAGATGTTGTATTGCAAGCGATGGGGCCTACTTTGAAGGCGATAAAATAAATTTAGATGAATAATTTGTATTTTTTGTTTTATTGACAAATTCCCGATACTTAGTACACAGAATGTACATTGACAATAATTAATACAACACAGCGGAGGAGCAGTGATGGCCCAGTGGATAAAGATCGAACCTAATATCCGAAGGACCGTGGTTCGAATCCCGGTGTGAACATGAGCACTAAATTCTTGTTTTCGGATTTATGTACATTTGTAATTATCACTTACTCGCCGGTGAAGCAAAACATCGTGACGTAATTTCGCATGTCCAAGAAATTATATTTCGGATGATGTGTGACCTAACCAAAGAAAGATCCGATTTTCCTTCTGGGTTGAATAAGTCTGACGGTAGACGCTTTATATAAAAATCAGAATCTTCGCCAAATCCTTAGAGTTAGGTAGTAGACCCCGCCCCTCCTATTGATGAGCTCGGTGGTACAGTTAAACGCGCTGTTACGTTACTTTGACACCAACGCTCGTGGGTTCGAATCCCACACAGGACAAACATTTGAGTGAATAAACATGTCTGTTTGTCTTGGTATGTGTGTTTTTAAGAAATGTAGGTATCATTATGGTAGCCCGTTTGGAGAAGTACCTCCATCTCTCAGAAAACCGCAGTCAAATAACAACTCCCTAGAGGCTTGTTGTGTTCCTGCGTGTAAGGGAGGTCACTCGGAAGCTCCTAAGGAGTTGCTGTATTAGCGACAAACGTGACATCGTACGAGTGATTTAATGTATTGCAAGCGTTTATAGGCTAAGGTAACCGCTTTACATCAGGTGAGTCATACGCTTGTATGCCTCCCGACGTTGTGTAAAAAAACCTAGCGTTACCTAATTGATTGCGCTGGGAAGAAGAAGACGTCAATACGTAAAAATGAACTACATATTAAAATAAACTAAGTACACAAAATGTATGCAACAGCTGATGCATGCAACGCCGCCGCTGTTGTGTACATCGACTGCCCAGCTGTTATAAAATATCTATTCTGACAGAAGACCGCAACAAAATAACCATTCCCGGAAATCGATAGATTCCTGCGATTGACTTAGGACTCTAGGACGTTCACGTGCAGCTTTATCACCACGGGAAAATCGGTCCTTTCTTAGGCTAGGCCACACGTCTTTCACAAAGCAATTTCTTGGACGTGCGGGTTTCCTCACGATGTTTTCTTTCACTGAATTTAGTGGTCATGCCCACACTAAGATTCGAACCAGAGATCGTCGATTAAAAGGTATCCACTGAGTTAATACTGCTAAAAACAGTAATCAATGTTTATGGAAATAACCAACACAAAAAAAAAATTTTAGCCTCTATTCAATTTCGAGTCAATAATTTATTATAGAATTCAGAACTAAAATCTTCCAGCCTTCAACAATTTTGTTGTAATTCTATATTCGCAGAGAGGTTTTTCGCACTTCTAGTGTTAAAGATCTAAAAGTGCCACATCTAATGTCTGGGATATTTTCTATGTAATGCATGTTAATGTAGATCACTTACACGCTACGAATAAATAAGTTTACACGAGCATCTGGTGGTATATGGCCAGTGTAAAGTTTGCTGTAAAATCTCGTCACCACATGGACATCTCTGGCTTCGAAGCAGCAATAAGGCCGTCGTCATGCTTGAACTTTAACCAGAGGGAGACATTGTACATACGTCGTCTGCGTGGGTACCTCTGTCTCACCTATTTCTACCGCTAAGCAGCTTTTTATATATTTATATAGCTGTGTTCCAGTTTGAAGGGTGAGATATGGCAGAGAAATTACTGGGTACTGTGACGAAACATCCTTAGGTCACAAGATTGGCAGCGCGCGAGTAACATCCCCGTGATGTTGCGAACGTCAATAGGCTGCGGTGACCGCTTACCATCTAATGCAGGCCGCATGCTTTGTTTGCCAATCAAGTCTCAATAATAAAATTGAACTGCGACAGGCATTCTCTGCCCAAACTAAAGGCCGAGATAACACTTTTAGTTCTAACCTAGTCAAATAACAACTCCCTCGAGGGTTGTGATATTCCTGCGAGTCAGTGGTGTAAGCAGTAAGCTCCTGAGTGTTGCTGTATTAGGAGCGGGGCTGACAATGCGCAAACGATGAAGATAGTCTGTATGCTTGTATTCTTCCCGACATTGTATAAAAAAATACCACTGGGATGATCCATACCATCCATATTTTTTTGTACCCGGCAATGGCATGATGATGATATTGGTAGCTCATTAAATAGAGTAGAGTAGTAGACATTTATGTTCTTTTTATTCTCTTTATTATCAAAATTGTTAGTTTTAGACAACTTTTGTTACCAGGTCAAATGCTGTTTTGTAATGTTTTATAAGCTGTTTTTTAATACACGCTCATTTTTCTTGCTTTTCTAAGTCATTGAAATGATAGAACTAATACAAAAAAAAGCCATTACGGAACCCAAACCAAGATTTTTATATCAGCTACCATCACAGCTCTTGGAGATTGCTGCTTTTAGCTACCAATGTTTGCTAGTACAACTATTATGGCATTAATACGCTATGAAAACTACTTACATTTAATCGATTTGACGAGCTCGGTGGGGTAGTGGTTAATAACGTTACTTTGACACCAACACCCGTGGGTTCGATTCCTGTACAGTACAAATATTTGTGTGCATGATCATGACTGTTTGTGTAGAGGTAGAGCGCATCAACACAACCCATTTGGGAAGTACGTCTACACAGAAAACCGCAGACAAATAACAACGCCCTAAAGTGTTTCCTGCGTGTGAGTGGTGTCACCAGTAAGCTTCTATGGAGAGTTGACATCGCGCCAGTGATACTTAATAAATAAATAAATATTGTCGGACAAATTACACAGCGCCATCTAGCCCCAAAGTAAGCGAAGCTTGTGTTATGGGTATTAGACAACTGATAAACATACGTAAATACATTTTATTTTTTTTGTAAATACATACTTATCATACATAGAAAATACCCATACCAAGACAAACAGACATGTTCATGCACACAAATGTTTGTATTGTGTGGGAATCGAACCCACAAGCGTTGGTGTCAAAGTAGTGTAACAACGCATTTCACCACTGCGCCACCGAGCTCGTCTAAAAATACAAATAATATAATATATATATATATTGCAAGTGTTCCTACCTAGCCTACCTACCTATGGTAACCGCGTTACATCAGTTGGGCCGTATGTTTATATGCCTCCCAACGTTGTGTAAAAAAATCAGATTAATCATTTATTAACAATCAAGTAAAATACGCAAGAAACCCTGTGTCTTGTCCTTATGTTTTAATTGCATCATAATTCGCCGACTATTTTAGAAATCCGTGTCTATTCCATACATAATATTACTCATAACAATTGTATATTTATATTAACTGACAGCATATCATATTTTTTCCATATGTCCGTGTTGCTCTCAATACATCCGCAATGTCATTCCAAGACGTCATAATGGTCAGTAATTAAAACGGATGTGGCTCAAATATTATCATTTCTGAGTTATTGACACGTAGGCGGAGGCTTTGTATCGTTGTAATCAGACTAACAATTTATAGGTAGCATTATCAAATATATATACTTGTACAACGCGGGGAATGTCTACGTATGTACGTTATATACTGTGTATCAATAGTCACTTTTGTGAATGAGGAAAGAAGATATGGCCACCAAGGGTCGTGTGTAGACTAGAATATAGTCACGCGCATTCCTCTCCGTGATATACCCGGCACGTCCAGGTGCCGCCCGGGAAAATGTTATTCAAGAAAGGCGTGAAGAGGTGTTTACAGGGTTGGCAACGCATGAGTGACATCGCTGGTGAGGCAAATCTCCATAGGCCGCCGACTCAAGCTGTGGAATGAGCCCCCAGCCGAGGTTTTTCCAAGGGACTACAGCATGGAGTTCTACAAGAAATGCGTGAAGAGGTTTTTAGAGGTTCGGTTCCGTACATCCCACTGTACTGAACTGTAAGTTAACTGTGTTTACTATATCAGTTAGTTAGGGTAGACAGCAGGGTTTAAAGTCACATAATATTACTTGGTATTAAAATTAAATTATGGTAATTGTGGTAAAATATTAATAAACAAATGTATAATAACGTTATTAAACATTTTATGACTGCAATCATCATCATTCGAACGTTAATCCCGGTCGCGTGTTACGCTTTCGCTTCCGAGCCCAGGGTCCGCTTTCCTACTTTTACGTGTCCATTTCGCGCGGTCTTCTGCATTTCTTATAGTGTGACCATTGGCACGCATGTCATCCCTCACGACGTCAAGCCAGCACTTCTTGGCCGTACCGGCGTAGAGGATACTTTTTTTATACTACGTCGAGAGGCCTACAAGCATAAGGCCCACCTGATATTAAGTGTATATTAAGTATCACTCGCACGATGCCTCCTCTACTGCTTACACAGCAAATCCTTGGGAGCTTACTGGTGACCTCACTCACAAGCAGGAACACAACAACCCTCTAGGGAGTTGTTGCCAGACGGGCTGCTTTGATGCGCCTTACCTCTCTTAACTTAACTCTTGCAGTTTGTCTGCTATCTCACGGATACGAAGGCTACTGAGAATGCAGAAGTTCCTAAGTAATCCTTTCGCGTCACTCCCTACATCCAGCGCAGCATTATCATCTCCGTGACACGCAGCTCCTGTTTGTGCCCGTCACGTATAGGCCACACTTCGCAGCCATATAAAAGGACAGGTCTAATGATGGATTTATAAACCTGTCCCTTTAGCTTAAGCGGCATTCTATGGTCACAAATGACACCAGCCACCTCACGTCACTTGGCCCAAGCCGGGCATATAGGTGCCTTGACGTCGCAATCGATGTCTCCGTACGCGTTGAGGACAGATCCCAAATACCTACACCGGTCCGTGTGCTCGACCGTGTCATGGCCAATGCGAACGGGTGTAGGATCTGAGATATTGCAGGTCAAGTACTCTGTCTTCGCCACATTTAGTTTAAGACCGCCGTTCTCAAGCGACTCTCTCCAAACATTCAGTCGTCGGACCAGGCGCTCCCTGTCCGCGTCCGCCAGCGCAATAGCGTCATCATGCATGAGCAACCACGGAGGCTGCTCATGTGCATCTCAGATGCTGTCCGACACTATGTCTAATAATATTAAGCTGAACAAAAACGCACTAAGGACGGATCCCTGGTGGACCCTGACGGTGATTGGAAAGGGCTGTGTATCGCCAACGGCAGTTCTAACCATAGAATAGGAATCGACACTCATGACCCGGCAAATATCAATATACGCTTCAGGCACCCTATGGCAAGATAAAGATAAGACATATTATATTTGCCATTGGACCTTCGCGGTCACTTAGACACGTCTTACATTTTTTATCTATTATTTTTCTTATCATTCTTATTCAATTCTCTTACTTTATTATTTTCTGCTAGTATTTCGGAAAGACCGTTAGCAAAGAAATGCCGACAGAAATTTGGCAACCAGCTTCAGTTGCAAATTCCTCAATGTTTTTTTGAAGATATTGTCAGTAAAGGGCAGAACTGTTTCAGGCAATTTGTTATAGAATCGAATACAATTTACAAGAAAACACCTACCAGTCCTAGCAAGCCGATGTCCTGATATGCGACATGACTGCAACTTATTTCTACTTGTAAGACATGCAAATACTACTTATCTCAAATAGTTGTACTCTGTAAATGTCCAGTGGCTTATATAAATAACCATGAACATAATATTATATACATTTTTATTGCTTAACATAAACATACAAGAGATCTTATAGCAACACTTACCAGCATTTTCGGAGATCTTAATTTTCAACTTGCTTACTGACAATAATAAATGACCACTCGGACGACGGTGTCAAGTACAAATTTACAAACTCGCTGAAAAAAGCCTCAATTATACTTATGACAGTGAATAATTATGGAATCAAACATTTTAATGCAAAAACAGATTTAGATTATTTTATATGTCTAAATACAGAAACGAAACCTTGTTAAGCAAATTTCCACTTTAAGTTAACGACGGAAAAGTACAAATTACAGAATCAAGTCAAAGTTGCCCAATGATATTGGTACTGGAATCTTTAATGACATAAAACGGAATCAATTTCCTGACATTTTGTCACATCGCGATCTTGATATTAAAATACTTGAAGTTCCCATTCTCATGATTTCAATTGAAAAACTCCACGTCAGTGAAAAGTTAATGAAGTTCTTAACGATGACGGTCCGACAGAAGAGAGATTTATTGCACCACTAATGACGGTGGTTAAACAAAAAAAAATGTACACTGAATACATGTGGATCGCATTTAATTGCCCAAAACGGGTTTCGTGCAAGTCGTGTATGTATAAGAAATGGTCAAGTCAAGCGCAATGAGGATCCGTACGGTTTTTAGTTGAGAATACAGATTTATAGAGCTAAGAAAATCTTAACATACAGTACAAAAATTTTTGTTCTACGACAAAAATTGAAGAAGTTATGACTGAATTACTAACGAAGTTCACAGAGTGGCCGTCGAAGTAGCTGTGACGTCACTGTGACGGTCGCCGCCATTTAGCCGTTGGTAACGATAAGGCGCGCAGTGTTTTGTTTCTTTAATTGTGACTTTAAAACAAATTAAGTGTCCGGTTTGTGTCTAATTCACTTTTTTAACTGTGTATAGATATTGTATAGTGCCGAAATGCACAAATACTTCTATTAAAACGCCAGAAAAACTATTTTTTAACGTGCCGAAAGACCCAAAACTCGTAAAAAATGGTATTCCGTTGTAAAAAGAGATGATAAAACTACACCCTCTGCCCAGGCTACAGGCTATTTTCCTTGTTTTGGCTACTTCTGCTCTGACATCGGATTCCAATCGTTTGCCTCTATTCATCACCAGAGTCTCTGGTACAGAGGCACCAAATATTTGTTCAACTAAAGCACCATCAGGAGTCTTGCAATGTGCAGCTTCGAGAACTTTAGATGCGAACGATGTACTAGCTTGACAAACTGTTGCTTCTTCTGCTTTGTGACATTCTTCTATGGCGATTTTAGTAGAGCAATAATCAATAAAATCATCTGCGCTATTTATATTATTGCCTTCCTTTTTGTATTGTTGAACGAGATTATGCAAAGACAATTTTTTCAACTCATTCTTTGTAACGTATGCTGATAACTGATTTTTAATAGAATTTTCGTTTATGGTTTGCACAACCGCTAGGAAAAACTGGTCTCCATTAGTGTTATCAGTGTTTTTAACTTCAATAGTAACTGAGCTGCGAACTATATCTTTAGCTTTTATAAATTTTGTAGTTGTACCTACCTATAGTAGCCAGCTTTGGTTTGGCCCAGTAACATTTTTTTTCAGTGGGAGACGGCTCCTCGCTGCGTCTATGGAGCCACATTAAAAATGCTACGCTATAGCTAGCCTCCCTTTTGAGCAGCACAGTCATGACAATCCACGTTCAAAACCGTCCCCTCATTTTCATCACATGTAAATGTGCAGCAATACGCTTTACTTTTTATTCTATGTTCAGGTGTTATTTTTGCTAGTACCGTACAAACATGTCCCGACCTCTGGACTTGGACAAAACCTACAGCATCATCGTGCTTAGCTTTCACGTGCCGATCTGTAATAAATAAATAAAACGGCATTAAAATATATGTATAAAAAAATATTTTTTATTTTTGCTTTATATTCAAGTCATCCTACTTAAGTACACATTGCACTAATGATTTGTAACAAAAAGCGAGATAGCAAAAAAAAAACAGCCATTGGCAACCAATACTAAGGTTTCTATGACAGAAACCTTAGTATTGGTACAGATCAGCAAGTGAAGAGAACCATGCACTAAATAAAGCGCAACAAGGTAGGTTAAACAGCCATACGCGAAATGATCTTCATATGAATGAATAAAACAACATTCGTATATCAAGATACTATAAACTCTATTCATAAGTTATGAATACCTCCCTGTACTTACACTTTACATTCATTCTTTCTTACACCTTCCTACCACTAACAGATTAAATATTACTAATAAGTACCTACATACGTAGATAAATAAGTACCCTTACCTTTGTAGTTTCCAACCACGGATTTCAGCGCTGGTGAACTTGGAATGATCACCTAGGTAATCAAATACCATGAAAGAATCCACTTTTGGAAGGTTATCTGATTGAGCTTCCACAAACCCAGCTTCTACTTTATTAGTACCTACTCATATTATATACGTTTTATATTTAAACAGCACAAAATTACACTCTAACAACACTTTACATAAATAAATTGCCAAATATTAGTAACCAACCGCGTCGCCGCCGCTTCGTCAAATCGTGAAGTAAGCCGCCGGCCGGCCGCGCTCGGTTCCGTCACAGTGACGTCACACGCACCCGCGTCCATTGAATTTTAGCGACAGGAATGGCATATGTTTATTAATTAATATCTTCGTAAGTAATGGTCCGATTAGGATAATTCAAAAAGATATATCCTTCTTAGTTCATAAAGAATATCGTGAACACTAGTTCTATTGAATTTGCTATAACTTTACTGATCCTCATTCACATTGTTGCAATGATATTTCATACGAAATATTCTCGCGGGTCATTCGTTTGATATGAATTTTATTTATATAGGACCGCCCGTGGCACTTGCGTAATAAAGCTTTTTTATACAACATACGTAGCATGCAAGTGACCCACCTGGCGTAAAGTGGTTATAGTGGCCTAACGCTTGCAATACAGAAAGTATTGCTTTTTATTTATCAAAAATAAATTTAAATGAGTGTAAATTAAAATAATCCACACAACTCGTTTGATAATTATATGCACATCCGTGATTACAATAACATTTTTCGTATTAAACAATCTCGGAAAATAGCCTTTGAAAGCTTGGAAAATATCAATGAATGGTTTCTTTCTTTTCTTTCTGTCAATCGCGTAATGCCACCTTTGCTGCTAACACAGCACGTGCTTAGGAGCTTACTAACTCGCGGAAACTCACTACGTGAGGTGACGGTTCTGTCTCATACGGACCGCTTTGATGAGCTGTATCTCTCTTGAAAAACTCATACCAAAACAACCAGACATTTTGTATTTATTTACAGAATTTACACTCTGTTTAGATAAATCTATATTTCGTAAAAGTTACATATCTCGGTGATTCAATAAACAAATATACACTTACATCTTCTTCGCGATAGCCCGTTCTCTAATCCACTAGGATTGGCGGGGTCCCCTACCTACACCTAAGAATTTGGCGAAGACACTAATTTCTACATAGAACGACAGCTGTCAGACGTCCACATCCTAGAGAGAAAACAAGATCATTCTGAAGTTAGGTCACACGTCTTTCGAAATATATTTTTTTAGACGTGTGGGTTTCCTCACGATGTTTTCCTTCCTCGCCCAGCAAGTGAATATGTACATAAATTTGAAAACACGAATTTGTACCACTAAGTTCGCACCGGGAACCAATTGGTCAATAGGCAGCTTCTAGATCCACTGGGCTGTCACTGCCCTCCATAAATAACTAAATATATGACCAAATTTGATGTCCATTAAATTTATACTACACATGTACACACATACACAACCTAGCCTGCCGCCATTTTCACGCCTCTAGGCGCCCACAGACCAAAGCACGTACGACATTTTATTTCTTACCACTCTTGTCATTTAAGGCTTTAATTGCCATTAAATTGTAGCAGTGGTACAATACGGTAATTATAGAAATATTTCTTACTTCCAGCGAGTTACACTTACACTTTTACTGTGTACGTATACCAACCTACATACGTACGTTTATATCCTGTTCAACAATTTTTATTTTCATTTCCAGAGATGAATGTGATTAAAGTAGCTATGTGGTTATCAATGTTTGAATTTGAAAATTACAATATGGGTGTAAATATAAATAAAAATCTGAATATTTTTCGTATGATTTCAAGTTTTTAAACTGTTTAGAGTGTAAGGATTGCAATCGCCTCTCAAAATAAACAGCTTTTGTGCCTGGCACGCCAATTTAATTAGCAAGCATATTCGAACGAAATAATATAGAGCACAGCGAGCTTTATTGCTCAATTTAGAGGTGGTACTCGATGATACAAAAACGCTCTGGCAGGCTACAATAAAAAATATACAATAAATAATAAAAGTACGTGGCGACCAAGAAACATTTTGCGTAAGTCCTGAATAAAACAAGTTAAGACCAAGATAATGTTTTTAATATTTTTCACAATACTCTTTTCAGGAACACCGTTCCTATATGAAATCTATATGTTTGTCTGTGCCAGCCAGGTGTTCGTCTGGCAATGCAAGCTTGCGCATTCTCAACTGGTTTATATTTTAAATATTATTTCATTCGATAGAGCCGTTATTCAAAATACGACTACCATTGTTTTTTACGCCGTGATTGAAAGCCATCAAGGGTTCTTCGTACTGCATACAAGTAACATCTCACAAAATCTTTAATTTAGGAAAACTATAGAAATTCAAGATGAATATAAGTAATAAGGTCCAAACTTGGGGTAGTTAACGGTCACGATTGTATTTTTTCATATGCAAAAAACATCATAAAGGCGCTTCTCATTCGTCTTTTTCGTACTTTGTACATACATTAATAATACATCACATTCTCTCAAGCTCAAAAGCCTTTTAAGATGAACACAGCCATCTTGCAGAGATAAAGCGCTTTTGTTATGTCATTGTCTTTTTCATTCATTACATTTTCCCTATCAACTACTAACCTCATTGTATGTTAAAACAACAATTGGCATATTTTTAAGAAAAGATATAGTTTCAATATTGATATTCGAAATTCAAACAGACATGAGTAGACAGAAGCACAAAACTATGGCACATATATTATTTAGGCATTTATAAAACATTTCGTAGGACTTTTGCCTCTTGTAAATAAGTCATTATGAACAATTAATGAAAATAAAGGAAGAGTTATTCCAAACTGTTCATAACTAATATTACCCGCTACATAAACGTATACTGTAGAGCTCTGACATTATTGTAACTTAAATAAAATATAGGCATTTTAATAAAATTCCATACACCAATTGATCTATATGATGACGGCTCATATCATTAGGTAAATATGCAGCACTCACGTAAGATTTCAATGTTCATTAAGGAAAAGCTATGCGACAAACCAATCTAGTTTTTTTTTAAACGTCTTAGGTATTTTTCTTAGAGTTTGGACATTGTCTAATCCACTAGTATTGGCGGAATTCGCTACCGATTCCGATTTGGTGAAGATACTGTTTTTTACATAGAATGACTGCCGTCAGATATCCATAAACTAGACCTTTCTTAGATAATATCATACGTCATTCGAAATATAATTTTTTGTACGTGCGAGTTTCCACACGATGTTTTCCTTCACCACCGAGCAAGTGATAATTACAAATATGTACATAAATCCGAAAACACTATTTTAGTGGTACATGGCAAGATTCGAACCAGGGACCAGTTGATCAATAGGCCGGTTCTTTATAGACTGTGCTATTACTGCTCAACAAGATATTAAGGTATATTCAGAAAATAAAAATTTACATTAATTTTAATTTTATGCTGTGCCGTGTCCATAGAAATCTTTCTTTTACGAATTCTGAGATAATAATATACAAATTTATATATTTTATGAATTATTACTATTTTTTAGTAAAATGACATAAAATTTTGAATACCCTATTTGGAGGATTGATTTTTTAATTGGATGGATGTATTTTCAAGAATTTGATAATAAAATTAAAGACGATAAAGTTAAGCATCGTCATATTCATTATATTTCATTTGGCCATTCATTTTCCTTCTCCGTTTGACGATTATGGCAACATTAAGCCCTTACATTGTAAGAGCCTATGAGACTTAAAACCGCCAAGATGCTTTACATACGTACCCAAGTATAACTGAAATGACCGGATTGCAATGTACATTTTCAAACTAACTAATAAGACGCATTTCTCAAGTAAGGAGTATCCGATTGTGTAAAGTTGGACACCAGTTGTGTAGGAAAGGACGCACAATGGCCCCGATGTCAGACTTAGTTTAGCGTAAGATTTTATGGAAACCAGTGTAGGCGTATTAAGCTGGAAGTACACATGGAAAATGAAATTAAGTGTTATATTTTAGCTATTCATAAAATAATATCAACATGTTTTTTTTATCACACGTGTCACAAAATCAATTGGAAACTAATTGTTCCACAAGTTCCCAGGAAACCGATGCCAAATAACAACTCTCTAGAGTGTCACTAGTAGGCTCCTAAGCAGTAGGCTCCTGCGTTATCAGCAGGAATGGTAACGCGCAAGTGATACTTCCTGTAAACGTTCAAAGGTAACCGCTTGACATCAGATGGGCCGCATGCTTGCCTGCCTCCCAATCTTGTGTAAAAAAAGAAACCTGTGAGCGGGTAAAATGATCTTATGTTTTAGTAATAAGTCAGCTATTCATTGAAAATAAAAACAAAATGGTTGTTTGTGTCATACTATCATAAAATCAATCAGAAACAAGTTCTTTTTTTCTAGTGGAATTCTTGCAAAAATTAGTTCTAGGACATGTTGGTGTCGAAGTATCTAGCGATGATTACTTTCCGTGTTATCTGCAGGTGGAACTAGTTTACTGTAATCCCATATCTTCAACGGAGGAAAGCAATAAGCTATAATGGCCAAAATAATTTGCTATAGTAGGGAAGAAGAAGGTAGAAGAAGTACCTTAACACAAAAGATTCCAATCAAATAATAATTATTGTGTTCCTATGACATTACCTGAAGTTACCAGGGTAATTGCTGCGTGAATCATGAGGTTGCAATGCAAAACATTGTAATTGTAACTTTGATCTGTTATGGTAGCCGCTTCACATCAGTCAGTACAGTCTAATGTTTTGTTCCCGCTCTACTGTACATAAAAAAACAAATTGCCTAAAAAATCTCCATAAGCAGTTTTTTTACACTCTAGCGACAAAAATAATAAAGGTGAATATAAGAAATCAAATAATAAATTTCAGTCACATCTAATCATTGTATTCTCATGACCTTTTGCGCTTAATTTACCTTTTGGCAACGAAATGCGATATTTAATTTTTTAATATACATTTTGCGAGGTATGTTTAGATCAGTGTACCTGGTGTTCTATAGTTTTTGCCTCCCCGATAGAAGACAGGCGTGATAATAGTTATAGTATAGTATAAATATAACTTTTCAGTTATTTAATCATAATTATTCTTGTTTACCACATTAAAGAGTCGAAGGCCACATGCTATCAGGGCAGTGGAGAATCAATTAATCTAGAAGATACATTAAAGAAGTTAAATCGACTTGTAGGACAGAATATAACCTAACCGGTAATTATGATGACTTTTTCGGTACCCCAATAAAATGTTTTAATTCGTTAATGACGTCCATTAATATGTAAAATTCTTCATAGTTTATCTAGATCAGCTTAAACATCCAACTTCACCCAACAAGGCGTGTCCGGCCAAGTTAAATCGCCCACTATTATAGGGTACCTACACATCAACCGGTGCGGGCGCAGAGAACGGTCGATAATAAGTGTAATTACCCCACCGACGTCCTTCTCAAGTCCTTGCTTTCACTGATAACGCCACTCGCCGAGGTTATCTCTTATATAACGACCAATGCTTTAAATCTTACTGCAAAGGTCAAACTTTTGACCCCACAGACCAGCCCAGTGATCTGAATTTTGACACTCAATCGGAAATTATATCTTTTACATAAATAATAGCTACTGTAGATTTGTTTCAAGGACGATGAACAATGGTAAAGTCCGGGTGATTTGAATTTGTAGCAATGGCATAAACTTTGTAAAATGAGAGGCGTGAAATATATAGTTAAGCAAGACATTGCTTTACCAGTTTGATAACAATGCATAGTCAAGGAATTACAATAGTAATTATCACGTTTATAGTGCATGGTAGAGTTTTGTTTGAAAGTTGATACAAATAATAGTCATTTTTAGGGCGGCAAAGGACTTCCTTGGTCGACGATAATTACCGTTTCCCCGCATGGTTCAAGGAATAAATGGTGATACGCCTTCAATTTCAATTATAATATTGTGATGAAGAGTAGATTTGCTGTACTTATCCTTGTAGCATGTAGAAGCAATTACCGTTACGGGAATTATGACTAATGGTCCTGATCCTGACCCATAAATACAGACTCATATCTATACATCAAAGTAATATCTGGCAGGGCGTAGCAAGAAACATGGATGTAAATAGAAAAAAAAAATCGAGCTCTCAAATAGATTGAATGAACTGATTAAAACATTAGAAAATAATTATATATAAATTTCTTGAACTGAGCTACATCCCATGAAGTTTATACCTGTAAACACTTACCGGTCACTATATGTATATATTCACTATTTATTTAAATGCTGCATGGATGGTGAATTAAGTCTACTAGTTTAAGTGAAATACTTCGTTACCTACATCTACTTCTATCTTCTGATTTCACTTGTAGACATCCAGTTGAACGAGTTGATTAAATGATGATTTGACATGCTCTCGTACTTTTGGTGACAAAACTAATTGCAGGTAGTTTTAGGGGGAGTCACAGAATCTCTCTAATGGTATATTCCTTCGACCTTGGGATCTTGGAGAGGGATAGCCTTCGAGATTGGAATCATTTTACTAATATTCTTGAGTACAATAAAAACTAAAAGCATCGTAGTAATATTTTGAGAAAATTAAAATTAATCAAATCAATTGTACTGTTTTTATTCTTCAATGAATTACAATATTGATATTTTGTAATTGAATTTGAAAGTAAATTAAATACAAGTGTACACCGCAATGTGTTACTCTAAATTACTTAAGGTTAAATCTAGTGCCTCAAAGTGATACGAATGGATAGACCCGACGATAATATTGCATTGATTTTATATTACAAGTTTGATAATTAAAATACAATATTAAGTATTCAAAATCTATAGTACAATCGTAATTAACTGTACAGTGTGTCATTGAGCCAATTATATGTACAACCAATTCCCAATAGAGTAATGGTTCATTGATCATATTATAATATATTTCGTCAATGTTGTTGAGTAGTACTAAATTAAATCTTTCTTGTGGAATTTAAAGCTCATACATAATTGAAAGTGATCAAAATTAATTTTAATAAGCTTCTCTAATGTAACTTCGTAAAGATTTCATGTATAAGGTGGGTAATATTGCATTATTTTTATTAACAAGTAGATTTCTTTAAGTTTTTTAAACTGGAATTATCCTATACCTAAATTTATTTTACGTTACTGACAGTGGATAATTTAATCACTCTTAATGCATTTTAGAACAATATCAAAAACATTTTGAGCTTTAACTTCTCTAGATACATGATATGCTTGTGTTAATTTTGATGTTAAGTATATTTACAAATTTCGTAATAACAAATTTAACAAAATAAGTTTTTTCTAAATACCTACATAGTGAAAGATGAAAAATATTTTACAATTTTTTTATAATACATAGATGTATTTTATGACCGAATATTTAAGAAACATTTTATATAATAGTATCTCTAAAAAAACTTTGGTAGGCTTCGACTAAAGAAAAAAATAGAATTCATCAACACTTTCGATTTAAATAAATAATTTTGCAAACTAGAAAATGTCTACAGTTTTAGAGTAAATCATAATTTTTTGTATATTTACTTACAGCACGTTTAACAATAAAGATAATAAATATGTACAGATAATAATTAAGATATACTTACGTTATTCTTAAATTTAAACTAGGAACGAAGAATGTACTTATGTTATTAACAAATCTTACAAGAAAAACTTACACAAGTGTTTGTCATGTTGGAGTCTATAAGCAAGTACGTTATACTAGCTACCTGTTTATATAAAATGAACCGTTACCTAATTATGCGATATTAGGCAAATTTTAATTATTTTTTACATACCATTATTATCTACTCATTTTTTAAATAATGAGTCGTAGCAATAAGACGAGACGACTCAGTAATAAGTATCGACATTCATTGGCATTCGCTGCGATATTGTTTTCGTTACGAACGCTGTATCGACGCCTTACATTACAGTACTACAAACCCAGTAATCGTCGTATTACGATTATGAATGTGAATTCGGTGATTCCATTGAAACTATGTGCATTGTGAGAATACTGTAGACTAAGGGCGTTTCTTTTTGTAATTTGGACTTCCCAATCAATGTCATAATAATGGAAAGATCAAGTCAGCACCAATTCATAGCTATTCAAAAGGCTGCTGCCAAAGTGGTGGCGGAGGCGGTAGCGGGAATAGCGACGGCTATGTACTGATAGCCAATGATGGGCGTGGAGGTGCATGTTGTGCTGTGTGTGCTGTAGCATGCTGTGAACCATGAGGCGAAGCTGGTGGTGGGGTGCCTGCTCCCGGAGAACATGTCACTTTTCCCATAAATGAACGGATGTCGTCAAAGTATGCGTCTTCGCGCTCTATGTCCGTCGAGCTCGGCGAGTCTCCGCCTTCTGCTTCGTGTTTCTTCAAGTGTCTATCCAGGTTCGTTTGCTGCCCGAAACACCTATCACACAAGGGACATCTAAATGGTCGTTCCTTGTTATGTATATTTCTTACGTGCCTTTGTAAATTGGACGAGATGGAAAACGATCTCTTGCAGTATTTACAATTGTAGGGCTGCTCTCCGGTATGAGTACGGAGATGGCGCGTCAGATTTGCACTACGAGGAAACACTTTCCCGCAGAACTTGCAAGCGTACCGGTCTCGAAGTTTACCCGAACCAGCGCTCAATTCACGAAACTTAGCGTATGCGCTCGGTTGCCGTTCCGGCCCGTCAGTACCGAGAAGTGGGGATAAAAAATTGAACGGACTCGGAACGTAGGGTGAGTGTGAAGTACTCAGTAACGAATCAGTCGTGTGGAAGGACGGAAATCGTGGCCGATATATAGCATCGATGATATTGTCGTGTTGTGGGTGGACGGGCATTGGGAAAGCGAGAGGTTGTGATACCATCGCAGGGGAATCTTCACATTTTGGTTCAACTGCCTCTACATCTACGTCTGTGGTATCATTTTCAGGAGTTTTACTTCGCTCTACAGGACTCTCGGGTGGCGAGAATGATTTGATCGATGAGTTACGGAAGGAACGATCGTCATTATCCACTTCGGAGTCCCTATCACTTTGCTTTCGTGACACCGATAAATCTAGAGGTTGATCTCCTTGATCTTTTTTAATGTCTTCATCCACATCAGAATATTCCGAGATTTTGTCATCACTTGTTACACTCTTTGACAAGTCTTTCGGAGAGGGAGAATCGGACTTAATTCTCTTGATATCATTGTTGTTATGTTTCAAGGTGAAATTAAAAGGTGATTTTCTTTTCAAATCATCTCTAGTGAAATTGAATGGAGCTATAGGTGTTGGCATAGAAATGACTGGTGACGGACGTTGCTGAGGAATATCTTCAATTGAAGGAGATGATTGTTTAGAATATGAGTTCTGTGTCTTGTTTGGTGTTATTCTGTCCGAAATATCATTATTTCTTCTATTATTGCAATCAAAATCTATATCTTTATTCTTCTTAACATCATCTAAAGATGTGGAGCTGTCCATGCTCTTTACAGATAAACGCCCTTCTTGTTGCTTGGAGACCATATTGGCGTTAGATAAAGCTATGTCGTGTTCCATAGCTAGCCTCGCGCCTTGAACATTGAATAACAAAGGATTTAAGAATTCTGGTTGACAAGCAGCTGCCGCAGCAGAAAAAAGTGCAGGATAATGCGCGAAGGTATTATATGGTAATGGCAAAGCCGGTCCCCTGTATAAAGGGAACGGATTGGAATTGCCCGGATTATTCATGCCTACGTTTGGTAGATGTGGCATCTGCGGCAGACCATGTGGCGTTTGTCCTCGTAGATTGACGCTGGCAGCTGTAGCAGTATCACAGAAGCGCTTATGCTTTGTAAGAGATGCGTATGAGTTAAATGACTGTCCGCATTTTCCACACTCAACCAGAGCTCTGCAGGCGACGTGCATTCGCTTATGACGGCACAGATTCGAAAACTGGGTGTAAGCCTGAAAAGATAGAAATTAAACATTATTTTTTTATATATATTAGAGGGGGCAAAACGCACATATGGGTCACCTGATGGTAAGTGGACACCACAGCCTATAGACATCAGTAACACCAAAGGGTCACTGATCTGAAGTGTCGTATAAAAGATTGCCGATAGATGCAAACAATATAAAAACCATTCATTGTAGATGTCTAAGGGAAATGCTATCGTTTAGCAGTAAAAGTTTTATGTCTGAAACGGTAGTTGTAAGCTTATTATATTTCTACAAGTATGAGAGATCTTTAGGAAGCTCCTAATCAGATGCTGCTAATCAGCAGGCGACTCGTATGGAAAACTACTTATATAGCAAACCTTATCATAACAGCTTATGTACAGCGGTCGACACTAGAGGATTGTGGTAGAATAAGGAGAAGCTGTGGGTTAAGGTTGTTTCACATCAGGTAGGCCGAATGATTGTTTACCGCCAGCATAGCATAATACAATATTACAATGGTTGGCTAAAAAACATTCATAAAATAATCTAATTTAGGTCTAAAAGGAATATTACACGGTACTTACTTTAAAGCAGACCTTGCACTGGAATGGCTTGACGCTGGAGTGTATATGCGTGTGTTGTTTCAGGCCTGACGATGTGGCGAAGGTCTTCCCGCACTCAGGACAGGCGTGGCTCCTGGCACCGACGTGCTGCGCGCGGATGTGGCGCTGGAGGTTGGAAGGATCGGTAAATACCTGCAATAATGTCAGGTTTCGGCTACCGTTATATCTTTGGTTCAAATAGCATATGGCAATATTGTTTAGGACTGATGCAGAAGCTACATACAAAAAGACATTATCCGACCATGATTGATTATAGCATAGTATACCAGGCGGACCGTAAACTTGTTTGTCACCTTAGAGGTATAAATATATAATATAGTCTGTTTTACAGTTTTGTAAGGAGAATTGTAACATGCTTGTATTGTATATAAAAGACTCACTTCATCCCTAGAGTCAAATGCACACGAATTACTTTGCCCATTACCTCTTTCCACTGTGGAAAAGAGAATGCAGGACTCCGTTATATTTAATCATCAGTCCGATCGGAGAGAACTTCCATTGTAAAGAAGACCGCAGTCAAATAACATTTTCCTGGAGGATTGTTGTGCGGCTGCAAGGTTACCAGTTTAAAATTGCTGCGTTACTATCGTGATTTGCAGTAGACCAGCCATACTTATTCTACCGTAGGTTTAAGGAGCTATTGTAACCTTCACATTAAGTGAGTCGAATGGTTCTTGGCTTACAGGTCTAGAAATTACTTATAGGTCTCGTAAAAGCGGTTCTTTATTATCTTCAATCTGTTTTACTTTTAATTATCCACAAAGTATTGATAATGAAGGTACTTTAGTGAAATTAACCATATGTTACTTTATTTTTCATATAATTACTTTAATCAAATGTAACTTTTAGGGTTAAAGATATAATTTACCTTGGGACAATTCTCGCATGGATATTTCCTGATGTCCGTATGGGCAAGAGCACGGTGTCGCAGTAGCAAAGCCCGGGAACTGTACGCACGGTTACAAAGTTCGCAGTGGAAAGCTCCTGAAGGCTGAGCGTGAGCTTGGACCAAGTGCCGGTCGAGACTGAAAATAATAATAGAAAAATATTATAGTTCGATTTGTTTTCAAGCGAAATAGATAAGAGCATTTTGCCATGCTAATTGGGAATCGGCGTAGACTAGAGTTTTCAAGGCACCCAGAGTTCCAAGCTCAGTTTAACGATAGGCATCTATCGACCTATCGACAGCAGCCGGAAGCGACAATTTGATGTAATAAATAAACCTCCACCAACTCAATTCAAGATTAATAATATAGTAGTTTCTTATTTCGTTAATACTTATTGACTAATCCTACATCAATACTCAAAAGATTTTAGAAGACATTTTTAAGGGACATCTAACAAGAAAATATACATACCGCTTACATTAGGTCTACTTAGGCCAAATAACAACTTCCTGGGGATACTTGAAAGTGTGTAATTTGTATCAGTAAGCTTTCGAGGAGTTTCTATGCTAGCAGCATGGCAACATTAACGCAATACTACATGTATTTACTACCTATACACCCTGCTGATTATTGAATTGAGGTACTACACTACGCGATACTACATGTATTTATACGGTACTTCATATCAGGTGGGTTGTAAGCTTTTTTACCTCCCTATGTAGTAATAAAAAAAAGTTTCGGTGACACTTGATCACCGGCACTATCTTCTTATAAGCTTCCTGTTGACCTTACTGTCTTGCAGGAGCTCTGTTGAGCTCCTGAGACAGTACAGACAGACAGATAGGTAACTATTCCTTGGAGGATAACAATCCTCTAAGGAATAGTACCTATTTTGTTGCGAAATTTTGTATAAGATGGAAGCCCTTCTCAATCGGTCTGGTCCTGATTAAATATATAACCTTACCTCTCATAATTCTGAGCAGCTCTGCATAACACTGAGTACTTATCAAAAAGTACTTATTGAAATAACTACATACAACTTAAATACATTGAAATGTACATTATATTGAGTAAACATTAACAAAAAATAAGCGATCCAATTAAAATTAAATTACATTTCGTTCTCAAAACGTTAAATGTATGTAAATCAGAGCAAGAATAACAGCATCGATTAACGAGAAAATTGCCCAAGAATCGCGAGCGCCGCCGCCGCCGCCGAAGGCACATTCGGTGGCACGTCTGTCATAACATAGTGCCCTTTGCTTTTGTTCGGCTTAATAACGAATATTATCTTCATTCTACCGTTTTGCTACAGTATTTTACTACAGTCTTGACTGACAGTTTGACTAGGAACTTTGAAAATCGACTTCGTGAATCATCTATTATTGAGATAGCGCAGTATTTTACTGTAGTGTGCCGCTCTTTTGTTTCGATTAATTTATTAGACATTTGTCTATCTATGTTTTCACGCCAAGTCCCTTGCAGTGTAGGCAGAGAGAACTGAGCGCCACGTAATTCGGCCCTTACACGTATTACTCACTTCTAACGTTCATAGCTCTTTTTATGCACTTTCTCAGGTTCCTGTGGCTCCTGACACCACTTTCTTATAACACACAACCAATTTGGTCGTGGTAGTTGGTAATTTGTACAGAATCTATTAAATATAAGATCAATAAAAATGCATTGCGCTTAATAAGTAGTTTTAAAGTTTCTTACGCATTTTTGGGATGTAACTTATTTAACATACTAATATACGACAGATAACTAAAGTTTCAATTATTACTAAATGTGGCTAATAGAGGCAATCCAAACTATGGTTATGAGTACTCGTAATTATTAATAATTGCTATGATTTTATGACCAACAAACTGATTTTCGTATTATAATATTTATAAATCTATTACAACTAATGACTAACTAAAATATATATTAAAAAAATGCAATATCGATGATAATCTTAGTTCAGTTTAGTTCATTGTAAATTATATTATCATATCAACTTGTACAGCGATTATTGTTATTTTTCCTCACTCTGACCTTTAGTTACTTAATTAACATGGGATAAGTATCTTAATTAAAAGATATACGTGATATTCATTACAATGCGTTTTTCTCTAAGATTTAGTCACAGGCAATACGGTAACAAACACCGCAACCACTTTTATTAGCAAGTATTAATGCCCTCATGTATATACTCGTATATAAAGGATAAATCTTGATCTTTATTCAAATTACTACGCAGATATTTATCTTCATCTTGCATTCAAATCGTTGATTAAGTGTATCACTACTACAGATGTCTCTTTTAGAAAGTGAGAAGATCACTAACGAACTAGTTAGCGAACCAACCTGCTACCTGGCAATTTACAGGAAAAGACTGAGCACTAACATCTTTACGCATCTGGACCGCCTACACGAAGATAACCTAAAGCCTCGCTCTATATATAATTCAGACGTGTTATGATTCCAAATGGCGAATGTATGAATTTACTTTTGTTACAAATTCAACACGCACGCATTTTACGACTTTTATTTATAACAATAAGGAATAACCTCTACAGTTTCATGATGTATGTACTTCGTTTTATTTCCGCACATGTTGAGCTCCGTCAACACAACAATTTATTCAGACGTTTGATGGAAAACGTATATCATTTGCAAAACGTTCTCAGTGAGTCTCCTTGGCATAACTAGTCTACCACACGCAACCCTAGCTGCCTGCGGCTGTTTTCTAGCGCACCTGTCGTGCCGAGATTTACTACTGTCTTTTATTTCATTGCTCGTTTGAATCGCAGATACAGGATGAAAGTGAGACTTTGGCGGAAGTCGATGTCGAATCGTTCGATACGCTCGTCATTCTGGATGGGTCGGATGACGCGTTTTCACTCTTGCTGACGGCGAGCCCGTCGCCGTATCTTTTAATTAATCTAAGGAATAAAATCTAACATCGGTAATGGTTCCGTCGCTTACATGTTGTTCGTGAGGCCATTGCTCAGCATCTGTTCTGTTGACTACCGAACTAAGATCAGATTATTTTTATCAATCTCTGTATTCAAATACATTTCACATTAAAAGTATATGAAAGTAACGGCTTCATTAGGGATTAGAGAATGGTAAATAACAAAGCAGATGCCTCTGAGGTTATACAACAATATAGTAAATGGAATAGAATATAATTTTCCGTATATAATTTTAAGCGAAAACGGATAAAAGATGGCTATATTCTTTACAAAGGGGCTCCTAAGGAGCGTTATCAACGGGGATGGCAACGCGCGAGTGACACTTCTCATGTTTCACGCGTCTATAGGCTATGGTAACCGCTTTACATCAGGCGAGCCGTATGCTTGTTTGACACCCGACGTGGTATTCATGTTCTAATCATAAAAGTAAATCAACCACTTTCAATCACACAAATGTTCATGGCGGTATTAAATTGTTGAAGGAATAGATGATTCTAAAGTTGGTACATACTCGTAGAAGAAAAAGAAGGGACTCTTCTCACTTCTTTATACCTTTGGTTATTAAACTGTCAATACCGAGTCGATTTTTATAAAGCGTACAATTTGTATAAAAAGCGTATATTGCAAACACAAACCAGCCTTTCTCAAAGGAGACGATAAAATTATGAATCTTAATGCGGGGTGTTAATAGCCGATGTTCGAAAACAGATATAAAAAAACGATTTACTGATATTTTAAATCGAATGTATAATGTTTCAGTATTGATAAATGGCAATTGCAACAGTAATTTTGAAAGCAATAAATGCAATAATGCATTTTAATAAATTTGTGAAGCACTAGAAATTTTTCATCTGAAAATGGGCGATTGTTATATTTTAAATAAATTTAGCCACATTTACTCTGGCCTATAACTTTAACATTAAATGGCTTCTACTTCGTACGCTAATATATTACATAAATTTATTCATGAGAATAGGGAATCATTGAATCGCAATGTTCAAGATGTCGCAGAAATGGGACCGGTGTACTGAGCGACCGGCTTCGGCCTATCTTTGTCACCAGTCTCTGTCGTTTTTATTCTGTCATGTGAATCTTATCATATAATAATTGTCTAGATTAAGCGAGAAAAAATAAATTATTAGCAATAAATGGCAGTAGGAAAAATAAGAGACATTTGAACTAATAAGCAATTTTAAGTATTAGCCAAGTATTATGTACACGTTCAAGCTATTGACGCACACCCGCGGGCCGCTTTAAAACAGCGGCTGCTATCTGCCAGGCGATCGTCTACATCCGCACGTATTTTAGGATTCCGCCTAATGTGAAGAAGTTATTGAATCCTCTGGAGCCTTGCAAAACAAGTTATGCGAGGCTAGGCTACAATACATCACTATCATACTAGGCTACAAAAATCGTTACAATCGGGCCAGGTGGCACGTTTGTGTTTTTCACATTCGACATAATATAAAAAATATCATGTTCCTCAGAACTATCAGAGATTGTTTGGTAATAAGTCTTGCATATAAGCTAGTAAACTGAAAGTTCAGTAAAACAGCCCGGTCCAACAGTTTAACGTTCCCTCTGAAGCACGTAGAAACTCAATATTAGTAAACTCATCCATAAACGGCTTGTGGTCGAAGCTGCGGAACTTGCGTGTTCGATTAGACGCCATCGAGCTCGTCATTTTTACACTGATGTTGTGATAAAATGTTCTCAAATAAAAATCCAAATCAAATACAATTGGCGAAAATATCGTGTAACGTGCACAAAAGACAGTTTATGAGACGTAGTGCGCATCAAACCAGCCCGTCAGGGTAAGTGCCTCTACCTCACTTAAATAAAAACTACAGACATATAACGCAGCCTGGAGAGTTATGTTCCTGTGTGTGAGTTAAATCACAGGTAAACTCCTAAGTTGCTGCGTTAGCATCGCGCGAGTGATACTTAATTTATTGCAAGTATTCATAGGTTGCAGTAAACGCTTTACATCAGGTGAGCCGTATGCGAAAAAGACATTTATTGCACCTGAAAATCTTCCCCTTTTCCCCTTTTCAAAGTCAATAAATACTCTACTGAACCCACCGCACATTCTCATAAAATCGTTATTACCCGAACAACATCTGAGTAAACGTTTCCAACAGAGATCGATTGTGTACCTCATAATTGCACTTGCGTAATTGCAGTTATCTACAATTGAAAGTGTTGCACGTGTTTTTTCTATCGACATCGGAATTCGACTATTTAATATGCCATCGGCTACTTTTTCACTTACCAAGATTTATTTTATTTTTGAGTTACACTCTTTCCATTGATAATAGATTGGATGTGTTAGATTAACATGTTAATAACTTCTTAGTAGACCGTAGAAAGCATTAAGACGTTGACGGGTTTTTATGCATAACTTCGGATAAAAAATCGGAAACAATAATTGAGAACCGATGGAACGCAATGGCTTAGGAAATCTACTCGCCGCTACGGGACAGGAGTAAAGTAGACGCGTAGCTTTTTTTAGATAGTTCACCGATCAATATCGAGGCACTCATCGGCTTATTGGCTAAAATATCCTCCTACTGGTCAGTAGATGTGATATTTAAGCGTTAAAACACCATGTTTTGGTGAGTGACGGATGCCTTTATGCGCGGTCAAGTGGTTTATTGGTTTGTAGGCAGAAACAATTGATTGCCTAAATACATAACGCTACTGCTATAGTGTGTACAGTTTCATCGTTGTTTTCGGTATAACTCGTCATGAAATGTCCTAAAAATCTGTAACAGTGTTGCAGTTTGGATTTACTCGCTCATTGTCACCCCCGCTACTAACGCATCAATATTTCACCTAAGGGGACTATCCTAAGGGAGTCCTTCAGTTCAAGCGAATTTGAATGCAGTTTAAGCTAAGGACGCATTACTTCCCCAATTGCGATACTTTATCTCTCACTGTGTACCCTTGCGTCTGTTGCAAGGATGTACAAATTTATAATCAGATCAGCGTAGTTCATCGTAACTACTTCACACCCAAAGGTCTTTGCAGATGATTGCTTGCCTCCTGTTTCATGTGCGTTGTAATATAAAATATATACCTATACATACATACGTAAGTACGATTTTATACTACGTAAGTAAATATAGGCGAAATGGAATTTAGCCTATTGACAATATGCAAAGATTTCCCAACTCAAGATTCAAAAAAATGTCTGTTACTATTACTATAAATATAATTTAAAAATACACCAATAAGATAAAGTAT
Organism: Pyralis farinalis; assembly: GCA_947507595.1. Taxonomy (NCBI): domain Eukaryota; kingdom Metazoa; phylum Arthropoda; class Insecta; order Lepidoptera; family Pyralidae; genus Pyralis; species Pyralis farinalis. Next base: position 13,451,743 of record OX382257.1, on the reverse strand, counting down.
TAGAATTCGTGAAATCTCTGACGATAGGAATCCAAGAGAACAGCAGCAGCAGTAATCAAGTCAACCTCTCTTGGAACTGTACCTCCCTTATGAAAAGACTTAACAAAATGGACTGGAACTAATTTATTTCTGGCAAATAAATTTATATACTATGCAGAATACAAGAAACGGGCGAATATTTCGAAATCAAAAGTAAATTAAAGCGAGAAGTCTCTATCCCTGATCTAGCAATCTTCATGTTCACGATTTGATAACATCCAATGAACAACTTTCGAGTCATTTAGCTCCACCCACACTTAGCCACCGATATCGTACGAGCCACTAAAATGCTGCTAATAAATAATAAAAGCAATGCAGATTTGTTTTTTCTAAGCAGTATCAATTAATTATGTTTAGTCACGATTTGAGGGATTCATAGATATGTCTAAACTAATGTAAAGATAATGTCATGTTTAAATTTCTACACGGTTATTATTAATCGAAAATATTAGCATAGTATGCTAACTTTGATTTTTTAAAGATATCTCGTATATGTTTCGTCTAGTTTCTCCTATAATATATTTGGGTAAGTTAATGGCAGCGCAAGATGCAATACAACGAAAAATAAGCGACTATAAATCAAAAACAAGTGGTTGAAGATAAATAATACAAGTACATTTATATAAAATTTTGACCTTTCTGCTGCCCAAACTTGTTAAATGTCCATTGTATGAACTTTGGCATATAATATACGATTTTAAGTAGAGTGCTTCTGGCGTTAAAATTTCAAGTTGTGAAACTGGAGCTGTTTATGTTAATTATTTCGCGGAAATATTTTTTACAGCTTTCAATATTTCAAAGCTTTTTGTCAACTATAATAACATATTGTTGTGTAATCAATATTAAAAGAGAAAAATGGATATAAATGTGATGTCCAACTTAAAAACTAGATTATTCTAGTTCATGCTACATTTTAGTAGCCTATTGTACTAATGATGTACTACCAACGATCGTGCTTACATTTTAATAATCGATTGTAGATCCATAGCCAACAATTGGTTTAGAAATTCTATAACTCGGCCGGTGGATGTCAAGATGAAGATAACAATATAATACATACGAATGCATATTACCAATGTCAAAACCACGAAATTCAAAGTTAACTTTTTATCTGGTTATTGTTACTACTACTAATTACATATTTATATTGTTATCTTGAAGGCAGATGAAATGTTTTGAAGTACACACATCAAAAGTGTCTAGGGATCAAGCATTTTTATGCGGATTTCTTGAGATTGAGATGTGGCTTTGTAATAAAAAAATATATAAAATATATAAACGTAAACGACACTGGAGAACCCCTGGACGCCAACAGCGATTAAAATCCTGCCAGGAAGTCCATCCTTATAGTGGTGGAACCATCATGGTATGGGCGGGTATTTGGATCGGCGGAAGAACTGAGTTGATTTGGATCAGAGGCAACCTCAACGCTCAAATTTATGCTGAGACGATTGTATTAGACGTGATCGTTCCTCTACAAGTGCAAATCGGTCCCTTATTTCAGTTAATGCATGATAATGCACGACCGCACACCGCAAGAGTTGTAAGACAGACTCTCGCCGCAGCTAACATCAATGTCATGCCCTGGCCTGCTCAGTCGCCAGACTTGAACCCGATTGAGCATGCATGGGATATGCTACAGAGAAGAGCTCTGCCGAATATGGAGGGTATCCAGTCGCAAGAAGACCTTTTTTTGTTGTTGCAACGAACATGGGCGGCCATTCCACAGCGTGATTTGGATGAACTCATTTTGAGTATGCCAAACCGATGTTCTTGTGTTGTTAGTGTTCGCGGTAGAAACACGGATTATTAATTGTTTAAGTTACCCAATAAAATTTTAAAGAAAACTGTTATTTCAGTCTTTTTTTCGAACTTTAATGTTAGTGGTTCAAATGTCAAAAATCCCTTTATTATGAAAATGGCAAATTTCTTTATTAATGCAAAGGTGACTTGGTTTATCGTTACTGTAGACAAACGAAAACACTTTATTTGATGAATCCTTAAAGAAAATTTTCATTAATATCAATCAGGAGAAAAGTTATTGCAAAAATATATGTTGATCCCTAGACACTTTTGATGTGTGTACATACGCAAACGAAACAAACTGCTACCTCCAGTTCTAATGGCTAAAAGTGCAGCCCCAGGAACAGAATTATATCCTTTTTATACTAACCCAACCCTATCTACATAATATTGGCCAATTATTTAAGCCGTCTTACTATCGGTAGGTGTAATATTATCATTATATCTTTCTATAATTCAAAGAGTATAGTAGAATAACAAAGATTGTGGTCTCCTACTGCCTCTGAGTTAACTGCATTTTGGATTGCAGTAAATGGCTTTAATTATTTTCTATGTAATTTATATTTTGTTTCATTAACATTTAAAAATTGATTTTGTATTAGCATTCACCAAAGACAATGAATCTTAAGCATGAACTATGATAAACCAAGGAATTGTTCTTAATTATAAAACCTACTACAATTTTGCTCGTTTTATTACAATCGGATGTTATAAAACGATCTAATCAAAATATTTCATAGCTAAACGAGCCGTACTTACGCAAAACCGCATACCAACTCAAATTAAGTGTATCATAAACTAGATCGATAAATAACATAAATCTGTGATGGGCAAATAACAATAATTGTATGAAAGTGCCGATCACTAACGGATAGCCTATAATTCTGCTTTGACTTCGCAATGGCTGATCAAACTGATATCGATTTGAGGTGTGACAGAACCAATGATCATTCGAATAGTGACAATTGAGCCATAGAATAACAGAGGAGTCACTTAGTATATACAAATAATAGAATCACACAAATTTCGGCCACTAGTATTAATGTACATATTTGAATATCTAAATTATATCTTCACGCCAAATCCCTATAGGTAGGATTTATTACAGCAATTTTAGAACACGAAATAAAGTTTCATGGAAAATTTTACACTATCTAGGTAGTTAAGACTTCTACATCAGCCATTTAGCCATATAGACTTTGACAAATAAGTACAACAACGTAACGTTCTGCGATGATAAATTAAAATTAACGAAGTTGGCGTTTTATGAAAAACAAAAAGGAGTGTGCAATGAACCCCACGGCTGAAGTAAAACTTCCTTAGCTCCATAGTGTGATACAGACAATAGGCCTGCACTGTGTCTTAGATATACAAAACTTAACTCGCTGTGAGAGAAAGAAAATGTGTGCTCGCACCTCTCTCTCTCTTGTCTCTACAACAATATACGAAACGTAACTCTCTCTCTTTCTATCTTCACTAACTTATATCTCCCTCTCAACTTCCGTTCGCCTCGCCCGATCACACTTTTCGTAACGCTCTCGTCACGCATTCACCAGCTTACTCCCCAAGTAAAGCGCGCGTAAAGAAGTTTTACTTCAAAAACCTTTTTTATGGATATTATAAACTTTTCAAAGATTTCTAAATTTTAATTCATTTATATTAGAATATGACTCGTCTAATGCCTTTAATATCACTCTATAAGTTAAAATTAGTGAACAAAATTGTAACTAACAACTATAGCACTATTATCGCACACAAGTACATATTTAAGCTAACATCGAAACAAGTGTTACTTCTGTATTTATTTAGTCAATCGAGTTGTGACGAAAGTAAGAGTCTAAGTAAAAGATCGATAAGAGATTACAATGGAGTTTCGTAACATTGATGCATTACATGCCTGGACAGGTATTAGGATCACGCGTGACAACATAATTTGAGATATCGATATTAGTATCTCGACTTGATGATTTATCTCTCTGCTAGCTGCTCGTTGTTAAAAATGTGTAACTTTGAATAAAAAAACCTGATTGAGAATTTGAAAGCTTATATTTTTTATGAATCCACAAATCATTAACAGAAAAACACAGTTACAGAAGGCTTATTTACAAATCTGTGTGTTAGCAAAGAAGGCGCCAGCGACAGAGTTCTGTGGAGAATTGATACATAGACAGACAGTGCGCTTGTACACATGATATAAAAATACTACCCGAACTTAAGCAGAAGAAGAGTCTGATCGGGTATTTTTGGTTCAATAATCGTCTGTGAAATCACTTTTTCATGGCAAATTATATATTTATCGAGTTCAATTGCAACTAATCTTTAAAAATACAATATATAATTTTCATACGTTTATCTAATTTCAGTTTCAGTTCAGTATTAGGCGATAATATAGCCATATTATAACGAAAAAACATTAATATTTTTTTATAAAATGAAAAATAAACAAAGCTATGATTACTGATCGATGTGCTGATGTCCTATAAATGTTGGAAACGTTTAAAACGATAGTGATGTGGCGATAAGCGCGAGGATATGTTAAAACGGTGCATGTCGATAATCTCGATACTGCATTATTGATGAGCACGGACGCCGCTTCAATAGAATATGATGACACACATACCAATACAGCCTTCTGCCGGTTGTCGCACTGATGATAAATTCATGATAGTACTTTTATTTGTAGAGCAATTAATTTTATTGTTATGTGTACAGATATGAAATCTATTAGATAACTATACTATATATTCATAATCTATTCGTCTCATGTTGTTATCTACCTAACCCGGCCATAAATTGACAGCACATGAATATGCATTTATTTTTTATGAAGTAATATAATGTTAATAAAACTTATATGTATATATTTATGGAAGTCTCAGCAAAAAATAAAAAACCGATTCAATTAGAAATAGCCACTTTTGGCTTTGATACAGGCCTTTAATCTGTCTGGCTACCAATCTATAGTTTTGCCCACTGTTTTCATGGGAAATTTAACCACTGCTTGCACCAAGGATTTCTTTAAAGGCACAATGTCGGCATGTTGTTTCGAGCGGGCTATGTGCTCTAAAACTGACCATAATTTGTAGTCTAAGGGGTTCAGATCTGGGATAGACGAGGACCAATCTTCAGCTCTAAAGTCCGGAACGTTGGATTCGAGCCAGGCTTGGGTAGTTCATGCCTTGTAACCAGGTGCAGAGTCCTGTTGGAAAGTCCACGGTACATTTTAAAAAAATGTATTGCTGAGATGTTTCACAACACGATCCAAGACAGTCTCTTGATACTCTTTGGCTGAAGTCTTCACTCCTTTTCCACAAAATCGAAGCTTTATAACTCCTAGATATGACACACCCACTAAATCACTACAGACGCAGGATGATGACCACGTTGTACCTTTCTGACCACTTGGACGTCTGACATGTCCTATATATGGATGATAAGCGCCGAGCTACAGGTCTTATTTTGTTATACGCGACAGAGACCTAGCGAAAATCTTCATTTCTCACGATATGATTTTTTGTTTCCTAATTGGGTTTCGGCATATTCTGGCTTTAACAGCATTAACAGCCTTCGTAGTTCTAACAGTACGTTGTCGCCCCGATCTTTTATGGTCTTCGACAGAGGAAGAGTTGATATATCTGTCGGTAGTACGATTTACGAACATACGGCTGATACAAAGCTTTTGAAGTTTCTTGAATATGACCGACGGCTTCATACCCACTTTGTGCAAGGCAATCACTGCAATCCTATTTTTTTTTACACCCCATTTCATATTGTAAACACCAAAAAGATATAAAATATGTAATAATTGAAGATTTGAAAAAAGAAAAAATTCTATGTAACATTATTTATGGCCAGGGTAGTTATACTAATAAAATAAAGGGTAACAGTTTCTTTATTTGTCTCAATGCTCTCTCTGAAACTACTAGTCGTGTTTAGTATAAAAAAATATATAAGTAGATTTCGGAATATGCGTGGACTTATTTGTACATATTTGTATGTTTATTCTATATAAAATATTTACGTAAATATATGCTGAAATAATTTTTTATACTCATTCATACCATTTCTTAAATCAATAGTAATTAATTAATAAAAAATAGGAAAAAGGAAAAAGGAAATAAGATATAAATATAAAAGACGTGAAAGAGCACTATAGAGTTGAAAGTAAACTAAAAAATCAGAAGCATCTTGCATCAAAACAGTGCTTAATGTAACAGATGTCGAGACAACGTCGCGTGCCCTCGCCTACCGACAACAAATCATCGAAGCTTATCGAATGAGTACATCTCTACTGCTAAATAAATCGTTACTGAACCGTTCTAGGCGACCAAATAATATTAATGGCCAGAGGTTAATAGTTTCGAAGACGTTTGAAATTGATCGACTTCTGGACTCGACTCACCGAGCGCTCGAATGAATTACCGAGATTGAGTCTACCGATGAGTTATTTATACTTAATTTCGATTGGATGTAAATATGCATAGTAATTTATTGATTTCAGGTGGTCTACGGCTATTACTATTATTAAATATATATTTATAATTATTCCTTTTACTCATTTTTCGAAATATGTAGTATAATTTAAATGCGCATATTAAAAGAACCAGTTGTAACGTAGAATACAAAGTCCTATCACGTGGATTATCTCACAAAATTAAGTTTAAATAAAATTAAGATTCCTGAATTCTTGGATTGCGTCAACCCTTGTCGCTCTCATGCTTTTATTTTGTAACTTTCATATACCATCATCATAATTACTATACTATATCATAAATACTTATATAACATTAGGCGCCAAAAGTTTTAGCCTATTATTCATACGACACTTTTAGTTTTCAAATTCAAATTTTATGAAGATTCGCATTACAAAACTTTTCTCGGTTATAGTGTATTGAAAAGTTGTATGGATATTCATTACGCAACTGCTGCTTTCTGAAATTGTGATACTGATTGTAGTTTTAAAATTGGAACATTTTCTAATAGGAGTAGAAAAATATTGTAGTAGAATGTCAATTATACTGGTGCTGATGATGAAATTTAATTTATAATGCCAGCGACTGATCTTATGTCTAACAGTAATTTCGAACTGACTGACTTCGCTTATAAAAGAGACAAAGTATCTTCGAGTAGACAGAAAGTACTGCTTATTGGCAATCATTAAGTCACCGAGCGCTTTCAGCTATTTTACGTTTTGGGTGGTGATATAGAAAGTACATAGTCTTAGGTTTTTGCGATTGTTATACTTTTTTTTTTATATTGGCTCAGCATAGTGGCTCCTCTTCGCCTGTTGGTAAGCGAAAAGGAGAGCATTAAAATTATATATTGAATTAAACAACTTTTAACGGAAATATCGCACGTGTTTTATTTATTTTATTGAACCTGACGTTTCGAATGCTTTGCAGCGTCCGTGGTCGCAGGAAGACTAAGGTGACATTTGTCTTACATTTGTTTTTTTTTTGTTCTTTTTATCCCAGAGGGGAAAGGCAAAGGGATCTAGCCCATACAGACAAGTCTTCAGTTTAGAACCATTTGAAAATCTTAATTCTATGTTCCAGCTTCAGGAACTGTGCTGAAAAAAATACTTGGGAAGGGTATCTACACCTAATCAACCCAATTTAAATACCACCCGTAAAACGATAGTGATTTTTACAAAGTTTTCTTGATGAACTTGTTCACGTCTTCAAAAAAGTGCATAATCGTATTATATTTGAGTTTTTTCGTTACTGTATAATTTCACTAGTACTTATGTTACAATATACTATCGGAATTTTCACATAAAACTAATTTTATACTGAATTATAAAATTTCAAGTATAACAACAATGTCACTCGTCAAAACCGCGGAAAGAATTCCCTAAAAAATTTACATTGGTTATTCAATTATTACATCTATCGACATGGATGGATTAATTATATACGTTCCGATTCACACAAAAATTGCTCACGGTGTCCAAATGGTTTTGAGTAGATCTCTGGGTTTGTGACTTGATTATTTTTAGAACTGGATCTGGATGGATGGTTGACAAGTACCACCTTTTTTGGACTGCACCGCATTTCAGTACGCATTTGGTCCTTATATAGTTCAAGACGATTCAAGAAATTTTTCAATCTCAAACACAAAATATTTTTCAGTTGACATAATTTCGAGAGATATTATTAACAGATATATTGAGCATCCGTAGTACGTACAGCAGCATACGTATAGCAGTGAATGATGAACAAATGAAGAGTAAAAATATTTTTGGGAAGAGAAATAAATAATTCATCAGATTTATTAATAAATAATTACGTGCAGATACTGCTCAGGTCGACTGCTTTTTTGTCAGAATGATCATTCACAACTATTGCTTGCTGCACTGTGACTATAATATAACGTATAATTTGTTTTTTCACACTTTTATTGTTAACTTGACTGTTAGAAAGGGGGCGTTCGTGCAGCTAAGAGCAGATCACGCTTAACGCTCGAAGTATTATTGTAACTCTTATTACATACGACATAAGAACGGTATAAAGGTCAAGGTGTTAAGTTTGGCATGCACCTAGTTGTACAACGCATTGGTAATATTGAATTATAAAATACTTACGCGTCTATGTTAGGAAATGGAGCGTCACAGAAAGAGCACCGGGGCTCCGTATTTTCTTGATCCTCGTCCTCCGGTGAAGTTTGAGTAGCGTACTTGTTGGTTGAACTCTGATGATCTGGAAATCATTAAAACAAATATTTTTACATTATTTAATTGTAACTTGCTGGTAGCTCAATAGCCCGTTGGTTTTCAGCGGGTTATCCTGCTTTACCAGTTGAAGTGACACAAGAATGTAAACTTTGTAAAACAACTCGAATACTCCAACCTATACCAATCTACAATGTATTAGCTTATACAAGTACGTTTCAATTCTCCGCGAGTTGACAAAAAATAAATGAGGGCGATCCATGCAATAATGTTGCTTGAATAATAAGTAATTAATATACGTATGTAGTAATGCAAAAAAATGATCTACGCGATAATTATCTTGATAACCTATTTATTATTTTCGTTTAAACTTTGTAAATTTTCTTTTATGAAAATTCAAGTACATTTAACGACAATTTATGTAATGGACAGACGCAAGTTCAAATAATGTCTTTTCACATTTATCTTTTGCATCAGTTTATTAGAAGTTGTACCGTAAAATTTAGAATTTACACTTCGTTTTGATAATATTTTTCCATGTGATTTTGGTTTTACGGAAAATAATAGACACTTGAACTTCCTTTTTTCTGACTGAAAATAATTAAACGAGTCTCTGGGATCGGAGTCATTACAATCTTAATGATCCAATACCGATGTATAGCATGATATGTAGCATACGAAAAGTAATCGCCGAAAATTAAGATAGCCAAAACATACGTAAATGTGCACATTTCAACTAATATCAAGAATTTTTTTTTAGGTTTACAAAGCCGACACGATATTAATCCAGGCTTTTCTTTAATTTGTTCAGGTAGGTACGTGGTTGTAGGAAAATGTTACTCAAGTACATAGCAACATACAAGCTATGTTACACGGGTCGGCATGTAAATCAATAGAAAGCCTGCAATTAAACCCGAGCACTTTCATAACAGGACGCATAAGTCTTTGTCGATACCGATGCGGTGTAGACACGAGGTTAATTTGTTATTTATTTGATGCACACCGTTGTACGATTTGTAAGGTTACTCGGGTTAAACTATTGTTGAGCTTGGAGAGATTGATTTAATTATTAACCTTGTTCATCACACCAAAATATTTGACCCAAGAACGTTTCAAAGTGTTTATGAATTAACCATAAGTAGATGATTAAATTAGTATTTTTTCATGTATTTGATATAATAAGTTCATATTTATAACAAATCGGATGAGAAATGGCGAAAAGCGAATGTGTTGCGAGATATAAGGTGATTACCGTAGTCACACGTCTATAACCAATTGTGCAACATGAGAAGTATGGCTTGCACTGCTAACGCAGTGCATTCTAGGGCTGTTTTTGCTACCTTTACCCACTAGCATGAACAAAACAATACTCAATATATTTCACTAATCAATGGTTCAATAATAATGTAGCACACAATCGAACTAATTTACTGCTATGTTTTCAATAAACAAATCTGTCTATAAAACAGGGAACCAAAATCCGAAACCGAATTATATAGCATAAAAACATGTATTATTTGTAATTGTCATTCAATTACGATAATAAATAAGTGTACTACAGCCTGCATAATGCCAAGTAGCATTTACAATTTCTAGTGGGAAAGCAGAACAGAATCGTAAGGCGCTTAACTAAGAAACTAGAAGCTGTACTTAACAATTAAGATTAAGATAGATTTTAATTACTTAAAAGTAAAATAATCTCTCCTTGTTTTATAAATAACATCGCGTAAGTATGTATTGTATTCAGACACGTATTATTTGAGAATAAATTGAAGTATGTACGGATTATACAGCCTGTGTCCAACAAGATCAGTTTATCACGAGCGGGGCGTCGGAAGTACGAACGCTCGAATTGACACATGCAGAATTATTACTAGTCACGACAGACAAAACCACGCCTAGAGCATTGTCTAACTAGCATCCGTGATAAGGCAAGGCTGAAATTACTTGCTGTTGATATCATCGCGTTAACATTTATAACCTGTATTAGTAAAAACTGTACTGTGATTTTTATGTGATCGGGGTATAATGTATTATTTAATATATAATCTTCTTTTAATGCGTCTGGTAGAAAATAAAAATTGATAATGATTTTATCAGAAGGCGATGTCAGGAACGTAATAAACCGGCGAGCATGCATTCATTGCTCTTTATAAATGTTAATGATACCCAAGCGGTTCTTCTTGTATTGTATAAACAAATGAGATACAGGAAAAATAGTGTATAATTTAGTTAGGTTGAATGAGCAAATATAACCGCGTATCTTTAAGAAAATGATATCAAAAGATTTTACGAAATAAAAATCGAACTTAAGTTTTCACATATGTAAACCGAATCTATATATTTACTTAAATAGTCTTTCGCAGTTTTTGGAATCTGTAAAATATTCTGTTACGTCTGTAAAAAACTGTTACGTCTGTAAAACATATATTTAAAATAACGCCTCCAAAGAAATTTAAAAAAATCTAATTTAAATTTGGCAATCTCCAACTATATCTTTCAGAAGACATGTAAAACTATTTTGTTCTTCTATATAAAATAATAATAAATCCACGTAGTATAAGCCAAAAAGAAACCGTACCTGAAAATCACGATAGGTGAATAAAATGAGATGCAGCAAGATCCACACTGATGTCACAGGAGTAGTTCAGAGGTCAACTGGACTGTATATGATGGTAGAATTGTAGTGACGTGTTTGTTACAAATTATCGGGGGTGGTTACCCCCACCTCACCTGCTGGGCGAGGGTTAATATGCTCACTTGACCCGACATTTGCATTGGGGAAAAAATCATCTATGCGTGACATATCCACTGGCTTTAGCTTTATTGTTTTGTGGACACTGATTTAAATACAACTGTTATAAAACGTCAAGAATTCTGTTACATCATTTTTTTGCATGTTTTTGTATAAAAATAACTTCGCGGAATAATAACGTCCAATGCTCATTTCGTAATTTTAAAGCTCTGATTTAATAATAAGACTAAGTCGGCAAACCTTTATATTTTTCGTAACTCTATAATCCATTTAACGTCTGTATTATCTCTACCTAACCTATACTCACTACTGAGATACGAGTTTCCCTTTAACAGAAAGCATTTAGAGCTAACTACACGCAGCTCAGTTTCACATTGGTGAAACCTTACCACCACTGGACTTAACAATTGTCATCCCTCTGTCATCACCAGATCGTAGGAATTGGCCATTCTATGAAATAACCGAGCAAATTGTTAAATATCGAGAATATTTTGACATGCACAGAATGGGTGTCTCACTCAATCACGAATATGATCAAATCAAGTAGATAGAGTCCTACTTCGCATGGCTGTTATTTCTACGTTAAGCTCTAAATTATCGTATTATTGTCAGCACAAATCCGATAAAGTAATTTTCATAACAACTCACAATGACTATCACAAAAATCTGTATTACTCGTAAAACTTAATTTCAAAATAATAAACGGGTGTCCCGTCTGTGAGACGGCACACAAACAATTAGATGTTAATCGTCATTGACAGACCGACAACTTTTTATCAATCAATGCAAGGTGACATCGAAAACCATCGATTAATGATTACTGTCAACTTCTTGCATTTTGTTCGTCAATGTGGGTTGTTATATATGTAAATCATGAAACATTTAGACAAAATTGGGGATTCCCAATAAAACATATGTTTTATTGGAAATCCTGTGATGTAAAGCGCTTATCGTAACCCACAGATACTTGACCCAAAACAAGACTAATTGCTTATCGTGCAAGACGATATTAGGAGCCCTAAAAACCGCGGAGCGTGCACCAAAAGAACCGTGAAGGTTAAAGCTATTAAGTAATCTGTGGTTAAAGGAGTAAGGTGCGTAATCGAATCATGTGGCGATAAGTTTTCACGTGAAAATACATATAGATAGATAATAGTAAGTCACCTATGCATTTACTACATTACTTGAGCAGTTTTCGCATGGTTGTTCCGTTAAGTTTTCCCACGGTACCACCAGATGGTGCGCCGTCAGCTCGCGCTCACCACCGTGACGGTGACTTACCGATCTTTACCACCACCCCTAGAATAACTGACGACACCTGTTGCTTCTCGATGATAGGGAACTTACCGTTTGCTTTCATAGTGTCCGTAATTATTGCATTTAACCGTGCTATTACGTAGTAAAGAGTTAAGACAAAATCAATACATTCTTAATGATTGATGAGGGTTCCGTAGCTCATAAAAAAATGGTGTTAAAATTAATATCAAATATACAAGTTTGCAATCCCTTGGAGCAGTAAAAAAATAACACTTCTACAGCACAATCAATAGATACGTTTATGTCCCGTTTATGCCACATATTTAACACAACTTACAGGGTACTGCCTGTTGACCTGTGGGCCGATTCTACTAAAAACTGCAACTGCACTGCAGCGCGGCGTGTGTCAAAATGCGTACATTTTGACGTTTCGGTATTCTGTTAAACGATCTGACAGCAGCGACGTTGCAGGAATGTTGCAGTAAATGAATCGCTATTCTGTTAAAAAACCTGCACTGCAACTGCACGTTTCCTGCAATATAATCGTATTCTGATGAATTGTTTTGACATTTGTATACCGGTGACAGAAGTTTTGAAGGAGTTTACTTGCAGTTTTGTTAACGTTACTCTTGAGCAACTTTTGCGAAGTGAAATTAATATTCTGAGGCGGTGAATTATATTTGCTTTGTTTTGGGAGATGTTTGTGGATAAATATAATTAAGTAAAGCTTATTTTCGGTTAGAAATGCCTCCACTCCGGCAACCAAGGTCAATAGTGAAACTATAGGAGTCAACATTAAATAAAAATTCAGTTTTATTAGATTGAAATATGGCAACATTTCAGGTTTTAAGTAGTTTATTTGCAGGATACGCACAGTTGCAGCGTAGTTGCAGTGTCGTTGCAGTGCAGCATACGCGCAGTTGCAGTGCAGGAAAGTTTAGTAGAATACACCTATCGGCACTGCACTATTCCTGCACGACTCAAGTGACAGACGTAAACGTGCAGTTGCAGTTATTTAGCAGAATTGGCCTACTAGAATCATGAAATTTGGCAAGAATACAAAGAAAAAGTAGTGTCATGTCATACCACAAATAAAGGAAAAATCTCAAAAACCTTAAATTTGTAGTTACATCAGAAAATAATATTTTTTTATACCACTAAGGTGGCAATCAAGCATACGGCCTGCCTGATGGTAGACAGTCACTTTAGCCTATGGACATTTACAACACCAGGGGTGTCACTCATGTGTTTCCGACCCTCTAAAAACCTCTTCACGCACATTTCTTGAAGAACTCCATGCTGTAGTCCCTTGGAAAAACCTCGGCTGGGCTTATTATTTGCTCAGCGGCGAAGGAAAACATCCTGGAGAAACTCGCACATTTATGAAATTAAATTTCGAAAGACGTGTAGCCTAACCTAAATAGTCTAGTTTTCCCTCTGGGTTGAGATCTGACAGTTGACAGTTGCTCCATGGGAAAATTAGTATCTTCGCCAAATCCTTAGGCTTAGATAGCGTGCATTGCCAGTCCTAATGAATTAGTAAACGAGATAATGCTAGGAAGAAGATGCACGAACTAAAAAATTACCATCCGCAGTAGTGTAGGTAAAATTTCATAGTATCCGTTGCGCGTGTACCAACGTGCAGCTAAGAGCACATCAAGTCTGATCCTTACAATTTGACTTTGATTTACAGAGTTTACAACAACATATAGATAGGCGGCGTAAGAATGATCAAAAGATCAAATTGGCGCTTAAGACATGTCCTTAACTTATACCAGCTTGTTACGTATCTGTTGATAGTAGACATTTACGATGCTGCGACGTTTCAGATGTGAGAACACAGATTTTATATAAATATCTATTCTCACACTATATACTGTTTGTTATACACTTGGACACTTATAATCTAATAATACGGGAATAGAACCAACATCGACACGGCCGGAATGCCCGCTGGCCCGCGGCGCTCCAACAACGCATCAGGTGCGTCGCACGCGTTGGTTCCCGTTACAGCCCGCGGTGCGAACGGGCACAGCGACCGGTACTGTCCGTTGCCAGGTCGAATTTGCATTTCAGCACTCATATATTTGCGGTTTGTTTAACTTTTGAAGGCAATTTTCCTAAATGACGTTAAAATTAGTGATAAAGACTTTTTTATACAATGTCAGGAGATAAAAAATGACCAACACTTTTTAGCATGAGTTATAAAGATAATTTTTATTTACTTAATAATGTTATGAAATGCTATTTCTATCTACTCATCAGGTGAGCTAACAAGTTTCCACTACTGCTGTCAATTCAACAACACCTCTTATTTCTTACTAGTAATCTCACGCACTCACAAAATCACAACAAGCATTCAGAGATTTGTTATTTGACTAAGATTTACTATAAGGTGGCTTATATTATAGCTTATTGAGAAAACACAGCGCTTAAAATTTGATATCATTTCAGGTTTCATTAAGAAGTTAGCTATTTTTTGAATTGACACTTTTAAACCTACAGGCTCCCATAGGCTATGGAAATTGCTCACCATTATGCCTTCGCTGTATATGCAAAACAAGTCTTTTTTTATGATAGTAGTAGATAGAAATTACATTTCATAACATTATTAAGTAAACAAAAATTATCTTTAAAACTCATGCTAAAAACTGTTGAGCTATATCAAAATTAATGCTGTATCCTGTAGACTTGTTTTTATGCCTACAAGACACAGGACGTTATCCGGTTTACATAAGACAACCAATTAATATACGATAGAAGTTCACAATTCCGTAAATTAACGCGTTATTATTGCATTCTCTCAAGTCATCAGTTCAATTTGGTGGGGATCCAAGCGACATTTTCTAGTCTGTTAAAGCAATTCAATAATATTAACTTTCTCGTCCGATTGATTCTTATAGGATTTTCGTATTTTACACTGTAATTAATATACGCCTTAATAATCAAAATATTCTACAAAATATAATACATGCAGTATAGATCTAAGGTTCGTCCGAGATACATAGGCTTTTATTTAAGTTACAATATATATATATATATATATATATATATATATATGTATGTATATATATATATATATAAAGATAACGAACTATACAAACCAGATTAATTTACTGAAAACACATTGAAAGCTAGATTATCAGACAAAATCCGTTATAGTCATTATTTTGATCTCACTATAAAGCGCACCAAATATAGGATTGTAAAGAATTATTTAATTTTGCGTAACATCAAGATAGCAGCACCGGTCTAATCTGCTGACAAAATTAGATGAATAGCTCCCGTACCAGATTCAACCCTTCTCTGGGGGCGGTGATATTAAATTGAAATATTTTTATTTTATTGTCCATAATATTTATTTGATTGTTAAATAAATACGCGATGTGGGACGCCGAGCGATTGTACTCAGTTTAATGGGGGAGTCCGTCTATTGTTGTCGGTTAATTTTTTGATTAATCATTCCATTTCGTTGCAACTCTATGACGTTTCAATTTTTGCGTTCGCTTTTGTTTGTGCAATGGCGCGTGTCTGCACAATATGTAGGTGGTTTTCAGCTTAATGCTAATGATTTCAATGGACGATTTAGATCGCGACGAGAAGAGAACATTATAAAATATAAATGTAAGACAAGTTTTGTTCAGAGAATCCTTTAGATTTTTTTTTTTAATGCGTGAAAATTCGTTACATTATCGTCAACAAACGAGTGACGACCCTGATATTGCACGTGTTAATAGGCTAAGATAACTGCTTATCATCAGATATATCAGGCTTGTTTACTACCACAGTATTCTATAAAAATATATTAATGACAGTGCATTATATATACTCTGTTTTTTGATTACTACCATTTAAATTAAGTATTTAAAAAAAGACCTGTCAGTGAAAAGTAACGGCTTTAAAAATCACTACTTAACTGTATAGAATGCATGAAAAGAGCAATGAATGTTAACAGAGAGTGAGAAGTGAATAAATATTAACTTCCTTACGCCATACCAGATGCTATTTTTCGTCTGTGTAATGGTAATACTTAGTACACTACCTTGCTCTTCAATTTCTTTCGTTGACTCTATAAAAACCTCTTCGCGACTTTTTTGAAGAACTCTCTGCATGTAGGTAAAACTGTGCCTATAGCTAAAACTTTAATTTCACAACGACAAGTGGTACTATTGTAGAATGAATTATGATAAACTACTCATAGGAACACAACCCAAAATGCACTATCGTTATAACCATAGACGTATGAAAAGATCTGTCTGATGGTAAGCAGTTATGGTTGACAACAGACATTAGGAGCATTACTCTTGCGTTGCCGACCCTATTGGACACATAAGTATAGATAATAAGCCATTTTATATACATAACAAAAACTCTGGTACATTAAGTACATTACGATAGCGATTTCAATAACATAGGCTCGTATTTATCTGAAACTCCTATCAATAGGTATTCAAAAGTTAATTGTACGCGTTGATAAGAGCCCGGGCGACAATGGCGCATGCGCCCGCGTCCGACAAAGCAACGTCATCAATTTTAATCTGTGCGATGACAAATGTCAGCTCGACACTCATTCATTATATACGCACGCGGCTGACGAAAAAAGGCAGGCTAATAAAGGGTTAAATTTTATTATTGTTATTGCGTATGACAGGAGCATTAAATTATTGGGATAATATTCTAGTTACTTGCATAATATACCACAATTACTATCCTCGAGCCATTTTCGAAAGTCCAATTTGACATTCGACTGTATCCGTATACTTAATGCATTTATAGGAGCATATATACGTCGAACATATGATATATATACATGTCAAGATTGCCATGATTCTTTTTCTTTTTAGCGTTATCCAATTTCCTAATCCATTAGTATTGGCGGGGTTCGCTGCCTAAGCCGAAGGATTTGGCGAAGATACGATTTTTTCCATGGAGCGACTGCCGTAAGACCTCCAGACTGGAGGTATCTCCTCTGAGGGAGGTACCTCTACTCATAGAAAACTGTAGCCAAATAACTGCCTGGAGGGTTGTGATGTTATTATATTCGCCCCTTCTATTTTAATTAATTTGTATGGCCCTGTTTGCCCATTGTAGCATGTTAAATGACAAATAACTTGATCCAACTATTCCTTAAATTTTGGTTGCCATAGTAATGTGGAATGCTAAGTGCTATTTTTTTTTATACAACTTGATTGACAAACAAGCACGCGGCCCGCATTAGATGGTAAGCAGTCACTGCAGCCTATTGACGCTCGCAACACCACGGGGGATAACTCGCGTGCTATCCCGTGACCTAAGGCTGTTTCGTCACAGTACCCAGTAATTTCACTGCCATATTGCCCAAACCGGAGCACAGCCATATAAATATAGCTGCTTGACGATAGATATAGGTGAGTGAGACAGAGGTACCCAGACGACTTCAATCATACAAATTTGAAGACAAATTCAAATATTTTATTACCACAATACATATGGTAGTCAAATATTTGACTACCACGAGCAGGTATAAAAATAATCATATTTATCACTATGACCAATTACAGTTAAAAGTCATTGGTCATTCAAATTGACCAACTCAAGTCAACAATAACTAAGTAGCAAACAACACACATAACAATGAAACGAGAAATTGTGCTAGTGGCATCCCTATCTTACTTATATGCAGATAAAATGATAAATAATCAATCACTTTCTAGATATTTATTATTTGAACCCTTTGCAAAAGTTGCGAAGCTGTCGATAAGTTTTCATCAATCATGTTGTGCAACGCAGGCCTATGACAAATACTCAGTGCAAATCGGTCCTAATTAGGAGCCATTAAGAGTCATTGTTGTTATATTGACGCGTCATGCAACTGATCAAGACATGTGGGTATTAATTTTAATCTTCCAGTTTTGTGAGTAGCATAATTACAGCTATTATGACTGTACGTCTTTTGACGAGCTCGGTGGCATAGTGGTGAAACACGCTGCTACGCTACTTTGACACCCACGCTCGTGGGTTCGATTCCAACACAGGTCAAATTCAGGTCATTTGTGTACGTGAACATGTCTGTTGGTCTTGGTCTGGATGTTTTTAAGAGAGGTAGGGCACATCAAAACAACCCGGGGAAGTGCCTGCACCTTACTGAAAATCGCAGCCAAATAACAACTCCCTTGAGGGTTGTTGTGTTCCTGCGTATGAGTGAGGTTACCAGTAAGCTCCCAAGGAGTTGCTGTGGAAGCAGCAGAGGAGGTATCGCGCGAGTGATATATAATATACCGCGTAAGTGTTAATAGGCTACGGTACCCGCTTTATATCAGGTAGGCCGTATGCTTGTATGCCTCCCGACGTAGTATAAAAAAAAATGTGTACTGTATGATAATACTGTATGTGTAGTGTATGAATAACGCATAACTTTAAATAGAGGTCTCTACTTAGCAAGTAATGCGTTATTCATATATGAAATAGTCAATACTAATGAAAACCTCAATTGAAATGAGTAAAAATTCAATGAAAAACAACTCCGTAAACGAATATCGCATCGGCTGAATCACGGACACGCGTGCTTCACGCTTGGGCACTACGGCAGTTAATTGGAGTCACCTGCCCTATACCCTACGCCCTGTCGCTTGTTACTATGACCCTAACGTTATCTATATACAGGTGGCTCTGCATTAATCGGTGTTAATTATTTGTTACAAGGCTTATATCAAGTATAATATAGCTTTACGAACTCTAGCTAAAGAATGCTAATGACTAGCTAACTGGTTTTTTTTTCTAGATAAAGTGAGGATGCAGAACTCACATATGTAAAGCGTTAGACTATGGTAGCCACTTTACATCAGGTGAGCGGTATTTTTCTTTGTTGTAATTTAATCAAACAGATCTTCTATATTATTTTTATTACATAATCTCGTTATATGTCGCGCACTGAGCTGTTCACGAGAAGTTTTCTTGCGAGAACTATTAAGTTGTGGAATGAGCACCCTGCCGAGGTTTTCCCAAGGGACTACAGTATGGGGTTCTTCAAGAAAGGCATGAAGAGGTTCTTACAGGGTTGGCAACGCAAGAGTGACACCCCTGGTATTACAAATGCCCATAGGCTATGGTAACTGCTTACCATAAGGCAGGTCGTACTCTTGTTTGCCACCTTAGTGGTATAAAAAAAAAATACATGTAGTACGAGTAACATGACGTCTATTCACATGCGTTCCAAATTAATGATTTATTAAAGTCTAAACAAAAAATATCTATAAATTTATTTATAACAAATTGTGTGCAAAAGTTTTCATTCAATGACCTTCGGCTACTGAGATTTAGCTGGTCCCGACGGCGACATAATAGGCCGCATATTATTATTGCTTATAACTTTTGAAGAATTTGATTACAAAATTAATGACTTCGACTTTCGGTCACAATAAAATAAGTATAAAACTTTGGAGAGTTCTAGTGTACAAACTCTATTTTTAACAATTTTTAAACAAAATTTTTACCAAAGACAATAATTCTCTTCCAGCACACGCTGTATAGAACAAAAAATCGGTCTTGGACACACCGGTGCCACGCGCATGCGATGTTTAATTTAGATAAATCACGACGTACGCGTACGCACTACGCGATGTGAAAAATCACGCATATGTTTATATTGCCATGAGGGTGGACTTTTGATGTCGCCATAATATCCCTCTGGAAGTGACTCTGACGAGAGTTTATTTAATAACACATCTAAACAATGGATGAATGCTAAAATATTAAATTTTCAGGAATAAAATTTATATACTGTTATATTTAAAAATATAATACTAAATACAAAAGAAACTAAAGGATTAATTTAAGTGTCTGAGTGCTCTCGAGGGCCTAATGACAAATAAGTAAAATAATGAGAATAATTTCTTATACTCGTAGTATATGAAGGCTTTGAGAACTGTACAAAACATAAAGTGTTAACGAGGTTCTTCTCAAACCGTATGCTTGTTTGCCCCTTGTAACGTGAGAATATAGACTTTCTGTAAATTAACCGTAAAAACTATAATGACTTATTACATTTAAGAATTTATTATTAAACGTTATGTAGTTTCAAAAAGATATATTGACAATAATAATAACTTCTTTTATTAAAAGATTGCTACATATTGTGTACCTAGCGTACACAAGCATCTTCTAGTTACACTATATCATTGTGTGTAGGTCTTCAGAGCTTCCTGTAAGGGCTTCCGGTGTGTCGGCGTCGCAACTGGCGCTGCTTGTGATTTATGCGATTTGAATTGTGCGTAATTACTGTGTTGTTTAATAAAATTACTATTACCTGCATGCCTTATATGTAGTTGTACTTTGGGAAACCCGCTATAGATTATTAGACATACATCTGTATGTCTAATGGATATTTGATAGATGAATGGATAATTTAACAATATTTTGTGTTAAAAATGTTTTTTTTTAACTTTAAATCATAACAATATTCGGTCTAACTTGGCTACATAGACCGCGTTGTATTACGTTTACACAACCCAAAAATAATATTTCAAAATGCATCAGAATTTTGCCATAAAAAGAAAGAAGAAATATATCAATTTATATATTTTTGTAATATTAAAAAATACATAGTTTAAAGTGGCATTGTCGATTGAGCTAAACATTGCACATTAAACTACATCAACTAGATTAAAATTAAACCCTTACTTAAAGACAAGTGATTTCTAACGGTACTCCTGTTAAAATAAACAACATTTGACTTTTATTCTTATTCATTCTTTACCTTTTATACTAATTTATTAATTTATATTAATAATTGTGACTGCATATAGTCAAGATCATTTTTCTCTGCCTCATGTCCCTTTAAGCTGTCTTATTTTCCTTTTGTCTTTACAGACACAACTTCAATAAGATACGATAAAGTCGATACTAAAACGTTAGATTCATATGAAACATTATCTTGGTATTTAATAGATAGTAGATATAGTATTGTCTAAGCTTTTTTGTGTTTTGTTACACATTGAATTAAACAATTTTTAACGGAAGTATAGCGTGTTTTATTTATTTTGTTGAACCTGACGATTTCGAATGATTTGCAGCATCCGTGGTCGCAGAAAGACTTCCTGAAGCGTTCGAAACGTCAGGTTCAACAAAATAAATAAAACACGCGATACTTCCGTTAAAAAAAATGTTTAATTAAATAGTAGATATACTAGTAAACCGAGCTAATGTATCCATCTGCTTAAATAACATGTAACTAAAATAATATACTAAGAAGTACTAGGATGATTATGATCAAAGCAAGCCGAGTGTGTACTTATATACTTACATTCGGAGCGCACACGGAGTGAACTGAGTGTACATGTGTATGTACATTTACTTTGATCTAAGTTATAGTACTTCATAGTATTTTATTTTAGTTAAATGTTGTTTTAGCAGTTGTCTAAACTGTTAATGTATTGAAAGGTTAAATAAGCGCTTACCACTTGCGGGCAGTACATCTTGCAACGGCAACGGGGTCCTCGGGCCTAACAACAACTCCTGGTTGGGCGATATCTCCCGTATCACCTTATACCACACCTGAAAATATACATTTTTATGATTTTAGAACGCTGTACTTTAATATAAACAACAATTTTCTTTTTGGATTACGCCTTTGGACTCCCTATAATGATGTTTTGTACTTATCAATATTATACAAAGAAAAATTTGAAGTACATATTCTGTATGTGTGCTTATATACTCCTATATGTACGTACAGTAGTCTATATGTGGAAGTTAGGGTTAAGAAGCCAGGAAACTGTTCATAGACTACGTTAAAACATATACGTAACTTTGACGTTATCACATCAGAAGGGGACATATTTGCTTGCCTCCCAATATTGTATAAAAAATCTAAAATGTTTATTATATTATATTATATTAGGAAATTGACACGCCGCGAAGCACCTTCTTTTCTGTAATTATCCAGTGGCAGTGGCAGTGGCTTTAAAACTAGATTTGCAAAGTATACAATTATGTATAGTTCACAACGTGCATCAAATATTGTTAATCTTTTAGAATTTCGTATTTTTACAAAAATATATAAATCTGTAACCGAGAATCCTCTTCACTATTACCTTGACAAGAAACCGGTATTGATATATCGAACGCACAGAGGTGTAAAAACTGATTTGAGGCACAGTAGGGGCGATGCGAGTGGATCTAATCACCGCATCTGTTCGCTCCCCTTTGACCGGAAGCGGGACACAGTTGTTCCGAACACCGATTTTCAGCCACCGGAAGTGCTAACGTTCCACATTCAAATTTCATTGAGGGTACCAAGGGTATACAAAGACGGTAATAATGAGGGTTGTAGGGACTCATTCTGTGTGTCATTGTTGAGATATTTTTATAGATATTTAGGGCAATATGAGCTTAATTAATTGTTAAGATGTTATTATGATTAATAGTTGTGTAGACTCGTGTCACAAAATAGAGTATTCTAGTTTTCAACCTCATATTAATATAGAGCTGTTGTGTAAATTCAATACCTGCATTGAGTCTCAGAAACGGTGATTTAATAGAACTCGAAATGATTTTTTTATTTATTACTGCTACTGCCGTTAACTTCACCCACGCACGTAGGTGCATGTAGTGCAGATTTTCATATTTTATACAGAAACCCTAAATAAAAATAACACACGTAAATAAAGTGGCTTTTCATTAGTGGAAATCCATTCACTAATGAGTCGCTACTTTATTTCTTACTTACTACACAATCAAGAATAAACATAGTTCCAGAGGTTACCACTGCAAAATATTTTTGAAACTATATCAAGTATATTTTATTCAAAGATTTAAATTTATTTAATTTAAATTTAAAGAAAAGTAAAATAAGAAAATTAAATAAGATATAATAAGATTATATTTCAAAAAATGTAAGACGTGCCTAAGTGCCCGCGAGGGTCCAATGAAACGCGAGGAATTTTTATCTTTTTTATTTTACAGTGACATCTTTGTAATGGGATAATTTTCTTTTTTCAGAGCGATTTCCAAAAGTTATTCATAGAGACGGTACAAGAGAGCGACTCAGCCGAATATCAAGAGAGCCAATATTAATTAGGTAATTTCACTAGAATTCGTTGTATATTATATTCCTTTCGATGATAAAATTAGATATAATTCAATATAATGACGATATTACCTAATAAATGAGAGAGATGATCATCTCAGTAGAGTAATGGCTCTGGGGTGGACTCGGATGATCATGCCGGGTGCAGGCGCAGGTATCGTACTCTCCTTTCGCTTCGCCTTTGATGTACTATATTATATTATATTACGATTACAGTTTGGTAGGTCCACGACTTCTCTGGTCCCACTTAAAACTAAGATTGCGCATTTGTACGCATTACCTACAGATTATGCTTTATACAGAACCTAGAGAGTATTTTTTTACGACGCTATGTCATTTTCTAAAACAACATCTAGCCACAATTATGTGAATACTTGTTGATACAAAACTTACTATTATACTAATTAAACTAAGTTTAAAATGCTACTACATTATACCATACCAAGAGAGAGAGAGAGAAAGATTATACGCCTTAAAACGATTTATAGGGCGCTAACGCTGGTCATAGCATAGCTGGTCATGGCTTTTTGATGATAGCTATTCTGTATGAATCTCCTAGAAATATCTTCAGTAGAGAATGTTTATTTACAATATTATATTTTCCGGCGAAATTGCATGAGAAGAGCAACGAATGCTAGTGAAGCAAGTAAGTGACTAAGTGCCGAGTCAGTGGCGATCAGTTCTCTCTGCCTACCCTGCAAGAGAT
This sequence comes from Pyralis farinalis, assembly GCA_947507595.1. Classification (NCBI taxonomy): domain Eukaryota; kingdom Metazoa; phylum Arthropoda; class Insecta; order Lepidoptera; family Pyralidae; genus Pyralis; species Pyralis farinalis. Next base: position 13,427,448 of record OX382257.1, on the reverse strand, counting down.
TTGGTTTTGTATTTGAAATGAAAATGTAGATAGATATTTTTAAAATGATCATACTTCACCAGCGTGTAGCATATGCTGCACATTGACTTCATGCGGATAGTTGGTGCACCTTATGTACTTGAGCCAGTTGGACTTCTCAGTGGTCCCGTCGAGCCAGCCGCGGATCCCATTCTTACCAACCACCTGGAATTATCATATTGTTATTAGAACGATACTTACGGATTTATTACTTGTGATATCCAACATATTATGAAGGAAGTTGGTAGAGGTGTCTTAGACTTATAAGGTAAGCCGACGTTGATTGACATATATCTAAGTAATATATTTACTTCGTTTCTATATCCTCCCACATGGAGTTCTCATATCTAAATAAATAAAAATAAATAAATAACACTTGTCTTCTTTTCTTATCAATATAGTACTAGATTTTCCCGATAGACTACAGCATGAAGTTTAAATAAGGCGTGAAGACGTTTATAAAGGATTGGCAACACACGAACAAGTAAGCGAAAAGAAAAAATATTTTTAAACAAGCTTTTGATGCTTAACGTAACCATGAAGATATATATAATAAAATGGAACCTAGCAAGATGCAGCGACTACTTCGTGACTCTATCGTCACACCCGTGGTAAGCGTTGTAGTGCCGTATTATGACTGTCAAAAAATTAATGTTTTTACAGTCATATTCTCAGTACCGATTCTTTGACCTGTTGTGTACATGTACACAGTTAATTTCTGATTGTAAAACATTCCTTTTCCCCAATCTACTGACTGAAATAATCACCTTAGACGCTTGACAACTGCCCAAACATTCTTGTTCAGAATAGAAAAAAAGAAAATTCTTAGAACAAGATTATTAATATTTTGCAATCTGCATTTTATTTAAATGTATTGTTTTCATATTTTAATGCTTAAGCATATACATATCGTATTAACCGACTTCAAAGAGACGATTATGTTTACCGCGTTGTTTTTCTAACCCTGTGTCGGTTGAAGTCTTTTGATAGTTTAAATTGTATGTAGGTGGTTCAGTGTAAATTTGATGAAGACTTGATATGATAAATAAAAAAATATTTCTAAAGCAATCATTGCCGGAGTTTCTACAGATCTTTGTTTTGTTTTTGAACTGAAGAATAAGTCGGATTAGCGTTTCTAATTTTGCGTATTTCCCTTAATCTTTAATGTACTCCTGTTCCATGTCATTTCATATTTTGGATAGAAGATTTGATTACCTATATATTCAAAGGTTATCAAGAAAAACATATTAAATTAAAAATTAAAATAAATGAAATAGACCTTACTGAAGTAGAGAAAGTGCCAGTAAAGGTTAAATCAGTGGTGTGAATAGACATCAACTGCAATAAAAATGGATTCACTTTTTTACTTCCAAATTTATATTCATTGTTGGTGTGTAATGAAATCAGTCTTGCACTTATAAAACATTGTTCTAAAAATTGCGTGCATTAGTCCAAGCGACATCTCGGGGCAATCCAGTGAACTAATAACAAGTAGTTGAAAAGCATTCTTAGATGTTCGTACTAGTACCATACATTTTGCCTAGAATGTTTCTCTAATATATTTAAGATTAATATTATTACTTGCAAATAACAAATTTGAAGTAGATGTTATTGTGAAATTATTGTCAATATACGCAATTTTTTTAGTAATTAGGTACGGTAAATACTTTCCCAACCTAAAATGGTGAAAGTAAAATATTTCAATATTTTGGAATCCATGACAATGGGAGTTCATCATTATCGATAATTTCAATTATCGCCAAATCATGTGTACGGTTGTATCAGTGTAGAAATTGTATATTCCGTAAAAACCTACGTACAAAAACACTTTTCTTTGTAAACATTTTGACTTGACATTACTGACATCTGGCGACATTGCTTATTGAAATGCACAGCGTCCACGATAGATGGCGCTATTTGTCCGTGTCTAGATGCACTGGCCCTTGACTGGCCATTTGTCAGCGCTCCCGAAACCCCACACATTGCATGATGATTTAATTTTCATAGGTGTCAAGATATTAATCATTGTGGGGTCCAGTTCATGCTTTGCATAATTTTAACACTTTTGAACTATGGAGTTTGTTGCAACGTTTTAACGAATTGAGTGCTTTCTGCGAGTTTGGGGTTTTTTATTTTGACGCAAATATTTGGTTACTCGTTGTAATTTTAATTTAAAATAACATTATTTATTTGTAAAATTTTAAAATATAATAAAATTACTCAAACACAAGTCTACATGAAATAATAAGTAGGTAACTTAAAAAAAAAAATATCTCACCGTTCTGTTACAAATATCAAGATATTAAAAAGATATTTCCATTCTAATTAACAACAGAAATCGTCACTTGTATCTACCTTAAATTAACCGACCAGCCCGACACTTACCTACTACTTTTCTTAGATTTCAATTTTATTTATTTAATAGATCTAAAATCATGAGTATATACGATCAATGTATTTTATACTCCACAGTTTCCTATCGTGCTAGTAAAATTTTTTTAGTATTAGAAGTGTTTCTTTGTATTAGTAGCAGTATTACACCATCTTCCAGTTCCTGGAAAACATCTTCATTTATTAAGATAAATGTTATGTTAAAATTCGATGGTAAACAGAATAAAAACCGATTAAAAATTTACAATATTCCAAAACAAGGGTTGTGTATTATAAAACGGCACTTAAAACAATGAGGGTTGTAACCACCAATTTACCGTAGACACTTCTACCCTGCATACGTTCGATTGAGCCATAATGTCCATAATAAACCGTTTTCACAAAGATGTGTGCCTTCCTGATAGAGGGTTCCGTGTTTATTTTACCGTCAAATTAGAGCTTTTAACTTGATCTATTGCTTCGGTAAATAGACTGTGGGAGTGTCGGTATCGATTTGATGTTATGATGTTTGTCTCTATTCAATTTCTCGAGTACATGTTGTAAAAAAGCTAATGAATTCGTTTTGTGATAATTTCATGTCAACCTGATATATTTATATCACTCGGTTGGCAGATACTCCGGTCAGCAATTAATTGGGTTCATAATGCTTATAAATTATACACCGCAGGGTAAGCAATTTCAAAGTAAGATCTTTTAAGGGTCAACCATGCATCAACTATATATATAGAGTCATAAATTTATTCAACTTAGGAGTTTTTGGGAAAAGAAAGAGGATGAAATCCGATGATATTCACATTCTTCCATTTCAAAATCCACTCTGTGCTTTGCAAAGTAACATAGTGGACTTTGAAATGGAAGAATGTGTACGAATAAAGTTATTTCCTTCGGCAATTGTACACAAAGCACAGCGCCGACGTAATAATGATAAAAGAGAGAGAGTCAAAACGCTGGTTTTAAAGACTAGCAAAGGCATGCTGCATTGGTTCGAGCATGTAGAACAAATGCGAAATGAAAGAATATCTAAATTGCTATACAACGCCAAAATTAAATGATGTAGGAGCCGAAGAAGATCAAGACTCACCTATCCCAGCCAAATTGGCAGCATATAACTTTAAAGGTGGTAAGCGTGCATTTTAAAAAAGCAAATGAGACGTGTAAGAACCTCTTCTTGTGACATTTGGTTCACGCTGTTTACCCCCCAATAGACCTGCCGTAAATATGTACCTAGATAGATAAATCATTCTGATATTTTTTTAAATTTGTAGAATTTGTAAACGCATGAAAAAACACATTTATCCGACTCCATTCCGTTCATCACCATAATTAAGAATATAGGTAAATACACAAACCATCACAATCTTAATGATCACTAAAATCAGCAAACGGAATGTAATCGCTAAACGTGTCCAAGGACAACCGATAAGAGAAAGACGTAGTACAGATGCATTTAGCATTAAATTACTGACATGACGTGATAACAACGACGCAAGGAATTATTTTAGTTTTTGAGACGAATGAAGCGAATTTGAAAAGTTTTCGGTATTGAATCTAAACCATCCGATTTTGATGTAATCTACTATGTGTGTCACCCATTACATCAAAATCGAATGGTTTAAATTCGCTATTGGACCCGGTAGGTGGCGCTGCAATCGTGTTCTAGGAATTTCTTATAAGTTTCCAGGGAGGACAATGCCTTTCTTGTCTACTATTTTTTTATATATTTTTTTTTAATTTATAAACTGCACTCTCATATTTACATTTTTCGATAGTCTACTGACTGACTAGACAAAGAAAGTGATTCAATGTGTTTTTTATATATATTATTACGCATATATATATATATTACGCATATACATATACGCATATTTGGATTAAACTATTAATAAAGATGTTTCTTAGGCAAGTAATTAGTAGAATAGTTAAAATAGGATTGACCCTTGCAGCGCTGCGTGGATATTTTTTATTTGCCATTACAGTTGCAGTTTATTGACCATAATATCCAAACTACAAAGAAAAATTTTTAAAAGTTGAATTAGGTTAAAATCCAACGAAATGTTTTAAGAAGCACAAGGTTGAGTTCGTAACGGAAGGCGATGTAAAGATCAGCTTTTGTCACACTGTAATATATTACTGTAGCATTTAGCTGTGCTTCTGCGGTTTTGTAGTTGACTTAAAAGTCACACTACCTAATGATATTTCTTAAATATCGCATGCGTAACTTAAAGTTGCTTCAGTGAACATATATATCAAATCATAATCATAACTCAGATAAATCTATGCGGGACGATATTTCTTAATAAAGAGTTTTTAAAATCTGTTTACAATTAGCGAAAATATAACGTAATATACACTCAAATAATTTGGATATATCGAATAGAGAACCTCCTCTCATTTAAAATTGGTTAAAATGGTTAACTTTCAGAACACGCGAATGAATGAATGCTCTAAGAACACGCATAAATAGTAAAGCAAACGAGCTGTCTAATTCGGCGTAAAATTAAAACAAGAGGCGGAAAAAATGGTGGAAATATAAAAAGCATCTGTTGCACAATAAAATGAGGCAAGTAAGGTATTAATCAAATGTTAAGTTCGGAAACCCTCCTTACGCGTCACCGGCAAGCCTTCCGCGGCATTTATCACGTTATTAAAACTGAGTCGGGTACGCTGTAAAAAAGATAATTATCTTAGGGCACCCTCGTCCCGTCTTAACGTAGGGTTGTCTATTACTAAATTGTTTGTTTTGGACTATGTCACAGTAAATCCCTATCTTCGTTATCATATAAAACTACATACTGGGATGATAATGGGCTAACTGTTTAGCAGAAAATGTTTTTTTAACAAAATTGTTGTCATATATAATCCTATAAATACAATTGTTAAGGTAAAATTGAAGACCACAATGAAATGCATGTAATGCAATGGCAATTTCCTAATTGAAGAGTACCTAGTGTACCTAGAGTACATCATGCAATTGGTTAATCGCTACTGAGGATTAAAGATTATTAGTAAACTTATTAGAAAACTTATTAGACTTTTGTTTAAAACATTTATATATTGTATATAGAAATTTAACGAATCTTTATACGTGACGACAAAAACCCACTAATATGCCGATTATCATCACCGGTATACCAATTAACAAACAAGACTCTGATGAAACAAGGGTTGTTAGTGCATATCTCTAATAGTAAAGAGAAGCACGTGGACTTTAGATGCCTTCACTTGCAGAGGACAGCAGCTCAAGAACAATTGAAGGTTCATCACGTTTTTGCGAGCAAGTAAGATAACCAAGAAGATTTTTGGATGAGGAGTGAGTGATAATTATTCTGTTGAGCTCAACTGATAAATTCGGCTGATGTAACAATTAAAAAATAGTAGTGGATATAGTAGGTAACAACCCTATAAACTAGACGGGCGATGAGTTGGCTGCCGGCGGCACATGTTCGCCATCAGTCATCGATGAACGGTGCTCGGTCAAGGATGCGGATTGCGTGGACACTTGTTACTGATGGTCGCGGACTCGGCTAGATCAGACGAAATATGAGCGATGGGGGTTTGGACTCCGTTAGGATTTTGATTAATTTCAATTATATTTTATCAATGTTCATATTTTCTTTTATGTGACGTCGGGAGATATACCTACAAGCATACTCCCTGTATGTAACGATTATTAATGTAATGTTATGAAAAGGACATTTAACACGAAATATAAAGTTATTGAGAGAAAAATAACTAACAAAATAGTTAATAGATTCAGATGTTATTTTACGAAAGATAAATTTACAGACAATTTCATCTAAACTACTGTGCCTGCTTCCGTCACCAAAGCTTACGTATTTTTTTGCCTGTAACTAATAAAAAATATAATCGAATTATTACATATTAGAGAGGATTGGCGCCTCTGAAATTTCTTTAATTTGACGTAATCTATGTTAAAAGTCTATTATTCTGTGTATCCGTTTGGAAATTATATAATGATTACCTGATAATAATAACAAACGAGATATTTTCATACCCATTTATCAAAATGAATGTTGAATGGTTAGCATTCATTTTTTAATAAAGTAAATGAGAGGAAAAACATATAAGTGAAAGTTATATAAAAAAAAATATACCTAAAGTAAACGCTACACATTTTTCTAACTTTTTCATATTTCAAAGGTGGACTTTACGAAACTGCGAATGTAAAGTAGCAAAGTGAAAGAGGTTCAAATAGAACGAGCACACAGCTCTACATTATAAAAACGGGGCGCGCAATTTAAACGAACTGCGGGTAGATCTCATATTTTGCACTGGAGGAGATCGCAAATACCCGGAATACTCGGAAAAGCTACAAATGTTCGCGAGTCGTTCGCGTCAGAAAATTACATTTCATAAATTTTAGTGTTGTGCTTCGTCTTTACATATTTTTTTTAAATTTCGTGTTACAATTCAGGCATACTGTATAAGTATTTCATAGTGATACTATAATAGAACAATACCTTAATACCTTTGTTTCTTTGTGTCATAGTTGAACTATTTTTAGGGACAGATAGATAGGGTAGTATATAAAACGAAAAGTGAACAGAGACCTATGTGTCGGTCATGTGCACTTGTGTCAAAATTTATTAGACATCAATGTAAAACTTGGCATATTTGCGCATGCTGACCTCCAAATAGATAACTAGACTTAACTAGTTTTAAAAAAGATTAGAAGTAAAATAGACGATTTATCATACAAAAGAGCATAATGAACACATTTCTAGATTTGTTTAACAATGTCTAAATATATTTACAAGATAGACAAATCATGTTACCTTTCCTCTCGAGTTATTAAAATGATTGTATGTATTTAAATAATAGTAAATTCTTCGATTGTGGCGCCATTGTATAGCAGAAATGCCGTAGAATTAAAACAATTAAATTTTTGATTTAATTTACGAGTATATCAAACTAGAAAAAAGTTAAAGTTAAAAAAGCAAGCTAATTAAATAAAGTTCCGACTTTTTAAATCTGCTACCACTTCAATTACGTAACAAACAGGGAGTTCCTGTGGTGATGACACATTTTCAGGTTTGCTCCAGTAACCGCTTCACATTGGGTGAGCTGCATGATTGTTTTCAATCCGGCGTGGTACAAAAACTCCGGCATTCATAACTTATCGTAAAGCAAATCGCGCCCCATCCCTAGCGGTAAGTGAAGAGCGTTTCCCGCCGCTTACGGTGATCACGCGTCGTTGCGCGAATCACACGTCTCGTTTCACAAGATAACAATTTGTGTGCGCGCTTATTTACCCACCTACCTACACGCCTGCGCCAAATTGGACCGTCTATATAAGTTAGCCATATAACTATGTGATTTATGCTTAGGATAGTGTAGACAGACTGCTGTACTATTTTAGTTTTGCTAATCACATGGCTCATATTATACTATTTCAGAATATGTGTCACCACGTCTATGTCAATCTCAATTCCATATGATTGTGTATGAATACATTTACCAGAATTTGAAATAGAAGAGACTGTTGCCAGGAGTAAAAAATCCTGACGTTTGTAACAAAAGTCTTTATAGTAATAATTAGGTTTCAATTACTTTTAAAATACATTTTTTTACATTAAATAATAATAATAAATATTAAATGTTGTCGGACAAATTATACAGCGCCATCTAGCCCAAAAGTAAGCGAAACTTGTGTTATGGGTGCTAGACAACTGATAAACATACGTAAATACCTTTTTTTTATAAATACATACTTATTATACATAGAAAATACCCAGACGAAGACAAAGAGATATGTTCATGCACACATATGTTTGTACTGTGTGGGAATCGAACCCACGAGCGTTGGTGTCAAAGTAGCGTAACAGCGCGTTCCACCACTGCGCCACTGAGCTCGTCGATTCATTACATTATATTATTGTCACATATATTTTGACGAACTCGGTGGCACAATCGCGAATGACGCGACTTTGATACCAACGCTCGTAGGTTCGATTCCCACACAAGACAAACATTTGTATGCATGAACATGTCTGTTTGTCTTGGTCTAGATGTTTTAAGAGAGGTAGGGAGCATCAAAGCAGCCCGTCTGGGGAGGTACCTTCACCTCACAGAAAACACAAATAATTGTTCACTAAAGGGTTTCTGTTTTCCTGCGTGTGAGCGAGATCATCAGTAAGCTCCAAAGGACTTGCTGTATTAGCAGCAGAGGAGGCATCACGGGAGTGATACTTAATGTATTACACGCATTCATAGGCTACGGTAACCGCTTTACATCAGGTGGGCCGTATGCTTGCATCACTTCCGACGTTGTATAATAATTAAAAACAAAAATATTATTATTTGAATACCACGCGGGTAAAGCTCACAAGGTACGAGACACCTGAAAAAATAACTAGTCATAAATAAATAATTACTTATAAATTCATAAAAAAAAAAAAACCATCTACGAACCACTAGCGTGTACTACTTATTGTTACCAATTGTACGTGATCAAATAAATAAATAAATAAATTAGGAAAAGGGATGACGCTAAGAAGAAATAATGAAATCAGTTCAGATTGACCTACCGACTGTACCCTACATAACAAAGACATTTGATCTAAAACATATTATCAGTGATAAGATAAGAAGATATATGCTCGATTGGTTTGGTCATGCAACATTGCGGGATGAAAGAATGCCGCAATAGATATATACATATATATATATTGTGAAGATGGAAGGATGTAGGGTCAAAAAAAGGTAATACTGGTTGATTGTATTTTATCAGAGAGTGATATCATAGATCCTAGTGGTGACCATGCATGAATGAAACGATACACAGATCTTGTACTTCCGAGTGTCATCTACGCCTAATTATTACTATTGTATAATAAAACATATAAATTAAAGATTAATTCAAAAGACCGATGTATTTATTTATAAGTAACCTTAAAAGGGTATTATGGGCATATATAACACGATAATTCCTATTATTGTTTTTTTTTTATGTTTATTAATGTATTCGTTCCGTAACTTTATATAATTTTTTTTTTTTGTAAACCTATTTTTGACAAAATTTCGTTAACTAACCTTACGGAGTAGACAAAGAGAATCGAGTGCCACTTGACTCAGTCCTTACACACCTCACTCGCGTCTTTAACATTCATAGATGCAAGCTACTTGTATAGTAATATATATTATATATACAAAAGCATTTGTAACATTATTTTTAAACTTTCTCTTTGTATAAGAGAAAGTTTAAAAATAATGTTACAAATGCTTTTGTATATTGAATACCTAAGTGTAATAGCTATCTAAATAAACACTTTTCTTATACATTGAGTACTACTCTGTTACGATAATATTATTCGTAACCGAATATTTACACCCAAGATTCCTTATAAAGATACCAACATAACCCCATCTAATTACCCTAACAAATCACTTAACGAAACGTGTCCGCAACACGGAAACATAAGTTTTTCTGAAAAAAAAATCCGGTAAAAAGTCTCTCTTTAGGGTTTTTTCCATACATCTTGATCACATTTCAGCGGTGTTTCCTCCGCTGTCTCCTTTATCGGTGGAGGAAAAGCATGGCTTCCGTCTGTCCGCCGAAACCCAACCGCACTTTGTTTACTTGTTTTTTTGCTCTTGTAACGCGGTTATTTCTTTTGTCTTCGTGGACAATGATATTGATGATAATGAAATGTTTTGTTTATTTATAATGATAATTTACTTCTAATTAAAATGTAGTTTACTCTTGGTATTGTCTTAGGTTTTCGCGATTGTTACACATTGAATTAAACAATTTTTAACGGAAGTATCGCGTATTTTATTTATTTTGTTGAACCTGACGTTTCGAACGCTTTGCAGCGTCCGTGGTCGCAGGAAGACTAAGGTGGTATTTGTCTTACATTAGTTATTCAATTATTACATCTACCGACATGGATGGATTAATTATATATGTTCCGATTCACACAAAAATCGCTTTATTTAAATACCACGCACGCACAAAAATCGCTCACAGTGATTTTGTGAAAGATCACAAAATCACTGTGAGCGATTTTTGTGTGAATCGGAACATATATAATTAATCCATCCATGTCGGTAGATGTAATAATTGAATAACTAATGTAAGACAAATACCACCATAGTCTTCCTGCGACCACGGACGCTGCAAAGCGTTCGAAACGTCAGGTTCAACAAAATAAATAAAATACGCGATACTTCCGTTAAAAATAGTTTACTCTTATACTCAGTCTGGCCATAAATACTGTTAAAATTAAAAATAAACAAAATATTACATTTGAATTTGGAATCTGTCATTTTTATATGATTGTTCATTGGGTTTTCTCATTTTGGCGCCAATACATTGTACAATATTTTGCGATATTAATATGGATATTAAAATCCTGTCCGAAAGCAAAAGATTTTATCTCGGGAGATGAAGATAGCACCTAGAACCATGTCGCATATTTTAAAAAATGACTTAGGACTTGCAGCTTATAAGAGACGTACTGGTCATTTCTTAACTGATAATTTAAAAAAGATTAGGGTGGTAAAATCCAAACAACTACTGAAGCGGTACGCAAAGGGAGGTCACAGAAAAATTTTGTTTACGGATGAGAAAATTTTTACAATTTAGCAACATTTTATCAAACAAAATGACCGTATTTATGCTCAAAGCTCTAAGGAAGCTTCCCAATTAGTCGACAGAGTGCAACGTGGGCACTATCCGACTTCAGTGATGGTTTGGTGAGGTATTAGCTATGAAGGAGTGACTGAGCCATATTTTTGTGAAAAAGGTATCAAAACATAGGCACAAGTGTATCAAGATACCATTCTTGAGAAGGTAGTGAAGCCCCTTAACAACACGATGTTCAATAACCAAGAATGGTCCTTCCAGCAAGACTCGGCGCCGGGTCATAAAGCTCGGTCTACGCAGTCTTGGTTGGAAACGAGCGTTTCGGACTTCATCAGAGCTGAAGACTGGCCGTCGTCTAGTCCCGATCTTAATCCGCTGGATTATGATTTACGATCAGTTTTAGAGAGTACGGCTTGCTCTAAACGCCATGATAATTTGCAGTCCCTAAAACAATCCGTACGATTGGCAGTGAAGAATTTTGCCCATGGAAAGAGTGCGTGATTCTATTGATAACTGGCCAGGACTGTATGGTAGCCAATGGAGAACACTTCGAATAAGCTTTTTATATTTTAAATTGTTTTATATTTATGTATTAAACTAACACACTGTAAAAGTAATAAATGTTATTTGCAATAGATTTTTTTTTTCTTTGTTTCAGTATTTATAGCAAGACTAGGTAAATGAGTACATTCGTCCGGCTATGAAAGGAGTGCTTATTTTATGAATTAAGTTACATAAAAACCGGCGAGCGTGCATGAAAAGAGCAATGAATGTTAAAGAAGCGAGTGAGGTATGTAAGGATCGAGTCGTGTGGCGCTCGGTTCTCTCTGCCTACCCCGTAAGGGATTTGGCGTGAAGTTATAGATAGATAGAAGTTACATGATTTTTATTAGCGATCTGCCTACCCCGCAATGGACTCAACGTGAAGATGTATCTATACTTTACATATTCCATTTTTTGTCAAATTATATGTTTAACGATGCAGGTAACTTTATACCTAAATATCTAACTATTCAAAATGAATTGCATGTTGCTACAACTGAAGAAGTTCGTTTCTTGCCAGTTTCAATCAATGGCAATACGGCCTGCCTGATGGTAAATAGTCACTGTCGCCTATGGAAATTTGCAACACCAGGGGTGCCACTCATGCGTTGCCGACCTTGAATTACAGTTACATTTCGCATTATTATAAATACAACTGAACTCTTTAATTGGATTAGATTTATTCAAGGATAGAGTCCATGAAACTAGCGCAGTTGGACGTAAGCTAGTCAGCTGATTTTAATGACAATGAAGTTAATACCCTCCCACGCATGACCAAACGATTTATCACGGATTAGAAGTCGTTAACGCATTCGCATATCCTGCATCTTCCAATACCGGCGAATGTCACACGGCCCTATAAATAACCTGTCCATTCTAAGTCCCATCATTGTCACAGGATCCTGAACAAATGAGAAATTAGGTGTTCGTTATACGGTCACGTTCCGACCATTAAACCGAAGACAAAACGACCTAATTCCTGACACGACAAAATATCCACGAAGCCGCGCTATCATTGCGCAAAAAACTGGAGAAACAGTATTATATTATGCAGTTTAGTGAAATAAAATATACACAACTTTATACTTTATAGCGACTACTGTAAGAATCATTGATTTTACCAATCACACTATTATGGTGGTGAACCCAGTGCGAGTTATGAATGCGATGTCCTATTGATCTAGTATCAACGGCACCCCATTGATCGATACAAAGCGAGGCTATCGTTTGTTCAGTGATCGGAACAATTGCTGCTGCCGATGGATATTCTTTCGTTGTTTTGTTGTTAAAATAACACCACAATAGAGTGTAAGTTCGCGGGAGCATTCATTAATACTGGTATTAACATTACTGGTGCATAGTTTTACGATTTGCAAATTATAAGTGAAAATCCAGTCAATCAAAAATAAACAAAAAATAACTACACAGTAATTTGACTTTCAGTAGAATATTAATCAGAACAAGACATACGTATATTATCGAGACAATGAAATAGTGATTCCAAGAAGCAGTCTTTTCAAATTTCACCAAAAATCCTGACCACCTAAGTTTGTTTTGTGAAAAAATATTATCTTTCAGAAAGAAAAAGATTCTTAACCAAAGGATTTCGGTTCGATTTTGTCTAGTTTGGATCCGATTTTAGCCATATTCGAATAAAGAAATATATATATATAACTTTTGAATAATACCGTTTCGTAAAAAAACTTAGTTATACTGTTCAAATATTGTACGGAATTCTCGGTGCTCGAGTCCAACTTTTTTTTTATACAACGTCGTGAGGCACACAAACATACGCCCACCTGATATAAAGCAGTTACGGTAGCATATTAAGTATTGTAATATATTAAGCAACTCTTTAGGAGCTTACTAGTGACCACACTCACACCCAAGAACACAACAACTCTCTAGAGAGTTGTTATTTGGCTGCTGTTTTCTGTGATGTGGAGGTCCTTCCCCATTCGGGCTAACTAACACTTGACTGGCATTATTTTATGTCTTTTCGTCGGGGTAGACTTGCATCAACTGCAAAATATATGTATCTCTATTGTTCATATATTTCATTACAATCTATGATTTCTAAATCTGATCAGAACACTTCGATCCTATTTTATTTTGCAACTACCAAATCGATTCAATCTGTTGGGAATGACGGTAGATCTTTATAAGAGACGTATACTCACATCTGGACGCGTTCAAATGGATTAACTAGAAGATTACATCCAAAAAACATCAACTGTACCGAATGACAAAGACACCGGCTCCGTCACGGTGACAATTGGTGGGATCCGGAATTATATCGTTATTTTACTGCTGTTTTTTTCGTTCCATTGCTGATGTTTTTAGTTCGTAATGTAATATAGAGCACTGAGATTAATTTTGTATATAACGAAATAGTTCTGGCTCCTAAAAATTTTCACTTTATATTGACTTTACCGCGGGAATTTAATATTAAAAATATATCGCAATGAATAAACAAATCAATGGATCAAGAAACGTTTTTTACACGTTGGTACAGAACCCTCCATCTGCGAGTCCGAGAACTAAAACCACATTAGTATATATTACAAATGCTACGCAAATAAAGACAAGTGATGATAGCGTTCTAGTTTGAAGACCACGCTCAGCACATCTCATATGCCGTAGCGTCAAGATTCTATATTGAGAGACCAAACTTTCTAAGAACTTATTTATTTATTTAGTCGGTAATATAATATTACCGACTAAGTAAATAATTTAAACCACATCTTTATACACGTAGCTTCATTAATAACTATTGAGTAGTGTAGAGGCATGCAAGAAATCAACACTCGGAAATAGCCAACATCGCAGAAGTTACCAACTTGGCATCGAACGCATCAACAATCACCTCTGCCGAGCGTCTACTGTAAACATCGCTTAACCTAACCCAATAACTGCACTATATCGCGTTGCTTTCGGCGTATTTCGTTATTTTGTCTACACGGATGCTGTCGATGGCATGCAACCATCCAATCAAGAAAGATCCGTCATTCTCGAACATTTACAATAACTTATTGTAGAGGTACGAGAGGTCGGTATATATTGGCGGCGTGTAACATTGTGGCATGAACGTGCCGTGGCTTCAACTCCAGAGGCTATTATTGTTCTGGCCAGCTCACATGAAATATTGCCCCACTGTGTACGCCCGCACTGTTTTTGCGAACACGAATTTTGTTGGGAAAAATATTGGCGCAAATAAGAATCCACAAAGACGACTCGTGACTAAACTTAGCAATGATAAATTATTGTAGTTAGGTGCTAAGCGGAACGTGATCGTGGTAACACTGAAATGTCAATGATATATTAATATAAAAGGCACCCACTTTTATTTATTCCTTAGTTATCAATGATTGTTTAAGTTTTACATATCTGTGACAAATATTGGCAGGAAATTGTGTTCGCTCTACAAAAATGATAATCCCAGCAAGATCGAACCAATTATCCGGGTCCCTAATTCGAATTACGGGATAAACTATTAAATCCGTGTTTTTAAATTTATGTACATATTTGTAAATGTCACATGCTCACCGGTGAAAGAAAACATCCGGAAGAAAACCCACACGTCCAAGAAATTATAATTCGAAAGACATGTGACGTAACTAGTGGTTTTCGCTCGGAATTGTGAAAGTCTGACGGCAGTCGTTCTATGCAAAAATTTGTATTTTCGCTAAATACTTAAGGCTTAAGTAGCGGACCCCGCTAACCCTAATGTATTAGGAAACGGGATAACGCTAGAAAGAAAATATTAAGTTACACCATAATTATAATGATACTTTAGTGTTAGTTGGCGAAATTTTGTTTATTCATTTGTATTTAAATAAAGAAATCTGTAACGTTCCCCAATCAAGTTATCAGAGAAAAATAAATTCCCCATCAATTACAATTTAATTGTTGTTTTCTATTAAAATAATTAAAAAAGTATTATTTCTTACGTGACATATATCATATGTCATACATACCTAATTAATACTGGTATATGATAGAGGATGAAAAAATATTGCGAAATGGCTTCTAAAATGCAAATATACGTAATGGAATTAGAAAACTAGAAACTATTTTTGTGGGTGTAAGTTATCATCTCTAGAGCCAAAACTAACCTCATCTACACTTGGTGCATTCTGGTGACTAGTAAACAAGGCTCAGGCAAAAGGCAGATGAGGCACAGTGATATTCGGTAAACTCCCCGAAGGGGTAGATCTCAATCTTACTGGATAACGTTGGGAGACTTACAAGCATACGGCCCAAATGATATGAATACCTATGAATGTTTACAATACCTGAAGTAATCTAATAACCTGTACGAGACTCCTTAGAAGCTTACTCTCAGGTTGTTATTTGGCTGCAGGCCTCTGTAAGGAGGTAATGCCCCAGACGCACTCCTTTAAAATGCGCCTGACTCTCATAAGAACACCCAGACCAAAACAAACAGACATGCCCATACACACAAATATTGCATACTGTTTGGGAATCGACCCCTCGAGCCTTGGTGTTAAAGCAGCATTGCTAACCACTCCGCCACCGGACTCATCAAGAAAACATTAATAGTAAGCTCCTAAAGAGTTGCTACGAATATTCCAAGAGTAATTAATTCTTAGTGTATGCCTCTTGATTGTCTCTCCATACTATTCTTTGGAATGTAGTATGTTTTTCAGCCACCTTCACTTGGTGATACATTTCCACAATATCTGCAACGATGCCAATAGGATGAGTTCTCTATCGAATGACAATATGGCGAAGGTCTGACTGCAGCATGAGGCCTACCATTAAACTATCATTAAGTGATGCGTTGTTCTAATTTTTGCAGGAAGCATCAAACACTACGCGTACTTAGCTTGTAGATTTATCATTACGGATGACTGATGATGTAGTAAATAGACAGTATCAATTTTACAATGCGTTTACACTTGTTTCACCTGTCCTAAGTCTAAATATTGATGAATAACTCCTGTACATTTATCTTTCACAATTTTATAGTTAGTGATAGTTCATAAATTACTCCAACAGCTTCAAATTAGGCAACTCGTATCTCGCTACCCAATATAGTATAAAAAAGGGCTATAATTTTGATTACCGCTATTTTTAAAAACAAATTATTCCACCCTACATTGAAACATCGAGGGGGTATGAACAAGTGACAATGACGGTCTCCGAAGATATATTTCTATCACGCCCGGGGATTAGCAGCATTGTGCTACGGCACAAGATTAACTGATAAGTGTCTGCTTGTTAATAATAAAAGCGATGTTTTGATACTCGCTTGGGGTGCAAACCCTGCTTTATATTTATTACTTACTGAAGAAGTTTGGATTTATTGGCTATAAGAAAGTGGCAATGATTTATTAATTCTTGTAACTCTAACTGGCTTGAATATTACACTAATTTCACTAATTTCAAACACATATCGAATCCAACATACTCACTAAATTCATGTTTTCGCATTTATGTACATACATGTAATTATTAATAGCTCAGCGGTGACGGAAACCATCGTGAGGAAAACCGAAAGTCCAAAAAAAATTTTTTCGGAAGACTCACGACCTAAGAAAGGGTTGATTTTCCCTTTGGGGTGTGGAGGTCTCTCGGCAGTCGCTCCATAACAAAGTCAGTGTCTTCGCCATATTCTTAGGCTTAGGTAGTGGACGTCGCTAATCCTAATGGATTAGGAAATGTGATAATGCTAAGAAGAATATCTATATCCTGTCTCTATATGTTATCTAATGTGCTCCAACTACCTACCCAGATAAAAAAAATATGCATTATGTTGTATTTCACTATTATAAATATGTATGTAAATCTTAAACTAATTACGACTTTTTAGCCACCCAGATATTTTTTTCTTTTTCTTATATGAAGTCTATTTAATTATAGATATAATAAATAAAAATAAATAAATAAATAATATATAAATAATAAATCTCTCCCTACGAGTCAGGGAGCGTGCATGAAAAGAGCTATGAATGTTAATGAAGCGTGTGAGGTGTGTGACCGTATCTTATGGCGCTCGGTTGTCTCTGCCTACCCCGCAAAGATCCTGGTGTGAAGATATGCATATATACATAAATATTTTCTTTATCCTGTTTTATTTGGGTGAAGTTGTCTCTAAGATTGATGTACCTTGATTACTAATTGGCAGAGTATAGTAAGTGTAGCTTTGGTTATAATATATAATATGTCATATCTATTTGTTAATTATCTTTTGAACAGGTCTTTTCTTCAAATTAAATAAAACAAATAAAATAAGTTATATTTTTTATAACTATTGTAATTGTATTTCTTTAAATTAAAAAACAAGGAGATACAAAAAAAAACAGATATATATCATAAACACTGTCATACCGCAAAAAGCAATATCACATCTGCACGGCTTTGTAAGACGAGATCACAGTGTAATACTATCAACAGCGGCAATAAGCAAAATAATAATAATAATATTTTATTGTTATTACTACAAACGTTACAATAGGAATGTCAGTCGCCCACCATAATGAAGATGTAATGGGGCTGCGTATCGCTAATCCTTTGCCGAAGGGGGTGGCCAGCTATGAAAGGATGTCACAAATATGACAGATATTTTGACATTAATGCAACGGATTACACGCTGTTAGATGAAAGCTTTATAATTGATCATTCCATTTCAAGTGAGTGCTAATTAGCAATTAGTTTTGGTATTTGTCAAAATAATTATCTAAAAATAAAACATCAGATTTTCCTTCTTAGTACATCTATTTTTTTTTCAGTCATACTAAATAGAATGCTTCAATATTTCACATGTAAACCCTCGATCAATTGCCGTCGTTGGTTGATTAAAAATAATATTCCTATTAACATATTATTCCGGTGCCAACGCTTCGCAATGGGAAATCAACAGCAACGTATAAATTATTCAACGAGATTCCCTTTGTCAACCCAAATATTGCCGATACCAATCAACTTAATTTATAATTCTGAATTCACAAAGAAATATTGGATATCGCAATCATAATTAGCGGTACCGAATTCTTGTAAAACTCTCATCAATTTTGACAGTTACGCACCCTGACTATTGTCAATCGCAATATTGCAAATATATAAATGAAAAATTTGATTGACATCTACAGAGATGATTCCTTGTCACAAACAGGTTTATCTCATCTTATATTTATTCAGCAGTTGCGCCTCCTCATTTCTTTTAAAAAACATTTACTTAGGGGAATATTATTAGCAGTAATTTGCATGTAGATCGTTTAATTATGAGAACTGAGGTTTTTCGATATACAAACTTTCAGAGTTGTTACGGTTCCCTAGGTATTTCTTTGTTTTTCTTTAAAATCGAACAGATTTCAGTTGATTACGTAGGTTTATTTAATTTAATTAATTAATTGACAGTGATAAAATAAGTGCCCGTTTTTTCAAAATGTAATTTAAAACGTCATATCGTAATTAATAAAACACAATGTGGACAATGCCTACGCAGGGCGACAACAGTGCTGTGCCCTTTAATAAAATCATACTAATTAATAAAGTCTGTACTCGAATTTAGAAATTAATAATTCAGTAGTATTATTATTAGGTCCTTACCTACATATGAATTTACAAATTTTTATTAGTAAACGCTACTTATCGTGAAGATCAATATTTTTTTCATTCTTGTATACACTTCTTTCAAAAATCTTTTTTGTTTTCTGTCATTCGATACATCACTGTTTATTAAATTAGTGTTAATAATTATGTCGAAACTTACCTTGTATAATGGATACATAAATGAGGAGATTGTAAATCGAATTCTTTCTTGTAATGAAAGGTGAATTTGGTATGACCATAGTAAACATCCCTCGCACTACTTGGCACAGAGGGGATGTTATTATGCACTCGAATTGAATTAAAAGATGCTGCTTCTGAATGTATGGAGAACCTGTGCTGGCATTGTTCATTAAGGCTTCTGAAGGCTGGCACGGCAGAGTATTTTTTTTTATACAACGTCGGGATGCATCCAAACAAACGGCAAACCTGATGTAAAGTGGTTACCGTAGCCTATCAATGCTTGTAATGTATTAATCACTCGCACGATGCCTCGTTTGCTGCTTACATAGCAACTACTTACGTACTTACTGGTGACCTCACACACACAGAAACACAACAACCCTCTAGGGAGTAGCCTTTGGTTGCGGTTTTTTGTGAGATGGAGGTACTTCCCCAGACGGACTGCTTTGATGCGCCCTACCCATAGATAACAGAAACAACTATGGCCCTACCTCTCTTAAAATATAGTATAGGAAAGACTTACTGTGATGATGGGCAACCTGCCGCTGTCAAATAACCGAGACTTGTCAATTGTACTAGTCCATTAATGGTTTACTACAATGCATAAAACTGCAAAAGTTATGATTGACAATCCACCATACTCTCCACACCTTGCTTCTTTTTTTACAGGGGAAAAATTTCTAACTTGCTGATTCGATGAAAAACGGCTATAAAAATATCATCGATTCTCTTATCGAGGGTTTCTATATCATAAATAAACTCCCATTAAAATGACAAAAGTACGTAGAATATTGATCAATGTATGTATGTATGTATGTATATCTTCACGCCAGGTCCGTTGCGGGGTATGCAGAGAGAACCGAGCGCCATAAGACGCGGTCCTTACACACTTCACTCGCTTCTTTCACATTCATAGCTCTTTTCATGCACGCTCGCCGGTTCCTAAGGCTCCTGACATCACCTTCTGATAAAACACGACCAATTTGGTCATGGTAGGTTAGTCTTGGTCTTCCTCGGCTCCTACATCCTTCCACTTTCGCATTGTATATCTGTTTCGTCATTCTTTCATCTTGCATTCTTTCTACATGTCCGAACCAACGGAGCATGCCCTTTCTTATCTTAACACCGACACTCTCTTTCAGTCCAACTCTCTTTCGTACGTCATCATTTCGAACGCGGTCAGCAAGCGTTATGCCACAAATTTTTCGCAGTGCTCGCATCTCGACCGCATTTATTCTACTTTCATGCTCTCTCTGCCATACCCAGCTCTCACTTCCATAAGTTAGCGTTGGGATTAACACCGCGCTGTGTACAGCGAGCTGTGCCTTCTGGCTTAGATTTCGGCTGCCAAACAGTTTACCCAACGCCCCATTCACGCTATTCCCTGCACTCACTCGTCTCTCCACATCAGCGGTGTACCTTCCATCGCTTCTAAAAGCGCTTCCAAGATATACAAACTCATCCACTTGCTCCAACACTACATCATCAACCGTAATCCTAGTGTTCGTTCTGGTTGAATATTGATCAATGCTTTCACTTTTTACATATATAATTTTCATTAAGTATATATTTTTTTAATATTGCACAGATAAATTAATTAGAAATAGTAGAGCATATACAGTTGGTGAGAAAATATTTGCGCATCTTCGGAGATGTATGGCATTTATATAAAACTTTTATTAACAAAGCATTCTTTAAAAAGAAGAGATGCATTTCAAGAGATTTGGTGACATTTTTATTTGAAAAAAAACTCGCCAATCAAGTTTACATTTTAAAGCATGAATACTGTGACATCTCTCGATTTTACCGTTGTGTCGTTTTTTAGTCAAAAAAGTGTAAATTTTTAAGGAAAAAAATTGTTGACGGGGGTCACGCCTAAACCAAAATTAGGGTTTATTTGTACGCAACCTTTTATTGCACTTTGACATGGGATGTATGCATTTCTTTGATTACCCCGATGCTTTTTTTTGATGATTTTATTGAGATATCGGCGTTTGGGAAACGGTGGTTAGATAATGCTACCGTCGCTAATTTAACAATGCAACCCCTTTAAGTTTACGTATACATGTGAACTTATTGAATTTTACGAATCTTCCGATTGGGGTGACGGATAAGTATTTTAAATAACGGAATCGAATCGAACGGAACGGATCGCAATAACGTAGATGTTGAATTTCTTTACTCTCAGTATAAAAAATATCGAAGACTTGAGACGGTGATGCAGACTAATACTTTCTCCACAATATGCATTATACAGCTATAAGCATTGATTTCGATTGGTATTTTGAGGTTCATGAGGAATGCATGAATATAGACATTATAAATACGGATGTTTGTCGGATTGCATTTTGAAATACAAACTTCATTAGTTTGACCTGTTGTTGCTAATAATGTCACTAGATATTTGTGTTAGGTTAAGGGGTCTACAAATACTCATCTATTAATAATGCGTTACGGATTATTTTATGGCACTAGCCAAAACTGATCTAACTGTGAGACCAAGAGGGTGTCAAAAGATCAGGGTATTAACATTGTTAAAAGATTGAACGGAGAGCGTAGAAAATATCAAAGGTCTTTTATGCTCAGTGGTTCGGAAGCGGCGTGGTCAGCATTTGCCATTGCCACTATTTGCGGCTCCTAATGACGTGCCCACAATTGGCACATTTACAATACTATCACGTACCGGTTTGACTTATTATTGACTAAAAATAAGGCAAAATGAATTGATAAATTGAATTGAAAACATTCGTAACGATGCAGTGACAATTATTTCGTTTTTTAATTGTAAATTAGTTCCGTCATTATAAATATGGGTAAAAATCGTTGCTGAAACTTTTTTCTACTTAACAATACTAGGTTGTTTTATACACATATAAAATTTTCATATAATATTTTTTATACAATAATTCGGCGGCCGTATTCAAAGGTTAGTGTTTATTTGGAAATGTCATAGGGTATCATAGAATATGTTGTATTAATATGTATGTTCATACATTATCGGGTAGGTTCAGATATCAGCTAGTTTCTTTAAAAATCCATTGCCCACATTCAAATTGATTCCAGTGCGAAGGTTTATCTTTACCGCATATTTTCTAATACTTAATTATTGACGGTACAAAAGGGTATGTAGTGCATACGGCTGCTATTTTTTTTTTGTGTCATATGGACGATAAAATTTTATTCCAAAAACCGCTTCTTTATTCAGGTAGTATTTAAGCGAAAATTCGAGAACTAAAAAGTTAATTCAGTACAGTCAATGTCAATGCAATTATTGTAAAAACAGCAAATCTACCGATATATAGGTACGAGTAGTTTGAGTATGTGAAATAAAACTTGACAGCATATCTCAATTAAAATAATTTGAACAGTTAATATACGCGATAATAATAAACAACCTACTTTTGTCTCGGTTTCTATATTACATACATTGTGATAAACCGACCAACAAACCAGAACATAAATACAAAACGCTCTACTGACTCTACAAAGTAAAATATTAACATAAACTCATTCTCTCGGCTGTTCAGTTTCATGTCTTGTCTCTTCCACTATCATCGAATTATAAAAGGCCATTGAAGCCTCGTGCCGGAACTAGATGTCCGCTACTAGACAATGTGCGGTTTGACTGGAACTTGACACCCACAATAATGCAGTTAAGCAGTGTCAGTCTCGTACTCTGAAGTATCATATGTCCGATATTCGATAAGCTCATCCCGAGTATTCTCGAGACTATTTCGCGATACGCCTACTACGTCCGGCCTTTTATACGTTTACTAATGGTTTTTTTTTTAATGTTAATCAATATCTATTTTCATTTTAACATTTTGGCAATCAGAATTGCCTTTTTCACTCAATATTACCTTTAGGTTCTAAGCCGCTTGCCCGTGACGCATCATGATAACGAATAAGGCTATGGAAAAATGGAGACAGTGTGTATCAAAGCGGCAAAGTTAACTGGGGAAGTAACCTCCACCTGACAGAAGACCGTAGATCAAAGGCAACTTTCACGGTAACCACTTTACAACAGGCGGTTCGTTTGCTTGTTTGACCCCGGATGTTGTATAAAATAAACCAACATATGTACTTACCACAAAATATACAAATACTACTAACAAGCGAGAAATATATATGAAAAGGACTATGAATTTTAAAGACGCGAAGTATGTAAGGCCCGCGTCTTATAGCTCTCGGTTCTCTCTGCCTAACCCGCAAGGGACCCAGAGTAAACATAGTTAGATATAAATGTTCATACTTTATTATTTTGCCGTTTGTATTTATGTTCACATATTAATTAACTTATATACATACGTATATATCTACATAGATTTTTAATAAAGTCAACATTTATGCCATGATAGGTTTTCTTAGGATTAATTAACGCCTGAATAATATACACAGCAAAATTGTCTAACTGCCTTCGATTCACGCAGCTGATTCAAATGATCAAATGTAGTAGTGTAAATCTCAGGTTTAACAATAAGCCAAAGCCTAAAATTTCTATTAAATTAGGGAGAGTCGATTAATTTAACATTACTCATTGAAATATAGTACTAAAGTGATATGTAGATACATATTTTTTTTTTATATTGTTGTGCATATTCGTTTGATAAATAATTATTGATTACAAACTAAGCCAATCAAGGCTTGCTGTTAATGATTAACGGCAAAAGTAATAATCGAGTATGCGTTATTTTATATAAAAGCGAATATATTTCTATTGTTCACACATTAAGCAACGTCGACTGCAACCTGTGTATGGATGGGTTATCTATCTCGAGTTTTTCTGAACTTCGGAGGGCACGTTCAGCCGTCGGTCCCGGTTGTTGTCGATAGATGACAGTCGTTAAGCTAAGTCAGTGGCCCTCGCGCGGCTTGAAAACACTGGCCTCCGCCAATCCGCATTTGAGCAGCGTGTATGCTCTTAACCAACCCCTTCGGTTGAAGGGAGACCCGTATCCCTGCAGTGGGATGAGTAACGGTTGATGTGGTTCTCATATACCTACCTAGGAATCATGAACAAAAATATTAGCCTCGACTTACTTACTGGTAAAACTTGTCAATCTTGGAATTCTTTATATATATAGTTCTTTAAGAGAGGTAGGGCGCATCAAAGCAGCCCGTCTGGGGAAGTACCTCCACCTCACAGAAAACCGCAGCCAAATAACAATTCCCTAGAGGGTTGTTGTGTTCCTGCGTGTGAGTGAGGTCACCAGTAAGCTCACAAGGAGTTGCTTTGTAACCAGCAGAGAAGAATTGCGCGAGTGATACTTAATAAATCGCAAGCGTTAATAGGCTACGGTATCCGCTTTACAGCAGGTGAGCTGTATGCTTGTATGCCTCTCGACGTAGTATAAAAAAAGTCTTTTATGTACCACTATCGTCGCAATCGAACCTGGGGCTTACCTGATGATAACATATATATAGTATATGAACGCTTGCAATACCAGAGGCATAACTCGGTCATTGTTGACTCCGTAAAAACTTTTCCACGTCTTTTTGAAAAAATCCATGTTTTGCGATTCCTTTCTGTAATAGTACAATGTGCTATTATTTACTGCTAATGTATGAAGATGAATTCTCTGTCGATGGTAAGTAATTCAAACGTAGAAGCAGGTATTATGTCAAACAACACCTCTGAACACAATCGATTGTACAATCGGTATAGAATATACGAAAATTGCAATGTCTTTTATAAAAATGCAAAGGTAGAATCATAAATATAATAATTTGTAATCCTAGGTTTGTTTCTTTATTATACCTGTATTGTTAGAATTAACAGGCTTCGGTAACAATGTGGTATATACTATATTTATACTACTATGATTCTGAACTAAAATAAATCATCATCATTAACAATATTTGGTTACGCATAAAATCTGCACAACTACAATAATGGTAGTAATGCTATACTTTTACAATCCCCGTGTAATCCAGGAATTTAACGCAACAATTGACTTCCGCTTCCTTAGAAGAGATAACCCCCACACCCCTCGCGACATGTATAAGCTATTAAAAGTGCATGCAATTCACATTGCACATCGATCGGGATTTTGCAAACTTAACAAAATGAACATTATTACGGTTTAAATAATTGTTGAATTTTATAAAGTTTCTTATGCCTGTGCAATTTCTGTGAAAGTATATTAGAAAACTAAATTTTTCAAAGACAATATCCAACTAAATAGTCGCCCTGAAACCATAAACTGCTTAATTTTTTCATTGCAATTCTGGTAACTAGATCACATTGATAGATATTTTTTGAAATTCACGCAGGACACTATAATATCTATTAACACTAATTCAATTTTAGTTATCTATATGTTTAGAGAATCTCTTCAACATTCAATGTTTCAAGAGGGCTGGGCTTGTCCTCACAGAAAACCGCGGTCAAATAATAAATCCCTGGTGGGCAGTTCTGTTTATGTAACAGAATGAGGTTACTAGTAAGCTCCTCGGAAGTTCCTGTGATAGCAGTTCATACGCTTCGGCCCCCATTTTAGACTGAGTGTGACTGAGTTTTACAAATAATTATGTATGTACGTGTGTATGTATGACTTCACGCCAAATCCCATGCAGGGTGAGCAGAGAGAACCGAGCGCTACATGGCTCGATTTTACACACCTCGCACGCTTCTTTATAATTAATCGCTCTTCTCATGCACGCTCCGCGGTTTCTATGGAACCCGACAACACTTTCTGATAAAAACACGATCAATTTGGTCAAGGTAATTAATATCTATATTTATTATTTATGTAAATATCTATATTCTGCGAATAAAGAAGTAAAAATTTATTTATTTCCCTCTGTTTTAGTCTCACAAAAGTATTTTGAGGATAAATTACTATTATTGCGGTTGGGATAATAACAAATTCTTGAGAACAAAATACATTACGTCATCTTGCTCTTAAAACGTTATATCTAAATTGTCAACAGCAATCACATTTCTGAATAATTACAAAGGAAACAAAAAAGAAAACAAAAATTCAAACGAAAAAATTTGACGAAGCGTGTCATGTCTCGTAAAAAGTATAAAAAATACACGGGCTAAACACGGCTTCTTGAGGAGATCAATAAAATCGATAGTTTATTGCGTACGAGTTTGACGTTCCTTCAATTTAGCCCCTAATTTATCACACTTGGCCAGCACAAGTGGTTCATTCACTGAAATCAAATAAGTTAAGCTTAACAAGTCGGAAGAAAGAGGGCCCTGTCATCACTACCAAAAAAAGACTTACCTCCCAAGCGTATTTGGAGTCCAATGGTTGAGTCCCCCACTTTCCAATAAAAGGTCCATATTTAGTGCCGGCTAAAATATTTGTTCGGGTAAATATTCCGCCATGTTTCATCATTAATTCATCAGGGAGATTAAAATTGGTATTTCCTTCTTCGTCATGTTTTATGACATCTTTATTTTTTAGGTTTTTGTCTGGATCTAAATACCTTTGGTTCTGTAAATCTAAAGGTCTTTGTAGATAACCGGGCTCAAATTCAGGGTAATTCGACGGTAAATATGTGTCTGAGAGCCCAAAGTCTAAGGATCCATAGTATTCCTTGAGGTCTGCTCCGGGAGGCATGTTCTCTTGTTTAATACGTACTAGAGTGGGTGCAGTTTCCGACGCAGCAGAATCAGTTGGGCTTGGCGGTGGACTGCCAGACTCTTGGCTGTCTGCTGTTGGGGAAAGAAAAGTATTGCTGTAAATTATTGTTCCATATATTTTAAGATTAATACAATTCTAATAAAATGTGTTCAAAAAATAAAAGCAATTATAATTCTATGGAAATCTTTGAGTTTATCATTTTATATGGCTATATCTCTAGAACTACTGAACAGATTTTAATGAGATATACCTAAAAATATCTGAATTCGAATATCGATATTCAAATTAAAGAAACCGTACTGATATCTGAACACACATATAGACGGATGTTTCAATGTTGCTGCGCTCTCTTTTTATCGGGTTTATAAAAAGTGTTCTAAAGAGATGATCTTTCAGAGTATTTATACAAGATGATATAGTATTACTCGTAGTAAACATATGCTTAGAACTAAACAAATAAAGAACTACATTGTGTGGAGGACCGCAAAATATCTGCAGTAGCAAGTTACTCTAAAGTCATATAATTTTATTTTTCTGTAATATTTACATAAACCTTTACCCAGATTTTTCAATTTACAAGTTTCGATAATGGGGGTTGACCACATGGATTCCTTCTTTACAGTGCGTGGATAATTTTTCCTAAATCCTGTTTTGTATTCGATACTAAATAATATGTAGGTATTCATATGTGGTTATAATAATATGTATTTTTGTACAAAGTCGGGAGGCGTACAAGCATACGTCCCACCTGATGTAAAGCAGGTACCGTAGCCTATGAACGCTTGCAACTCTTTAAGTATCACTCGCGTAATGCCACCACTACCTCGTGATTTTAAAAACCAAAAACTAGATTTAAATCAGCGAAGGTCTTAAATAAGCTCGTAAATGCTCATTAATTAAGAAAAAAGAAGCTTTGAAGATATCAGTTCAGATATCAACTATGTCAATTTATTACTGGTGCGAAAAAACCCTTGGCTTTAGACAATTCGAGCTCTAGGTTCAAAACTCGTTCGAGCTCGAGCTTAGGTAGTCAAAAGACAACTTAGTGCTCGGTTTAATATTTTAATATCTTATTTAAATGGTAAAAAAATGACATATGCTTAAGTTATGCATTAGTTTTATATTGTATGCCCATTGTTTTGCTTGTAATATCAATATACTTGTATTGTTAATATATATTATAAAATTAAACATCACCATTCAGCTTAGTAATAGGAGCCCAACAACATTTGTGCGATAAAAAAGCTAAAAATGAGTGAGTGCAAGACGTCGTACGTATTGTATCTGGTTTCCGTTTGGCACAAAGCGTTTCCGCTTGTCTCTCATCTCCGTGAGCATCCTCCTGTGATGCAAATATGAGGACGAGCCTCATTTGTTTTTATCCTCATTCAAAACAAAGTACTCGGTCGCGTCTGTCTATCTTGTTCGAGTTGATATAGACCAAGCACGATTTTGAATTCTACATTGGCTGGATGTATTTTTTATCGAAGATACTTTGAAGAAGGATTCGCAAGAGAGTCACAGTTTTTTTTGGTTTCTAAAATATAAGGGAAGCCATATGCTTACTTGCCGCCTTAATGGTATAAAAAATATGCATGCACCCGCTTTTCCGAAAGGATTAAATATTTTTTTCAAAAATACGTGAAGGGATTTTATACAGTCGGCAACGCGCGAATAATGGTCCATGTTACAAGCGTTCATAGGCTATCACTTAACATCAGGTGGGCCTTCTCGGCGTTTTACAAATGAATACGACCAGTAGGATATGAACTTGTTATGCTTATGAATGTTTACATCGGAAGGATTATCACGCGTTACCACCCCAGCTATAATGCAGCAACTACTCGGAAGCTTACTGTATAACTTACTCACTCATCGGAAACACAACAATCCTCCTGAGAGTTATTTTCCCAGTAATTGCCAATTTGATTTATATAATAAATATCTCTTTACCTCACTTAGTACATAGTACCCAGATTTTTATGTGTTTTTATGTAAATTTTTATAACCGCACCGCTCGCCGACGGCGGGGAGTTCACCCTCACACGCTTGAACCGCTATGGTCGCGTACGGTGCGGTTCCAGAGAAGTTTTCTTCCGAGAACACTCAAGCTGTGGAATGAGCTCCCAGCCGAGGTTTTTCCAAGGAACTACAGCATGGAGTTCTTCAAGAAATGCGTGAAGAGGTTTTTAGAGGGTCGGCAACGCATGAGTGACGCCCCTGGTGTTGCAAATGTCCATAGGCTACGGTGACTGTTTAACATCAGGCAGGCCGTATGCTTGATTGCCACCTTAGTAGTATAAAAAAAAAAATCGCGTTTTTGCAGAGCAGATACCTACTAAAATACTTAAGAGAGGAAAGACGCATCAAAGTATGTAGAAGTAGGTACTTCCACCTCACAAAAATAGTCAAATAACAACTTGCTGGAGGGTTGTTGTGCCTCTGAGATTGAGTGAGGTCACCAACAATCTTCTGAGGAGTTGCTGTGTTAGCAGCAGAGGTGGTATCGCGCGAGCGATATTAAATGTACTGCAAGCGACCATAGGCTACGGTAACTGCTTTACATCAATTGGGACCTATGCTTTTATGCCTCCCGATGTTGTGTAAATAAAGAAAATAAACTTAACACGCAAAAGAAATCTAAATAGAACATTTGATCCTAATCGTAAAAGTCGTTTTCGAAATAAACGCAATAACGAATAATATGCAAAAGTTACTCATTAAAAGTTGTAGAATGTACGCATAACTACCTAAATGTTAATTAAACTTTGACAATAGTTTGCAGAGTAATTACCATACTTTGTCCATGTAATAGTCACTAATTCCATATTTTTACAATGTTTAATGAAGGAAACAAATTGAACTCACGAAGACCAGACGCGTGTCATCAATAAAACACACCCCTAAGCAAATACAGCTGAAAGAGACACTCCATAAATCATAACGCACCCCATTACAGCTAATATACTTGTTAAAACAACCCCTATCTTGTCCATACGTTCTAAGCACGTGGCACGAAAAAAAAGCTATAAAAATTAGACGCTTGATGAACCTATAAAAGAATGATAACTGCTTAACATAACAAAAGTGCAGCATTGACAATACACAGGATGTTCTTGAACTCGTCTTTTGAATTCATTGAGTCGAGTTCGTCTCGGTGTTTTAGTTGGTTGCTATGCGGATTCACCTGTCGTATATGCATGAATATTTTTCTGATATAAACAACTGCTACTTCCTTTTCCGTTACTTGTAAATATATATAAGTCATTTAAAATTTTGCTGATATCAGCAAACCTTAAGAAAAATATAAAAGTAATGACTGCCACAGAAGTGAAAACTCTATATTAGCATGTCGGTGATGCGTTCACTCCTTAGCGTGTGATTTCAAGTCATGGGGATTCAAGTGAAAATATATTACTCATATTCATATTACAGACACTGTTTACATTAAAATGTCGGTGACACAAACCCATACGATTTTCCGCTACCAAAAATCGTTCAACGCGCATAAAGAAATCCCCTTTCAAAAATGTAACGTTTACATTCCATATTATTGACAGACATTGAGACATCATTATAAATTTGAACACAAACTAAAGCATTCCATGTAATTAACGTGTATAGTTATTGTATTCTTATATTTCATATCTTTTACCTTTTAATTAACGAAAGGTCATACGAAAATTGGTAACTAAGTTAGTCTAAGAAATTTATGACGCAAGTATGTGTTATTTGTACCTGACCTAAATCTGATCCATACCTGTCTCAAGCTTAGACCAAATCTAGATTCAAAACGAGCCAAAAATTTAAATCCAAGTACCTACAGCTAAGTGCAGCTCAAACTTTACACTTTGACCTTTGTGCCGTTCTTATGTCGTTCGTAATAAGGGTTATAATCGCTATTCGACTGTTAAGCATGATCTGCTCTTAGCTGCACGAGTCGAGCTCGCGCCGTAATTTTCATAACCGCATAAATAAAGTTGGTTGTGGAGATAACTCCTTTACATAGGTACAGACAGTTATGCGATCGGGTTGTTCGATGGTTTCTAAAAAGCTGCCTGTTAGACAGATTATTCTATTTTTCTTGCAATATGTACTTTAAGTTTCATGAATTATAATTATTTCAGATTTTTGCTTCACAAACTTGTAGATAAGGCAAGTTTTGAGATTAAGGAAAGCTCCTTAAACTCAGAACAGAGATTACATGTTTTTACCCAAACATACTAGCACAGCGGAGACAATGAAATGTCGTAAAAAACGATGTTCGAATCTCAAATTCAAATCAACCGTCGCGAGACCATTTGACACGTATGTCTGAGAACGCTGCGTGCACGGACAATACGGACGAGTCGTCGTTAAATCTCTGGTTTCCGCAGAAATTTAAAATAAGAATATTCTCTGAACAAAACATGGGATGGAGACTGAAATTTAGAATTTGAAATTCAAATCTCGGGTAATTGACATAATTATTTGAAATTAATTCATTAAATGCAAATTAATTTGAATTTCAAAGCCTTCAGAATCAATTAGATGTTTAAAAATTAGCAGAGAACTACCCAATCAGCCTAATGAGTTTTAAGCGATATTTAATAATAATTTTGGTTGTGTACATCTCAGGTATATATATAACATATAAAATTCAGCACTTTCATTAAAAACAGAATCATTTTCAAATGTGACAGGATTTTTTTAAGATCAATAGACATAGAAAAGTCTGCAATCGTCTCCTTTCCTCTTTGTCCGGCAGACCCCACTGCGGCTGATTTCACGAGTTAGCCATGGCGTCTGACAATAACCATGGTTTACGTGTCACCGAGAGTTCACGGCCTGGCTTATGTCTCATAAAACACAATGCTAAACAATAGTTACTCATAATCTTTAATAACTGTAAGGTTGAAAATTGTTTGCGAAGTATTTTAACAGGTAAGTATAATGGTAAGTAGACGTGAAAACATGCCTCATCTGACAGTGAGAATTCATAATGCGCAAACAATAAGAAGGACTTCGCGGAAAGTAGCTTTCTAACATGTTATAATAATAGAATAGTTTCTTCTTAGCGTTGTATGTTGTTTTGTTATTTATGTGCGTAAATTATTTTAAACCACTCTAAATGTGTGGCTTATGATAAAATGTCAAGAGGCACGCTCCATTAAGGACATGTAGAAAGGATGCAAGGGCAAAGAATAATGGAACAGATATACAACGCGAAAGTAGAAGGTGGTAGGAGTCCAGGTAGGTCTCTCAAGTCTCAACTACCATGACCAAATTGGTCGTGTGTTAACAGAAGATGATTTCAAGAGCCCCAGTACACATGAAAGGGCTGTGAATATTATAGAAGCGAGTTAGGTATATAAGGACAGAGTCATGTAGCGCTCGCTACCCCGCAAGAAATTTGGCGTAAAAATATAGATAGATAGACACTTAAGTATTTCATCTTCCGAAATTTTCAATACATCGGCATAACATAAATGAATACTTTAGAAGAAATTATAAAGCGTTGCGCGCCGTCCAGTTCCAGACTAAGCAAAGCTATACTATTATACTACCTACACAATTGTTATTGAACAGTGATAGCTCAATGGATAAAAAACCGGCCTATTGACTAACTAGTCGCCGGTTCGAATTCTGCCATGTACACATGACGTAAATAAATATACCACTAAATTCGTGTTCTCGGTGTATTATGTAAGTACAGTATTTGTAATTGTCACTTGCTCCGCGGTGAAGGAAAACATCGTGAGGAAACCCACACGTTCTAGAAATTATATTTCGAAAGACGTGTGGCCTTACCTCAGAAAGGTCTAGTTTTCGCTCTCTGGGTTTGGGAAGTCTAAAGACAGTCGCTCCATGTAAAAATCAACCGCTTCGCCAAATCCTTAGCCTTAAGGACCCTGCCAACCCTAACGGATTGGGAAACGGGATAACACTAAGAATAACTCATATGTATACCTAACTATATACTTAGTTCTAAGTTAGTGATTGGGTTGAATATTTTCCTATGTTACCTAATAACATAGGACAATATTCAAAGCATGCCAAGCAATTATCATATTATGAAATTATTAATATGCCTGTACAACTTGCTACATTAAAAAGTTTTACCATCCCGCCATGACTTGCACCAGAGAACCACGAGCCAAGCTCGACCCTGCAGTACTGTACGATTTGACCGGCCATTATTCTCATGCACTTGTAAGATCTGGAACCAACTCTCTTCCGTCTTTTTCAATGATTGCACGCGGTTTGATTGCGGCGATTGAATAATTTTCCAAGGAACAAGTAAAGCACTAGTAGATCCTGCATGGGTGGCCATGGGCGGCGGTAGCCACTTATCATCAGGTAAGCCGATTTCTCCTTTTTCTATTATGTCATAAATAACCTGTCATCATCCATCCTAATTCAATTGAATCCATCATACCATTTTTCACAACTTATGTCGAAACTTCACTATATTTCTTAACATGATTTTTTTATTTATAACGTCGGAAGGCATACAAGCATACGGCCCACCTGATGTAAAACGGTTACCGTTCCCTATGAACGCCTGTAATACATTAAATATCACTCACACTACGCCTACTCTGCTACTAACACAGCAACTCCTTAGGAACTTACTGGTGACCTTACTCACGCGCAGGAACACAACAACCCTTTAGGGAGTTGTTATTTGGCTTTCTGTGAGGTGGAGGTACTTTCCTAGACGGGCTGTTTTGATGCGCCCTACCTCTCTTAAAATATCCAGACAAATACAAACAGACATGTTCATGCACACAAATATTTGTCTTGTTTGGGAATCGAACTCACGAGCGTCAAAGTCGCGTCATTCACGACACCGAAAAATAATTGCGAATCGTTAGCTCTATGGCATCGTTGTAAGTATATCTACGCACTCACCCATGCACAAAAAATTAATATTCAGAAAATCGCTACAAGCTGATCATAAAATCAAGTTCGTATATATTCTGTCTATGTTACATAATAGAAAAAATCATACCTTCTCTAACATACATAATCCAACGTACAAGTATGTGCAAAGGTTTGATAGACCAAGTCAAGGAAGCGCTGTGAGTGCTACAATCCATTCCATTTTCATTACTGACGAATGACAACACTATTAACGCAATATCATTTTGGAATACAAAATACACGAATACTGTGCGTACGTTTGAAATTGACGGTTGAACACGTAAGAAGTTGTCAAATGACGAGTTGTATCGTTCTATGTGATTAATACCTAAATCATACTAATTCTAGAAATTATGAATCCGAAAGGCGCAAATTCCAGTAAAAAAAAAGCTATCCAAATGAGTTTTTACTGTATCCTATTCATCTTTTCGCACCGCAATATTACAAATAAATCGTATAACTTAAGCTGTTTTAATCACTAAATAAACAAGGCATTTTACCCGGCGGCGCCCGCCAAAAGATCACACCACTTCAATAGTTTGTAGTGCTATAATGAAAAAAATTATCTTTGGTGTTTTTGGTCGACTTCGCACACCCTTGACAGGGCAATACTGTGGATACATAGATAATATTTTAGTGTAAAAAATGGATAGCGGCCATTTGTAGTCAACAAACAACACTTTTTCTATTATATCTGATTTTGTAGGTTAGTTTCTGTCGTTCTATTTTTTAACCAAGTGAATTAAGAACTAATTATTTCGTAATTCACTTGAATTAAGAAATAATTACCTGAAAGTAAGAGAAAATAATATGAGCGAATCAATTAATTGAAGAAATCCTTTAAGGATAAAATGTATTAATAGTATATTTCTTTATCTTCTCAAATTTTCTGTTCACTAATAAACTTAAATTATCTTAAAATGTATTTTTTTTTTTACTTTATTTAATGAACTATTATGATTTTACATTTTAATAATATTACCTTCCTGTTAATTGTTAAAAATTTTTTTAATAACCTTAGTAATAAATTATATTAACTTTCCATACAAATTTAGATTCAACATTCTTGTAGGTACTATTTATTGTAAAAAAACTATTTAAGTACAATGTATTTTTTTTCACGAATAAAATATTTGTGTAATTTATTATCAATGGTGACATATGGTGTATGAAATAATGATATGCACTTTTTAATCTATGGAATGAAAGCTATACCTATAATTAGTCTTAAAAATTAAAAACATCCATATTATATGTTTTATTGAGAATATTGGAGATATCATAGAGTAAGCTGATATTTTTTATTGTAAAAATCTGAATGGCGTGGATACCACGCTTAAAAACAGATTTTTATGGTGCATAAACATAAATAGCGTTTTAAATCCTAAGACCGATATTGTAGACCATAGATATGTAGCATAATTCTTATTAAAGTTGAGTTACTAATTTATAACAGAGTACAAAAAAGAAGGCGATTGCATATTTTACGCTTTTCGGATTTGTTTCGTTCAGAAATGATACCGACGGAGCATTTGAAGTAAGCTTATGCTGTAGATGACCGTATAAATTAAAACTAAGTACAATGGGACTAGACGTCATGAGGCTGCAAATTTTTATTCAAATTTTGTTATTGGATTATAATTTTATTGAGATGATAGATACGAGTAGCTAGGTCATTGCAAGTATCTACATAATTTTGAAGGCGTATAAAAATCACATTCACTTGAGAATTTCTCATCATTAACGTCATTATTATGTATTGCAATTCATGTTGAGTTCAAATACTTGAATTTTTTAATATAAACTTACCAGAAATCTTCATTTTCGGACTAGTTTCAAAGTTCAGCATGCGACGATATTGCAGCATTTTTTAACATGGTCCATCAACACTGAACTCATAAAATTCTAAAATATAGTGTATATGTCCGTACGAGATTCATGAACTACCCTAAATTTACAAGTTATCGTTAACATATTCATATCTAAGTTATTAACACAAATTTATGTTATCATTCTAAAATACCACAATAATGTCTTGCTATTTACAATTTCACAGCACTGCTAATTCAAATTTAAGCGGGAAACATAGTCGCGATTTTAAAAATTAGTGATGCGCGTGTGTTGATTATTCGCTTGCGAATCGAATAAGCATAGTGCGGCACCGAGCGTCGGATATGTGCAGCGGCCGCGACGAACGGTGCTAGAGTAACGGGAGGAAGCGAGAGCAAACTCATCCCTAGAATCCCAAATCATACCCTCACCCGGGCCGCACCCCGCTCCCTTGCCCCGCCTGTGCCTTTATGTTACACCCCTCTCGCCCTAACATTATGGGCCTTACACAAGGTTATCGCCTGAAAATATTTCTGCTGAGTTTTTCAGTGGACAGTGGACATAACTATGACACTATAAATACATATCAATTTACATGATGTGTTACATATCATAGGAATGTTATCGAATTTTGTATCCTTGTTTTTAAATGATTTATATAATAGTACTCCATTAGTCGATGATTGGCTACGTATTACTTGAATAATTAACTGTTTGTAATATTTTAAACTACATATAGGTAATCTGACAATTTAATTTATTGAACTTTTTTATTACACCGCTAAGGTGGTAAACAAGCGTGCTGATGATAAGCTGTTACTGTTACATTTGGATATTGGCAATACCGATGCATGCAATGCCGATACTATGACAGGTAATCTCTTCGCGCTCTTTTTGATGAACCTCATACTTTCATCTCTCAGGATTACCTACTCGGCGAGATTATTACATAACTTTCTCATAAAATATTAACAGAATAAATTTCATGAAGTTCTTTAAAATAGATATTTCAAGAAACGAGTAACAACTGTGTCTTTTTTTTGTTCTTTTCCGAACTAATAATTCCAATTAACTATTTCAAAAATAACTTAGGTAGGTATTTCGTTTTATTGGTATCAGGATTGATCTACAAACAATAGTATTTCAATTGGACAGTACCGATAACAATAAAGCTTGTATATTACAGCCAGATAACCATGACCTCTAAGTTTTCATAAATTACCTCATTGAAGCAAAGGATGAAGAGAAATTCTATTGGAGATGGTGAGCGCTACGAAAAGCAACCTATTAAATAAACAAACCAAAATGAATGATTGTACCGATCTTACCCACCTAGTGTTTTCTCACAACGAATTCGATTAGTACTACCTATCTATAGCTGTATATTAGGCTTTTGTTCACAACACTATTGGGGGCTGGAATAAAAAGCACTCTTTAAATTTCACATTTACTTTAACGTTGGAGAATTATATAATTTCTATATTAGAGAATTATATGAATATAATTTATTAAGCGTCATAACCTCATGTGTAGTACCTACCTATACCTACGTGTAAAAACAGTCTTTAATGATGATAATGAAACAAACTATATAATTGAATTCCATAAGAAAGTAAGCAAAAGAATAATTTTTGCATCAAAAAGTAATTTCTTATCTATCGACATTGTAAGATAGTTAACATATAGATGTAGAGCTTCTTTTTCTTTATTATTTTATTAATAGACATACATATGTGCCAACAATTAATTTAACATTTTACGATATAAAAGCTACATACTTGGTTTGTTAATTATTCTGGAAAATAAATTAGTAATTATAGGTAAATAACATATTACAAAAATATTTTCCTTTTTTGCTTGCATATCTCGCTAAAAATCAATAGATCATAGCTTCAAAACATAACGAATGATGCGAGGTTACGAATAGTTCGTATCCATTATGTTTCTAACAGCAGACGATTAAAAGTTTCATGCGATCTGAAAATAGAGACACAGTCAGTGTGCGAAGTGAGACAGCGGATAACTAGATAATGCTCAAGATCTGTGCCCGGCGCCGCGATTGGTCCACGACGGTGAGGGGCGTGCCCGCGGTACGGATGCGCCAATGGGATGTTCCTTATTATCTGCGTCTTTGTCTATCAGCGGATTCTGTAGTGATGTGGCACAGGTGTTCTGCGCAACGAGTGTGGTCGCCATCACGGCGAATCTCCACAAATACTTAGGTATGTATAAAATAGTACATACGCATACAGGTACAAAGATAGCGCGTAGCATATTACAACATACATATACTGAACAAAAGAAAGTTACAGTCGAATATATAAATTCGTTATAGAACACATTTTGTAATAAATATGAGGAAATCCCGTCTAATTTCACAGTTGTCATTGGAAATTATTTCTGAATCAAACAAACTACACCTTATCTACTAACTGCTTAAAATATGTGTTATTTTCTGAAATCTTCTATTTTACATTGTTTGTATAAATTAAGATTTTTTGTTTTTGATACTACGTCGGTAGGCATACAAGCATACGGCCCACCTGATGTAAAGCGGGTACCGTAGTCTATTAACGCTTGCGATATATTAAGTATCACTGCGGCGATGCCTCCTCTGCTGCTTACACAGCAACTCCTTGGGAGCTTACTGGTGACCTCATTCACACGCAGGAACACAACAACCCTCTGGGGAGTTGTTATTTGGCTGCGATTTTCTGTGAGGTGGGGGTACTTCCCCAGACGGGCTGCTTTGATGCGCCCTACCTCTCTTAAAACATTCAGACTAAGACAAACAGACATGCTCATGCACACAAATGCTTGCCTTGTGTGGGAATCGAACCCACGAGCGTTGGTGTCAAAGTCACGTCATTCACGACTGAGCCACCGAGCTCGTCAGCTTGAGTTTAATTATTTTCCATATTTAATTTTCATAGTCTCTGCCTATCCCAATGAGAGACAGGCGTAATGATATGTATGTTTATATAAACTATAACAGAAAAACGAAGTGATTTCATTTCATGTTATATTTGTAATTACAAACTAACTATCAAGTTGTCCGATAACATGAAATAAAATGACTTGGTTTTATAGCTCAATGGCTATGACAACCTTTTTTTGATCACATAGGTACCTACCTAATAAATACAAAATATGAACTTAACGCTAAAAGCAGTCTCTACTAATAACATACGTTCACAGTATGAGGAATTCACGTATGCCGTTCATATGGTAATGATGGTAAGCAATATAAGTCGTAAACTGAATAATTGATACATCAATCAATCATCAATCTTCCGGCACATCCAATAGATTGGATAGAAAAAAATCCTATAACTCGATTGCAACGGCACCTATACCTATTGTGAATCTGAACCATCTAGAGACTCACTCGAACAAAAATTCTTCAAAATTAGTCGAGCCTAGGAGAAGTATCATCCAGTGACATACAGACGTACTCATACAGAAGAATTATAATGCGTACAGATATCAGCATAGTTAGACATCACACATCGTATCCAAGCATAAGTGGGTATAGATATTTGTCTTGAAATTGGAAAGAAATACAAGCAGTATCAGATTTTCGTTAGGTATTCTATTATCGATAGAAATGTACATGAAACGTAGACACTTTAATTAAACCTTGTCGACACTCGAATAGTTAGATGTTAGTTGATTCGACATAAAACCTGCCTAGGTATAAAGGCGACAACGACAATCGATTTGTGACAGACACGATGCTTGATAATCGATTTCCGACTCTACAGATGGTGTAATGGATTTCACACTTCTCGGATTTAATCGGGAAGTGTCAAGCTCTTACAAGATCATTTTCGTGATAATGGAAAATGTTATTTTTCAAATCAGCAGTATTATTTACTTGAACTACCTATCTATCTATCTATAACTCCACCCCAAATCCCTTGTGGGAATAGAATAGAATAATATTTTATTTCTCTAGTTGGTACATAATATTTCTTATAAATTCCAAGATTTTACAGCTTTTTGTCACAATAAGGGATCGGTAGTCCCTTGCAGGGTAGGCAGAGAGAACAGAGCGCCACATGACTCGATCCTTACAAACGTCACTCGTTTCTTTAACATTCATTGCTCTTCTTATGCACGTGCAACGGTTTCTAAGGCTCCTGACATCACGTTTTTTTATAACACTAAAGGTGAAAAACAAACATACGACCGGGCTGATGGTAAACAGTCACCGTCTATGGACATTTGCAACACCAGAGGTGTCACTCATACGTTGTCGACCCTCTAAAAACCTCTACACGCCTTTCTTGAAGAATCCCATGCTGTAGTCCCTTGGAAAAACTTCGGCTGGGACATTCTGATAAAACACGATCGATCAATTTGATCATGATAGGTAAGTCTTGGCCTTCCTCGGCTCCTACATCCTTCTACTTTCGTGTTGTATATCTGTTACGTAATTATTTTCCAACTACCTACCTATATTAATAAAATAAAAAACATAGGTAGGTACGTAAATTAATGAAAATAAGAAGGTAGGATCGATCAAAATGACGGTTAGACGAAAGGTAGTTTATTAGACCCACCAAATATTAATGTATACACTTCGTCGGTGACAAATAAGCATACGGCCCGCCTAATATAAAGAGTATCGTAACCGCTTTACACGCCTATGAATAGACCTATGAACGCTTACAATACCTAAAGTATAGCTCGTGTGGCGACGTGGTCTAACGAATGCTATAGCAAGATAGAAACTAATATCAAGGCACCTTGATTTTAAAATATCCTGTACTTAAATACCAGATTGCATTAAAAGTCGCAAAGAAGAGATGACAAGTCAGGTATACGTACTACGTAGGTATATTAAGTAAGTATTAGGTATATATACCTATATATAATAACAAGTATCGTTTTGTAAGGTGAAAGATATTCGTACATATTCCGTTCATGTACAAATATCTTTTTACAATTATCTTAAACAAAATGACATATGACACCCCATCATTGTTGTCATCCCGTAGATATCTACCCACAATACTATATATATATATTAGATTGGATATAGAATTTCCACTATAGCGATTCTCTACTTTTTACAGTACCTACAGTGACGTCGCTAAAAAGAAAGATGAAGAGAAGATTTAGGATGTCAAATTGACCCTTTTTCTCCTATCGAACTATGCAATATGGAGATCAATGTCTAATAGCTTGTCGAGAAACGTGTCTATCTATTAAATAATCTATGCTAACAAATATAATATTTACATGCAATTTGACTTTCGCAAAATAACGCCTGAATCTATTAAATATAAGATTTGTTGCCATAATTTTTTCAATTCTTAAGAGTCCAAGTTACCCGACCACTACGACATGAATATGAATAAACATTGAGACATAGTAAAGTGATGGTACGTAATCCAGATTTTTGTTGGTAGTTTGAATATTTATTTTGATTTCATTAACGCCATGTCTGACACCTGTATGTTACTTTAGGTAAGTCAAATTAATATGCACCTGTATATTTTATCAGTTATCATAAATTAGACTAGCACGATGATAGACCAAGTGTATTAGGGATGTTCTTTTACGATACATCAATCAACATCCACGACTATTGAATAAAATCTATGCGTGTAACCGTGGATTATTCCTACGGTCACAGTGCAGTTAAGTCTTTGGGCTGAAGATCATAACGAAAAGGACTCACTGGATTAAGATTGGGGTCTTCAAAAATTGAGCGATGAGTGCATCGAAGTTTGTCAATAGCTGTACAGTATAGTCGAAAGTATAAGGCCCATTGTTAGATTCGATCAATATGCCTTACAAATGACTTACAGGGCTTTTCACTTTTGACGACCTCGGTGGTGCAGTGGTTAGCATTTCAATACCTATGCTCGTGGAAGTAAATTCTTAAATTCTCGTAAATTCCAGTGGACAAATATTTGTGTGCACAACCTTGTATCTTGTTCTGGGTATTGCAAAGCAAGAGTGACAACCCTGATGTTGCAAATGGATATGGATTAGGATATTATTTGGCAGGCCATAAACTTGTTTGCCACCTTAGTGATTTGAAAAATATATGCACTAACAATCATAGTGAATCCTTAATAACCTAATATCCAACTCGCACGTGATCAGTTTTCGTTTCATACAAGAACTCTTTCAAATTCATTCGGTGTATGAAAATTTATACGATTTAATATACCGGT
The DNA here is from genome assembly GCA_947507595.1 of Pyralis farinalis. Lineage (NCBI taxonomy): Eukaryota > Metazoa > Arthropoda > Insecta > Lepidoptera > Pyralidae > Pyralis > Pyralis farinalis. The sequence continues at coordinate 13,385,605 of OX382257.1, read as the reverse complement.
TATGAATTTATTAGAGAGTCGGGACACCGCCCGCTACCGTGTCGCGAAATATTTTATAACGTGCATACATCATTGTTTGCGGAGACAGTAACAATGCGGGTATAATACTCGTACAATACAAGTTAGAAACTCAGGAATAATCGTTATATTTTATTTGATATTATGCCTTATGCCTACGAAAGCATATACTTATGCTGCTTATATACGTTCTACGCTAATTATTTATTATTGCAGTCAGTGAAATCAATACTACTTTTTGAGTTTCAGTTTGTATTAGTAGTGAAGGCGATAAAATTTTGTAAAACTAAGTTATATTATGCCATATATAGATAGAAGTCATATTAAATAATTCGCCCAGTGGTAGGTCAACCTTAGGCGATAGCTTTCTTAAAGTAAATTATAATTGTCACCACTGTCTACATCACCGAACGATTGCCATATTTTCTTGTCGATTTCGGTTGATTTTTGGTTTTTAAAATAAACTTTACTTCACTGATTGTTTGATTAAAATATGAAGTATACAAGTTAGTGCAGGCAGTAATTTTTCAGTAGGACTTAGCATAGAAGACCACGAATATTTTGTCAAATATTAATATCCAATTAATAGTTTTTAATATTGTATCGTTCTTTTGTTTTGATATATTTACCTATACTATGTTTATCTATGTTCTATTATTTTGAATAGTTTATGTTAATCTATAGAACTAATCGTTGGACAATAAAATCAACAAAAATACAATACAATACACTTTATAACACTAAAAGAAAATACATAAAAAAACAACAATAAAAATGTATCTGTACAACGGCGGTCTTATCGTGATATGATCTCTTCCAGACAAGCGGAGAAGTGAAGAAACATGGTAGGGTAGCGCAGAGCATAACTTAAAGGAAATAAAATATTATATAAATAAGCATAAATAAATACACAATCAAACATAAATACATATAATATACACAAATATACACATACACAAAATTAATCAAATTGATACATACAATATAATACACACAGTAAATGAGACTGAGGGGAGAAACAATAAAATTTTGCTGATTAGGTAATGTTAAGGAAAAGATAGTAAAGTTTTAGGTGTATGAAGGATCGAAGTGATTGAGCATTTCGGATATCGAAAGTATAAAGCATTCCCTCAACTGGAATAAATGCATAAATACCTACATGCATAAAGCTAGTAGCCACTTTCTAACAAAACTTCCTTCAAGTTTTACTTCGCGTATTATCCCGTCAGAAGGGAGAGAACGGAGTACGGGCGAAGGGAGGTTATTGGGAGGTATTTTGCAAACATCCCACCGTCCGCAGACCACGGTCCGTCGCTGTCACGTATTACATTCGTTTGATATTCACTACGGCATTGTCACGATTGGGCTCGAGTTTGTTACGAGTTAATTTGGTAGTTAGTTATATAATGTTAAAACAACAAGCATTGATGTTAAATAGATTGCCAAGACTCACAATCATGTAACTATTTCATTTGAAAAAGTTATAAGATCTCATGTATAGAAAGCCTAAGCTAACTCCGTAAGGTCTAACTCTACATCGTATATAGCGTGACTGTTTCTCTGCTATCTCTTGTACACTTATGGGTTTGTGTATGGTGTAAATTATTTAAGTCATTGATATTTAATTTTGGATTTCCTTTGACTCTTTGTGGAGTTGTCACCACTATGCCTCTTGATGAAGCGCCGAGCGAGAGATAGATAGATAGATAGATAGAACAGCTCACGTTCGCCCCGATCTTTCATGATTTTCAACAGAGGAAGTGTTAGTATATCTGTCGATGGTGTCGATATACGAACATACGGCTGATATCAAGCTTTTGAAGTGTCATGAATATGACCTCCATATCCACTTTCTTCAAGACAATCACAGCGATCCTATTTTCTTTAACATCCCATTTCATATTGTAATTTGATAATAAACACGAAATGAATATGTAAAAGTTATTTAACATAATAAACGTGTTCCAAATTCAAAATAATTAAACAGTTGAAAAAAAGAAAAGTTTCTTTGTAACAGTATTTATGGTCAGACTTGTCAACTTGGTCTGTGAAATTTCACGTAGGAACCTTAAACATTAGCGAAATAAATAGCCTAAATGTTGACTCCCTGATCAACCAAAGCCACAAGTGGCAATGTTAAAACGCTATTTGTGAGGTTAAAACTCACTTGTCCTTACAGAATACTAATATTATTCGCATTTTTTTAGCGAAATAAGGCTGTTTAGCTTTGTAATTGTCACTTGCTCGGCGGTGAAGGAAAACATTGTGAAGAAACCCGCACGTCCCAGAAATAAACTTTCGAAAGAAGTGTATCCTAACCTAAGAAATGTCTGGTTTTCTCTCTGAGCTGTGGAGGTCTGACGGCAGTCGCTCCATGTAAAAATCAGTACTTTCGCCAAATCCTTAGACTTAGGTAGAAGACCCCGCGAATCATAATGGATTTAGAAAACGGTATAGCGCGAAGAAGATGTAAGTATTTATTTGTTTATTGTATTACCAAGACATGTAAACTTTTACGAAATATTTATTTATCTGATTATAACAGTGTCAATCCTGTAGACAAACACAAAATAGAAAATGTCTCTTTGTCTTGGCATGGGAAGGAAACCGGATTACATACGTCTACCCTCATGTAAATTGATCGCCGTAGCCTATGAACGCTTGCAATATAGAAAGTATCGCTCTCGTGTTCTCCTCAATATCTGAACTCATTTTTTTTACCCAAGTAGCATAAGAGCGTTACCGACTATTATAACGTAGCGATGTTGATTGTTGTACTTTCAAAGTGAAGGAAATATTCCCAGAGATTGCATACCACACGGTTGTTTAAATTGTTGTTGATATCGAAAAGCCACAATCTCTAGACTTCAGTGGGATATTCAATCTCATTACAGACCATCGCAGCATACTATATGATGCGTCGTTAACAGTCTTCAGAATTTTAAGTTCAGGAATTCTAATTCATTTTGAATCTACCTTAGTACACCGTAAATGTATAATGGGATAAGGCCCAAGCACTTAACCACCGAACTCTTCATAATTTTTGACACGCGACTTTAAAATAGTATGTTTATGACTATACACAAATCGCATATACTCTGATTTACCAAAGTATTTGTTCATTTCGATTTCAAAGAGAATTCTGATTGACATGGTCTCTGAGAGTTACAAATAAACAAAACTTACGAGCCAGCCGTATTTACTAGTATGACCGTATATTTGTCGACATGAGAGATTCAGTTACTTTCACCAACAAAGAAGTCTGGCATCTTTGGTGTCACATTATATCATCCAAATACAGGACCTAAGTGAGAAATAATCTCCGCAAAGTATTAAACTTATAGCCCTGGATCGCTTTACTTAAGTGCTAAGAGTTTGAACTCTTAGCTAGGCTGAACCACAATGGTCACAGACTCATACTCTGAAATATGTCATAGTGTATATACCCTTATGGAGTCGCTAATCTAAGAGAAACTTCGTCGTGCTTCACAAATTATTATAATTCACTGCCTTATAAATATGAATTATGAAAGAAGCATAGTTGTATCTACCTACTTCATACAACACCATCCCCCGTTTTAGTCATGAAAGAGTCTCGCATGAATAAGCCTTCTTAAAATCAATCCAGGCAGCTATGAGGTCTTTCCTGGTTTAGGGGACCTGTTGCCAAACGGTTTTGCCAGCAACTATCAGCAATTAGCAAACGATACCCAAGTTTACATCCGGTCTGAGCTCTGGTGAACACATGGTAGTATGCGCTTTGTGTAAGTTTAGAGATTAAAACGAATTACAAACTGTATCAACCACGTTATGGGTCAGATTTCTTAGCTTTAGTGGTGCCACCATACTTATAAAACAGAACGGTAACAACGGTGGTCATAAATGTAGGTAAACTCCGCTTCAAGGACATCTTGGAACTAAATTGCCAAGAGGGCTTATTAATAACGCAACTATTTAAGCCAAATTTTGTGCAATCGATCAGGATCTGGAGTTTGCCAATTACGTGCCAAACAAATTGTACAATTTTTGTTTGTTATATATAAATAGAAAGAAAAATTCAAAATAATACGAAGAAGGCTCTCAATATGGGAAGTTTATGAGAAATACTGATTTAAACTCTCACTGAATTAAAATTCAAAGTTTAATTAATACTAATTAATAAATTCGCCGCATTCAAGTCCTGTAAAAATGTTCAGATTTATAACCTGCTAAGTTTTGTAGGTTATCTCTAAAAAACGTACGCATCTTTTAATTATTCAAGTTTCATTTTTTTAATGTCTCAATATTTTAGGGCTACTTCGTAAAACATGGGGACATCCAGGCGAAATTATGGACGCACCTAGTCTAAAATAGATTTAAATTTAGATTCAAAACTTTCATTCCAAACGCATTTCATAGATTGCGAAGTCAACCCTTTGTTGGTGCAATCGGTCGAGAAATCAAAATGGTGTGGGACTAAAGAGACATTTTAAAGTTTATCGATGTCCTTTCAAATGTATGGGACAGTGTGAAAGGTACTTTATCAGGGCACCCGGGCGGTAATGCTCAATGGACTCGTTTTGATCGCAGGGTTACGACCAATTTGAACCCTTGGATCTTAAGATACTGTCTATATAACGCAAATCTCTAGAACAGATATAATAGATATAGATATAATCAAGCATTTACTAAAAAAAATGCTTGATTTCATTTAAATTTTTTTGGATAAAATTGCAATCACTTGTTAAATTTTGATCTTTTCTATATATGATATATATAATCGATGCGCGTAATATAGATTTCAGCATGCCATTTCAATGGATTTCATTTGAAGAGAATTTTGAAATGTGAGTAATCTCTATGCCCCACCCACCATTACCATATAGAATAACAATAACCAAACCACATAAATTCGTTGAATGCAGGCAACATAATTTGCAGAATCTACTTCCATTTGAGCAAGATGGTTTTGGTATGGGTAACCGCTGATCGGAAAACGCAGTGTACGAACTTTCTGGAAAATAACGCAAGGATCCTCCTAAGAAGTTTTAGATGTCTAAGAGGAACCTTTATTAAAAGGTTCTTAGCATTGGCGATGAGAAGAATGGGATTGATTTGGACTAAAACGGTGTTCGTTTCAATTCCAATAATTTTTACCACGTTTGACACTGATTGAATTTGCAATGATTGTCGATGTCGGCTTCCTTAGCCTAAAGATTTGGCAAGTTAAAACTACTTTTGAAATGGAACAACTGTCATCAGACTCCACAAACAAAAAGAAAAATTAGACCTCTACTAGGTTAAGTCAAACGTCTTTTGAAATATAATTTTTAGACGTGCTAGTTTCTTTCCAGTATTTTTCTTCATCGCCGAGCAAGTGTCAATTACAAATATATACCTACACACTACGAATAAATAATAAGTCTATTTATTTATGAGATCATATCAAGTTTATTATTAGTCATAAATCTATCAGGATAGTAAAGATAAGATATATGTACTACAGAATTCAATATCCCTGACCCAGTGCGAATTTTACTAGAACTTTTATAACTGCTGCGTTTGCACTTGCGCCGTGAGTAAGAAATCTGATGTAGAAAGAAAATGTAGTAGGTACAATCCACTTTATCCATATGACAGTAACTAAAATCAATTTAGAATTTTATATAACTCCTGTATGAAAAGAAGCAAACGATGTGTTACAAAGTCATGTCACCCATACAATCCACACATCGTACAAGCAACGTTTGCACTCAGAAATCCGTTCAAATCACACGATATAATCGCGTTTAAAAACGTCGAATTTAAATTGCTCCAACAAAAGGGCTCGCCATTTCAATTTTGAGTGAGGAGAGTAAATCGAGGCACGATAGCCACTCGTAAGCGCCTCCTGGGGCGATTCTGTACAATTTATAGGCGCAATAAAATAGCATTAGTGCCGCCGTTACTTAGTATCGACTAACTTAGACATGACTGTTTAGAATTTACTATCCTGAAGCGATTGAATGAGTGTTTCACTCACTGTTAAGAATGTTTTATAATGTTTAGAAATCCTGAATGATTTGTGAGTGAATGACTTGATCCCTGAAATTTCATATAAATTGTAAATTCTTAGTGAAAGGCTTTATGGCATCGCAGCGCGTGTACTATTTAAACACACGTCTTAAGCAGCGTTCTTCCTCGGGGGCAACGGCCTCTAATGATGCTTTTAAAGCCTTCCCGGCTAAAGGCAATCCTTAGGTGTTTAGCCAGTAACAGTCTAACGTAACTCACGCGGCCGACTAGAGTACTCATGAGAGACATACTATCAACGGGTCCCTGAGAGTGCCCCTCTCAGATGAATGACTAATACATGATTTTAGTGAATTAATCCTTCTTTTGTGGATCGTAGTTATACGTCAGGCGTAAAAACAAGTAAATAACAGTGTACACCGCAACCTGTCTACGAATTGGTTTATTTATCTCATGTATCGGTTTAGCTAAACAGTCGGTCAACTATTGTCTACAGATGACAATCATTAAGCTTAATCATTCAACTTAAACAGCAGCATAGATTATGCTCGGCGTAGTGTAAAAAAACCATGATCATACGTTCTCTTCCTAAGCTACTACTGATGTCGGCCTATGATCAAGAAATTCCTTCTTCTTCCACTTACACTTTCAACTCCAAATATCGTCAATTTCCTACAACAACGCTTCTAAAACACTTACCCTTAATCTGGGAGCGTCAAAACTCTCAAAGTATCATGTCAAATTAAGTAATCGTGGTGTAATTGAGCCGGCGATCAGAGTACAAGGGCGACTCATCAATCAACCCGCCCCTACAAAGCTGCCTCTTACAGTGCAATTTAAGAGAGAAGAGCGATAACTTGCATGTTCAGTGCACGAACACAAACTTCAATACAATTTGCAATACACAATAATGTTATGCAAACTATCTTCAGTTTCAATACAGTTTTTTTAATCAAATTAAAGATAAACAATCAATATTTGCGGACCACCTTGACTAACCATTAATGAATGGAATCTGTTCCAAAATATCACTCGCAAATTGTTTTTTATTGTTTTCACCTATGACGTACCAGACGCCAACGATTTAGACATGTAGAATGTCTACATCATATTAATAATGTCTCCAGCAATATATTTTTCATCATAAATTCGATCGGATTCAATTAAAACACCGTAACGTCTACTGGCCCGCCGTATTAAAAGAAATTGCCGTTGAAAAATACCTTGCCAAAATCTTCGAACTTTAGACCACTATTCCTCGGTTTTTATTTGCGAATAGACCTTTAAATGGTTTTCAATATTTAACTATAAAGATACATTACTTTTCTCTATTGGAAATAATCTAGATTAAATGATTACTCTCAAGCATCTGTTTAATGCTTGAGAGTAATCATTTAATCTAGATTATCTCAAGCTAAAACCAGATATGACTCGAGTAACCTGCCACTAGCTCTCTTCACATATTTCTACAATTCATAATGAACACAAATTGTATACGTATATCCAACTCTTGATTGAACTTCTCTTATAACTTGCGCCAACTTATAAGTTGGAAAGCAGCTACAGAGTTATCCTCGCTTCTGTTTTAGTAGTCATTAGATGAAATCTCGCTAATGCGTCTTGCGGTTGGCTCTTGACACTACCCGGGTTTGAGCCAATGGGGAGTAGCTTCTACTAGATGTTTATATTTTATTATTATAAATCGCTCAAGATATTTTTTTGCGAGTATGACGACGTCAATTTTGTGAAGTCAGCCAGATTGCAATAAATGAATGTATTGAAGATTGAACGAAGTATTCTCCATATCATACCTATAGCGATTTATGGCTCGGAAATTTTACACTCGAACTTCATACATGTATCATTTAAAACATGAAGGAAATAACCTATGGAGAGCCGATGACACCGATATTACGTAGTAACTCAATTCACCGCTGCAGGACGGGGGGAAAGGTAAAATGCGCAGCTCTTATTTGCTAGCTAGGCGCTAAATCATACCGTTTTTGTGAGCGCGTGGTGCCTTCATGCACAATCAAGTGGCTTATTCGTTTGTGATTCAATTATTTTAAATTACAAACCAAGCAGCCACAAAACAGTTTGAACAATTCGGTGGTAGTTATTTGTACATACGAGACAGATGAAGTATGTTTGTTGTACTTTTCAATGCGATTGAGTGTCGTTGTAGGCATTATTACAATGTGTACCAAGGGCGATGGAGTGGAAATTATAGATGAGGAGCTACTCCTATACCGCCCGTGTTACACAATGTTTACACGACATTTGCGAGAAAATAAACACATTTAAGTATTATACTCATTGCGGACGAGTACTCAGCGATAATATTTTATACTTTAATAAATCTTAACTTAATAAAGTCTCAATTTATTTCTTGAACTCATCAATCACTATAAAGCTCTACTTTTCAAGCTCCTTGTAGAAGAAATAAACTCATCCAACTGTTATAAAATTAAATTGAATTAGTAGCGGCATCCAAATTAATCTCTTTGAGAAAAACTAGTTTAAAAGCAATAATAAATATCTATTTATAACTTCACGCCAAACTTGCGGGGTAGACAGAGAGAACCGAGCGCTACATGACTCGATCCTTACACATCTTTCATCTCATCACACGCTACTTTAGACTTCATTGTTCTTCTCATGCTTGCTCTAGTAATAAAGGCCCTGTCTAATCTAGGCCCGAAAGTGATATGCTTATGTTACATATTGATGGCGGCTATCTTGTTGCTGCACAATGTAAATGTTACTATTGTAGAAACAGGAATTACCGCGATTTGTTTTTAAAGTTTCCCGATATTTCGGCGATGTTGCAGACGCCATGGTCACGAGCTCGTGACCAAGAGCGCAAGAGGCAATCTTTACCTGCACACCTCACTCGCTTCTTTAACAATCAGTGCTCGTATACTCGCCGGTTTCTAGGGCTCGTGATATCATCATCTGACACATCACGACTAATTTCTATTTAAAATAAAAGATTCTAATATTTAAAACAGTAGAAATTACTTCATATAAGTAATAAATTAATAGTATATTATTACTTTAAACGAGCAATTTCTGTAAATATATGTAAATACATGTCAGGAATCACTGAAGTTAGGATTGTTGGGCTACCTAAGCCTAAGGATTTGGTGAAGATACTTATTTTCATATGTAGCGACTGCCTTCAGAGCTCTACAACCCTCAGGGAAACCAGTCCTTTGTTAGGTTAGGTCGCACGTCTTTCGAAATATAATTTCTTGGACGTGTTGTTTTCCGTACGATCTTTCCTTCATCAAAGAGCAAGTGATAATTTCCAGCCCAGGTACTTAATAAAGCATTTATTTTTTTAATTAATATTTTTTTAATAAATAATTAATAAATTTTTTATTAGTTCAGCATAGTGGCCCCTCTTTGCCTGATGGTAAGCGAAAGAGGAGCCCAAATCGCAACTGCAACTGACAACATACTACATCCCGTATCCTGTCAATTGACGCTGCCATGTTGACCCGCAAAATGCTTCTTCACGCTTCGTTTGAAGGATCCCATATTGTAGGAAGGAGGGAACACATGTGCAGGCAAGGCGTTCCACCTTTTAATGGTACGACAAAGATAGGAGTTGCCGAACTTTTTGGTACGCGAAGAGATATTCTCAACCGTGGAACTATGACATCGCAAGCCCGCACGTGTGGTTCTATGACGGAAGGGTGAGGGTGGGATAAGGGAAAACAGTTCTTCAGAGCACTCGCCATGGTAAAGGCGGTAAAATACGCAAAAATGTAATATGTAAAATGTTACCGAAAAAAGGGCGTAAAAACATTTTTACGTGGCCGTTTCATAGACTATGGTAAATACTTTCAATTAGGCGGATCTAAATTTTCCACCTTAATGGTCTAAAAAATGTATAGTCTTTGAAGGAACACTGTATTGAGCACATTTCTGTGTGTTGCTGGAACCCCACTGAATTCACACAAAGACCCTTCGCAAATTACACAGTGGCACAGCAATTACGAGCACTAACAACAGATACATTTGTATGACAATGATGCAGTTTTTCTGCGAAACACGATACCGGTGTTAGTTCATACAGTTGTTCTCTATTGTAACCATACAGATACGCGTCGTTTTAGTAGAACTATTTATATACTAGTAGTTAGCCGTGAACTGAGCACTGAGCAGCACAGTCTTCTTTATTACATTAGATATGAGTATCTTTAAAAGTGATTTAATTAGATTAAAATTCGAAAATCGGAAACAAGCGTATTCCCATCCAAGTCCTACAGAGTTCTCAGTTCTACTAAATAATACCTACATACCTGACCTGATTTGTTTCCTTTATACGCCATTCTAATTACGAAGCCCTAGAACGAAGTATCTACATGAACGTACTCTGCGTATAAATACATAAACAGTTTTCGTAATTGCTAGTAAATCATCCCATAAATTTATTGAGAATTTTAAATTAAAAATATATTAGCCAGTTTATCTGTCAGCGGGCTGTATCTCATGAATCGTAATAGATAGACAGTAGAAATTTTCAGGGAGTATACGGATACCAAGAAATTTAATAAAAATAAAGTTTAAAATAAAACCAACGTTGTTTTTCCCTATATTTCTAGATAGTGATACGGAATGCCTTATGTGAGAGTCCAACAAACAATTAGTTGGTTTATTTTTTTTTCTGAAATCTTAATTGTAACACTACTACGTTCACCAGGCAGTCGATTATTTCGCGTATGATGACGCCCACTACTAATTTTTCTAAGATGATTCCTTGTGATGTGTGCATAGCTTGGTATTAGTAGATACTAGATACCGTACGTCAATTTGTCAGACTTCCAGAACTGAATCAATAATGGCACTGGAACCACACGATTTGTATTATATTTGTCGATATTTTTCCATTGAAACAATCTTCAAATTCATTCACCAAATCAATCCTCAAATGTGTTTTTGACATCACCCTACTGCCTGTCGCAAGATATAACATTTTATTATTTAACTGCAACCGATAAACATAGTTGTTACGTTACTTTATGCCACATCGACTTACAAAATGAATTCCATGAAGTGACATGTCGGTAGTTCGGTTAGTATGTTATTTCGGTATCAGTTCTGAGAGAACCAACACTACCGGAAGGTCAGGGGGCATCCTGTTCGGCGCTGTCACATCTAGTCGATAATTAACAAAAAGGTCACATATGTCGGTCTTTGAGATTTTAATACCGCGAATTTTTTATATGTCACTAAAAGAAGAAAAGAAAAACATAATTCTATACCGACTATACATTTTAGATTTGCAATGTCATGATTGTTTACATCACTATATCATTCGCATCAATAATACAAAGGCGAAAGTTAAGTCATATCTAAGTTCATCAGCCTATTTCATACAATTTCACCACTAAATCGCTGAACCTAATGTAATGTATAATGAGATAAGATAGAAAAGTATTTATTTTCGCAATAACGGATACATCATGTGAAAGAAAGCGCTTGCCGAAACAAAGGTTTTTACATACCCAAAAACATATGAGTTGCCGTTACATTTACACGTTTCATCCGGATATAACCGGTTGGAGATCAATGGAGTCGCGCCTAAAGCCTCCCGCTGGCTGATTTAATTCACGCCTTTACTAAACCTGAGTGACAAAACCCTTTGACGCATTGAACGGTGACAGGTCACAGTCGGGCGCCACGCTCTCCGACATTTCCATTATCATTGTCGAGTTAGAGTACTGCGAGTTGAGAATGGGCTGGCTATGTAGAGGAGTGATATTAACTTACTAGTGAATAGCGGTGACTATGTTCACGTGGTTATCTCATAGAACCAGACAACAGTTTTTAAGATATGTACAGAGAGTTCAGTTTGTAACAATTCTATCGAAATCATGCTAAATATGGTTAGCTTACAAATGACGACTGAACAAAACCAATCGGTCAAACAATTTTTCCGTGTTGTGGATTTAACCAAAAGGATAGTACAAACAGTCAGAGTAACGGATGAGAGAATAAGGAATTGTTTTACCTTATACAAATAACCAAAAATTCGTTTATTAATTATAATCAATTCAGACATGGGAAATAATTTCAAAAAATATTAAATATGCAAACTCACCACTTCTTACCAATCTGTATTCACTGTACGTGGTTAGTAACTACTCGAACTGTAGTTTCAGAAGACGAGGTCTCTATTACAAAAAAAAGTTTTACAAAGAAACCTTTGTTAAATTGAAAAAGTAAAACCTCTCTATCTAAACAAGGGTGGTAGAACTAAGAATCGTGGTTTGAACTTCCATTTACCGTGTACTTAAAGTACGATTTTACTATAGAACTCCTCAGAATATGACCATTTTAAAGGCGTTTTCATCGCCACATTAAACTTTTTTCTGTAATATATTATAGACAATTTTTGCAGGCGAAAAATTTGAAAATTCAAAAAATGTAGGTAGTTACGGGAATTGCCACTAGAATTGAAAATATTACATCAGTATGATTTGAATTAATATTATCAGAATTGAAAACCTTCCCCTACCAAATATTAAATCCGATTTCGCTTTTTGGTTTGCAATTCTTAATGAATTCATCGTCATCTACTTTCGTAGAATGTAGATCCTGTAGATGAGGCCAAGTTTTCAGTCGAATAATTTCGAAGCCATCTTGCATGATCACATAATTTTCCCCTCAGCAGCATCGTAAGAATGAAGCTAAGTTACATTCAAGAAATCTTTTGAAATAACAACTTTTCTACATAAAACTTCCTTATACCGTAAAGTTAGAAGAAAATGTAAAAGCAATAGTGTAAATTGTCATTAATCATTAATTCCCTAATACAAAGAATAAGAAATACATTACGGCCGAAATATCATCTGTTACCCCAATGCTCCGATAAAATAATTACCTCCTCGATAAAATATTGGCAGGGCTTTCCAGTTACCCCGGCGTCGGCGCGGCGTCGCGGTGCGTCCTCCCTGCGAGCCACAACTGTCGATGTCACCTTAATTTACGAGCTTCAATTATAAATTTTACATCTTCCGACATTACAAAGTGCTGTCGAAGTCTCAACTTTAACTCTGCACGTTTAAGTTCATTTTTAAGAGTTTATTTTAAGAGCAGATGAATGATGGAAATTGCGAGACTTCACTTTGCAGCGGGGAAATTAAAAATAACATTAGAACTTCGACATAGCCACAGAAGTTGTGAAAGAAAGCTTGTGTGAGGTCACACATTTTGCATTTTATCCATTTATCTTAAGTAATATTTAAGTATCGCCACGAAAACATGTCACCACATAAAATGTGCTAATAATGATCTTATAAAGGCAAAAATTATAAGTAAATGACGTCACTAAACTACGTCTTTTGCAAAAATAGTAATACTCATAGCCATAGCTCAAAGTCAATTAATTATAGCAATGAATTGGACTATTTTAACATATTGAAAAAAATTTATATCCTAGCGAATATAGCCTCGAAACATTAAGTGAAACCAAAAAAAAATTCTATCAGTTTCCTACGTGTGTGTTTATTAGTTGAGATGATGTTTAAAGTAAGTAATTTTATGAATATAGCCATTACTATTAAAAACATAGATAACTTGTGAATTAATGCGAGTGATAAGTTAAATTTTAATAGGGGACACTAACATGGTTTCCCGTAATTAAAGCTGTTTATAGCAACGTGATGATAAAAATGATGATTAGGAGTATTTTAACGATGGTGTTTACAGCATCAGGGTATGGCAAAAAACATGGTTTCCTCGTGGCCTCTGACACCAGATACGATACTAATTAACCATCGTGTTGCTAATTAGGTGCATATGTGGCCGATTATTTATATGTTCGGCCATTCTATGCTATGTCGCAGTTGTACAAATTTACATGATACAATGATTTCCACTTATTATGTAAATGTTATTAGCCGCCCACGGCTTCTCCCGCGTATATATTGGTTTATCAATTTTATATGAGAAATGTGTCTTAAATATTGAAGTGGGTTATAATGTATTCAGTAGTTTTTAATAACGTTTTTATAACGGACAGACTAAATTTTGAAAATACCTATCTTGGCTACTATACCAAAGTAATTGGCTTCAATATAGAAATAAAACACTCTGTATAACTATTTCAACAAAATTTTCCATGTATACAAACTCGACTCTTCTACGATTGCACACATCCTGGCGCGGGTGTGTGATCGATTAATGGAAAAGTCTTAAACGGCAAAAGTCGCAAGTAATTTCTCAAGAAGATAACCTTTAATATACATTTTGATTAAAAAAGATCTTGTTCTGTAAAATAATATGGTTTTCCAAAACAGGTAGCTTATTTAGTACTACATTAGCAGTTCAAATGCTAAATATACCTCAAATAAGTACTAACTGAAGTTCGGTTAATCTATCGTATGTGCACGCTACATGTACCAATTCTTTGCTATATTTTAATAAGAAATTTTATTAATACTACGAATATATATATTTAAAAACTATTTGAATGTTTCAAAACAGTTTTTAAAGTAACTTTTTGTATTGCAGCTATGGTGTAGGACATATGAAATTGTAAGGGTGTTGCTACTAATATATGTAATAAAATGTACATGTACATTTTATTACATACATTGAACCATGTTTGGCGTTACATATTCGACTAATGATCAATATATTCAACAAGAAGCATTTCCTTCCCATATCTGTATACGTTTAAAATATTTTATATATGACAGGTGTATTAGCACACTCAACCGCGAAGTGTGGGGTACATACACAAATTTTTTTCGGTCATAGTTAGTGAAGCATGGCAACATCAGAAAAGAGACACATTCATACAACAAAGATATGATTAAACTGCCAGCACCCACACTTTATTTTATGAAATAAAAATCTTTTGACGAGGGTCACCATTAATTTCGGCGACAATGTGATAAATAATGAGAGAGGTGTAATGTGGGGGCGGCATCCCTCTAAAATGTCGGTTTGATGGACTGGTTTTGAAGTTTTGACAGGTCACATCCTAATTTTCTTTCTGCCGGAGAGTGTCGCTCGCCCGCGGTTGCCACTTTTCAATAACAGTTTTTCTTTGTGGCAATATTTCAATTTCAACTTTTTATATACGTTTACTCTTTGAGGGGAGAATAGCATTGGTTGCTAAGATTGTTACTTCTGAGGAGAGTTATTACAGAAAAAATTAATGCAAATTCGTATATTTTTTTTTTATTTTACCTCATTTTACCACTGTTGTTGCTTTAGTTTCGTATATCTTCTTTCCATCCAACTAAAGTTGTTTGTCCTTTATACTATACAAAGGATGAACAACTGGAGTTCCCGTCCAAACTTGTAAAGGTTTTGTGTACTATAAACTTCTTAGGATACTCAACGCAACTTATTAAATCCTAGTCGATCACTGTGTGTTGATATACCAGTCAACCAAGTAGTACCTATATATAGTTATTTTTCATACTTAACCGGTATTTAATATCATTCAGTTGTATCCTGGTGGCCCGTGTGAGGAGAACAATTATGCAAGTGGGAATTAGAACTTAGTAGTAGAACATTGATGTGCTGTTGATTCTTCTATTTTAAAATGTTTAATGAAAATTTATTTGTCATAATATGTAAATAATCATTGTAGAAACTATTTCCTGACTAAAAGATTATTTACACAAACTACAAGGTTTCATTGCGGTAAAGCGTTCAAAATATCAACTTCCTTAAATCAGTCATCCTCTCCACACTTTAAAAGGTAATTATTGCAAATTGTTGTTGCGACAATTTACCTATGTTATACTTTTTTACCTATGTTATAGTATTCACATTCAAAAATCCTACATTCACCATACTTCTCGGATAATTTATTTATGTACGAGTATAAAGGTTAGACACATATACGGCAAATAATTCTCGTTAATAAAGTAATAAGTCAACAGATACGGGTTGCACTTGGCGGCAGTAAATCATTGGTGACGAGGTGTCGAGACGCGCCGATGCGCGATCCGTGAAATATCGCTTATTTTAAAATGCGATTTTTCCACAGTGGCACATTGTGAACGAGCAGCGGTGTATCAGAGAGTACTACATTCAGCACGCTACAAAAAATATGGTGCTGAAAAGTTGCGAGAAATGTGAAATTCAATGTCCCTTGTTACACCATTAATATGACGGACAAGCATGTAGTTCGCTTGATAATCATTTACTACTTTGTGGTAAATATTATTGAACAGTTTAATTTAAAATCCACTATAGTTATTTAAGTATATGTTTAATAACGAAATGTAAAGGTAAGATTGGTTGTCTATACTAATATGTAAAGCGAAAGAGTTTCTTTGCGTAAACGCGCTTATGCCAGGAACTGCCGGTTGAATTTGAAAAATTCTTTTAACATTTGATAGTATAATTCTTGACGATAGTTATAGGTTATTCAACATCATGATCGACTGTTAGAAGCCGAGTAAGAAGGAAGAAAATAGGAAAAGCAATTCCACGGGATGCTGGTATCTACACCATTAGTTGTAGGATAAAAGTGAATCCATTGGACATTTATCTATAAAATACGCACGTGCAATTCACTGAAATACTAAACATATGGTACATAAACACATATTTTCAATTGTGGACAGGCCCTATCCATAACAATACTTTACTATGTTGATGCTTGCAGAGGTTTTCAGTTTCTAAGTGACAGCTATTAAGTTAAGTAACTTAATAGATTCAGGCGTTACTTTGCGAAAGTCACATTTACAGGTAATTTGATCTAAACTACTTTGTGTGCTTTCGCTCCCGATTGGTTCGTGCGAACTACTGCCGGCTGGCACCCACCCACTACCGTTAGTAGATGCATGCCGCCCCTGCTAGTCGTCTCCAGCAGGCAGCCAAACCGGAGCAGCCAGGGCAGCAACGGTGGCGGGTGCATGCGATTCACATTTCAGATGGCGAACACTCGCAGAGACCACCGGAGCAGCCATGGCAGGGGTGGCATGAATCTACTAACGGTAGTGGGTGGGTGCCGGCCGGCAGTAGTTCGCACTAACTAATCGGGAGCGGAAGCACACAAAGTAGTTAGATCAAATTACCTGTTAAGTAACTTGATAATTCGCTCACTTATTTCAGACAGCACCTATGTTTAAGCTGTGTACCTGGAGTTTAATGACAATATAATATAGGATACTAGCGACCCGCTCCGACTTCACACGCATAGTAGAACATATTATACCTACTAATGTATTTAAGTTGATAAGAATTAATAGTGTATATCCGTATAATATTCGTTGAAAGCTCCTAGCCGGTTTTTTCCGACATTTTCAACAAATTATCGCCATATTTCACCTGATTTACACGAAACCTTAACAAAGTATACACCTAAACCTTCCTGAAGAATTTCCTAACCCCATGCAGCAGGGTCTTGGGAAAACCTCGTCTGGAAGTTCATTCCACAGCTTGAGAGTTCTCGGAAGAAAACTTCTCTGGAACCACACAGTACGCGACCATTGCGGTTTCAGCGTGTGAGGGTGAGGGTCGCCGCGCCGTCGGCGAGGGGCACAGTTATAAAAAACATATAGGTACCACATATGAGGCAAGTGCTCTAGTTGTGAGCCCCGTGTCCGATCCTGTAAATGCGTTCATATATCACGCACTGCTCATCACGTTTTTAATAAAAACCGGCACCAGTTTGTTTACTATTTGCAATTTTTATTGCGATAGCAATGAATACTGAATATTGCATTGTTGCATACGAAACAATCATTGTATATGAATGTTAATAAAATAAAATATCAATTATTTTAGTAATACCAGGTAAAGGAATCACTGCCATTCAGCCGTAGAATATGAAATAGAAATAAGTTAATCTATTAAGAAATTAAAAACACCTGCCATTATTTCTAAAAACACCCAAGTAATAAGAGTACAGAAATAATGAAAATTGCATTTATTTCATTGAATTATATTACAACATACTTCCTCAGTAATACCTACTATTTTCGTTGAATTTAATTTGACATGTACATATATTATTATGATATGATATATATATGTTGCTATATACATGTATTATTATTGTCACTGTTAAATTATGAAATATATGACTTAACTTTAATATAAATGTGTGTCTGAATTCATAATATTTAATTTCCAGTATTTATGGGCTGTACTTTTGCCTTGGTATGTGGCGATGCAACTACATCTATTGGCGCACTTTGGCAGTAAAATAGAACCGCATGCCTTGACGGCAAATAGCGTAACGCTTTCTGATGCCGTCATGCCCCCTCTATGCCCACCACTCTCGACTCCCTTGCATATGTGCGTGCGCATGCTAGACACTCCATTGCTTTTCTGCATGAGCTGTTTACTATATCTATCCGATAGCGTTAATTTTTATTTATTAAAAGTTTTAATATTCACTATGATATTTCACATATGTCGGGCGTCCCGTGATATATTTGTAATTATCACATGCTGGGCGGTGAATGAAAACATCGTATGGTAACAAGCACGTCCAAGAAATTATATTTCATAAAACACGTAACTTAACCTAAGAAAGGTTTGTTTTTCCCTTGGGTTGTGGAGATCTGACGGTAGTCGCTCCATTTCATAATCAGTATCTTCGCCAAATCCTTAGGCTTAGGTAGCGGACCCTGACAATCCTAACGGACTGCTAATTCCATCTTGTATCTCTTTTACTCGCGTTATGAACTGCAAGTACGCACCGTTGAAGGTCGTTGGTGTTGGGAAAATAGAATAAAAAGTCATCTAATAACGGTCTTTGTTTTTACACTGCCGTACTCTCTCATATCGATGTGATATTGATGTCGTCTGTTATCATTATCAAACATGTAGGTCACATTTATGGGCTTATACTAACAACCTTTAATAACTTCATGAATCCGGAAATCAGCTGAGTTAAAAAAATGGTCAATTGCCAGTTGGACACGCACACGAAGTGTTTCATACCACCACGTATGCTGTTTATTATACTATAGTACTTATTAGTTTAGGTTCTTAATAATAGGCATTATAGGTAATACACATTTTTCATTTATCTTTATTAGTGTATTACTATGAAAACTATTTTGCAACTTCTATCTCTCCTACTGATATAGTGTTGGCATTGGATTGGATTGCTGTAAGTACATTTCTCATAAGTAAATTACATAGTATATGTATCCCAGCAATGTATCTCAGAGACTTTTACGTATGTAACAAATGCCCTCTCAAGATCCACGAAACTAGAGAAAAAATATAACTAGATGCTTCATCGTATCCACTTCCACTGCTATACACTACCAGGTTCCTAACAATGTATTTTGTGAATTATAAACTTTGTTCTACTAAACTAAGCAAAAAAGAGCACAACAAAATAAATATTTTGTTCATACTTAAAGAGCACTAGCAAAAACTCACATGGACGAGCACGTATATTCCTTTTATTATTATTTGGAACATGTACCAATTTAGATTTCTTCATCTGCCGCTAAATTATAGTAATTATAAACCACGGGTGTACTTCAGACCTCTCAGATGGCTGTCCAAATATACGTTAGGGGCCGTTATGGGTCTCACAATCAAAAGAATTCTATCGGCGAACTTGGACCCCATATCATTCTTCTTAGCCCCTACCTTGAAACACACAATGCCACATAAAATTCTGTCTTATCGATATAACTATAAGCTCTACTATGCGGAAAAATAATAATTACTACATTATGGAAGTCGAGTGTCTACCAAAGAAATCGTCAATAAACAAAAGTTTTAGTTAAATTAATGCTCTACAATACTTTACGTCTTCAATCTATGTGACCATATACAGCATGTTTATGTTTTTAGCACAATATTTAAATATCGATAGATAATTAGTCGATGGTTTTTTGAGTGGAATAAGGGGACGTCTTTTTGTTTATACGCCATAAAACTTAGAAACATCTCAACTTCAAACATCTAGGTATATATTTTCCAGGAGGTAGATAGTAAGCAAATTTTTCACTTTTTATTAGATACTTTTCTAATTGTTTTTTTTTTTATTTTTCAATATTTCTCAAGGATTGTCATCCGGCTTTTACAAAAAGACTGGCTATTCCTAAAGAAGGTTTGGGTTTGTAATTTACTAATTATATATCCACATTACCCAAACCATGATAATATTTGTCGATTATAGTAAAAGACTCTCCTGAAATATGAATTGCACAGTAGATATCAACAAAATTAAAGTAATGATAAAATCATTTTATAAAAGAACTTACTGCATCTAAATAGCCAAAAACCATAACATAGTAAAATGAACACCATGTGGATGTGTGAAAAACAAAACGCAACTCACTTGATAAAGCCCTTGAAATAATAAAGGCATCAGTATGTTTAGAAGTCACTGCGTCTGATCGAACCCGCGTTCGCACGATTGTTTTCCACCCCAAACGGTTTGCACGACAAAGGATGGCCTGATAAAATCATGAGCGAATATAATACAGCTCATTTGTAGAGATTCTTTCATTTATTTTTAGAGAAACTATGGTCGTCTGTTAATTACATAGCCTACAATATTTTTTTTTTTTACATTTCGTGTTTGACATTTGGCCTTAATTTATTTTGCGGCAACAGTAAGCAGCTACTTTATCTAAGAAATTTTTAAACGACAATACGAGACAGGAATCTAAAGTGCACCTTTCTATTTCCATCAAAAAATGACATCACAAAAATGACATAGCGCGCCGAAAAGTGAAATAATTATTGATGGTATTTTAAATCGTATGTCTACGAGCGTAAAGTGCATACTCGTGATTTAATTCGCACCAGTTCGCCAATTCAAATCAAATTCACTGAAGTCTCGAGCAATTCTCGCCTCAACATAATTTAGGCTGTGTTAGAAGCAGAGGTGGCATGGCGCGAATGATACTCAATGTATTACAAGCGTTCATGGGCTACGGTAATTGCTTAACATCAGGTGGGTTGTATGCTTATATGCCTCCTGACATTATATAAAAAACTCGTATCGTCGCATTGGCGGAAAACCACCTTTACACCACACACGATTCCACCTTCACAAATGCAGCTACTTCCGGTCGGTCTTTCAAGGTCATCGTCGTCAAGGTTCGACTGACATATCCCTTTGGTTCTTGGATGAAATCCTCATTCCGTATTAGCATCTATATTTGCATTCAAAATTAACCTTTATAGCCTTAGAAACCGGCGAACGTGTATGAGAAGAGCAATGAATGTAAGTGTGTAAGGATCGAGTCACGTGGCACTCGGTTCTCTCTGCCTACCCGCAAGGTATTTGGCGTGAAATTATAGATAGATAGATTTTCATTCCGAATAGTTTCTATTATTTCCTATACTTACTGCTGCCCCTTGAATACCCCTAAATTATAGCATATACGTTAATCCAGAACAAACTATATTGTGTGCGAAGAAGCTCTCGTACTCGCAAACTCTACGCGTATAATGTTGATACTCGGCGCTTGGTAGAATTTTGAACAAATCTCGTGAATGTTAATACTTGCACTTGTACAGATTACATTTGATTACAGATTGATACAGCTGTACAGAACATATCAATGTTATATAAAATACCATGATATATATATGATAATGCCGTAAAGGCGAAACCGGTCGGTAAAAATAATTATTAAATAAAATTTTTTTTAAGTGGAATCTGTACAAGTGCAAGTATTAACATTAACGAGATATAAAATAACAGTTTCTCGGAAACGTAGTCAAAAGTCGTCTTCTGCCCTCTGCTGGCGACTTCAAGCGAGTCTTGCGACTAAAATGAAGTTACTCATACTGACAAGATTACTCCAGTATTTTCATTAGAAATGATAACCACATGTCTCTCTGCGGGGAATAATAGGAAACTGAAGATAATTTATTTAGAATAATTTTGACGAAGGACAGAAAATAGGAAAATTTTATACAAATACATTTTTTTACATCAGCAAATTTCAATGTCACTTACAAATCATTGCATCCCTCACACAAAAAATGCAATCAAAACTGACACAGGGGGTCACGCCATGACATTACCCTTTTGCTTCGCACCTTTTTTCGTCATTTTTTCTTTTTTTCACGTTTTTTCGTCTCGCCGTTTGCCTTTGTGAGGAATTTCGCACGGTTCGTTACGACATCGGGGTGTCAGGCATTTGAATGTGACGCTAATTTTGGTTTTGGAACCCTTCACTATTATTGTCAATCTTATTAAAACTATCTTTGGGGACCGTCTGTCTCTCACTACCTGTGTCTATAGAACCATCAAAAAGGGTTGATCTTTCCTTGACCTTATGACCTGAAAGGGATATTTTTTTGTAGAATGTGTGAATTTTAGGAAGATAACCTAATCAACGTCAATTGTTATATTATAGCTATATAATTCATCTTCTTTTTAGCGTTATCTCGTTTCCTATTCCAAGGGTCCGCTAATTAGCCCTAAGGATTTGACGAAGATACTGATTTTGAGATGGAGCGACTGTCGTCAGACCTCCACAGTCCACAGGGAAAACAGATTTTTCTTAGGTTAGGTTACGAGACTTTTGAAATATAATTTCTTGGACGTGCGGGTTTCCTCATGATCTTCACCGCCAAGCAAGAGTTAATTACCTATTACCAAATTATCTAGGCTTTTTATTTTTCCGCTCATTATATTGATAATAGTAAATACTACTAAAATATAATACCGTACAGCTAAGAGCAGATCATACTTGACACTCGAAGTGGGATTGTAATTCTTATTACGTACGGCATAAGAACGGCACAAAGGTACAAACAAAAATGAAAAGCTTGACGTGCAGTTAGATATACTATTCCATAATCGCTTATTACATTTAACTAGCAATTCTTATAACTAGTCTGGCCATTGATGGTACATAGAAACTGTTACAACGAATCTTTTCATCTTTCAACTCTTTAATTATTTTAAAATTGGAACGAGTTTATCATGTTCAAAAACTTCTTTCTATTTCCCAACGTTTTACATATTTTTTTCGTGTTTATTATAAAATTACAATATGGAATGGGGTGTTAAGGAAAATAGGATTGCAATTATTATCTTACACAAAGTGGGTATGGAGCCGTCGGTCATATTCAAGATACTTCCTAAGCTTGGTATACTTGGTATACCTATCGAAGACCATTAAACATAGGGCCGCGTGCTGTTAGAACTACAAAGGCTGTTAATGCCGTTAAAGCCGAAATTCCATACGAAAACAAAAAACCTTGTCGTAACAAATGGAGATTCCCGCTAGGACTCAGTCGCGTATAATAAAACAAGACCTGAAGCTCGGCGTTTACGGTTGATATACAGAATATGCCCTAAATCAATCCCTACAGTTTAATATAATGAATCGATCAAAACGCCTTCTGTCCCGATACGCAAATGAAAGGTACAAAAATATCCTCTTTATAGCTAAAAAAAACTTCACGACTAAAGACTACAACAAGCAAAGTGACAAAGTGTCACTTTGCTTGTTGTAGTCGGAAAGGTATAACGTGGTCATCATCCTGCGTCTGTAATAGTTTGGTGGAGGGTGTCTTATCAAAGAGTTTCAAAGCTTGAAAAAGGAGTGAAGACTTCAGCCATAGTGTCAAAAGACTGTCTTAGATCGTGCAAACTTTTCAGCAATACACTTTTTAAAATGTACCGTGAACTTTCCAGCAGGACTCTGCACCTGGTCACAAGGCACGAACTACTCACGCCTGGCTCGTAACCAACGTTCCGAACTTTATGGGAGCTGAAGACTGGCCCTCGTCTAGCCCAGATCTGAACCCCTTAGACTACAAATTATGGTCAGTTTTAGAGAACATGGCCTGGTCGAAACGACACGCCGTCATTGTGTTAGTCTTAAGAAATTTCAGGAGCAAACAGTGGCTAAATTTCCCATGGAAACAGTGCGTAAATCCATAGGTATATAGATTCGTGGGTAGACTGATTAAAGGCCTGTATCAACATTTCAGTTGCAGTTTAGACATTTACATTTTTACATTTTATAATAATAAGAGTGTATAATGTTATGTTACAAATAACATAATAATCAGGACATGTAGATTTAATAATCTACAGGTCATCACCTAATGCAGAGTTCCGAGGCTTTTATTTAGGTACGAGGACAATATATGAGTACTGTGTGTCCCTATATAATTATGTTTAATAGCTACATTTTGTACTGGAAAGGAAATCTTAGAATGCAAAATTATTTTTGATTGCGATTCGCGATCGCTACACGGATGCCAGCGCAGCTCTAACTGTATATCTACCTATGTTTATATATGAATATAATTATTACTTACTTATTTATAAAATTAAAAAATGAATTGCTCTTTTCTGTTTAGTTAACGATATTCTTTTATCTTCATCTATTCATAAACACTAATTACCATATAATAGTTATATTTGTGTACTTTTAAGATAAAATCTTAAGCCAAAGCTCAATGTATGAGTATGTGTCATAAAAATACACGATTCATACACCGAAATCCGAATACGCGAACAAAACTCTACCATTTTGTATGGCCACCTACTGCGATCCATAGGTGTCCTCGACGAAAACTTGGAAGACCAACTATTACTTTCAACTACGATTATCAGTCGTATTCTTATGGTAACAGAAATTAATTTCATTTGCGTTTGCCTCATAATTGTATAGCCACAGGGCGTATCTGTTTTGTCAAGGTAGTGATGTGAATAATTCGTCTGGAATCCTTTCAGCGATTATCATTTGAATGACAATAAAAGTCATGTTATGAGGGGTCAGAACAATGGATACGAAATAATAATGCATATAGCTCAGCAAACATTTATAACTTCTTAACAAGTCAGGAATAGTCAGTGTTACTCAGGCGTGAGGTTTGAATACGTTAAACCTTTATGAATTACTTAATTTTTGTAGTGGAGTGTGTGGAGTACGCTGGCGTATACTTAATAGATGAAGTTACTGAAGTCTGTAAAATATCTATTATATCTAGCTAACGTGATAAAGTACCTATACTAGTGGTCACCCAGTAGTCGTAATTCGACCATAATTCATTATTTTAAGTTTGAACGTTATTAAAAACTATAACATCTATAATCACAGATTTCGCCAGGCTACACAGTTAATTTGCTTATATTTTTGAAACAAATTATATAGCATTTAATAAAAAAAAATGCAAAAAAAATTTATACACAAATAAAGAATACCTTTTTGTATACATATTTTTTATTCAAAAAAAACCAAGCGATAATACAATGTTGTCAATAGACAACATTGTTTTATCGCTTGACATATTTAATACTATAATTTAAAGTTATACAAATTTGTACATTACAATGTCTATGTCGATTAAAACCCTCTTAGACTTCCAATTTGAACACCTACGCTCGTAGTGACTACCTACAACAAGCCTATGCGCTACGTCGTAGACACAGATCGATTTGCGGCTACAAGTGACAAAGTTTTTCAAGATGGCGCGGGGGCCGTATAGGGGGGGATGCTCATATTTTTTACTGTCGGTCGGGGTGAGCACTGAAGCCGATCGGTACACCGCTCTCCACTCTGTGGGCCTTAAAAGGCTCTCTTCTAAGGACGTTACTCAGAAATACGTATGCGGTATACACGTGTAGGAGGGATCTATGAGTGACTGCACTCTGACTCCGCGATATTGAGTAATTTACAACGCGTGGTGTATCTAAAGATTGTTATGGTTAGGTAGTACGAGAAATGTAAATGGGCGAAAGAAGCTTTTGATAAATAATTAAGTACATGTCATAAAACATATACAGTACGTCTATAAAAGCGTGAAATAGGGTGATTTTACTTAATAATAAAAACGGGTTCTACTGTAAAAAATTTCATTAGCGGGGGAAAAACTTCAACGTCTGCAAGTTAGATCAATTTTGCAATAAGAAATCGTTTTTTTTGCAATTTAAATTAAGAGACATACTTTATCGATACTTTTTAAATGTGACAGTCTTGTAATAAGTAGAATCATCCATATACGGCTAGAATTGTTTGCTACATGCTACATGCGCTGTGATGCATTCAACGTATCGCAAAAAATTAGTTGAATTAAAAATGTTTGCTTTTAGGTAGCTTAATAAATTAGAAACGAAAAGTAACAAAACACAAAAGTATTCGGCCTTTCGTTTTACAGTATTTATGAGTTATCTGAAAATCATAAAGATTTTACAATGAACATATGAACAATGAACATGACAATTAAAGTTGTAATAAATCTTTATCAAATCCAACAATAAATTATTAATGACATTTCCGAGAAACATACTAACGACTGATCCTTTAACCCCTAGTTAAGGAAACGGAAAGCTTAATATCAAACAAGGATGTATAATAAAATTAATAATTTAATAATATTATAGTTATGCCATAGTTAGTAGATAAATGATATCTTTGTGGTGAAGTCGACCGACCAGTGCAAATATCCTGTAGCTATTTACTAGAACGCCCTACAAAGATAGAGGAGTAAGCAAGTTTTATAACGGCACAAACCGAGGGCAAATTTTATAAAACCTACCAGCTTTTCGGTAATAATGTAAAAATGTATGTAAAATATGATGAACCTGTGCTCTGGGCAGCTGGACGATCACGCCAACATAGGCTTAGGTATCATAATCTACTGGGGGTAATTAATATATTTACTAATAAGTCTTTTAGGGGTAAGAGATTATTTTGGAGGTCTAGGTCTTTGAATTTGTTTGAAGGGTATATCTAAAGAATGCGATCAAACAAAAAATTGACAAGTTGTTTTAGACGTATGTACCTATTAGATCAATTGACGAAGGAGCAGTGTGAATATAAAAAAAAGCTTCTAGGCAATATAAACCCATGTTGGGATGGATAGACCGCTATAAACAACGCAGTTTTGGTTCCAATGCTACGTGTATGTGTATGTATGGAAGCGAATGTTGAGTTCGGCAGAGAGAGTGTAAAAGTAGGATATTCATGTTCGAGAAGAGAGTGTTACGTTGCAGATAACCTGTGGCGTAAAGTTTGCGGACTATGTATATAATAAGATATATACACGTGTGTATCAATATTAAGAATTGGCATGCTTATTTTACCACAACCAGTAACATATAAAAAATAAATATTCCCGGTTGCTATAGAAAGCAAAATATAAGAATGGGGTAGAAATAATTTGTAGAGATTTTTTGTCTGCCTACCCAGCAAAGGAATTGGCATGAAGGTATGACTTACTCTTTATCATTAAACTGACTATCTAGCACGAAATATTTTTTCAGGTCGGATCAGCAGTTCTTCTGATAAGCGCGTGTAGATGTTTTCTGTTGTTCATGTCTTTAGATAGAATGTAAAGAGGTATGTATACAAATGGGATGGATAAATTACGGGAGAATCTTAATTAATTATCTTAACTAATGTTGTCCCGAAATTTATGAAGCAAATACGATGTCTTTAATTTCAGAATATTTATCTGAAATATATGGAATATGAATCTGATACTGGCTTTATCGTTTTATTGTACTCGAGTAATATACGGCCCCGCTTAAATTGCGCATTGGCGTCTTCGCTGATAAGCCATCCTACAGACTAGCAGGCGTATATCAAAACATAAGGAGATTAATATTGTCTGCGATTTCCAATCATTGGACTCATGCATAGCATGCATTTTATTATTACCTTCCCAAAATATCAGATACCTCTGTTTAATCATAATATCTGGATACAAGCAATGTACACAAATCTGGGAGTAGCTTGAAATTAATTTCACATAGCCCGGGGCACCTGGGGGTGGATGTGCGGGGGCGGGGCGGGATCTCCCCGCAACGATCCGGGAGACACGTGCATTGCAGGAATGGATAATCATGTGTACATAGCCTTAGGCTAAATAGTAATCAAATCTGAATAGTTAAGGTGTAAAAAATTGATACATAATAACTAATTTATCTTGTCTAATAAATGATTAGTTTACCTCTTCTGTAGTTAAATCTTTTATCTTTAGTTGTAGTAAATAGTCTCATAATGTGCTTGAAAAGCGGGTCGCATTGCCTTTAAAGCGTATGGGCGTAATAGCCTTTTATTTTGAGGGTATCACATCTTATCTTTAAGTAAATTTTTGATAAAACACGATCAATTTGGTCAGGGTAGGTAAGTCTTGGCCTTCCTCGGCTCGTACATTATTCTACTTTCGCGTAGTATATCTGTTTTGTAATTTATCTTCCTGCATTCTACAAATCCGTGCCCACGGAGCATGCCTATTCTTATTTTAACACCGAGACTCTCTTTCAGACAAACTCTGTTTCTAACATCATTGCGAACGCGATCTCGCGTTTATCCTACTTTCATGCTTTCTCTGCCATACCCAGCTCTCACTTCCATAAGTTAGCGTTGGAATCAGCACCAGTTATGTATAGCGTGTTATGCTTTTTGGTTTTGCATCCATGAAGTTTCCCAACGCTCCATTCACACTATTCCCAGCACTCACTGTTCCACATCAACGGTACACCGTTATACCTTCCATGTTTGCTGAAAGCGCATTCAAGATATACAATCTCATCCACTTCATCATCAGCCCTACATTGGTTCTGTTACAAAGAAGAATTTTTTTCAAGTAACATAATCATTGTTTTCTTCGCATTCAGTAGTAAGCTCTTTTCCATACAATTGTCTTTTATTGTTGTAACCAGTGTTTGCAGTTCAGCTGGTGTTTTTGCTTATAATACGACATCGTCTGCATAAAACAGACGTTTCATCACTAGGTCACCCATACTCAATCCTACATTCATTGATCTTATTCTCTGCTGTCAACAATTGAGACTCAAGGTGAATAGCCAAGCAGACACCATGCAATCCTGCTTCGCATAAATTTTGACATTAACAGGCGACATGTTGCCTTCTATCCGCACACATGCTGAGCAATTCTTGTACGTGGACTGCACAACATGTTGCAGTGTACAGTCATAGGATTGACATCTCTGCAATATGTCCTAAGTTCCTTTTGCACAACCCTATAAAATGCGTTCTCAAGATCCACAAACCCGCAGAAAACCTTCTGCTCTATGATGACCAGTGATAGCCAGGAAGAGAAGAATTAATTAAAATTAAATTTAATAGTAAGCTCGTTAAGTCAGTGATAGCCCAGTGTATAAAGAACCGGCCTATTAAGCAAATGATCCCTAGTTCGAATCCAGGCGGGAGCATGTGTGTACCACTAAATTCGTGTTTTTAGATTTATGTAGGTACATATTTATCACTTGCTCGGCGGTGAAGGAAAACATCGTGAGGAAACCCACACGTCCAAAAAAATATATTTTCGAAGACGTGACCTAACCTAAGATCTGGTTTCCTCTCTACGTTGTGGACGTCTGACGGCAGTCACACCATGTCAAATCAGTGTCTTCTCCAAACCCTTAGGCTTAGGTAGCGAACTCCTCCAATCCTAATGGAAACGGGATAACGCGAAGAAGAAGAAAGACTAGCACTAGTAGTTTTTAAAATAGTAATTATAGCTTTCTACATTCATTTGTTATTTAAAATAGATGTATGGTTGTACGTCTATCTCAACTTGACTTTTTATAAATATTTACATTATTTGTGCGATAAGATTGCGCCCCTCAAAACAATAAAATAAACATAACTATTTATTACCTGCCTGTGTACATACCTACCTACTTAAATTTATTGTATACCTACCAAATGAGCAAGATTATGAAGAGAGAATTAAAGTAATTTGTATTTGTAACTGTTATAATTGACATAGATAACATGATCAAATATACTTTTGAAGTTTTTATTTTGGTTTCATTTTCTCTTAGAATTTTAACTTTTAAACCAATAATAAGTCCTAAATATGTCTCATGTTTATATGTGTGTTTATGTTTTCATAATATTGTAGTGCATTGTTTTACAATATTTGTAATAATATCATTTCGCCTTCATCTACAGGTTTCAAATAAATTGTTTGCGATTAAATGTATTAGCGGTATTTCTATTATCGATACTATTAGTAATCTTAGTGGATAGTCGATTAGTTAAAAATTATTAAAATTGTCACAAATTTGATCACAAATTCTCACAAATCTGAATTTATCATGTCATTGAATTTAATTGCATTTATGTCAGTGTTTTTTTCCAGTGGTGTAGATATCCGATTCCAAATAGCTTTTCGATTGTTTTGAAATATTTTTTAAACATTATTTATCTATCTATAACTGCACGCCAAACCCCTTACGGAGTAGGCAGAGAGAGACGATCACCACGTTACTTGATCCTTAAAATTATTTATAATCATTAAATTTACATCTGTATACTAAATGTAGAATTTGAAATCGACTCAAGAAATAAATGTAAGCTTATTATTTGTGAAATACATAATTATGTCTTCCTATAGGCAAGTAGTTACCGCAAGTTTGCAGCAGCACATATCACTCTGTAAAATCTCAAAAAATAAAAGAGCATACATTCTGTAAAAATCCCTTCATTCCTTTATTGAATAACCCCATACTGTAATCTCTTGGGAAAGCCTCGACAGGGAAGTTTATCACAATATGAAAATTGGCGGAAAATAACATCCCGGTACTGCACCGTATGTAGACCGTATGTGATACACAATGCTCCTACAAATTGTACTTTTACTGCACATAGAGAAAAATTAAAGTAATAATGTGTTCTTTTGAGTAAATATTTGTCGAAAGTATTTATGAACTTTTATTCAATGATCACCGTCGTGAGTATCTATTTTCTAGTGATAAAAGTGTGAATAGACTACGGTAAATTCTTACTATCATGCAGATCATTAGTGGTATAAAATAAGACAAAATGTCATAATTATTGTATTCATTTAAATGTAGTGGTCTGCAAATTTTTATTTATCACTTAGACGACAAGCAGCCCAAGGTTGTTGAAATTATTGGCACATTTTGTGAATTATACGAGAAATTGCATGTCGTCGGCCTAATTAATTATTTTCATGAGAAACATTTGCTCTAAACCTTTTTTTAAACGTATAACAGAACATTTATGGAAGCTATTTCCGAGAAATTGCATTCGCAACATATATTGTATGTCTCATTCATCTGTCTGAAGATATTCATATCTCACACTCTACTTAATCTGTCACTGGAGAATATAACAAAATAATAATCGTGATTATATTTTCACCATATTATATATTGGTCTCTGGAATAGGAATCGTCAAATTTCCCCACCGTGAAGCACAGGCAGGTTTTTGTTTACTTTTATTATACAACGCCGGATTACCAAGTACCCCGTATATGTGTTGTTACCGTAGTCTACGAGTACATACAATACAGAGCTGACACTGTCGTTGCCTATTGGCTTCACCTTGGGAGCCTAGTCTCGATCGCCAGCAGGATTAGAACAACCCTACAAGGAGTTATTATTTGTCATTTATTTAATTATAATTTTGGTTATTTGACGATAGACGATCTATGAAGTTTATCTTATACTGACATGTGGGATTGGTAACGGGACGCTTGCTCAATATTTACAAAGCATCCAAATGAGAGAGTAATATTTAGAGCCAAAATCAACCTGTACATCATGAACACTGCAAATTAGCAAAAGACCTTCAGTCGTAACAGCGGTATATCTAATAAGCAGCTAGCTAGGCAAAGTACATGCCTCATCAGAAGACCGCAACCAAGTTAAAATTGCATGGAGGATATTATGTTTCTGCGAGTGAATAAGGCAATGAACGATTTCAAATCCAACGCACTATAGTCAAAAACGCTTCGCTGCTAGTATAAATCACAATGTGTCTTGGTGCTACTTCCTTATGAATATTTATATATGGTTTCCACACAAAATGCAATCGGAAATTGATTTTTCGTCATTCATATCAAACAAATAACTTTTTTGTATACAACATCGGAGGCATATAAGCATACGACCCACCTACTGGAAAGTAGCTACGGATGTCTACATTTAGAACGCGTACAATATTCTAATAACATCTTAGGAGATTACTATTGACCCACTCACTAACAGAAACATAACAACCCTTCAGCAAGTTGTTGTGTCTGCGGTTTTCTGTAAGGTGAAGGTACTTTCCCAGTCCGGCTACTTTTATGAGCCCTACCGCCCTAAAAACCACACAGACCAGAAAAACAGACATGTTGTGCCTTGGTGTTGAAGTGGTATTCCTAACCACTTGGCCAATAGCCGCGTCATATCTTTTTGTATCACAGTGTTTGTACTTACACCGCGCGCTACAACCTAGGAAATGCAAGATTTTCTAACTTGTAGTTAAAAATTCTTGCATTTCGTAGGTTGAAATTTAACTCTGTACAGTATTGGTTATTTTGTGGTTTCATGTTAATTTAGATAATCATTACATAGGTACATAAACCATCATTCTCCCCATCGGGCGATGCCGCGCTTCGGCGCGCAACAAAAGAGGATTTAAAACAAAAAGAACAAAGGGAAAACAATGGTCACAGTTAATGTGAGAGGGGCCATTGTTGATATGAGAAGAACGAAGAACGCACCCGGTGGCACTGCTGTAATTTAAGTGAATTTTTGTTCGTTTCATTTGAACTACAAATATCGAATTACGAAGCATGTAATGCTTGTAGCTTATACAGTTTTACTTAAAGTGTTTTACATTTTTTTATTGTTATTATATTTCCTTTTATCGTAATTTGTTTACTCTGCAAATCTTCTGTCTATCTATATCTTTACGCTACGTCCATTGAGGGTTAGCAGAGAGAACTGAGCACCATAAGAAGCGGTCCTTACACACCTCGCTGGTTTCTTTAGCAATCAAAGCTCTTTTCATACACATACACTAGCCAGTTACTAGGGCTCCTGACATCTCCTATTTAGACTAATCTTCACTATCGAATAAGAGTTTTTTTTATATTATAATAACTATAAATATATATAATATAACATGCTCATACTTATTGTGTTAAGACATAAGAAAATCTCTAAATGTCTAAAACCGTAACAACTTTGGGTATAGTGGCAACTGTTAATACTCGCTGTGAAGAACTACTCAACCAAAATTAAGGCCACCAATGGGAGGTCATCACTAAACTCCTGAAAAGTGGCTGCAGTGAAAATGGCAACGCATGAGCTACATATTTGAATCGATCTGACGAGCCAACGAACACCCTTTGTTTGCAAGGAATTGTGGTCACTGTACATACTATGAAAAAGTATATAATTTACAATCATGAAAATATATAAGGCCTATAATAAGGTTCTCCTGTATGTTACATAAACATATGTATTTTAGCTACACGTCTTCTACTTAATTTGTTTGTTAGTAAACTACTTAACTTGTTCTATGTTACCGCTAGGAGTTAAGATAGAAGAAGAATATGTGAAATAATAAAATAAATATAATGTAATATGTCTATATATATATATATAGATATCTCATTTGTCACTGATGCATATAACACAATAATCGCGATTATATTTTCACTACATTATTACATTGCACTCTGGTATAGGAATCGTCAATTTTTCCCATTAGTGAATCCACGAGGGTCGTAAAAACCTCCCTCGCGAATTGATAAAATAGCCGACAGAAATACCCGCCAAAACGATAGAAAAATTCACAAAAGGCTATAGGTACTTCACGACTCTCAACCTAAACGCTTTAACTATGTCCCAACCCCATACTTCAGGATTGCTCACTCCACTTGTCTCCAAAACCCCATAAACATGCTATTTTATTCCTAACCTATAACGATGGAAGAGTGAATTTTGCTCGCAACCATCAAGATAATGATGGCACTTCAGGCGGTGGTTTTGATATTGCTTCTAATTGCTGGTCCTCGTATAAAACTGTTGCACACGCCACCCCAATACATACATTAAATATATACAATAACTACATACATAAAAGGAACAAGATTCGTGTACCTTATATCGCGCCTATTTCTTCGTTTCAATTGACTTAAACTAGCAGGCTCGCAATACTACCGCGAAGCCAAGAGGAGGCTTATGATTTTAGCAGGCTATGGATGTATGTTCGTCTAACAAGGCAAGTCTCCTAAACTATTTGTCGTATTTGTATATCTCTAGACGCGTTATGCTAATTATTAGGCCACATGACATCATAGAAAATCCAACATCGCACCATAAACAACTACAAAAAAATACATAAAAATACCAAACTGTGGTTGGTCTCTAAAGAACTTTATAAGTACATTCTGATAATATAAAGTTTTCTATACGCGCTCATATATGCATATCAAAAAACGTAGGTTATGCTCAAATCATACTCGTACTAATGTAATAATGCCTTTGCAGGGTCTCATGGTTTAATACTAAAAATATATTGTTAAAACCGATATTCTTTATAAAAAGATGCTCACGTCTTTACTTATCGTAAGATAATTTAAATAAAAAATAATGTTTAAAACTAAAACCCAACTACCATGAAAAATATAGACTACACATTTATCAAAACTTCAATGTATACGTAACGTATATTTAATATTCTACATTATAAATAACATAACGTTTCATAACGATTGTGGACAGTGTTCGCAAGTATGATATTAGAAACAGAGTCTGAAAAAAGGTATTGAAGAATTACCTACGAAACAGATGTACAACGCGAATGTTGAAGGATCTAGGAGCCGAGGTAGGTCATGATTAGAAGAGAGATTTGGCTTGAGGTTATAAAATAAACGATAAAAAATTGTTCGACTACTTATAGATGGTCATAATATAATTCGAAGCATATAAAAAATGTATCACACATTTTTTACTACTACACCAGATACCTTCACAACATATTTAATGATAAATATTGAAGTGTGAGTATGGCTGTACAAAATGAATATTTCTTTTAGTTATAAAATCTATTAGTGATCTAACGTTATTTGGTTATTGTTTACCATTTATAATAATGAATATATAAAAAGGTTTGTATGTTTATGCCTATTTAGCGGGCATTTATTGTCGTCGTTGAGTTTTATTGTTATTTATTTATTTTTGTATTTTTCGCGTTTACGCCTGTGTATTATTAGAAGCGGATAAAATAGTTTCTATAATGACCCCATAAATTATCTTAAGAATATGATTGTTGTCAAGAATTTCCAACATTTTGAAGAGCCTTGACAATGCATCAGGAATACTAAACCCTGTATTAAAAAAGGGCATCACTTCTTTGAAAAAATAATACGATTGAAGATGTATTTTAACAGAGTAAGATAAGAAGTAATTTTGTTTTTAGACATAAGTTAATTGTCTAGATATATTACCTATATATCCTGACTGATGATAGAATAGTTATCTACGTTAGAGCATTAATGCCGGACGCGTCCTAAACTTTCGCTTCGGAGCCCAGGTTTTTTAGGCTTTCCGACTTTTATCCTTCCACTTTGCACAGTCGTCGACATTGCCATTTGTGAGACCATTAGCACGCATGTGATCCCTTACAATGTCTTATAAACATTCAGTTTTTCAGAACCAGTAACCATGGACGTTGTTCATGTGCATCACTGATGCTGTCCGACGCCCTAAGATGTATTTATCGTTATAGATACGTCGTAAAGGCAATGAATGACAATACGAAAGTAAGGTAATTGCCCAACTCGATTTCAGTTGGGCGCGCTTTCGCATCGCGGCTATACGTGCTTCGCCAAAAAGCGTAAATCTTTTAAGATGTATATTCATCTCTTTCTAACGACAGGTTTGCCCTATCATTTGTCTCTTAACTTTTTGATACGTCGCTGCCGACACCACGTCTAATGTTATAATGACAGAAGAATGACCGACATAAACCACTAAACCTAAAAACTGGACATTTGGTAAAACTGTTTCTCACAGTGTGAAATAAGAAAGAATTTATAAAATTTCTTCCTGCAAGTAGCTCATATTTCTCTCGTCTCCGAACATATTGTACTCGTTTGTATGGAAAATAAAATATTCCATGAACTGACCACAGCTGTTGAGTATTTGAGAGTACATATTTATGATGTGTGTGCCTGTATGTAAGTAGGTACCTGTTTTTTATATATATTTCAACATAACATTAGTAGTATTGTAATTTTATTTTAATAATTGTATTATTGTAATTAAAAAAAAAAATACATTTCACATCTTGAAGTGGGAAGGTCACCAAATTTATATAGTATATAAGTTTTATACGCGCCAGAAGAAAGTTATATATCATAAAACTATATAACTAGGTATCACATCATGTCCTAGGAACCGGCGAGCGTGCATGAAAAGCCATGAATGTTAGAGAAACGAGTGAAGTGTGTAAGGGCCGTGTCTTATGGCGCTCGGTTCTCTCTGTCTACCCCGCAAGAGGCCTGGCGTGAATACATACATATATAATTTCTGACACCAGACTATATAGCTAGACACATATCAGTCTTTTAGTCAGATAAATTAGTTTATTTATTATACATTCATTAAAAATCCCTTTCATATGGTGGTAATTTTAATATATTTTTACACCGAACAAATAATACACGTCAAAGCAACCTGTGTGGGGAACTACCTCCACCTCACAGAAAATCGCAACCAAATAACAACTCCATGGAGGATTGTTGTGTTCCTGCGAGTAAGTGAGGTAATCAGTAACCAACCTCCTAAGGAGTAGCTGTGTTACTCGTAGTAGCAAGGTGGCATCGTTCGGGTGATACTTAATATGTTGCAAGCGTTTATAGGCTACGGTAACCGTTTTTCATCTGCTGGCCCATAAG
The DNA here is from genome assembly GCA_947507595.1 of Pyralis farinalis. Classification (NCBI taxonomy): domain Eukaryota; kingdom Metazoa; phylum Arthropoda; class Insecta; order Lepidoptera; family Pyralidae; genus Pyralis; species Pyralis farinalis. The sequence continues at coordinate 13,348,977 of OX382257.1, read as the reverse complement.
CTTGAATACCTCCCAAAGTTGCATAAAAAAAATATTAACAATATCATTTAGGTATTTATCTGCTGGCAATACATAATAATTATAACCGAAAATACCCACTAGTAAAATTTAACTAAGTTCATTAACTCGACAGTGGGTGAACAAACTTCGCTCTTATTGCTCTAGCGAGAAAGGCTTAAAGACAATCACCGATTTAATTAGCGACCGCGGCGAATCATGCGCATATGCAAACGGGTAAAATGTGCGAACGAGTGAGGGGCCTATTAGAGAAAACTCAGGTTAAGGCTGTTGCCTCCTGCACACATATATAGCACTTAGAGGTGCAGGAACTTGTTAAGATCAAGAGTTACAAAGTAATATTTTTGTGACAATATTACATTTACAATATACCGTTTGCATATAGATAAAAATAAAAAATCTTTATTAGCCATTGAGGCATCGCGGGCACTTAGAAACGTCTTAGATTTTTGAAATATTGCCTTATAGTAAAAATAGTTACTATTTGTCTTTTTTAATCTGCTAGTATTTCGAAAAATCTGCTAGCATTTCGGAATTGACGAAAAAGAAATGCTGAAAGAAACTAGTCAATATATTGGTGTCGTTTCAAATTATCAATAAGATAATTTATTTTATAATTAAATATTAGAATAAATTCATGTCAGCGTATTGGTACAATAATGATGTCAAATGGTAGAATTAAAGATTATTACGAAAAGGTACATTTCGACTATTTGTCACTTCTTTAACATATATAGCTCTTTTCGCGCTCGCTTGATATCACCCTCTGTTAAAACAGGACCAATTTGGTCATGGTAGGCGAGTCTTGGCCTTCCTCGGTTCCTACATCTTTCCAGTGTATACCTGTTTTGTCATTCTTTCATCCTGCATTCTTTCTACATGCAATTTTGCTTTTTGCAACTTTGGAACAAATTGCTTTTTGGCAAGTGTTGCGCTTTCATGCTCAATTCTCGCATCTCATGCTCTGCCTATATCCAGCTTTCACTTCCATATATAATATACTACAATATACCTACATCTTATTTTTCAAATTAAGAATTCAAAAATTGAATTTTAATTTGTATAGACGACCATGACTAAAGAATGCCATCTTTAGTCGCAGTCGTATATAAAAACTCCGAAAAAGACTACCATTAATGAACAGATACAATACGTACAATTAAAAATACAGCTCGCTTGAAGAACAATCTTACTCATAATTTGAATTAATGCTCTGTCTGAGTACTCTACCTCTACTTTTATTCTCTGGTACAGTGCGAACAAGTCGCCAAGTCACGCATAACTTATAGGATGTTTCGATTTGAGCTCCGAAATTTTTAGCAATTTGTAAAGATCATTTGATACGGCCATAATATAAGTACCGATGTCGCTAACCGACAAGAGGAAGAAATTACCTAGTTTAGTTTAGTTCGTGTTTATAGGTGGGTATAAAATAGTGTATGATTTATAACACTCGTGTGGCATTTTATAAACCTCGGCATATCCGGAATTTTAAACGCATATTCGGGATACTAATATTTTATTTATTAAGTGACATTATCGTAAAATACTATTCTATTTAAGTATACCCACGCCATAATACAATTGTTATAACATTATGCAAATATGTGTGCAAAATATTACAAATTTTTTAATTTTTTTTACAATTTTATACACGCGTTAATAAATAAGTGCACTTCTTCTTCTTTGCGTTATCCCATTTCCTAATCCATAAGTAGTGGCGGGGTCCGCAACTTATCTGCTTCTGCTTTGCTTTTAGTTCTATGTTTTAATGAGTAAGCTGCTGCATGAATCGCAATAAAATCTGCTACAAAGATAGTCTGGGAACTGCAAAAGGACATCGACAGTGGACAGCACCTTATAGTACGATGAACATTTCCATCGTGTACATTACTTTATGAAGGAGCTATATCGATGATCGTAATAATAGATGGAATCGGATACAGTATATATGTGTGTTTATCAGCGGGCGTGCTCAGCGACGCATTCCGGTGGCTGCGACCCGAGACTGCGGCGCTTTATGGCCGCCATTAATGACATACGACTGCGTTTTAATGACATGCGACCGGGAAGAGATTCGATTCGCGGTCCATTTTACTGTCGTGAAATCTATATCAGTGATTAATAGGTTCCTATATACCTCGAACTTCTACGTTTAGTGCACATTTAACAGTTAATTAATTAAGGTACAGTCATCATCATCGTCATCTCAGCTCGTATTCGTCCACTGGTGAACATAGGCCTCCCCTCTACAGACAGTGCCACTCGTCTCGATCCTATGCCACCTGCATTCATCGACTCCCTATAAACCTCTTGAGGTCGTCGCTCTAGTGCGGGGTCTTCCCCAGTGGTCTTCCCACACTGAGCGCACAAGTGTACGGGGACGTCATTCGAGAACATTTCTTCCCCAGCGGTTGTCGGTTCTACGAACTATATGATCGGCCTAATGTCACGTCAGCTTACTCGTACTTATCCTTTAGGCTATGTCGGTTACTTTAGTTCTACTGCGGATATCCTCATTTCTTATTCTATCACACAGAGAACCCCACCGCATAGCTCTTTCCATAGCACGCTGAGCGACCTTGAGGCCCGCCCATACGGCCCGCAGTGAAAGACCACATGTTAGTTCCGTATGTCATCACTGGCAACACACACTGTCCGAAGACCTTGCTCTTCAGACGTTGAGGTATTTTAGATGAGAATATGTGCCGAAGTTTCCCGAACGCTGCCCAGCCGAGTTGGATCCGTCTGTTGACCTCTCGGTCGAAGTTGGACTCACATAACTGGATAACCTGCCCTAGATAGACATATTCGTAAACAACTTCGAGCTTAGTGCCTCGAACTGTATCATGTATCATGGACATTCGACGACGACGACGATCTTAGTCTTGTCCATGTACATCTTGAGACCTACCTGGTTGGTAATACCTCCAGTGACTTCGCCATGAGAACTATATCATCGGCAAATCGAAGGTGAGTGATGTATTCGCCATAGATGTTTATACCGAATCCTTTCCAGTCCAAGAGCTCGAAGACATCTTCAAATGCTGCGGTGGAGAGTTTCGAGAATATAACATCGCCTTGTCTTACACCTTTTTGCACTTGGATCGGTCTCGTACTCTTGTCCTGTACTCGGAATCACATCGTTGCCTTACTGTATAAGCACTTCAATGCTTCGATGTACCGATAGTCAATTCAGCATCGCTGGAGAGACTGTAGCACCGCCCATCTCTCAACGGAATCAAATGCTTTTTCGTAATCCACATACGCCAGACATAAGGGCAAATCCTCCTCTTTTCGTTCCTCAGTCTTCTGTATAATCTGGCGGACGGTATGTATATGATCTACAGTACTAAAGCCTTTTGGGATCCGGCTTATTCGGGAGGCTGAAATTCATCAAGTCTGCCTGCGAAATGGTTTGTGATGCTGATGACTCTCGAAACCAATACATAAACGCGGCTCAAAAGCGATATCGGTCTATAGTTCTTCAAAAGGATTTTATTACCCTTCTTGAAGAACAACATGGCCAGGCTTCTGCTCCACGCTTCCGGTGTTTTACCGAAGTGTATGACGGAATTGAATAGCCTCTGAAGAACTACAAGTATCGGCTTTCCGCCCGCTTTCAGAAGCTCCGCTGTAATTCCGTCCTCACCCGGTGCTTTCCCATTTTAAGCTGTTTGAGAGCCATACGAATTTCGTACAGACTGATGTCCGGGTAATCTTCGGTATAGTGTCGAGCTTTTGGGTCATTAATAGCACTGTCGCTCGGCTGTAGCGATGATGTGTACAGCTGTCCGTACAATTTCTCCATCTCACTCAGAATCTCAGTATTTATGAGTCAGTTCAGAAATAATGGTGCCGGTATCGGTATTCAGCTTCGTTAGTTGACTTTGCCCAACAGACAGATCTTTAAGGTACAGTGGAAGGAGGAAATAAAAACAACATCTATTAGAATTTCTCGAGACAAGCTCGGTGGCGCAGTGGTGAAACGCGATGTTTACATTACTTTGACAAACATTTGTGTGCATGAACATGTATGTTTCTCTTAGGCTGTGTGTTTTAACAGATGTAGGGCGCATTAAACCACCCGTCTGGACAAGTATCTCCGCCTCACAGAAACCCGCAGCCAAATACAACTCCCTAAAGAGTTGTTGTATTCCTGCGTGTGAGATCACCAATAAGCTCCTAAGGAGTTACTGTGTCAGCAGCAGAGCTGGCATCACGTGAGTGATATTGAATGTATTGCAAGCGTCCATAGGCTTCGGTAATGGTTTATGCCTTACGACATTGAATAAAAAATTAACACAAGTATGTGTTATGAACTAATGTACCAAATTCACGATGCTTTAGCAGAAAGGTTCACAAAATAAAGAATTGCAGTAACGGTCATTGTCGTAAATGAATCAAGTATAGATGTGGATAGCAATACTTGATTGATTGTTGCATAATATACGAGCATTATGCTTGAATTTACAAATATCTATGAAGCATACAGAAGAAGTACGTTAAGCAGACAAAAGAAATCACGTTAATGATTTTTTTTGATGATTTCATTTTCAGATATTTTACTTGGACTGAAGTTTAGGAAATATTAGAAATAAAACAGAAAAAAATTAATGTTTACGCTGAGTATAAAGTATTTTTTATTGTTATACTTACTCCATATACATTTTAATTAATTTATTATCATATTCTTAATTATTATCTTGGTCTAATTTAACAAGAACAAAGAAAAGATTGCCAGCTAGAAAGCATGAATTAGCTGTAGTATAAATAGTGAAGAGCGTTGCCATCAGATGTCAGTAGTAGCACTCAAGCATTTTTATGTACTCAGTTTATTATATATATACTCAGTATAAAATTCAACATATCAATAATTAATCTTTTAGTATAATGGACAGCTGTAATGCCTGTATACTTATTCAGGTAATGTACAAAACAACAACACAGTAAGGTAAATTCATGTAGCTATTTTTCTACAAAAAATTACATAGCACTAAAGATGGCAGTAGAAGAGACACGTAGAGCTAGAAGACAAAAACTAGACTACAATAAGGGATTCCGAGAGTAATCCTTACCTATACATCTTTGTACAATCGTGCAACAGGATAATACTAAAGTAAGTACAAAATCTTGAGCACTCACTGGCGCTAGTGAAATAACATGACATTTAGTTATACAAATAGATATTGAAAAAATACTTTCAAGGAATATAATTCAGAAATACGTGTAGAAATATATTATATCATCATAGATAACGTGATGTCATATTATATCATATGCTAGTAATAATCCGATATTTTGTACTACGCAATTACAGATAAACGAATTAAAAAGTATTTGTGATAATCTATCTATCTATCTCTAACTTCACGCCAAATCCCTTGCGGGGTGGGCAGAGAGACCCGAGCGCCACGTGACTCGATCCTTACACACCTCTCTCGCTTCTTCAATATTCATTGCCCTTCTCACACACGCTCGCCGGTTTCTAAGGCTCCTGACATCACCTTCTCTTAGAACACGATCAATTTGGACATGGTACGTATGTCTTGGTCTTCCTCGCCTCCTATATCCTTCCATTTTTGCGTTATATATCTGCTTTGTCATTTTTTCATACTGCATTCTTACTACATGCCCGAACCAACGGAGCATGCCTCTTCTTATTCTAACACCGACGCTCTCTTTCAGACCAACTCTGTTTCTAACATCATCATATGGTCGAAATATTATAATACGGTATAGAAGCGTTACGCCAAAAATTTTAAGCAACACTCGCATTTCGACCGCGTTTATCCTGCTTTCGTGCTCTCGCTGCCATACCCAGCTCTCGCTTCCATAAGTAAGTGTTGGGACCAGCACTGCATTGTGTATAGCGAGCTGTGCCTTCTGGCTCAAGTTTTTACTGCCAAGAAGTTTTGTCAACGCTCCATTCACACTATTCCCAGCACTCAATTGTCTTTCCACATCAGTGGTGTACCTTCCATCCCTGCTGAAACCGCATCCAAGATATACAATCTCGTACACTTGCTCCAACATTTCATCATCAACCGTAATCCTTATATTGGTTCTGGTTTCTTCTCTTTCGAATACCATTATCTTTATTTTCTTCGAATTCAATAGTAAGCATTTCTCCATACAATCGTTTTTCGTCGTTGTGACCGGTGTTTGCAGTTCAGATGGTGTTTCTGCTATTATCACGGCATCGTCTGCATACAGCAGACAGTTCACCACTACGTCACTCATGCGCAATCCTACATTCGTTGACCTTATTTTCTGCAGACAACTATCGAATACAGAATAAACAGTCTAGCAGATATACAGCATGATCCGTACGTCCCGTTTTATTTCGGAATCCTCCCACAGCCATTCCATCGGATTTCACCCTCATTCTCCTTTCAATTACCTTTCCATATACATTTGCTGCTAAGCTGATCAAACTGGCTGACCCTATAGCTGGCACAGTCCATGCCTGACCCCTTGCCTTTATACAAGGACACGATGACTGCACGTCTCCATTCCATTGGGATCCTTCCAGTTTTCTAGCACAGATTGCTTAAGTACCAAAAGGCGTCCCGGACGTAACTGCCACCTAGTTTAATCATCTCAACTGTGATCAGATCAATTTCCGCTGACTGTCCTTTTTTCAAGCTTTGTATCAACCATTCGACCTCATCCATAGTTATGCCTTCGTCAGACTCCATCAATGTGGAGTAAACATCAGATTCACTTTCATTGCCAGCGTCCGAGGCATAGTCATACAATTTTTCAAAATATTTACTCCACCGTTCTAAGGTTCCTGGGTGTTCGTAAGAATAACACCAGGTTTAGACTTTATCTTGTCCATTCTGGATGCCGACGGACAACTCCAAGATTTTTTTACCTCTGTCCAAAAGAGTTTGGTATTTATCTCGAAATTTTTTGTCAGCCTCTCTTCCTCATTCATAATTTGTCTTTCACGCTTCTCTTTCACTGAAGCTTTGGTTTCATTCTTGCATAGACGGTACATTTCTGTCTTCTTCTCTCTCATATTTTCATTTAAGCCACGCTTGCCTCTTTCTTGCTACGGAGGATTCCACTTCCGCATCCCACCTGGCATCTCCTTTCAATGTTTTATACCTCTTTGCGCATCCACATACTTCTTTTGCACTATCCACCATACTTTCTTTCAAAACTTTCCAGCAATCATCAACATCTGAGTCAGAAAGGCTTGCATTTTCAAGTCCTTCGCTTACCAGATGTACATACGTTCTGAACACACTGTTATACCAGTAGATGTACTTACACTTTCATCTTACAATTTTTTCCTCCTTATCCTATCATGATATCCGAAAGGGATACGCTTTCGCCAGTGCCTCTACTTCTTGAAAAGTCCCACAAACCGGCTTACCATCAGGTCCGTTTCAAGACTGGGACCTCTAAACGCTCTTGTATCCATTACAGTATTTCAGAGACGTCTGTCTATTAAAATCAAAACAATCACACTTTTTGGTCATTGCGTCTCCATGTATACATGTGAATGTTGTAATGAAATAAAGTATTCGACACGAGGAGGTTTCGTTCCATATATAAATCTAGAATTGACTCACCTGCTTCGTTCACTCTCTTAACTCCATGCGGACCAAGAACAGCTTCATAGCTGTCTCGCTTGGTACCGACCCATCGATTCAAATCTTTACACGTAATCACTCTTTCATTCCCTTCAGCTAAATCCACATCCCTCACAGACTCCCAAAACTTTGTAAAATTAGAACGAGTTTCTGACTGGCCGGGTTTTTCAGAGATCATAAATTAATTGTAAAATAAAACATAATTCAAAGATTTTTCTACCGAACCCAGTTCTGTTTTGTTTTATTCGCCTACGTGACCACTTAACCTATATCTTATCTGAACATATTTTTGCCAGCGTTGTCTCACATTGTACTAAATAATCGATGATTAGATAAATAGATATATACAGACACCTGATGATTGTTTACATATAGCTTTATAATATAATTTATAGAATACAAAGTGTGAGTATGTGCGATTTCCAAATACTCATATCTGTTAAGTAGCTTACGATCTCTTACGGCGACATTTACTTTAGTATGTATATCATAGAAAACTTATTTTGCAACTGTCACAGTTACAATTGGAAAACATAGTTTTCAAACAAATAAATTTATCACTGAGCCAGACGGTGTCATCAAAAAGAGACACCTTGGTCTGGCGGCGATAAACTAATAGATATAATATGGAAATGTACTGAGCCATTCATAATGATAACAATTATGATAATCCTTTAAGTCTGCGCTGCGTGACTTCCTTCGATCATCAATACTTTATCTATTGAACATGCTCAGATAAGCATTAAGCAAAATTCGTAAGTTTATTTAATAATATTGCTATACGGGGGGGTATTACACGATCAGTCTTGCCTTTAATTTCCGATCAGTCAGCCTGAAAAGGATTTAATTTTGGCATCTACGCCAAGAGTGGGACGAAAGGTGATTTTTAATTTGGTGTAGATGTTTTTATACCACTAACAAACAACGACTTACTAGTGTACGGCCTTCCTGATGGGAAGCAGTTACCGTAGTCTATAAACACTTGTAATATTAGGGGTGTCACTCGTCCCCGTAAATGCCTTTCCACGTCTTTTTTTAAGAATCTCGTGATTCATATGAGTTATCGGATGAAAATTACTCTGAAACCACACAGAATGAAATCATTGTGGCTCCTGAGCATTAAGATGAATCTGAGATGCATTCTTAAGACGGAGATATGAGGAGATTTGCTATCTATGTAGTGTGATAAAGTATATTTCCAGAATCCGAACTCAGAAATTCAGCATCCGCCACATTTGTTTATTTGTGCCAATAGTAGGTTTTTTTAATTAATTCGATAAACATTTTGCTAGCGAAAAATAAAAACATAAATGCACTGTCATAGCCCGTATTACTGTTACCTATAAGTATTATTATAAGGAAATAAGAGTTATTATGGACATTTGATTTGTTATATATATAACATACGCATAGAATAATTTCATATTTTTTTACGTAGATTCTGATAAAAACTGCAATAAGCCAAGGCGAAATATGCAAATTAAAACAAAAAAAAGAAGTTCGAATTATATTCAGGCATAGATCTCTAAAATGATGATTTATATCAACAGAAGCTAATCTTTGCTCCGAAAATTTAGTCTTAGCATGTAGGTAAAATGTATCTGGTCGACAGCGAATATGTCAAAATAAAGAGAGCCTACTTCACGTAATTATGTTGTAAATCTGGGTTCTGTTGTAAATATTGACATTCATATTATTAATTTTATACTCGTAGCTTGTCTCTCTTTGACTAATTTTTAATCGAAGCGCATTTTTTCAATACAGTGTTGAGAGGCATAATAACGTACAACTCACCCGATATAAAGTGGTTACTGTAGCCTGGAAAGGTTTCAATACAAAGAGAATTGCTCGTGTGACACCACCCCCGCTTAGATCCTACCTTTCTCGACTTAGCTTAACCACTGTTATCTTTAGAAAATACCCAACTTAACAAGCGAACTCGAGATGACTAAACCCATCAATAGACAAGATGCATTAGACGCTGTTTAACTTCCGTATTCTATTCAACTTTCACGAGCAACTATCGAACTCCTCAAAAGATTTGTATGACTGTTACTATGTGTAACCGTAACATTTACGTTAAGAATGAGAGATGATAAATACGTCCCAAATGAAATAAATTCTAGTAGGTAAAAAATTAGGCTGAACAGATCTATCAAAGCAGGCAAGAAATAAAAAAAAATGCAAAAAGAAAAAAGAACACTAACCTACAAAATTGTCCGTTCGGCGCAAGTACTAATATCTTCTTCTTGAACCACACGATTTACAAAACACTAACACTTATAATTTGTGATAACTAACGACACAAACGACTTCCACTCCATTGGTTACCGTACTCAACACTGGCGAGCCACGAATCATCAATTTAAGATAGATAAACATAATCATACGCCTACGAAATTATTATAGTCCAATATTAGAATGTGAATTTTTATCAAAAAGTAAAATTGGGTAAACCACCCAATTATTGGCACTTTAAGAAACAATCTTCAAATATTTAATGTCAAATGGAACCTTGAGAACTGTGATAGGCTAGTAGATAAAGAAGCGGCCTAGTGAATGAATCCTGGCATGTGCCACTAAATTCATGTTTTCGGATTAATGTACATATTTGGAATTTGTAATTATCACTAGCTCGGCGGTGAAGGTAAACATCGTGGGGAAACCCGCACGTTCAGAAATTATATTTCTAAAAGAACTGTGACCTTACCAAATAATGGTCTGGTTTTCCCTCTGGGCTGCGGAGGTCTGACAGCAGTCGCTCCATGTAAAAATCAGTATTTTCGCCAAATCCTTAGGCAAAGGTAGTGGACCCCGTCAATCCTAATGAATTAGGAAACGGGATAAAGCTAAGAAGAATAATGACAAATGGAATCTAATAGGATTAATATGACTTATAATGGATGTGGAAAAGTGTCTCAAACTTTATAATACATTACTTTCAGACTTTATTCATAGTTAATATAAAAAAAAAATTAACATGCTAAAGCCCAATTATTTGCACATTTTATCCACAACATTAGAATCTTATTATTTGTGTAAAAATGTAAGGATGCCAATAATTGGCTGTGTCAATAATATCAAAATCAGTATCTTCAAATCTTTAGGCTTATGTAGCGAACCCCGCAAATTCTAATGTATTAGGATATAGAATAACGCTAGGAAAAAAGCCAATAATTGGGTGGGTTCCAACGTTTGGACGGATTTACGGTACCTTTGAAATTTGACACAAGAGCAAAGTATGCCCGTCCTACTGTTAATACAGAGCCCCCTTTGAATTAAAGTATTAGTATATTCTACTATGGCGATTGTGCGTGTATCAGTTATGATCAGTGTCGTCAATATATGACTTGGCTTAATGATGCAATCATATGGTCGCTCACAAACTTAATAATATGTAAAAAAATAAAATATGTGCAATAATTTCTCTTGAAAATATACATTTACTGAACTATCAATGACTATGTGATTTCTCATATCTCCATCGATATGTCAGGAATTCCAGCATAGCAGATGTACTTTGTTATAACTATATTTTATTAATATTGAATGAAGTGATATGTGAATGAGATATTACGAGTATGAGCAGTGTCAGTCTAATGTATAGGTAACCGGCATACTGACCGACAGAGTGGTATCTGATTAGAATCCTGGTGGGGACATGTACCACTAAATTCATGCTTTTTAGGGTTCCGTACCCAAAGGGTAAAACGGAACCCTATTACTGAGACTCCGCTGTCCGTCCGTCCGTCCGTCTGTCACCAGGCTGTATCTCATGAACCGTGATAGTTAGACAGTTGAAATTTTCACAGATGATGTATTTCTGTTGCCGCTATAACAACAAATACTAAAAAATAGAATAAACAAACGTGATTTTCAGGGTTTCGTACCCAAAGGGTAAAACGGAACCCTATTACTGAGACTCCGCTGTCCGTCCGTCCGTCCGTCTGTCACCAGGCTGTATCTCATGAACCGTGATAGTTAGACAGTTGACATTTTCACAGATGATGTATTTCTGTTGCCGCTATAACAACAAGTACTAAAAATCGGCCAAGTGCGAGTCGGACTCGCGCACGAAGGGTTCCGTACCATTATCTATAAAAACAGCAAAAATATCACGTTTGTTGTATGGGAGCCCCCTTGAATATTTACTTTATTCTATTTTTTAGTATTTGTTGTTATAGCGGCAACAGAAATACATCATCTGTGAAAATTTCAACTGTCTAACTATCACGGTTAATGAGATACAGCCTGGTGACAGACGGACGGACGGACGGACGGACGGACGGACGGACAGCGGAGCCTCAGTAATAGGGTTCCGTTTTACCCTTTGGGTACGGAACCCTAAAAATAGAATAAAATAAATATTTAAGGGAGCTCCCATACAAGAAACGTGATTTTTAGGGTTCCGTACCCAAAGGGTAAAACGGAACCCTATTACTGAGGCTCCGCTGTCCGTCCGTCCGTCCGTCCGTCCATCCGTCCGTCCGTCTGTCACCAGGCTGTATCTCATGAACCGTGATAGTTAGACAGTTGAAATTTTCACAGATGATGTATTTCTGTTGCCGCTATAACAACAAATACTAAAAAATAGAATAAAATAAATATTTAAGGGGGCTCCCATACAACAAACGTGATTTTTTTGCCTTTTTTATAGATAATGGTACGGAACCCTTAGTGCGCGAGTCCCACTCGCACTTGGCCGATTTTTTTGCTCATTTTTGCTGGATGTTGATAACAGCAACAGGTAGACGCTTGAAATATTCACAGAATATTTAGTTACATATACACTTTAAGAATAAATAATTAAATTAAAATAAAACAAATATTTAAGGGGGGCTCCCATACAACAAACGCGATTATTTTGCCGTTTTTATAGATAATGGGTACGGAACCCTTCGTGCGCGAGTCCGACTCGCACTTGGCCGAATTTATTTTTATATAACGTCGGGAGGCATACAAGCATACGGCCCACCTAATGTAAAGCGGGTACCGTAGTCTATTAACGCTTGCGATATATTAAGTAGGTATCACTCGTGCGATGCCTCCTCTGCTGCTTACACCGAACTGCTTAGGAGCTTACTGGTGACCTCGCTTACACGCAGGAACACAACAACGCTCTAATTAGTTGTTATTTGGCTGCGGTTTTCTATGAGGTGGAGGTACTTCCCCAGATGGGCTGCTTTGATGCGCCCTACCTCTCTTAAAACATCCAGACCAAGACAAACAGACATGTTCATGCACATAAATGTTTGCCTTGTGTGGGAATCGAACTCACGAGCGTTGGTGTCAAGGTCGCGTCATTCACGACTAGGCCACCGAGCTCGTCAAAATTCAGCTTCATGTTATATGATCAATATGAAGTAGGGATCGTGGCTACTCATCACGGCTTACCAGAAGATCGAAGTCACGGGAATTTTCTACTATGGAAGATAGCCATACCTGTGATTTCATCGTTATTAGCATTAGGCTCGCCATCTTCTCCATTTCCTGAAACAAAAATAGTTGTTTATATTATTGCAAGGATAATTCAAATACTACGGCAGATTTAAACAAAAACAAAAAAGGTTTTCACAGCTGTAAAAACGGACATTTTATTTACGAAATTACTTAGTATGTATAGCATTAAGATGTCACTGACTTAGCTTACTCCATCGAAATACGATTTTATGTATCGTTTGTAAATTCGTAATGAATGTAAAAAAAATCCAAATATGTTTCATTGTATTTATGTAGCATAGATAAAAAATATTTCATCACTAGAGGTTACCTGTAAATTATTCGGCAAGTAAACCTGTATTCTACGCATGGCTCTCGGTATCGGCGTGTAGGTATTCTATGGGATTCCACGGGAAATGAAACCATACATTTATACATGGAGACAGTAGAACTAAAAACATGTGATTAATTTGATTTTGACATATAGTCGTCTTGTAAATACAACAATGAATACACTAGCCTACAGAATAACTCTTAAAACGGTTCACTGCAGTGCGATAGACCTTTTAAAAAAGTGGACGCACTGGCGAATGCGTATCCCCTTAGGCATTCGTCAAAGTATAAGGAGTGAAAAATTGCAAAATGAAAGTGTAAGGGTATTATATATGTTCCGATTCACACAAAAATCGCTCGGAACATATATAATTAATCCATCCATGTCGGTAGATGTAATAATTGAATAACTAATGTAAGACAAATATCACCTTAGTCTTCCTGCGACCACGGACGCTGCAAAGCGTTCGAAACTTCAGGTTCAACAAAATAAATAAAACACGCGATACTTCCGTTAAAAATTGTTTAATTCAATGTGTAACAATAGCGAAAACCTCAGACAAGGGAACAACTTGTGAATTTCCGACTGGGATATGGATAATTGCCTAAAAGTTTTGTAAGAAAGTATTGATGTACGATAAAACGCGGAGGTTGAATTGTCCGTAATAAGAAAGCACATATAGCAGTCCTTATACACCTCGTTTCTTTAACATACATAGCTTAACTTTAGTTGCACCCGACTGAAAAGAGCTGTGAGTATTAAAGATAAATGTTACGAGAGAGGTTTTTGAGCATGGTGCACGTGGTGGACTGTATTTTTTTTTTCATGCAACTAGATTGGTAAACTAGCATGCGGCCCGCATTAGATGGTAAGCGGTCACGGGGATGTTACTCGCGCACTGCCAATCTTGTGACCTAAGGATGTTTCGTCACCGTACCCAGTAATTTCTCTGTCATATCTCACCCTTCAAACCGGAACACAGCTATATAAATATAGCTGCTTGACGGTAGAAATAGGTGAGACAGAGGTACCCATGCAGACGACTTTTGTACAAAGTCTCCCTCTGGCACACGACGGAACGTGCAGTTTGGTATTTTATATATTTTGTTGCCGGTGACATACAAGCTCGTGACCCATATTTACAGAAGCAGGAAACTTACCACGATCATGGCAAGATTGCGCCTGTAAAAATCTCTATTTTTGACGCAGTTGTAATTTAATTTAAATAAAATAATGTCTTTAATTCCGATACTTCGACAGGAAATCATAATCCATTAATAATAATGTCAATGATATCGAGATAACAGTCACACGAAGTGCTTGATAAATGACATAAACTCGAGTCATAAAGTAGATAAACGTGGTATACATATAATGAAGTCATAAAAAAATCGCAATTTTTAACCGACTTCATAAAAAGTGGTCGTTGCGTTTTATGTATGTTTATTGATATTACGAGACAGTCTAACCAATTGGTGAAATAAAAATGTATTCATAAAATTCACGTTACCAGTATTTCTTATCAACTTTCTTTTGGTTATGACTAGATTTGTAATATCGCTTCATGAGTATACTCTTATGAAAATCTCGTGTAATTTCAGTGGAGATTTGTTGATTAACTATGTAGTTATGAAATTAATATTTTAAAACAAAAAAAAAGTAATCAACTTCCTTTAAAAGTGAAATCTACGTCGTGAATAGACGTGAACTTCAGCCGGCTTACTTTTTTATTTTAAATAGTGTATACCTTTGTATACGGTAGTTGCAGCACAAAAGACGATAGTTAACAAAACAAAAATTATAAGAAAATTTAACGAAAGGATCTAAACGGTGGCTTGAGTAGGTTGTCGAGGTGAAAGTATTTCAACACGCGTTTGTTATGTTATATGCGCCGTCGAACTATATGAAACAACACATGTTCAATTTTCAGTAGGAAAAGTTCGATGCAGCGATTCAATCATATACTCGTACTATTACGAACGAAACTTGCCTTTTCTAGCTTCAGCTACTTGCGCCTTACTTCTGTGCAAGCACCATTTTGAAGATAAGATAAGATAAAACTATATTTATCGTTAGGCCTTACGTGCACTTAGACACGACGTCCATTCTAATCAGTTCATATTGAATCTTAGGTATTATTTTTTTCTCTTTTAATCTACCAGCATTTTGAAAATAACCATTGGCGAAGAAGAAATGCCAAAAGGAATTTGTCAATATAGGTACTTTTCAAATCGTCAATGTCTACTACAAAAATTTATGTCAAAGTGTATATATACGCACATGTATATGTCAAGTGGCACAATTAAAGATGTGCTGAATCATTTCCAGATGTCTCTGTCATTTATTGATCGATTCTGTAATAACCCTTCTTACATAGAGTATTTTTGATGTGCTCTTTGAACATGAATTGTTTTAGGTAATTTATCGTAGAATCGAATACAATTTACAATAAAAGATCTGCTAGTCTAAGCAAGCCATGCCATGTACTTGGCGTACACAATCTATTCCTGGTTCCAAGATTTTCATTAATTTTGAACGACTCTATATTTTTACATACAACATAGTTTAGGCGTATTCTACTCGTATCTATAATTTTCTAGTTTTAAGACCCTGGTGGATTATTCTTTTGTTTTTTTAAACAAATTGTCCACTCAATTCAGAATGAAGATAAACCACGTTTGTCGCTATGTAACGGGAGTTATCAGAATGTTAATCAATCTGCTCCAATCTTATAAATCATATCAAATGCACGTCTACTTTTCGTTCTAGTTATCAGCTGACGTAATGAACCTGAAAATTTGATAATGGCTATCTTTGTTTGTGCATCCATAGACATCGTGGAAGTAAACGAACTAATGATTAAAATATCAGTAGACGAGGAAGAATCGATAGCAACATTAATCCTTTAACTATTGATTATTCTTTATATCAGGGAAGGAACTACTATACCTACTCTCTGTTTTATAGCACCAAATACCATGTTAGGTTTGTGTGTACTCTCAATTAACTGGTCAGGAAGAACCAAAAACTTAGTTTTGCACGTTAGCTACTTTAATTAAAGGGGCTCCCTACGGGTCATCTAGAGCATAGTACAACACATACGTCACGTCTGTCTCCCATTGGTGTAGGCAGAGAGTATGAGCGCCAGGTGCACCGATCAAATATACCTCTCTCACCTTTTCCACACTCATCAACCTCTTCTCGTATGCTCTTCGTTTTCAGGTGCTTTTGATTTCCCTTTTTCAGTACATCAGTTATTTGATCCATATGTGTGTGTCTACGGCGATCCCTGCTGATATCTCACTCACTCTTGCTAGATAAACTTCTTTCGTAACTCTTATGTCATCGATTCTTTCCAAATGTCCGAACCATCTCAGCAAACCCTTTTCAATTTTTGTCACTATATTTCTTTCATTCCACATTGTTCTCGTATCGTGCTATTTCTTACTCTATCAATCATTCTAACTCCACACATACTCCTTAGCGCTCTCATTTTAACAGCGTTGACCCTACTTTCATGCTTTTTCTGCCATATCCATGATTCACTACCGTATGTCAATGTTGGAGTTAATAGATTCAGAATAATAGCAAGGCGAGCTAGTACAATACATTGTTTATAACATTTCCCGGAGCTTGTCTACGAGATGTGTGGTAGCAAGCAACCCTCCTGTCTAATCAAAACATCTTGAGACGCAACGGTACAGTCACGAACACCTTTCCACCTACTTACAGCCGAAATAATACATCGGGCACGCGACAGGACACCGGAACAAAAGCGCAATGCACTCCAAACCATCATTTACGAAGAAAAAGAAGTCAGCCAGCTGCCTTCCTACTTCCTCTCCATACAAAACGGTGTAATACAAGATGGACGCTTTGTATGGCGGTTTATTTTAGGGCACATTCATTATGTACGCAATTTGGCGCGTGTTCTTATCTTGTAGTTTGTACGACTGTCTGTTGTATGGAAAATTGTATGTCTGTATTATATCGACGTGTGCCTAAAATAATGTAATTAAAGGTGTCCTCGTGTCAGTAATCGCAATAACTTAGACTAGACGCTGCCTGCGGTTTCACCCGCGTGAAGTTTGGTTTTTCAAGTTTTACCACTTATTAAGTGTTCCGTATGGAAATTAAAAGTAATAAATAACCTATTCTAATATTTTATATTAGGAGTAATACTTTTATTGTTATATTATGTCGTGAGGCATACAAAGATTTAACCCACCTGATGTAAAGCTGTTTGTAAAATGTTACCGTAGCCGATGAACGCTCGCAATATATTAGGTATCACTTGCGAGATGTCACATCTGCTGCTAACACAGCAACCCCTTAGGAGATTAAGAGAATAATATTCCAATATAGGTATAACTTTAATTTATTTCAAGTTACACGTTCAATAAAGCTTATTAAATTAATGTTTAACAATGAGTTATTTCCATTTAACTTAAGGGTTAAATAGTCCGCGCAATAGAAATAATCAAAATATTTTGAATTGGATGGATTTTTTTCTGGATTACTTCCCACCTCTCACACTCATTCCGCAGTTATCACAACGCACTTAGAAATTGTCCAGCGTTAAAGAGGTTTTCTACCGCAAACTTCGAAGTTATGGAACGAACTCCCAGCCGAGGTTTCCCCATGAAATACAGTACCTATGTATTCTTCAAATGACTAGTGGATCCTTAATTGCAAACGTATATATTCTGCAAAGATATTTATTTATTAGCCAGCTCAGTTTTAAAAGGAGCCTTCTTGCTTGTTCAAAACATGACAATCACTCACAATCCAATTCACTCGCCATTAAATTACATTAAAATATTTACAAAGACACTTCATGCCATTATAATCATACTGTATAACTCTCAAAAGCTGAGGTCAATAAAGCCGCGTTCATTAGAAACCAGTTCAAGATGGTAGCTCAGCAAAGAACACCATCTGTAGGGGGCGGCGTCTTCCGCTGCATTGTGCACGCACACCGGTCTACGTCGGCGCACGCGCCGTCACCCCGATGAAATAACGAGTGACGTATTCCTATCACTTATTCTATCGCATAGCTATGTTTTACTTAGGGTGTAAGTGACTCATTATTTTCAATAAAGCCAAAGCATACCTTATTTCCACGTGGCAGACAATTAACTATTGACTTTGTTTCTAGTTTTTTTTTTATACAACTTCGAAAGGCATACAAGCATGCGATCCACCTCATGTTTCAGTGGTTACCGTAGCCTATGAACGCTTGTAACACATTAAGTATCACTCGCGCGATGCCTTTACTACTGCTAACACAGCAACTCCTTAGGAGCTTACTGGTGACCTCACTCACACACAGGAACACAACAACACTCTAGGGAGTTGTTTTTTGGCTGCGGTTTCCTGTAACGTGGAGGTATTTTCCCAGACGAGCTGCTTTGATGCGCCCTACCTCTCTTAAAACATCCAGACCAAGACAAACAGACATGTTCATGCACACAAATATTTGTCTTGTATGGGAATCGAATCCACGAGCGTTGGTGACAAAGTGGCGTCGTTCACGACTGCGCCACCTAGGAGCTCGTCAAACCAGTAAGTATCCATTAAGCTGTGTTTCGTACTACATCATCATCATTCAAGTGTAAAGTGAGCAGGAACACTCTCTTGTTCCTGTTCACTTTACACTTACTCTTAAAAGACTGCAAAATCATTAGCGAAGATTCTTCATTTAAACTCATGCGCACTTAGATACTTTTTACTTACATTTATGAAATAGCTACTTATATATACCTAATATAAACTAGTTAACGATTACAAGCATTAATCTGTTTCACTTTAACTACTTTTATTTGTTATGTATGTATGTATATCTTCACGTCCCTTGCGGGGTAGGTAGTAAGAACCGAGTGCCCATAAGGCGCGGTCCTTACATACATACCTCGCTCGCTTCATCAACATTCATTACTCTTTACATGCCGGTAAAGACGGTACCTAGGGCTCCTAACATCACCTTCTAATAAATAATAAATATTGTCGGACAAATTACACAGCGCCATTTAGCCCCAAAGTAAGCGAAGCTTATGTTATGGGTACTAGACAACTGATAAACATACGTAAATACATTTTTTTTTGTAAATATATACTTATTATTTATTATATATATTTATTACATTGAAAATACCCAGACCAAGACAAACAGACATGTTCATGCACACAAATGCTTGTACCGTGTGGTAATCGAGCGTTGGTGTCAAAGTAACGTAACAGCGAGTTTCACCACTGCGCCACCGAGCTCGGATAAACCACGATATTTGTTATGCACAGCCGAAATATAAATTTTCATTTCTACAGCTAAAGGTAAATTTGATTTTCCAAAATCTGTTCTTTGTTGATGCCTCCATTCTATATGGAAGCTCCAGATGTCTGGTTGCGGGACAGATCATATAGAATACCTAAGTGTAAAAAAGATTGTATACGTCTTTATCAATGAAGAACTCTGCTCGTCTCTTGTCCTCAATCGCTGCATCTATGTTGATAGACATAAACAGACTAAATATCAAAACGTTACCGTTTTTAGGGTTCCGTACCCAAAGGGTAAAACGGAACCCTATTACTGAGGCTCCGCTGTCCGTCCGTCCGTCCGTCTGTCACCAGGCTGTATCTCATGAACCGTGATAGTTAGACAGTTGAAATTTTCACAGATGATGTATTTCTGTTGCCGCTATAACAACAAATACTAAAAAATAGAATAAAATAAATATTTAAGGGGGCTCTCATACAACAAACGTGATTTTTTGCCGTTTTTATCGATAATGGTGCGGAACCCTTCGTGTGCGAGTCCGACTCGCACTTGGCCGATTTTTTTTACTAAGCGCTTACAAGCAATTGATATAAAATACTTATGTGCTCCCGCTACTAGTTAGTTAATGCAAATTATTCATTCATAAATGTAATTCTTTCTTAGTTATAGTAGTCATTTGTAGTATATTATTCTAATGACTAACTTGTACAGCCTGAAAAAAACTCAGGGCGAGGCGAAAGACGTGTCCCAAAGGCGACCAGGGCTACAACGATGGCGGATGCATGCTGTTCTTGTTCCAGTTGGCGGTCGAGGCAGGTCAAATTGCCTTTAAATTTGTGCTTCGCAAAATGACGCCTGAATTTATTAACTAAATACTTAATCAATGTTCAAATATGAGTTGATTAAAATATACTTAAAATGATTTATTGATTAAATTAGTAAATAATCTCTTTTTGTCAGTGTAATTTACCTCACAATCCCTCTATAACCAAAACTCATAAAGCATTCGTATCATGATTAATAATCGTTAAAATTGCGACGTATTTCTTATTCATATCGGTATCATAGTAGCCGTATGGTATCATCACTAATATAAACAATTAAAAATTATCAATAATTTAGATCCGTTTATTATCATCACCGATAAATTATTTGGCGATGTTGAATGTTATCTTCGATATTACAGATACATAGATAATGTCATACTCACATAACAGTTATAAAGTCCAACGTATTGTTAAGATATATACGAGTATTATCTTAGAGCACCTGACCAAAATTAGAAAATCGGTTAAGTATGCTTTTTTATGCCACTAAGGTGGCGAACAAGTGCACGACCTGCCTGAAGGAAGCAGTTATCGTAACCTGTGTACATTTGCAACCCCATGTGTGTTGTCGACTTCACCAAAACCTCTTCACGCGATTTTTAAAGAACCCCACGCTGTAGTCCTTCGGGACAACCTCGGATGGAAACTTCTCTAGAACCGCACAGTATTTTTTAAGAGAGGTAGGACCCAGCGAGGGGTCGTGCCGTGCTCCGTCCCCTCAGATCTTTCTGCTGTGTTAAGGCATGACAAGCTCTAATTGTCCGTCTGGGGAATACTTTACAGAATACCGCAGCCAAATAACGATTCCTAGAGAATTGTTGTGTTTCTATGCGTGAGTAAGGTTACCAGTTAATTGAGAAGTCGTTGTGCAGGCAGCGGGAGGACCGGTGGATGTTGAATTACCACTAACAGTGAGACCCGGTGAAACCGCTGACCGCTGGCCGCCCGCAGGTCAGTGGGGTTCCCGAATCCGGGATCACATAATCTCCACCCCAGGAGGCTGAACCGCCAACCTGAGACCAGGCCGGAGACCGGAGTGAACCCGGCTGCTGCAGCAGGGGGATCGGGGGCCCTTCCGCCCGCCGTGCAAAGCAAATCGCAATACCTGCACTGTCCAATGGTGGAAGACATCGCGATTTTGTCCTCTACTCCGTCTAACTTCTCTATTTTTAAATACCTCACATCAACAAGCATGGCTAGACAAAAATAAAAACGTGTGATTACAGCGGCCACCCCTTCCACGATAAATGTGGATTTTTGCAACATCGGGGAACTTCGTTCCGACATCAATAAGGTACACCACCACCTAGAGACCGCGCCAGCCATTCTTTTCCTCACGGAGACACAAATATCCTCACCGGCCGACACATCTTACTTATATTATTCCGGGTACAAACTCGAGCACTCATTTGTGCGTCGTGCCGAGGTATTCATGTTCATTCGGGAGGATATGTGTTGTCGCCGTCTTCATGGTCTTGAAGAAAGGGGACCTGTCGTTATTTTGGCTGCGCGTGGATCATGGCGGCCACACCCGGTTCTACGCGTGCCTTTACAGATCTCATAGCGGTGATACAGACAAATGGCGACTGATAAAGTCATCGAACAGTATCCCTCCGCGGAATTAGTTATTTTAAGAGACTTTAATGCCCATAACACCGAGTGGCTTGGCTCTCGGTACACTGATTACGCGGGTAGATCTGCTCATGAATTTGCTCCGACTTACGGTTTCTCTCAACTGGTTGATTGTCCCACGAGAATAACAGATATAGAGGACCATGCAAGCTCCTTATTGGACCTTCTGCTGGCTACACGTCCGGATAAGTACAAAATCACAGTGGATGCGCCACTTGGCTCATCGGATCACTATCTCATCTGGACCCAAGCGGCCTGCACCATACGTGCGTGACCCACCTCGGCCTACCGGATAGTCGCCTATGGCACTATAAGTCAGCAGACTGGGATGGATTGTGTGAACTCTACACATCGTACCCATGGAGACAGCTTTGTTTCAAATCAGAGGACATGGAGTCCTGTGCGACTGCGGTACCTACAGCGATATTAGGTGGCATAGAATGCTACATTCACAATCGCTTAATGGCTGCTGCGGGAACTAAAAAGCGACCGAGGTTTAATTGGCCCTGTAGAGAAGCCAAGGATCTGAAACATGCATGGCTGCCTATGAGGCTTGGACCACGGCGCGTACTAATAGGAATTCTCTGTTTTGAAACGAAAATTGAATGCTGACTCGAGATCCAGTAAGAGGGTGATTGCCAGGGCGAAATATGATTTCGTCAGTAGAGTTGGCGAGCGGCTTGTAAGCCTTCCCTATGGGAGCCGTACTTTCTGGTCGCACTCTAAAGCTGCTGTGGGAAACTTTTATCAGTCTTCCATCCCACCATTGAAAAACCGGATGGAAACAATCTGGCCTATAGTGTTAAAGAGAAAGCCGGTCACCTGGGTAATCTCTTTGCCGCTAACTCGACATTGAATGACGGGGGAGCTGTGCCACTCACCATCTCGAGGTGTAGCAGCTCAATGCCGGAAATCTCAAATACCCAGCAAGATGTCCGGCAGGCATTACTTTCTCACGACAATCATAAGTCGAGTGGGCCAGAAGGCATACCGACAGTGGTGCTAAAGCTGTGTGCTCCTGAGATGTGTTCTGTACTTACGCGCCTCTTCGTGCTTTCGTACTCCATTGAGTAAGTCCCATCTTCGTGGAAGACCGCCAATGTGCACCGGGTACCCAAAAAGGGTGACGGATCAGATCCATCGAACTACAGGCGTATTGCCATAACCTCCCTTCTCTCTAAGGTGATGGAGCGTGTGATAAATAAACGACTTCTGGCATACCTAGAGGATCACGACTTGATCAGCGACCGTCAATACGGTATTCGTCACAGTCGTTCGACTGGTGATCTTCTAGTGTATATTACACACCGCAGGGCTTCAGCGATTGAGAGTCAAGGTGAAGCATTATCTGTTAGCTTAGATATGGCAAAGTTGTTCGATGGGGGTCTGGCATCGGGCTCTTCTACCGAAATTACTATCGTACGGGCTAACCGAGGGTATGTGCAAATAAGTTGCCAGCTTCTTATCCAGCAGATGCATAAAAACCGTGGTAGTTGCTTCGATAACATGGATATCAATGCTAGCGTCCCACAGGTCTCTGTACTGTCCTCGACTCCTCGTTCACTTGTTAAAACTGCGTTAAATTTGTCTCTGAAACTGAAGGTACTTTAAGTAAAGTCTCTGACTGGGGACGATTGAACTTAATAATTTTTAATCGTATAAGGACACAAGTTTGCGCATTCACCGCTAAGAAAACCCATTTTCTGTGACTCCTTATTTCCAGAAAACATACACACAGCTTTGGGATCCTTGGTATCAAGATCTCCAGCGATGTTCAGTACCGCAGTCACCTGGAAGAGAAGGTCAAGCTGGCGTCCAAGAAACCTGGAGTGCTCAACACAGCCTAATTGTACTTCAGTCGGAGCAAAGACTCGTGTTATATAAATCTCAAGTCAGACCGCATATGGAGTACTATAGTCACCTTTGGGCGGGATTTCCTGGATACCAGCTAGGACCTTGTGACTCACTGCAAAGACAAGCTATGAAGATCGTTGATGATCCTGAACTCACACACGGCTCTGAATCTTTGAAGAGTTTAAGGAGAGATTTTGCCTCCCTTTGCGTGTTCTACCGATTACAATGGGTTGTATTCCGAGGAGTTCTTTGACATAATGCCAATAGATCGAACTTCTCACCGACGGCTGGGAGTTCATCCTCATATACTGGAGTCGCAATGGTCACGTACTATGTGGTTCTAGAGAAATAGTTGTGGAATTAGCTCCCTGCCGAGGTTTTTCCTAGGGACTACAATATGGGGTTCTTAGAGAAAGGCGTGAGGAGATTTTTGCAGGGTCGGCAACGCTTGTGTGACACCTCTGGTGTTGCCCATAGGCTACGGTAACTGATTACCATCAGGCAGACCGTACGCGTGTTTGCCACCTTAGTGGTATAAAAAACCAAAAACAATAAAAATCTCGGAATGAAACTGCTCTAGAACCGCACAGTATTTCGAAGGAAACTTTTCAAGAACCGCACAGTATTTAAAAAGGAAACTTCTCTAGAACCGCACAGTATCTCGAAGGAAACTTTTCAAGAACCGCACAGTATTTCAAAAGGAAACTTCTCTAGAACCGCACAGTATCTCGAAGGAAACTTTTCAGGAACCGCACAGTATCTGGGTAGGAAATTTCTCAAATATCGCATAGTATGCAACCATTGCAATTCCAGCGTGTGAGGACGAAGAAGGGTTGTGCGTTTGTAAAAAAATCTGTGGGCATCCATTCTTCTCAATGTAATTCAGCTCACAAATCATTGTCAACTTTACAATGGTATGACCGAAGAAGTCAAATATACAAAGGGAGGCAAAATATCTCCTTGAACTTAAGGCGCAATTTCGTATGTAAGCTTAGCTTAGCAGTGAAAGTACAGTGGAATAATCAGTCTATTAACCAACGCCGGCAGTCCATGGTTTAAATTCTGGGGTGGGTGTGTGCCACTAATTTCGAGTTTTCGGATTTATGTGTATTTTTGTAATCATCACTTACTCGGTAGTGAAGGAACATTGTGAGGAAACCAGCACGTCCAACAAATATATTTTCAAAACCTAAGGAATGTGTAATCTTCCCTCTGAGTTACAGAGATGGGTGATGGCAGTTGCTTCATGTCAAAAGTATCTTTGTTAAATTCCTAGATTTAGCGGAACCCGCTAATCCTAGAAGAGGAAACGGGACAACGCTAGGAAGAAGAAGAAGAAGACCGTGTGCAAGCTGAGGATCTACTACTGCTAATGAAATAGGCACGTCTCTCATTAACTCATTATTATATTATCTCAGTAAATCTTATAATGTGGTCCATTAAATATGTATTAAGTTTTTTTTATTTACCACCATTTCGGCAACGTATGCCTACACCTTGTCACAAATACGTGTATGCCAGAACGTAATGCCAGAACGTATAGCTTGCTTTGCCTATGGTGATTTGAATTTGAAAATATAATTCGTATTTTTTATATAGGCACGTATAAAATTATGTATACGAGTGCCAATGTGACTTTTAAATTAATATATTTATCTTTTCGCTTACTAACATCTACAGCGCCTGAGGATGCCTCGTGGAGAGGCGAACACGTGTCGCAGAGACGACCACAGCAGCCGAGGCAGAGACGACCGGAGCAGCCATGGCAGGGGCGGCATGCATCTACTAATGACAGTGGGTGAGTGCCGGCCGACAGTAGTTCGCACGAACTAATCGGGAGCGGAAGCACACAAAGTAGTTTAGATCAAATTCCCTGCAAACAACTTAGTTTAACATTTCAGTCTATTAACCAATAGAACGCGATGCGATGTTGATCCGTAACCTAGCCAATAGGAGCTGCGCGGACTTCTTACACTTAAAATTTGCACATGCAGTAAGAGGTAAAAAGAATAACACAAATACAAATTTTTGATATGCTATTAATACTTAGCATAGTACCGAAAGCTATCAATACAATTCATTTACTATACAAAATATGTATGCAGCTTGCCTAACAGTAGGTTGTCAGCTTAATAAAACATATTCTAAAACTCAATCGCGCATTTGTATCATTGGGATCGCCGCGCCGCCCGCTGCCGCCCTTGTTTGCCAGGAAGCTAAGCCGAGTAACTGTGTTTGCCCACACAAATTTATGTGTGTCGTTACGTACCGTCACAAATCTACTTATCTACCAGAACCACGCCTTCATAATATGAGCTTTAGTATTCGGACATCTGTGAGCAAACAGCTGAAATAGACCTGTTGCATTCACACATTTGGTATATTAATTAGTTAAGCCATACCGCGGAATATAGTAGTACATCCGTGTATAATGTTCCTATTAGTAAATTGAAAGTGCATAAAAATAATGTTTCAAAATAACGTCTTTCATTTATTATTAAACAACATCGGGAGGCATAGAAGTATGAGGCAGACCTGATGTAAAGCTGATACCGTAGCCTCCGAACGCCTACAAATACTAGAAGTATCGCTGGCGCAATGCCACCTCTGCTGTTCATACAATTCCTTAGGAGCTTTCTGGTAACCTCGCTCACTCGCAAAATACATCAACTCTACAGGTCCCTAGTTGTTATTTGGCTGCGGTTTTCTGTGAGTACTTCCCCAGAAGGGCAGCTTTGATACGTCCTAACTCTCTTAAAGTACACGTATTAATCAACCTTCTTTTTTTTATACGACGTCGGGAGGTATAAAAGCATACGGCCCACCTGGTGTAAAGCGGGTACCGTGGCCTA
Source organism: Pyralis farinalis (assembly GCA_947507595.1). NCBI lineage: Eukaryota > Metazoa > Arthropoda > Insecta > Lepidoptera > Pyralidae > Pyralis > Pyralis farinalis. Next base: position 13,322,140 of record OX382257.1, on the reverse strand, counting down.
TTAACGCTTGCGATCTATTAAGTATCACTCGCGCGATGTCTCCTCTGCTGCTTACGCAGCAACTACTTGGGAGCTTACTGGTGACCTCACTCACACACAGGAACATAGCAACCCTCTAGGGAGTTGTTATTTGGCTGCGGTTTTCTGTGAGGTGGAGGTACTTCCCCAGACGGGCTGCTTTGATGCGCTCTACCTCTCGTAAAACATCCAGACCAAGACAAACAGACATGTTCATGCACACAAATATTTGCTTTGTGTGGGAATCGAACCCACGAGCGTTGGTGTCAAAGTCGCGTCATTCACGATTGAGCCACTGAGCTCGTCAATAACCTTCCCCTTTCTAAGTTATTTTAAGCTATAAAAGTTTGATTTGGTTCCTAAGTTACACCAACAAAACTTCTTTTGCTAATGGATGAGGTGACCTTTCGATTGTTTGCATAAATATTATACAAGCGAATAAACAATAAACTTGTGAATGAAAACTTGACAATTATACAACTACCTGCCAATACAACCATGGGTTTCAATTTCCGATACGTGTTATGTACCTAGAAACCAAGAATCGAGCACAGAAACACTGTTACATAACATGAAAGCACGTATTGACGCACACACAGACAGACTTTAGATGAGTGTATTTATCGTATCGAAGGCACGGCATTGTCCATTGTGTCGACGCCTTGGCTATTGTTCCTTATGTACACACTGCCCGTTCCAGCCACATCGATCCGCTTACCTACTGTTATGACTTCCAATATGTACTGATACAATTCTAGCTACCACTGAAGGAAATCTCTTTGTACGAGTGACTACTCTAAAATTAAACTATTTCTACTAAGTTTGTCAGTTTAGGCATTTATTTTGTAGAATGTAACACATCAACTTTGTAATTTTTAACAGGCTCTGGCGAAAGAGAGGTCGCGCATAGGAATGTTTAATTACCAGGTTGCAGAGAAGGTTTCTACAGAGAACTCTTAAGTACCTAGTAGAATGCCCTCCAGGCCGAGGTTCTATAAAAGAGAAGTTTTTACAGGGTCGGCTACGCAAGAGGGGCACTTTTGGTGTTTTAATTGTCCTTACTCTATGGTAACTGATTACCACCTCATATGCTTATTTCCAACCTTATAAAACCTTATAAAAAAAAAAACCGACTGGGGCAATACCGCTTTGCCTTACAGATACCTAATCTCGCCTAAACAAAAGGTCTCTGGTAGATTGTTGTGTTCGCGAACACAACAGCCATCCAGGCATTTATTATCTTTTCAGGAACTAAGACTTCTCACGAGTAAACACACTCATTCTCTGGGAGGAACACAACAACCTTCCAGATACTGTGTGTGATTAATCCGAAACTGCTGTGGAGATACTGCATGAGAAACAGGAGATTGCAAAGCTCTAGATTTTTTTTTTGTCTCTAAGCTTGTATTAAGGTTACCTCATTTCTACGCTTGCTGCCTTTTGACGTGACGTGAAAATTGTATTGACTGCTTTTCGCTGCTAGCAAACATTTGAATGGAACTTCTATCAATTGCAGGCATTTGTAACTCCCCTAAGAAACTTTTCCAGCTTCCTTTAACTCTTTATAATATTTATTTCAAAAGATATCATATATTATTACAGTGTTAACTATGATATTTAATAATAGCTAGTGTGAAGATCGATATTTTCATTCTACGTGGAATTTCATATTAAAGTTCATTTTATACTAAATATATAACAATTATTTTCTTTGATGTGGTTGGTTTTGTAACCATATTAACAAATAAGATTGAATTCCAACACAACTCTAATAGCGACATGTAATATCAACGACGTATATAGTCTAGAACAAGTATAGGCAAATTTTGATCCTAACATAGGCTCTGTAGCCAACCGGATATGAAAGTCGATAACGATAATTCTTAGGTAAAAACAGATTTATATCAAAGCACATCTGGACTAGTAACATCCATCAACGTCAGTGTTAAAATTAAGCTAATTCTAATAACGCCATCTCACTCTTCATAATATTACACTTTTATAAGCTGTGCAACTCTGGAATGCCTTGCCAATTTCTATACGTAGTGCACAATCCTTAGATCCTTAGGTGTTAGAATCTGTGCCAGCATTGTTCATAATAGGTTCTTGAGACGTAACAGAACCTACTACAGAAGTGTAAATAATAAAATGAAATGATGATGGGTCATTTGCTTGTATACCTACGAAGTTGTACAAAAAAAATTAATACTTTAAAAACAGTTTTATTTTTGAATATAATACGGTAATTTTATAGGCGAGGATCTATTTTCATGATAAACTTGAACAATCCTCTTTCAAAGAAACAATAATAATCAAAATCGATTAATTATTTATTTATGCTGGAACCAATTTATAAATCAGAATAATTACAAACCGCCTATTTATTTGCAGTCAGTAACAATATCTTCGAAAAGTGCATAATCGTCGTACGATTGCGGAGAATATATAAAAACTGCTACATGTTATTCTGAACAAGATGACAAACCTGCTTTCCCCTGGCAAGGAGATTTACAGTGGTTCATATTCCCCAAATTTAATATACTTCCGAGTATAAATTGTCATACGCGTGTAACTCTGTAATAACAGCATGTCGCTGTCAGTTGAACACTAAAATCCATGTGGACTATATATTTGCGGACGGAATCCGCGTTTCGCCGCCAAATTACATGATTTATTGTCATCTGGGATCAAGCGAGAACTCTGTTTTGTGAGTTGTAACACACGGGGTACTTTTGCTCGTAAGACACATTCTAGTGAGTGTGGGTTTCTGGTACGTAAACAAATATAACGTAGTTCGCTATTTTGTTCGTTCTCATGTAAATATTAATTATAATTTCTTATAATACGACGATATTGGTGAATTTAGTATAGCTGTTATGCAATTAGTGTGTACGTTGAGTGAATGAATTATGTTTTTACGTAAGATGTACAATTAGGAAACGCCCATCATAACAGAACTAAGAGAAATACTATACCTACATTTTGCAACGTATTCTAGTATCTGAAGGTGATTTCTCTCATATAATATATAATCGTCCATGGTGCACGGTAATTAATTATATATATAAATATATATATCTTCAAGCCAGGTCCCTTGCGGGGTAGGCAGAGAGAACCGAGCGCCATAAGACGCGGTCCTTACATACTTCACTCGCTTCTCTAACATTCATAGCTCTTTTCATGCACTCTCGCCGGTTCCTGGGGATTTTGACGTCACTTTGTAATAAAACACAACCAATTTGGTCATGGTAGGTTAGTCTCGGTCTTCCTCGGCTCCTACATCCTTCCACTTTTGCATTGTATATCTGTTTCGTCATTATTTCGTCCTGTATTCTTTCTACATGTCCAAACCAATGGAGCATGCCTTTTCTTATCTTAACACCGACAATCTCTTTCAGACCAAGTACTTCTCTCCCGTCGTCATTACGAACGCGGTCAGCAAGCGTTATGCCGCAAATTTTGCGCAATGCTCTCATCTCGACCGTATATATTCTACTTTCATGCTCTCTCTGCCATTTTTGTTTTTGTAAATGCAAATTTACAATACACAGCGATAAATAAAAACGTTCAGACCATAAATATAATATGAAATAAAATCTCATAAAATCATTTTCATGATTTAAATGTTTTTTGTCACCTCTATATCCTATTTATTATTTATATCCCTTTCATCGAGTCGTTGTAGTCAAATCGTACGGTTACTACTAAAAACAGGGCAAAAATTACAGTATTATTCCAAAACATCCTCATCCTACAATAAAATATTGGTAGTGTGGATCAAGTAAAATTATAGAGGGAAATAGGGGCAATATAATACGAAAATATTATAATAAACTATGAAGCTATATTGTGAATGTGACAGTCCGCGTGTCGCAGTCGCAGCGACCCCACCGCCATTTAAGGGTTGAAGCGGCTGACAGAGGGTCGTCTTTGTAAACTGAAAGGATTACTCAAACAATAACTTCCGAACATTCATCACTTTTGTTCACGCCCAATGTACTAATAAAGATTAATAAAGATACGAACTCTTTAATTTGCAAGTATATTATCTGATCGAACATTGCAACGAATCAATAATTTAAAAAACGGGAAACCCGGCTGCGTGGAATGTTGACAACAAATCTATCTTTGGAGATGCCAACTGAGAATCAGGAAATGGAATTCTTATTGTGAGTCTTTGACGTCTACATGTTATTTTTTCAGTCAAATTACACTGCGCCATCCAGCCTCAAAGTAAGCGAAGCTTGTTTTATGCGTACTAGACAACTAATAAACATACGGAAATATTTTTTTTGTAATGCATACTTCCAGTACATTGAAAACACCCAGACCAAGACAAACAGACATGTTCACGCACACAAATGTTTGTCCTGTGTGGGAATTGAACCCACGAGTGTCAAAATAGCGTTGGCCACTGCACCACCGAGCTCGTCAATGTGTTTCTAATTCTCGATGTATTAGCTTACTAGGCTATGGCAAAATTTACCAACAGGCAAGTCGTACCCTTGTTCGTTTGTTGCCGTACTGGTGTAAATAGGACTTCCAATTTAATACAGTTGTATGTCTCCACATCTGACTCTATCCGATCTGTTTTCTGAATTAGATTTGATAGAGAAAATGATGGTAGGTACGATAGCAATCACGTTAAAGGGATATATATTGCCATATATTAATATTACAGATATATTTTGTAAACTTTATGTTATTTATTTATATTGAAAATTTAAGTAGAAAAAAGGTGTTTGAAGTGGAATTAAAAACAAGTCTTAAGATTTATGAAATTAATTTTTTTAACAAGTTATGAGAAAAGAAATACTTTTACATTGATGGAGTCGAAGTCTTTAAGTGAAGTCACTATGACAAACATGATATAATATGTAAAATTTTGTTTACATATTCCAAGGCTGTTTATATAATTTCTTGAAATATGATATATGCGATATTGCAAAAATGTTATAAGTCTTTAACAAGACTTACGATATTATAAAGAGATTGGTATTTATCACATCTCGTCCCCCAGTTATACATAACGTTCATAAGAAAACTGCATTTCCTACAAGCAATAAAGTGACTGCAGTGACATCAAACACGAATTAACTTTCAGCGACAGCCCTCTTTCACTATCAATCGTGACTAGGGTTGGTACAGCTAAAGTATGTGGACATTTATATGCATGACTGTCATCTATTAGCAGATCAATTAAGAATGCTTACGTAAAAGTGAGATCATATATTGGTTGCACTAGCGACATCACTTGATAATGCGTTACATACTAGCTCAAAATCAGCGTTTTCTTAGAGTAGCCGTGGAATATAAAATACAAAGGAAATCTTATTGGTGATTTGGTTTCTCTTTCCACTGCACACTAAACGAAAACCAGGACTCGACGAAGGTATAGAATTCATAAATACTTAAAATTCATAAATATCTATTTATGATTATATGAACACTACGTAAAAGTGAAAACTTGGAAATGGTCTCTAAAGGTCAATAGTAGTAAGTTTTTCAATTAAAATGAATGTTATATTGGGCGCAAACATTATCTTACACATATTACCTAATATCTGAACGAGTATTTCTTTATCTACTACATATGAACAAATAGAACGAAGAAATAATACTCTCTTAAATTTTGTAAACCTCATCTATACGAGCATTGTAAACAAATGTTTACTCAGCAAAAAATAATAGACATATGTTTACATTTATAGATTAAATGATAACTTCTACCTAATGCTTCGGAAACGGAACTTGGCAACCCTATAGTAAGGCACGAACGATGGTAAGTGGTCGATCGGACCCCGTGGCGATTAAATTCACTTCTCACGCGACGGAGCGTTGGAGGGTTACGGGATTACGCAGCACGCGACCTAACAGATATTGTCAATTTACAAGATCTATGTGCCAGTAATGAAGATATTTTCAAAGATTCTCTTCATAATTTGGAACTGAAAGTTCATTTCATTTAAAAAATCTAATGAAGAAATCCAATCACGTCATTATGACAATGGAGGAAATTCACAATCTATCTATCTATAACTTCACACCAAATTCCTTGCAGGGTAGGCAGAGAGAACCGAGCGCCACATGACTCGATCTTTACAAACCTCACTCGCTACTTTAACGCGCCCGCTCGCCGATTTCTAAGGCTCCTGATATCACCTTCTGAAAAATCACGATCAATTTGTTCATGGTAAGTACGTCTTGGCCTTCCTCGGCTCCTGTATCTTTCTTCTTTCGCGTTGTATATCTGTTTCGTCATTCTTTCATCCTGCATTCTTTCTACATGTGCGAACCAACGGAGCATGCCTCTTCTTATTTTAACACCGACGACTCTCTCTTTGAGGCCAAAACTGTCTGTTTTAACATCATCATTGCGAATACGGTCTATAAGCGTAACGACATAAATGTTGCGCAACGCTCGCATTTCGACCGCGTTTATCCTACTTTCATGCCATACCCAGCTCTCGCTTCCATAAATAAGCGTTTGAACCAACACTCTGTTTGTATAACGAACTGTGCCTTCTGTCTCAAGTTTATACTGCCAAGAAGTTTTCCCAACACTCCATTCACACTATTCCTAGCACTCACTTGTCTTCACATCAGTGGTGTACCTTCCATCCCTGCTGAAAGCGCATCCAAGATATACAATCTTATCCATTTGTTCAAACACTTCATTATCAACGGTAATCATTAAAATGGTTCTGGTTTCTTCTCTTTCTAATTCGATCTTTGTTTTCTTCGCATTCAGTAGTAAGCCTTTCTTCATACATTCGTCTTTCATCGTTGTGACCAGTGCTTGCAGTTCACATGGTGTATCTGCTAATAGCACGGCATCGTCTGCATACAGCAGTCAGTTCACCACTAGGTTACCCATGCGCAATCCCACATTCGTTGACCTTATTCTCTGCCTGTTGACCTTTTTCCCAACACTCCATTCACACTATTCCTAGCACTCACTTGTCTTCACATCAGTGGTGTACCTTCCATCCCTGCTGAAAGCGCATCCAAGATATACAATCTTATCCATTTGTTCAAACACTTCATTATCAACGGTAATCCTTAAAATGGTTCTGGTTTCTTCTCTTTCAAATACCATTATCTTTGTCTTTTCTCCATACAATCGTCTTTCATTATTGTGACCAGTGTTTGCAGTTCAGATGGTATTTCTGCTAACAGAACGGCATTGTCTGCCTGTTTGATGTCAGAGCGCTTAACGAAGGTCAAAATGTACGCATTTTGACATACGCCGCGCTGCAGTGCAGTTGCAGTGTTTTAGTAGAATTTGCCTACAGATGGCGGGCTTTCGCAGAGACAATTACAGCAGCCTAAGCGGATACGCCCAGAGATGGCTGCTCTGGGCGTATCCGCTTAGGCTGTAATAAGCGAAAGCGCACAAAGTAGTTTATATAAAATTGCTTCTTAATATGATGCTTATTTTTCCTTCCGTTTACTAGCTCATGAATAGCTCATGAATACTAGCTCATGAATGAACTTATGTGACATTTTTCAAATTTTAAAGTCTGTTTCTTATTAATTAGTTTTATTACGTATACAATAAAACACATAGACGGGCACGAAAACTTACTGTGATAATATTTGTTAATTTCTATGAATCCAAAGAAGCAAACCCTAAGTGGTCGATCGGACTCCGCGTAGATTAATTCACTTCTCACGCGAAACAGTTGCGGAGGGTTACGGGATTACATAGCACGCGACCCAACCGATCTCGTCGATTTGCGAGATGAGATGAACAGAGTAATGACGCTAACTTAATTGTAGCAGCGATTTGCGGAGTTAAATAAGTGCAAGTGCGAGACATAATATTAAAATCATCATTTTAGATAATCAATGTGCTTCAGGATAAAGTTAATAAGAAGTAAAGTATGGATGTCGTGTCTAAGTATCTGAAATAAATATACTCGGGCGCTTATAATTTTTTTAATACAACTTCGAGAGGCGTACAAGTATACGGCCCACCTTTAGTAAAGTGGTTACCGTAGCCTATGAACGCTTGCAACACATTAGGTTTTACTCGTGCGATGCCATCTCTGCTGTTAACTCAATTACTTTTTAGGAGCTTAGTGGTGACCACATTCACTCGCAGGGACACAGTAACCTTCGAAGGAGTTGTTATTTGGCTAAGTTTTTCTGTAAGGTGGGCCTACCTTTCTTAAAGTCATTAAGATCGAGACAAACTTGTAGACGAGGTATTTCCCCAGAAGGGACGTTTTAATGCGCCCTACCTCTTTTAAAAATACTGGACATCCAGACATGTTTATGCACACAAATGTTCGTCCTTTGGAAATCGAACCCATGAGCGTTGGTGTAGCGTTACTAACTACTGTGCCACAGAGCTTGTCATAAAACACCCAAATTTGTCAAATATCCCAAATTTGTAAATAATGTACCTATGTGCTTAAACATACATATTTTTTCATTTCTATGTATCGCTATACATCGCCGTCTATGTACTAATTAACGCACTTTTTCATTAAAGGCGATTTTTAAATCATTGTAAATATACAAAACAAACATTTACCTTCCACATTAATTGTTTTGTTATAAGTTATAAAATAAAATAATTACTTATTCAGACTGTAACCTCAGTAAAAAGCGAATAGGAAACCGATAAATATTAAATAATTCGTACAGTCGTGGTAATAAAAAGCGGTCATTAGTTAGCATTTACACGAGCACATTCTCTATTATAAAGATGTCATATTTTTTTGTCTGCCCCCATCGCACGTCCCTCCCTACACGCTAAATTAGCGGGACATTATGGATTTAAAACGATATCATAACATGATCCTATGCGAAAATACATTTATAAAGTTGCGTTGGGGTTAAATTTAGTATTGAATGTGAAAAAATCGTATCGCTTCGTAAGTAAATTCTCAGCTGTTCAACATTTATGAATAAATTTCCAAATTTACGGCAGATTTATACCCAGAAATTCTCTTAGTGGTTATGTTAGTCAAATCTCAATTGTAATAGATAGATATATGACTCTAATACACGACCTCAACAACGCATTTAATAGTCAGAACGACTGAGGACATAACTCCACCTTACAGAAGAATGTAGCGAAATAATGACTATGAATGATTTTAAGTTCCTGTGGGTGAGTGAGGTTATCAGAATGATCCAGCGTAATTACTATATTAAAAGCAAGCAAACATTTTTCTATTTTTTTTATAATATTTCAATAAAGTTTCACATGAGGTGAGGCATACACTTGCTACTCATAGTAAAAAAAGAAAAAGCACCTACTTAGATACTTTCCACCGAACGAACGCATGTCTTCAAGTTACATCTTTATCAAAAATATCTAATTTACTAACTTTATAAATTAATCTGGCTTTGGACCAGAAGGTTTTCTGCGGTTTTGTGGACTTTGAGAAAGCATTTGATAGAGTCGTGCGAAAGAATCTCTGGAACATTTTGCCCGGATATGGGGTTGCCGGTGACCTACTCCGTGCTGTGCAGTCCACTTATGAGGATTGTACAGCATGTGTGTGGGTGGACTGCAGCTTGTCGCCCTGGTTTGATGTCAACATTGGTGTCAGACGGATGCGTGCTGTCGGCTCGGCTGTTCATCCTGTATCTGGACAATTGTCTTCAGAGAATAAGAAATATGAATGTGGGAATGCGAATGGGTGACTCAGTGGTCAACTGCCTGCTTTATGCAGACGATGCGGCATTAATAGCAGAATCACCATCCGAACTGCAAACACTAGTTACAACAATGAAAGATGATTGTATGAAGAAAGGCTTACAATTGATTGCGAAGAAAACCAAGATTATGATATTTGAAAGATAGACAACCAGAACGAACACTAGGATTGTGGTTGATGATACAGTGTTGGAGCAAGTGAATGAGATTGTATATCTTGGAAGTGCTTTTAGCAGCAATGGCAGGTACACCGCTAATGTGGAGAGACGAGTGAGTGCCGGGAATAGGGTGAATGGAGCGATGGGTAAACTTCTAGGCAGCCGAAATCTGAGCCAGAAAGCATAACTCGCTGTACACAACGCGGTGCTAATTCCAACGCTAACTTATGGAAGTGAGAGCTGGGTATGGCAGAGAGAGCATGAAAGTAGAATAAATGCGGTCGAGATGAGAGCATTGCGCAAAATTTGTGGCATAACGCTTGCAGACCGCGTTCGTAATGAAGACGTGAGAGAAAGAATTGATCTAAAAGAGAGCGTCGGTGTTAAGACAAGAAAGGGCATGCTCCGTTGGTTCGGACATGTAGAAAGAAAGCGGGACGAAAGAATGACGAAACAGATATACAATGCAAAAGCGGAAGGATGTAGGAGCCGAGGAAGGCCGAGACTAACCTACCATGACCAAATTGGTCGTGTTTTATCATGTGTGATGTCAGAAGCCCAGGGAACCGGCGAGCGTGCATGAAAAGAGCTATGAATGTCACAGAAGCGAGTGAAGTATGCAAGGACCGCGTCTTATGGCGCTCGGTTCTCTCTGCCCACCCCGCAAGGGACTTGGCGTGAAGATATACATACATACTCGTACATACATACACATATATATAAATTAGAATGTTAATCAAACTAATATTACAAAATTCGCGTTCGTGTCGAAAGACTGCACAGATAGCAAAGACTTTGACGCGCCTGGTTAATCTTTTTTAGGGTTCCGTACCCAAAGGGTAAAACGGAACCCTATTACTGAGGCTCCGCTGTCCGTCCGTCCGTCCGTCTGTCACCAGGCTGTATCTCTTGAACCGTAATAGTTAGATAGTTAAAATTTTCACAGATGATGTATTTCTGTTGCCGCTATAACAACAAATACTAAAAAATAGAATAAAATAAATATTTAAGGGGGCTCCCATACAACAAACGTGTTTTTTTTTGCCGTTGGTACGGAACCCTTCGTGCGCGAGTCCGACTCGCACTTGGCCGATTTTTTTGGAAAGGTTATGATTCCATAATACTCGTAGTTTAAAAAATATTTTAATCGTTCACTTCACAAAAAGGGTATAAAGAGAGCTAGGGAATTATAGATCAGGAGTAATCAGGACGCTGACTGCACTTTGTTCTAACATCTTTGCAAAATGTATATGTATAGGACTGATAGATTCTTCTTAGCGTTATCCCGTTTTTCTAATCCATTAAGATTCTCGGGGTCCGCTACCTAAGCTTAAGGATGTGCCGAAGATACTGATTTTTACATGAAGCGATTGCCGTCTGACCTCCTTAACCCAGTGGGAAAACCAGATCATTCTTAGATTAGGTCAGACGTCATTCGAAATACAAATTCTTGGACGTGCGGATTTCCTCACGATGTTTTTTTTCACCGCCGAACAAATGATAATTACAAATATATGCATAAATCCGAAAGCACGAATTTCAGTGATACATGCCAGGATTCGAACAGGGGACCTGTTGGTCACAATGTCGGTTCTTACCCACTGGGCTATTGCGTATCACTGCTCTGGTAGATTATACAGGAAAAAATAATTTCATTAGCTCTGAACAAAAATAATAATAAATAAATATAATAAATAAATATTGTCGGACAAATTACACAGCGCCATCTAGTCCAAAGTAAGCGAAGCTTGTGTTATGGGTACTAGACAACTGATAAACATACGTAAATACATTTTTTTTGTAAATACATACTTATTATACATAGAAAAGACCAAGACAAACAGACATGTTCATGCACACAAATGTTTGCCTTGTGTGGGAATCGAACCCACGAGCGTTGGTGTCAAAGTCGCGTCATTGACGACTGAGCCACCGAGCTTGTCTCAAAGCTCGAAAGCTTTTCAGAAAATAAATCGACTAAGTTCATTGTTTTTAATTTTATAATTAGCATTCTAAAAATATAGACGCACAAAAGGACTGCAGTATCCTGCTATTAAATGGTCTTTGATTATTACGCATATCGATCATACCTCGAAAATTGAAGAAATATGATATAAGACATGCAGATCTAGATTGGATTCATTTATCTTAAAGCAAGGTCAACCGACACAACGTATTTAAATTACTACTACAGAAAAAAACGTCTGTCTATCGAAATGCAAACCTACAAACTTTAGGGTCCTCCATCGGAGTATTTTAAGAGCGTTTCTTATTCTTCTTTAGTTAAACGATTGACGATATATCTATAATTTTGACGAGCTCGGTGGCTCAGTCGTGAATGACGCGACTTTGATAGCAACGCCCGTGGATTCAATTCCCACACAAGACTAACATGTCTGTTTGTTTTGGCCTGGATTTTTTAAGAGAGATACGGTGCATCTAAGCAGCCCGTCTGATAAAGTCCTCCATGTCACAGAAAACCGCAGCGAAATAACAACTCCCTAGAGGTATGTTGTGTTCCTGCATGTGAGTACGCTCCCACCAGTACCAGTAAGCTCCCGAGGAGTTGCTGTGTAAGCGGCAGAGGAGGCATCGCGCGAGTGATAGTTAATATATTACAAGCGTTAATAGGCTACGGTAACAGCTTTACATCAGGTGGGGCGTATGCTTGTATGCCTCCCGAGGTTGAAAAATATATATATTTTAATGTACCATTACTACAGTACCCCATCCGTAACAGAGTCAAAGTGTCATGATCGGTAGGGTTCCGGAACATATGTCACACACAGTCTCCCACTGATATATTTCACGCAATTGTGAACCAAATCCTAACACAATGGACTTATTGATCTACACATGTCCTACTCTGTGAGTTGTAGGTACTATAGGGATGTCACAGAACTTTAACGGTGACCAGAAAATTACATATGGTAAAACTACAGCTGCTTGTTAGACCTACTACTACTATTTCCCGCCAAGTCCCTTGCGGGGTAGGCAGAGAGAACTCAACGATATATGACACCATTCTTACACATCTCGCTCGCTTCCTTAACATTTATAGCTGTTTTCATGCACGCTCGTTGGTTCCTTAGGCTCCTGAAACCACATTCTGATAAAACATGAGAAATTTGGTCGTGTTTTTTCAATGTAATGTTTTTATTACATATCAGACCTATTAGCAGGTACCTATATATTTTTTACAAAATATAAATCTAAAAGTGAATATTTTCGTATTTCAGCGTAATTATTGAAACACTGTAAAAATTTGGCATTACATCGACCTATATATTATATCATAATTAAGGTTTGAAAATCTAATTTCGACATGAAATATTCTGAAACGGCAAGACTCTACTATCAAAAAAGTTTCTAAATAAGTCATTTTAATTTTTCATGATTTTCATGCACCGCGTATAAACTATAAGGTTTATTATTCCTATAATATTAGAGTGGCTAATATACGAGATCACAAACATCGATACGTTTATATTTACATAGTTTACAAGTTGGTAAAATTATAGCTCCTTTTAATACTTAAAGAATATTTAGATTTGCTGCGTAAAATTTGAAAAAGCCGAGTACAACACGGTCCATGTAACGTGCAGCCTCGTTGTCTCATAAAATAGCAAAACTTTGTTCTACGAAAAGACTACGAAAGAAAGTAAGAATATCTACTCATAAAAACATACTGACTCAATAACGTGGGCAAATGTTAAAATTTTAGACATTAATGCAATTAATAGTAATGTTATTGTTCATGTTCAATTTATATTGAATTAGCACAATATATATATATATATTGTTACTGCAAAAATCAACCACAATGGATCGAGCAAGAGTGAGTGGAGATCTAGGCAGGGACCGCCCTAGACGCACACATTTAGATTAAATAGCTGATGTGCTGAAAAATGTCCAAATCAAAAGCACCTGAAACCGAAGAGCATGCGAGAGGTTGACAAGTGTGGAAGAGGCGAGAAAGGTATATTTGGATCGGTGTACATGGCATTCCATTGTCTCTGCCTACACCTATGGGAGACATGCGTGATGATATGTATGTATGTATAAGACTCGTATTATAAATGTGAAAGTATGGATGTTTGTTCTATTTTCACGCGACAACGGCTGAACGGATTTAGATTAAATTTGGTGGATAGATAGATGAGGTACTGGATTAACACATAGGCTACTTTTTATACCGGTGATATGTTCCCATGGGATAGTTTGGAAATTTAGATATTTGAATCATGTGAATGTTTTATTTCACTTTCACGTCTCAGCGGTTTTTCATCTATCCCACAATATCCCACTGGAAAATCACCGGGATAAAAAGAAGCTTTTTATCATGGTGATGTGTTCCTGTGGGATAGTTTCGCTTTCACGTATCCAGGCTTGCCATCTGCTACTATCTCACAGGAACAAGATTTGAAGTTGTGAACTGCAAATTATCAATAGATTACGTTATTATGTTTGTACATCGCGCTATGGTTGCCTTATCCTGTAACAAATATATTTCTCATTGACGTTCTATAATATACTACTTCAACTGCAACGTCTTCGAGGGGTACATACCATTTACTTGCTTACACACAAGCACAGCCGTTACACACATACACACAAATAATACATACTTACCTTAATTTAAGAAGTAATTTATACTTACCATTTGTCCACCTGGTCCAGAATTGGAGAGGCTGGTAATCTGCATACAGGTCCTCCTAGTACAGACACTTGTAATGTGTACATCTTGATAAAATGATTTTCACTGTTACCTTTTTCAATGTGAGAGAAGAAATAAAGTATTTTGTATTTTATTGTACTATCATGAATGTAAAAGTGTATTTATTTTCGGTTTGTATTTTTTTTTTCAAATCAAAACGGAGCGACGGAATGATGTGTTTTTTTTGTATGGATATTTATTTTGTATGGAGAGCCCGACAGTGACATAGGCTACTTTTAACCGCGGCAATATATCTTACTCTGACAGGACAACACGCTTTGTCTCACTTTGACCACGCGGGCGAAGTCCCGGTTAATAGCTTGTAAGGAATAAAAATAAATTCGAGGTTACAGCATAGAGATCTATCTACTATTAGTATAACTAACTTATTTTTTTAAATTACGAAAAACAATAAGAAAGAATTCCAGAAAGAGTCAGAAGTAATATATAGTCAAAAAAAAGGTCACGTGTAGAAAATTTCTCCAAATTTGAAAATGTTAAGTATCAGGATTATAAATTTAACTTAAGATACTACAAGTTTAAAAAATATAGTATTATTAGATAGCAATCTGTATTGCCAACCCTAACTTCGAACGGTCTGCACAAATATAGATATGAAATAAATGGCCTATTCCTATTATCTGTAATGACCCCATTATTACGGGAGGTGTACTGTTTTTTGCGATAATCGCTTCTAGCTGTGGATATAGAAAAACTACACAGCGGTTGAAATGTTTATGGGCTGGATATATTATTTATAGTTTTGTAAATACATTGAACTACAAACTTATATTTTTTTAAGACTTTCAGGATAACAAGCATACGACTATCAGATTGTAGGCACTTAGGACACAGGTAGATCTACTCGCTGAAATCACGGGTACCCATTTATGTTGTATATGTAGTTACTGCACACCCAAGGTGATGGTATAAAACCTCAAAAACTCTGTGGTATCTTTACAGACATAATAGCCTTTTAGTTTATGATACACAACATAATTCTAAGATAATACTAAGAAACGAAAAGGTACTAAGAAAGATTTTTAGTGCTTTGCCAGCCGAGTTGCTTGGAAAAGAATAATACGATAATTTTGATAGTAACAAACTAATATATGGCTCGCCTTGCAAGGCCTTTGTCGTTGGCTTGTAAAATTTACTTTCCCCTCGCATGAACAAAACAACCCGCCAGGGAGCTGTTATTTGGCTGCGGTGTTCTATAAAGGGAATGTGTTTCCCAATCGTGCCGGCTTTTTGATATTGCTAAGTCGTATCTATCTTTTACCAGAGCCTCCTTTCCTAATTAGGAGAGTGCACAATGTGCAAGTTAGTTTGGCTTTGTCTCTAAAGACGCTAACTAGATACTCAGAGTGTATGTGTAAAATCTACATACTCTATGTCTATTTCATCAGGACTTTGAATCGGCGATGATTTGCACAATATGTGTGACATGTCGTATCACCCAAATCATAATAATGCGACAGCTGCCCGCAGTCGAGGGGGTCGCAAATTCAATTTTACAATTTGATTCATGGTCAGCGTCTAAATTTGAAAACAAACTCTTTGAATAAATGAATTTGCAA
This sequence comes from Pyralis farinalis, assembly GCA_947507595.1. Classification (NCBI taxonomy): domain Eukaryota; kingdom Metazoa; phylum Arthropoda; class Insecta; order Lepidoptera; family Pyralidae; genus Pyralis; species Pyralis farinalis. Next base: position 13,305,991 of record OX382257.1, on the reverse strand, counting down.
AATATTACAATCTTTTACGTTGAAAAAAAAAATGGCTTCCATCGATATTGTATTGTTATGAAAATTATATAATCAAGGTCATAAAAGCAATAACAGCTTTTAAAATTTTATTTTTAATAAATTGTGAAACTGTTAAGATATTAAATTTGGTTACTGTGAAGAAATTAATTAATTTGTGAAATTCTACTAAGTTAATTATTGTAGAGACAAACGCTATAGAGAACATCATTCCAGATGCTAACAATATAAAGTAAATAACACTTAAACATAATTAACCTATTGTTTATATGCCTTAATTTAAACTGTTATTTAATTTAATTAACTGTTATTATTATTTATTGACTACCTATATTTATTATTGAAATTAAAGACTCGTTTTATTATTGTGCTCATAAACAGTAAACGCGGTTTAATAAAAACCCAAGGAACAAGCCATAAAACGAAATTATTTGTACATACTCAATTACATGACAGAATGATTTCGTATCTGTGATTCCTAAGGAAACGGTGGCAATGGATATTAGCTAACTACGAGTATAATATAATTAATTTCAACTAAGAAATGGTTTCGTTAAAAACATGTAGTATGTCGCTGAGGGTAACTTTGATTTCCAGGGCTCCATCCGAAATACTACAGCGCCTCTCTCTTTGGTCGTTCGCCCAGTCTTCTATCACAGATATATTTAATCATCACAGAAAATAGATAAAATAAATAATAATAAGTAAATATTGCCGAACAAATTACACAGCGCCACCCAGCCCCAAATTAAGCGAAGCTTGTTTTATGGATACTAGACGAATAAAAAAACAAATGTTTGTCCTGTGTAGAAATCGAATACACGAGCGTTGGTGTCAATGTAACGTTACTAACCACTGCGCCACCGAGCTCGTCCGAAATGGACTCAATGTCGTGGGTTGTTGACTCTCTATTATGTAGTAATCAGAAATACTTCAAATTTGATGGTCAATCAAACACATAAAAAAGCGATTACTTATATTCCATTATTGCATACATATTACCCATACTTACGACCCATAAGAGCGATGAATGGTTTATCATTTCACACATGGATCTAAACCAAAAAGTATTAATCTTCAACTGAATTCCTCTTTACACAGAGAAAAAAATGTATGCTCTTCAAGTTATACAGAAATAAATCCACTCCAAGGTGGTCTACTTAAACAAAACAAATTATTACAAACGTCCCGAGTTAACGTCACACACTCAAGCGGAGCCACACAGTCTGTCATCGTTGGAAACGTTTCGTTTTATCAGTCACGGAGCTCGTAAAGTCTAGGATATTCGTCCCGATCTCTTGAACTCAGTTAGGTTCGCATAACATCCGAGATAATTCATTAGGAATGGCCGGTGATGAGTCTTTGAATCCGCCTGCTTGCCTAGTCTTGATCTTGACTCTTAGGGCTAGCTAGCCTGTGATAGACACTCAGAGAGATGCACCGAAGAACTGTCACTGAGATAAGGCCACAATTATTCTATTTTCCAATTTAATTTACGTGTATCCAAAATTGAAAAAAGAATGCAGGAAAAATAATTACAAAACAAGTGTACAACGCTAAAGTAGAAGGATGTAGGAGCCGATAAAGACCAAGACTTACCTACTATGACTAAATTGATATTGTTTTATCAGAAGGTGATATCAGTACCTACCTAAGAAATCCGCGAGTGTGCATGAGAAGAGCAATGACTATTATAGAAGCAAATGAGGTGTGTAGAATCGAGTCATATGACGCTCGGTTGTCTCTGCCTACACCGCAATGAATTTGGCTTGAAATTATTGACAGTATCGAGTATCGAGACTTATCTAAAATAAGTGACAATATGCTGTACTGTAATACGCGTTAATAATATTGTTTATACTATATACATATAAGCAGCCATTTGTGATAAATAGTAAGCAAATAAACAAAAATATCTAACTTTTTTTCTTATTTCAAAATTGAGAATTCTTCCGAATTTTGAAATGACAAAAGGCGTGAAGCCCTTTTGCCGCTGCCTCGTAGATATATAAAACAAAAGCCGTTTGATCTGTCGCCCTCGACACTTGTGAGGCATCGCAAAATACGCAATTTGCTTGAGACAAGTTGGCGCCTTTGTGGGTGTAATTACTACGGGAACGGCTTCAGTCTGACTGCACACGTTACGCAATGTTTTGATTCAATGCTGTTAGTTAGTTATGACTTAACCTTTTGTTTTTCCATTGTCAAACCTATATAATTATAAGATATATTCCGATGGAATATGTCTCCAAAGTACCGGAAATTCAGAGAAAAAACTTCATGTTATTTGTAAGTTCCTGAAGAGTTTTGCGTTGATAGCAAAAATGGCACTCGAGGAGGCGTACATGTATATGGTCCAACCCGACTGCTAACATGACAACTCCTTAGGCACTTACTGGTAACTTCATTCTTTCGCAAGAATACAACAACCCTACATGATCTATTATTTGGCTGCTGTTTTCGGTGAGGTGGGGATACTTCTTCAGCCGGTCTGCTTTGATGTAGGTACCCAACATCTCGTAAAAATCGAAATATGCATGTCTGTTTTATTCCACGAAAGAGTAACCGTTTCATCTGTAGCAAGATTGTAAATAGCCTATAGCCTTCCTCAAGAATAAGGCTATCTGATCTGATGAAATGCAAAAATATTCCTTTTTTTTTATACCACGTTGGAAGGCATACAAGCATACGGCCCACCTGATGTAAAGCGGGTACCGTACCCTGTTAACGCTTGTAATATATTAAGTATCACTCGCGCGATGCCTCCTTTGCTGCTTACACAGCAACTCCTTGGGAGCTTACTGGTGACCTCACTCACACGCAGGAACACAACAACCCTCTAGGGAGTTGTTATTTGGCTGCGGTTTTCTGTAAGGTGCAGGTACTTCCCCAGACGGGCTGCTTTGATGCGCCCTACCTCTCTTAAAACATCCAGACCAAGACAAACAGACATGTTCATGCACACAAATGTTTGCCTTGTGTGGGAATCGAACCCACGAGCGTTGGTGTCAAAGTCGCATCATTCACGACTGAGCCACCGGGCTCGGGTCTAATTCGGCCGATAGATCCAGCGGTTAGTGCGTTCAAACAAGCAAACAAATTACTCCTCTTTATATATAAAGTATAGATTGTTCACTTTTTGACATTACAGATGTGCTTTGTTAAGTGTTAAAATTATTAGTTATTTTGTTACCCTTCCGCTACCAAAGTCATAAAGACTTTCATACTTTATTAAAACATTTGCCTTGTTAATTATTTATTCTTATAATATGTATTTAACTCTAATAAGACAAAGCTGACTCTTACAAGATTAATTACTGATGATAATTCCTCATTATCAATCGCTATGTATTAGTATTGTAATGTAATAAGAAATACTTTATTTCCCAATTGTATTGAATATATCCACACTCAGAGACAAATAAATACCAAGTTCGCTACCTGTACACACATACAATTTATTATTAAACCTCTATCATCTTACACTAGTACCATACACCAACGTCGTCTAACATTATTTGTATTCGTAAGAAAGAATGTAGCTATGGCGAGAAATATTGTGATACACTTAACATTAGATAGAACTTAATGTAGTCAGTAGTGAATAAAATCGTCTCGTGTGTAACTTTTACTTGTGTCTTGAAGTGTCGAATGTTCAAAATGGATTAAGTACATTTCGTATAATTTCGAAAACCAGCCTCAACACGCGGGTATCTCAATAAAATGTGAGTAATAATCAAAATATTTATAGTAAAAATACTTGTTTGTGATAAAAATAAAGGGTAATTATTTAGGATAAATGATAATTAAAAAAAAAAGAAACAATTGAAATGTGCCTTAATCAATAGGATTTATATATAGTACAATCAAAAAGGAACAAGATATATTTACTTGATATTTAACCTCGAGTAGTGAAACTCTATTTCAATAAAAAATTAAGCTTAAATTTTATTGGAACTCTTTCTCGATCCATTTAAGTTGATCTATTTGGAACACGAAGTTCGATCCAACACCAAGTCAACTCGTAGTTTCCATTCGTTTATTCGAAACAATGAAATTTATTTCAGAGGCAATCCGGATTGAAGACCGACGGGTGTCGGTGACGTCATCTGGCGTCGCGGCGACGTCGCAACGACAACTCCATCCGAATTATTGTTATTAATTAGAGGCCCCTCGCAGTAATTAAGTAGGGCGCCAATCACGCCGTCAGTTCGCATGAAGCGCGCCCGTCTTGCTGAACGTCTTTGTTACCATCGCTGCCATAGATCTAATAGGCGGTAGATAATCCAATAAGAGTAACATTCCTATTATAACCGGCTATCGATCTATCAATTATATCGATTAATCTATCTGATTGGAACTCGATAATCGCAATAGTCTACGCAATGTCAGTCTAACCGAACACACATGGCTTTTATTAAGTAATTAATATTGTAATTTCAGTATTAGGAGATTTAATGTTGTTTTATATCAAATTAGTAGAGTCCCGTATACGTCTTGATTTATCTCTTCTTATTTAAGCTGAAAAAGACTGTCACGCTAAATAATATTTCATACTTCGTGAATTACATATCCTTCTTATTACTAATTCTGATACATTGCATAATTTATCTATGTAAATGTTTATTTTGTATAACTTTTCACGCAAAATGATAATTGTACTTAACATTGATACATACAAATTTTATCCTTTTTAGGGTTCCGTACCCAAAGGGTAAAACGGAACCCGCTTACTGAGGCTCCGCTGTCCGTCCGCCCGTCCGTCCGTCCGTCCGTCCGTCCGTCCGTCCGTCTGTCACCAGGCTGTATCTCATGAACCGTGATAGTTAGACAGTTGAAATTTTCACAGATGATGCATTTATGTTGCCGCTATAACAACAAATACTAAAGAATAGAATAAAATAAATATTTAAGGGGGCTCCCATACAACAAACGTGATTTTTTTGCCGTTTTTATAGATAATGGTACGGAACCCTTCGTGCGCGAGTCCGACTCGCACTTGGCCGATTTTTAGGGTTCCGTACCCAAATGGTAAAACGGAACCCTATTACTGAGGCTCCGCTGTCCGTCCGTCCGTCTGTCACCAGGCTGTATCTCATGAACCGTGATAGTTAGACAGTTGAAATTTTCACAGATGATGTATTTCTGTTGCCGCTATAACAACAAATACTAAAAAATAGAATAAAATAAATATTTAAGGGGGCTCCCATACAACAAACGTGATATTTTTGCTCATTTTTGCTCGATATTGATAACGGCAACAGGTAGACGCTTGAAATATTCACAGAATATTTAGTTATATATTCTCTTTAAGAATAAATAATTAAATTAAAATAAAACAAATATTTAAGGGAGCTCCCATACAACAAACGTGTTTTTTTTTGCCGTTTTTATAGATAATGGTACGGAACCCTTCGTGTGCGAGTCCGACTCGCACTTGGCCAATTTTTTTTATTTCGTCTCAAAGGTAAACTGGGAGACAATGCGTTTGCATTAAGTTCTCCTTTTGAAACATTATCGCATTAGAATTGTACATAATAAATTAGTAAATATATCCCACTATTCCGTTATTGTATTACAAGCGACACAATTACAGATGGTTTTATCCTTGGCATTTCTATATTATTATACTAGACAGAAATACTTTACGATTTCTTCAATACATCTTTACAAATTTGCAAGTCTATGTACTCGTCACTCCCTTAGCGATAATGGAGTGGGATAATTTTAATCGTGCGCGAATTGCTCGACGTAATGTCCCGACCACGTGCCGCCTACTCCCTGACTCAAGTTCTTCGCTTAACTGCCTTCGAAACGCGATCTCTTCCGAAGTTCATCAGTTAATTATCCCAAGTTATCGCTCCAAATTCACTTACTACTACGAAAAGACGTCACGCAGCTATGAAATATAACTGTGAATATTACTTGCGTATTCGAATGCAAACTTGACTTGAATTGACTTATTCCAAACATCGTATGCATGAATGTTATATTTAGGCATACAATATTTGGAATTATTAGGATTAATGACAGCATAATTTAAATTAAATCTTAATTTACCCACTAATACAGCTCATATTTACACAAGTGGATGCCTTGTGTATGAGCTGTGTTGTGGAAAACTTTCGTAATGTAACAGATTTTCCATCACACTTACTCGTAAACAACTTTGCATCAAGCACGCAACTTGCGGACCATATTGCCTTCATTACGGCCCCGGGCTAACAGCTTTTCATCACAGTATACGTCACATGTTATCTGTACATCAAATAAGAAGCACAGAGGTATTATATCAAATAAAAAAGTTATTATATGAAGAAGTATCTGCATTTAATTTCTCATAAATTAATTGAGGACTATTGCATAATATGGGGACTATTGCATGGATACATTTCACTAAATGTATTGTCTACTTGTAATGATTTTAGAGTATATTACAATCATTTGGCTTGGATGCTACGTGGGACACTCAGAAAGTTTTGCGAAAATAAAAAAAATGTTCTATAGGTAAATATTTTTTTATTAAATCTTTTTAAAGTACTCTCCAACAGCCACTATACAAAGTTTCATGCGTCTGAATCAGTTTTCGAGACACTGTTTCCAGTCTGCCGCAGACACCTCATTTACAGCCTGCTCGAACGCTGACAGCGCATCTTCCGGCGACGAAAATTGTATCCCTATGAGCTGATTTTTTATGTTGTAGAATAAAAAGAAGTCACAAGGTGCTAGGTCAGGGCAAGGAAGTCACAGTACAAGGAGGGAAACCCAGGAGTTTGACCGGCGAGCTGTCCAGGAAATCCCTCGTTTTGAGCGCGGTGTGCGCGGCCGGGTTGTCGTGATGGAGCAGTAGCCCGCGGAACCCTGTGTTTGATCGATTGTTGCTCACAACAAAGAAAACTTCTACTAAGCATTTGATAGTATACCATTCAGCGTTGATGCTTCTTTGGTTCTGTAAAGGAGTTGGTAGCAGGCAACGGGCAAATTGAAAAAGCTCGCGATCAAAATCTTCCCCACGCTTCTAGATCGCTTCACTTTGGTAGGCGTAGATTTGTTTTGAAACACCCAAACCGTCGACTGGCGCTTTGTTTCTGGATTGTATCAATAAATCCAGGACTCATCACCTGTAATGATGTCATAAACACGCCGAGACGAGCCTACTTCAAATTTGTTTATCATATCACGGTACCATTTCACCCGGATCTGCTTCTGAGCAAAGGTATGGTTGTACACCTAGCGTAAAACTATCCTCCTCACGCGAAGATGCGAGTGTAGAATCTCGTGAAGGCTACCCAATCCAATCTGCAGTATGTGCTGAATATCCTAATACGTAACTCGCCTATTGTATTGGATTAAATTTTTCGCTGCTAGCTGGTTTTCTTCCGTAACAGCCGTCAAAGGGCGACCACTTCTTTCTTCATCTCCCAAAGTTAGTCGACCACGCTTGAATTGATACAGGCCTTGGAAGTGCTCGAATTCGTTATACCAACGATACACGGTTGCCTTGCAATGCCTTCATCCATGAATGCCATTTGAAGTCTATCGTACGATTCGTCCGGTTACAGGCGACACTTGAAATCAAAAAAAAATCATAGCGCGATCATGTTCCCGGCGCAGATCCATTTTTGAATGAGACACGATAATTTAAATTAGCTCGCAAAAAATGTGGAGGGAAATTTTTAAATTGGAACGTACCTATTTTACTTATAAATAATCATATTTTCAAAATAGAATAACTGGCCAGTCTCACATACATAAAAACTTTTTTTCACATTACTTTCTGAGTGGCCTGGTATATCGGTTTTCCCTTGAGCTACCTGGTCTTATCACGTCATTGAACGAAACATTTATATTATCGATTTGTTTGTTTCTTTTGTAACACACCTATATAAATAAACATGAAATCAAAAAAACTTATATATATATAATACTAATATTGATCCAAATCCCTAGTGCTGTTTCCAAGATATGTATATTCATATATATTCAACAATTGCTCATTTAAACTAATAGGATTTTGTTGCCATATTTTTTAATGGTTTTATTTACAACTTTTATAGGAGAGTAAAAATATTTTGCTAATAATAATAATAAGTTATATTAGTTTCGATGGCCTCAAGAAATAAATTTAAGCTTTTTTTTTATTAGTAAATTACTTTATTACCGAAATTAAAGTACAGTTTTCTTTACGTTATGTCTAGAACTTAAATTAGATTAAGTGTTTATTAGGAAACATAGTTATTATCTGGTGATCTTACACACAAGCCTATCTCATGGAGGGCCTGTCGGGAGGTATCAAACATACGGATCGTCTAATATAAAGTGATTACCGTAACCTATGGACGCTTCCGATACGAGAAGTAATGCATGCGCGTTGCCACCCCTGTTTCTAGTACAGCAACTTCTTGAGCTTACTAATAACCCACTCACTCGCAGGAACACAACAACCCTCCAGGAAGTTGTTATTTGGCGGCCACAATCAATTTATTTATTATTGTCCAATATACGAAACTAGACTCGCAAATTAAATGTAATGTAAAATATGTAAAATAAAAACACCGAATCACTCGCTTCGATTTGCATCCGCCTGATGTTTACGTAATAAGCAGTTGGTACCATAATTTTACAACCTTAACATTCCCCCTATTTTGTCGGTCTGTACATTAATTTTGCGGAAGATGAAAATTCTTTAATTCCTGTTCCAAATAGAACCAGCGGCGCAGCAGCGCCAAGTGTCATCGTAAGTTCCAGAACGCGTCATTAAGGGCATCTGCACGCGGTAAATAACGAAAAAACTTGAGTGCCGAGGGGCGTGGGGGCCGGGGAGTGAGATGAGAGATTTTATTTAACAAAGTCTATATTAACCCGATGCAATTAGAGAGAGTTAACGAGCAGCGGTAATGACTGCAGGGTGACTATTCTTGGATCACGCGAGAGTGACGTTCCTTGCGACAATTATAGACCACTGCTAATGAAATTCTTAATGTTGCAAATATTGATCCTGTTATCGGAGTTTCTATATACATCTGAATGAAAAAATCAACAGGCAATTTGATTTAAACTACTTTGTGTGGTTCCGCTAACAATTAGTTCATGCGGACTAGCGCTTGCTGGCACCCACCCACTACCGTAAGTAGATACATGTCACTACCAGTTTAACCGATATAAACTTGATCACATTCATCGCATAACAACTTATAGACGCCGAATTTTTATTTCGTCAAAATTTATATTTACTATTACAAAATGATTTGAAAGGATTATGAATTTTACGTGCAGCGTGTGTTTTATTTTTACTAAATACATATATACATATAAGTACAAAAAAAAAATTGAAATAATACTATAAAGTAACGGTAGCGGGTGTACGCGGTTCATGTTCCAGATGGCAGGCATTGGCACAGACGATCGGAGCAGCCGAGGCAAAGATGACCGGAGTAGCCATGGCAGCGACGGTATTCATTTACTAACGGTAGTGGGTGGGTGCCGGCGGCCGCTAGTTTAGATGAAATTGCCTATAAATTCGACTTTTGCAAAATAACCTGATTCTATAACTATAAAGAAATTGAAGGAATAATCAATGCATAATAGTCACAGGAAATATTAAATGTTATGTTTAACATTTCCTATAGTTAGTACCATTTGTACGTTCTGAACATTTTGACTCATTATTAAAAACATATAGCATTGAAAAAAAGGGCCGCTGCAGTATAAAGCATATATTTTCTGTTTATATTCAATACGCCTTTTTTCATTGTTATACCTACCATAAATGGTTAAACAAAACACGACTTTTACCTAATCACTAACTAGTACATTATCTACACGTTACTTGTGTCATAAAACATAAAATTCATATGTATTTATTAATAATTTTAGATAGATTACAACTATATTTTATGCAACAATTCCTGTGAGTTGGAGTGGTTGCCAATAAGTTCGAGTGTTCCTAAGGAGCAGGGGCGGCACGGCTTCGACAGCCGGACGGTCATCACATCAGGTTAGTTCTATGCTTTTCATCTCCCTGGAATGTATGAAAAAATACATGTGACGGATAACTCATAGAGCTATCAAGGCAAAAAAGACTTTGAGAATAAGCACCCACGGTCGTGACACATTACTGGAGAGTGATGCGAATTCAAAACTGCCGCTTTTGAATATAATAGTCGGCAAGCTATTTATTGTTTAATTAACCCGGGCAATGGCACGTCCGGCAGTTACACCATTAGCCTTAAACCCCCATTGTTTATGTTATATTCACGGCTAATTGGGAAAGTTGGAAAAAATCTTATTGTTACGATGCAATCTCAGTTCTTTTCGAAATTAAAGGAAAAATCTTTTTACATTCTCCCGTGAAACCTAAACATTATAATTTTATACCAAGATTTTTCTTTCATATAAATTATTCTGTAAGATGGAGGTACTCAGTTGGGATACATATTTATATCCCTAAGCCTTAGGTACATCTAATAATCTAATGCCGATAAGACTGGTTTTCTTGCCTACAATAACGAGTAACCGGTTTACATCACAAAATTGTACTTGAATGTAGAAGACAGAGAAAGGGCTTTCAGTAATATTATTGATTGAAATAATAATCTTTAGCATTCTTTTCTACTTTATGGACAACAATTAACATAAAAAGGATGAATAGTACATTCCTTCTTAGCATTATTTCGTTTCGTAATCCATTAGGATTGGCCAAATATGCTACCTAAGCCTAAGGATTTGGCGGAGATACTGATATTTGCATGGAGCGACTACCGTAAGACCTCCACAACCCAGAGGGAAACCCATCTCATTCTTAGGTAAAGTCACACGTCTTTCGAAATACTATTTCTTGGACGTGCGCGTTTCCTCACGATATTTTCCTTCACCGCCGAGTTAGTGATAATTACAAATTACAGACAGTAATTCTTCTTAATAGTAATTTAGTTTCTGGAACAGAATCCGCAAACATGACCGCAGCAGCCGAGGCAGAGACTACCGGAGCAGCCATGGCAGCGTCGGCATGTAGCACGTACTAACAGTAGAGGGTCGGTGCCGGCCGGCGCTAGGCCGCATGAACTAATTGGTGGCGGTAGCACACAAAGCAGGTTAGATCAAATTGCATGATTATTATTTCAATCAATAATATGACTGAAATAATATTTTGAGCAATCTACGTTTCTGGTTCTTTTGGCTGTCTTCTAAATTCAAGTACAAATGTAAACGGTTCAACCCTTACTGTAGGCGTCAAAAGCAGCCTCATCGGCATTAGATTATTGGATATAAGGCTTAGGGATATATATATATATATAAGTATCCCAACTGAGTATACTTTTAGGGTCGGCAAGGCCAAAACAAACGTCAGGAGTGACACCCCTGGTGTTGCAAATGTCGATAGGCTGAGGTAACTGCTTACCATCACGCAGACCATACGCTATTCCACCTTAGTGATATAAAAAAACCTCCATCGTTGATGTGCTAATCTCGGGAACTACCAGTCGGATTTGAAGATGATTTTTCTTGAGGAAGGTTATGGGCTATTTAGAATCGCGATATGACCCTACGAAGTCGAGGAAAAGAAAGAAACTAAGGAAAAGGGATATTCCCACGGGATACTGGGACATATGCGGGTGAATATGCATTTATTTTTTTATGTATATATCTTCACGCCAGGTCCCTTGCGGGGTAGACAGAGAGAACCGAGCGCCATGAGACGCGTTCCTTACGCACTTCAATCGCTTCTTTCACATTCATAACTCTTTTCATGCACGCTCGCCGGATCCTAAGGCTCCTGACATCACCTTCTTATAAAACACGACCAATTTAGTCATGGTAGGTTAGTCTTGGTCTTCCTCGGCTCCTACATCCTTCCACTTTCGCATTATATATCTGTTTCGTCATTCTTTCATCTTGCATTCTTTCTACATGTCCGAACCAACGGAGCATGCCTTTTCTTATCTTAACACTGACACTCTCTTTCAGGCCAACTCTCTTTCGTACGAAATCATTACGAACGCGGTCAGCAAGCGTTATGTCACAAATTTTGCACAGTGCTCGCATCTCGACCGCATTTATTCTACTTTCATGCTCTCTCTGCCATACCCAGCTTTCACTTCGAGCGAGCTGTGCACAATATTTTTTCATGAAGTAATGTAATCTTAATAAACTTATAGGTAAGTTCCACTTCATATTTATGGAAGTCTCAGCAAAAAATAAAAATCGGCCAAGTGCGAGTGGGACTCGCGCACGAAGGGTTCCGTACCATTATCTATTAAAAAGGCAATAAAATCACGTTTGTTGTATGGGAGCCCCCTTAAATATTTATTTTATTCTATTTTTTAGTATTTGTTGTTATAGCGGCAACAGAAATACATCATCTGTGAAAATTTCAACTGTCTAACTATCACGGTTCATGAGATACAGCCTGGTGACAGACGGACGGACGGACGGACGGACGGACGGACGGACGGACAGCGGAGCTTCAGTAATAGGGTTCCGTTTTACCCTTTGGGTACGGAACCCTAAAAAAATGATTCTATTTCCAATACCTTAAGCTTTGATACAGTCCATTAATTTGTCTGGCCACAAATCTATGGATTAACTTAAATTTTGTTTCCATGTGAAAGACACAATTTTGGCGTGTCGTTCGTGCAGGCCATGGCCTCTAAAACTGACCATAATTTGTAGTCTAAGGGGTTCAGATCTGGGCTACACGAGGGCCAATCTTCAGCTCTTATCTGACGAGCGCGGTGGCTCAGTCGTGAATGACGCGACTTTGACAGCAACGCTTGTGGATTCGATTCCCACACAAGGCAAACATTTGTGTGCATGAACATGTCTGTTTGTCTTGGTCTGGGTGTTTTCTATGGATAATAAGTATGTATTTACAAAAAAAAATGTATTTACGTATGTTTATCAGTTGCCTAGTATCCATAAAACAAGCTTCGCTTACTTTGGGGCTAGATGGCACTGTGTAATTTGTCCGACAATATTTATTTATTATTTATTTATCTATTCTTATAAACTCCGGAACATTAGTTTCGAGCCAGGCTCGGGTAATTCGTGCCTTGTGACCAGGTGCAAAGTTCTGCTGGAAAGTTCACACTACATTTTTAAAAAGTGTATTGCTGAAAGGTTTCACAACGTGATCCAAGACAGCCTCTTGATACACTTTGGCTGAAGTCTTCACGTCTTTTTCACAAAAATGAAGCTTTGTAACTTGTTGATAAGACACTACCACCAAACCATTACATACGCAGGATAATGAGTACGTTTTACCTTTCTGACCGCATGGGCACATTTTTTAAGATGAAAGGGCTAGATTTTGCTAGTTACTACAACTAGCAAAATGAAAAATTCAATCCTGAAAATTTTTTCATCAGTAAAGAGGATATTTCTGTTCCTTTCACCTACGTATCCGGACAGAAGGCGTTTTGATCGATCCACTCTCTTCGACTGTAGGGATTAATTTAGTGCTTGTCCTGTATATCGATAATCGATGATAAGCGCCGAGCTTCAGGTCTTGTTTTATTATACGCAACAGAGTCTTAGCGGGAATCTTCATTTCTCGCGATAAGATTTTTTGTATCCTATTGGGGTTTCGGCGAATTCTGGCTTTAACCGCATTAACAGCCTTTGTAATTCTAACAGCACGCGGTCGACCCGATCTTTTATGGTACGCAACAGGGGAAGTGGAACCTACGGTTGATACCACGCAATTGTCTTGCACAAAGTGGGTATGGAGCCGTTGGTTCATATTCAAGACACTACAAATGTTTTGAATGAGACAAACTTCTCCATACCCACTTTGTGCAAGACAATTACTGCAATCCTATTTTATTTAACACCCCATTCCATATTGTAATTTGATGATAAGCACCAAAAAATATGTAAAACGGCGGGAAATCGAAAGAAGTTTTAAACTTAATAAACGCGTTCGAATTCAAAATAATTAAAGAGTTCAAAAAAAGAAAAGTTTCTACGTAACTACTAGTTATATTATATATACAAGACCTGCTTAATTAAAATAGTAAAATTGAACATAGATAGTAATTTCTAGACACAAAGCCGCCTAACTACGTGCTAATTGTAGCACGTCAATTTAAATAATTTAAGGAAGCTACCGAGTAACGTTGCTACGATGTTTCGATAGGAGGGGTATCATTACGTAAAATTGGAGCGATAGCGTGATCACTGCACCATTCCAACTTACTACGAGTGCAAATTGGACATTTTATTGCACCAATTTAGTCTAAAATCAGCTGCTTTATTACCTTTGTTTACTTGATGAATTTGATAATTGAATACAAAATATAAGGTATTCCTTTATTTTTATACAAAGTCTGTAGCCATTTAAGCATACGGCCTCATGTAAAATGGTTATCGTCGCCTAGGAGCTTACTAGTAACCTCATTCACTCACAGGAACACAATACCAAAGGAGTTGTATTAAGTCTGCGGTTGATTGTGAGGTGGAGGTACTTCTCCTGTCAAGCGGCTTTGATGCGCTCTATCTCACTTCTTTTTCAATATATTTTCTATTCGATTAATCTTTCATATTTGATTTCAATACAACGTTAAACAAGAATCCGGACCACATTATGCAAAGCGATTACCGTAGTCTATAAATGCTTGTTTACTGCTTCCTTCGCGCATTGTTTGTTACTGCTGTTAACGTAACAGCTGCTCAGGAGCTTACCGGTAACCTCACTCATTTCATGAATACAAAAAGATTCAAAACATACATGTATCGACATATTTCAGAGAATTACATACATTGTTTCAAAGTTTTCCCTTTACAGCCTGCGAAGACAAGGCGAGACGAAATGGTATCGTAATGAGTTCTGATTCTGATTTCAGTATCTCCTGAAAAGTTTTTTTGACCATCGTTAGCGTCATATTATTTTAATTATAGTCTGGTTTAACAAAATTATTAAAACATAATTCATTTATACCTAGTCTTGCCATAAATACTGAAACAAACAAAAAAAAATCTATTGCAAATAACATTTATTACTTGTACAGTATTTTTGTTTAATACATAAATATAAAAAAAAATATATATAAAAAGCTTATTCGAAGTGGTCTCCATTGGCTGCCATACAGTCCTTTAAACGTTGAGGCCAGTTATCAATAGAAGCACGCACTCTTTCCATGGGAAAATTCTTCACTACCAATCATACGGATTGTTTTAGGGACTCCAAATTATCATGACAAATCATAATCCAGCTGATTAAGATCGGGACTAGACGACGGCAAGTCTTCAGCTCTGATGAAGTCCGAAACGTTCGTTTCCAACCAAGACTGCGTAGACCGAGCTTTATGACCCGGCGCCGAGTCTTGCTGGAAGGATCATTCTTGGTTATTGAACATGGTGATGTTAAGGGGCTTCACTACCTTCTCAAGAATGGTATCTTGATACACTTGTGCCTATGTTTTGATACCTTTTTCAAAAAAGTATGGCTCAGTCACTCCTTCATAGCTAATACCTCACCAAACCATCACTGAAGTGGGATAGTGCCCACGTTGCACTCTGTCGACTAATTGGGAAGCTTCCTTAGAGCTTTGAGCATAAACACGGTCATTTTGTTTGTTAAAATGTTGCTCAATTGTAAAATTTTTCTCATATGTAAACAAAATTTTTCTGTGACCTCCCTTTGCGTACCGCTTCAGTAGTTGTTTCGATTTTACCACCCTATTCTTTTTTAAATTATCAGTTAAGAAATTACCAGTACGGCTCTTATACGTTGCAAGTCCTAAGTCATCTTTTAAAATACGCGACATGGTTCTAGGTGCTATCTTCATCTCCCGAGATAAAATCTTTTGCTTTCGGACAGGATTTCTTCGAATTCTTTCCCTTACTGCTTTGACCACCTTTTTCATACGAACACTACGTGGACGGCCAGATCTTTTTCTGTCACTAACAGAGGAGGTCTCATTATACCTATTAATAGCCCGGCACACAAACATTTTACTAATACCAAGCGTATGGAGAGTTTTAAAAATTGCATTTGGCTCCATACCTACTTTGTGTAATACAATCACAGCGATTCGGTTCTCTTTATCACCCCACTCCATTTTAATATCGCAAAATATTGTACAATGTATTGGTGCCAAAATGAGAAAACTCAATGAACAATCATATAAAAATGACAGATTCCAAATTCAAATGTAATATTTTGTTTATTTTTATTGTAACTGTATTTATGGCCAGACTAAGTATACTTTGACTTTGTTTATATTTTTATTAATCAAAATACTTGTACAAATTATTTTTTACGAATGATTGTTAATAAAATTGATCTATTGTAATATTTATTGTATTAGCGTAAGCACCGCAAGTTTTTTTTTTAACTCACTATTACGTTCCCATAAGACAGGCTTAGTCTAGTGTGGGCAATAAGGAAACTGTAAACGTCCATGAAAAAAATAAGTGAGTATGACCTATTTTGTATTTATATTTACCAACTGTAATTATTTCAGTTTTTTTCACTTTAGAGGTAATGGAGAGGGGGATGGTATGTGATACAACAGACGGAAGAATAGAGCGGCATTTTTTCCTATTTTACAGAACCTTTAAAAACACAGGCTTACAGTCTTGAAAACATAGTACGAAAAATACCACAATGGGTGCGATTCCCACATAGAACAAACATTTATGTACATGAATATGTCTGTTTTCCTTGGTCTGAGGACAATAAATCTGGGGATCACCACCGCACAAAAAAGCGTAGTCAAATAATAATTCCCTATAGTGAGGTGGCAACAAGCTACTGAAACTTACACTAAAGTGGGCCGTATACTTGATAGCCTTCCAACGTTTTATAAGAAGAACGCGTTAAAAATAATACGAGTATTATTGATCAATCATAACACGAACTTGAATTATGATATTGTTATGCCCGCAATCAATTACTTCGGAAATATCGATATTATGGCGGAACAGATTCCTTTGACTCCTAACCTTCTCGGCGCTGCATCACAAGTGTTATTTGACCTGCAAAATTGCACAGACTTAGTTACATAGTATAAAGATCAAGGGGTCAAAACAATATGGTTGATATACGGGTGCAGTAAATGACAGGCGACATCTGGTCGGCGTTATAAAAACAACCCTCTTGTCGGCCAATACTCGTGTTAGTAGTGATAATTTTCTTGTAAGGGGTTTCTGCTCTAGGGGTTTGTCTAGGATTGTCAATGGGCACCCTTTTGGATAATCGATTGAATATAATATGTTTAGCTCTTGTTTAATCTGTGCCTATAATAAAACTGTATTGGATGCTGATTCAAATTTTTGAAGAAACTGCTTGACCTCGAATAGAGCCAAGAAATATTTAATAGATTCAGGCGTTATTTTGCGAAAGTCAAACTTACATGCGGGTTGGATCAAATTGCAACCAAGAAATATTATTAGAATTCATGCCTGACATATGGCTGGGTCAATTTCAATGAAACTTTCTTAGGATTCCGTAGGTCAAATACAAAACTTGCGGAGAGAACCAAACGCTACAAGACAAGGTCCTTACACACTTCATTTTCTTTTTTAACATTCACAGCTCTCTTCAGGTACTCACGGCCATTCCGAGGCTACTCACTTCACGTTCTGATTAAACGTAACCAATTTGGTCGTGATAGTCTTGACCTTTCTCAACTCCTACATCTTTTTACTTTCGCGTTGTATTGTTTTGTAATTCATTGAATGTGGTCTACATGCCTGAACCAACGAAGCATGCCTTTACTTAAATAGTAACACTAGCACTATCTTTTACACCAATTCTATATTCTGTATAGTGTAACTCAAATGCATTTTTTTTATTGGAAATATAAATGAAATGTTTTTCACGGTAGATTTCACAAAGGAATGGAGCTGAAAATAAAATATATTTTTACTGTCATGTGAGGTTTTATTATTTATAACTCATTAAATAACATATATATTTCTTTTATGTATTTTTTAAAAGATTCAAAATATATATAAAACGGAACCCATATGGCGTCAATCTGTCCGCCATGGAAAATGTTTGTGAAAGAATTATGTTCGTAAGTTACCGTATTATGGAAATCTTCGAGAATCAAAACAGCAATATGTATGTAATATAAAAAATATAGAATAATGGTTCTAACTAGCACAGTTTTTAAACGTCTGATGCCTATTTTTTTTTGTGTAACATTTTCTTTACAAACAAACTTAGTTATGCGATTGATTAAAAATTATCACGCGATAACAAACAAACGGACATTCACATTTATAATATTAGTAGGATTATTTAGATTGTTTCGTATTATCAAGATCCTAGAATAGGTATCGAGATGCTGAATGGGGAGTTGAGATATTTCCATGCGTCAGCTATCTAAAGGAGCAAGCGAGCAGGCGAGACCTGTGAGAGAGGTGTATTTCAAAAAACTACCTACTCTGTTCAACACCAGTGTTCAATCAGTTATACCATCTGAGTTCAGAAGAGTTGATGAGTCTCCTTCTCATCACACATTGGACCTAAAATAGTCGCGTACTGCGCGGTTTCACAGATTTTTTTTCAGACCAAATCTCTCTTTCACTTCGTCATTAAGAACGCGGTCAGCAAGCGTTATGCCACAATTTTTTCTCAATGCTCTCATCTCGACTGAATTTAATCTACTTTCATGCACTCTCTGTCATACCCGGCTGTCACTTCCATAAGTTTGAGTTGGGTTTAGCAACGCGTTGTGTACAGCAAGCTGTAGATTTTGGCTGCCTCTAAGTTTGCCCAACGCTCCATTCACGCTATTCCCTGCGCTCACTCGTCTCTCCGTATCAGCGGTGTACCTTCCATTGCTGCAAAAAGCACTTCCAACAATAACAATACAATCTCATTCACTTGCTCCAACACTATATCATCAACCCTAACCCTAGTGTTCGGCCTCCCTTTCAAATACCTTTATCTTGGTATTATCAATTATAAGCCTTTCTTCATACAAATCATCTTTCATTGTTGTAACTAGTGTTAGCAGTTCGGATGGTAATTCTGCTATTAATACCGCGTCGTCTGCATAAAGCAGGCAGTTGACCACTGAGTCACACATTCGCATTCCCACATGCATATTTCTTATTCTCTATAGACACCTATGATCCAAATATAATATGTCCAGATATGAATAGCCGAGTTTTTTATAAAGTTGACAAAGCATGACTGATGTCCTGGTATTACAAACGTCCATAGGCAACGGTAACTACTTGACATAAGGCAGAACCAATACTTGTTACCACCTTAGTGGTATAAATAATTGCTCGTGGTTGTATCCTATACATAATAATAATTTTAAACACATTATTTTAGCAACAAATAAAAATTAACGATAAACCATTATGACGACCTCCGTGGAGCAGCGGTGAAATGCGCTGTTACGCTACTTTAACACCAACACTCGTGGGTTCGATTCCCACACAGTACAAACATTTGTGTGGATGGACATATGAAAAAAAATATTTACTTATGTTTATCAGTTGGCTAATACCCATAAACATAATCATGTTGTGTAATTTGTCCGACAATATTCATTTATGTTTATTTATTTATTAACAAACCTCCCAACATTTTTAAGTTATATTTACAATAACCAACAATATAGAACACCAAGTGCACTGATCTAAACATACCTCTCCCGCCTCTTTCACACTCATCAACCTCTTCACAAATGCTCTTCGATTTCGTTTTCTACACATCAGCTATTTGATTCATATGTGTGCGTCAAAGGCGATCCATGCCGATATCTTCATGTATCTATTATGTTTACGATAATAATTTTAAATACATTATTTAGGCAAAATTTGAACCCACGTTTGATTAACGTTAAAAGATTCACAAACCTTCCAACACTTGTAAGTCATATTTACAACAACAAACAATCTCGGGTCGATTTCCCCCAACACTAACAAAATAATTAAAAGCCAATCGTTAACGTCCATTGCGTGATATCTATCTGTGAGTCAATTAAGCAGTTCCGAATTTCACATACAATTGTTGTCTTGTTTTCCGCCAAGGGCCTTATCACGATATTCAATCTGACTACGTGGTCAGAAATTACCCCCTTTTATGAATATTTCGCCCCCCCAGGGGGACACTTGACCCCCTCTATCTGGATACATCATCTACCCCTAAAATGAACTAATGGGCAAATCACAGATATAGAGCATACCTAGATGTGACAGTGCTTCGTTAATCTTCCCTTTTTATGCCACTTGGAAGACAAAATACAAGCCTCCTAGGCGTGTCATGTAAATCAACGTTATATACCATATAAAAAATTAAGAACGTTACTGGCGTGTTACCACCTACACTGCCTACATAACTTCTACTTAGGACCATTGTGATGATTCTACACAAGCAAGGGGCCTTATTGAAGGTAATCTACCAGAAGGTGTACACAATTGCTCTACAAAGGTGCTCTAAGGCACTTTCATTTATAAACAAATGTCAACACAAAATTCTAGAACAGTTGATATTAGGCACGAATTTATTTATTTTAGAAACTAGAGCTAGTTATGTCTTTCTGTCATTTCCAAGCATACAAAAAGATGAGATAAAATTGTCATTAGCTTATGCAATAAGAATTTTTATTATTCGCTATATTTTGTAAAAACTGCAGATACTCCCTCGACCAAATTTGCTTTCAAAAAGTGCCACAAGTGTTTTCACTAATTTAATTGTCATGTCGGAACAATATGGAAAATGTATAACAAATGTGAATTGAAAAAAATATTTTAAATTTTCTGGTTTTTATTTATAAATATAATACATAAATATATATACAGCTAACCCCGATTTTATCACTTTTTAATGTTGTGTCATGAGAAGTCCAGAATCGTTAATTATTTTCACACACAACTTGTTACATGTTTGGCTATGATATATTTATGTTATGTTGCATCTACTATTATGCACCTTCTCAAATTGTTATTGCTATACATTTTATATATTATTCAGGAATACATAGTCAACTTTCAGTAACATATAATTAGACTTCATAAATACTTGGTAAAATAATAACAGTAAATTATTTCGTCATATTTATATAGTTTGTTACAAAATAATCTGCTAACTTGTCAATCAATGCGTATTTTATCTAAGAGACTATACTTTCACATAAAATAAACCATACATTTGGTCACAACAGGACCTTTCCAGTAACTTTATCAAATAACC
The DNA here is from genome assembly GCA_947507595.1 of Pyralis farinalis. Taxonomy (NCBI): domain Eukaryota; kingdom Metazoa; phylum Arthropoda; class Insecta; order Lepidoptera; family Pyralidae; genus Pyralis; species Pyralis farinalis. The sequence continues at coordinate 13,284,810 of OX382257.1, read as the reverse complement.
AAAACTAAGTTTATATCCTCCCATACAATATAGTCGATGATTCGCGTTAAGTGCCACTTTATAACAATTACGCAATATTTCTGATGACAATATAAAATGTACTCAAATCGGCTGCCAATACAAGAGGGGAACGGAAATATCGGATCATCTAATGGTGATACCAAATTACATTTATTATAACGACACTTGTTCAATCGGTAGCAAACATAAATGGCCAATTTGATGCACAGTTTTAGCATGTACACAAACATGTTAGCGACCGATATGACATAGCATGATGGGTTCAAGCCACTAAATATTAAATTGAAAAGACAGACAGCAATGCTAATGTTTTTTAATAGACAATTTTAGTGATCAACTAACGAACAAAGTAACGAAAAAATAGTTATAGCCTATGAACGCTTGCAGCACCTCCTGGTTTAAACTTTATTGCGTAATATAAATGTAGATCGATGCTCTTATTTATCATGTAGTTTGTAGGATGTGTGCACGTATACTTTTACTAAAATAACTAATCGACCGTATGTGTAGATTTATAATAACCGTATAATGGAAGCAGTGAACCTGCACCATCTAAAGATCAGTGCTTTAACAAACAGTGTATTTTATACGCATATGTTGCATAGTCTACACAAGGCAGTACTGATCCAAACGCAATTGTACGGAAGCGAACGCTAGTTTGGCATAGAGAGAGTGTTGCGCAAAATCTGCGGCATAACGCTTGCAGACCGAGTTCGCAATGTGGATGTGAGAAAGAAAGAATCGGTGTTAAGAAAGAAGGGGTAGGGGTAGAAAAAAGAATGACTAATCAGATATGCAACGTAGCGGGATGTAGGTTCGACACCTAAGAAAGCCCAGACTCACCTACCACGACCAAATAGATCGGTTGTTATAAGAAGATGGTGTCAAGAGCCCTAGCAACCAGCGAGCGTGCATGAAAAGATCTATGAATGTTAAAGAAGCGAGTAAGGTGTGAAGGACTGAGTCATCACTCATGTGGTGCTCGGATCTCCCTAAAATAGATGTTGTATAAGGTGCGTCTACGTTTTTCACAAGGATCTTTTCTTCATGACACAAAGGTATACCTTGTGAGAACCTTATTATATATATATATATATATATATATATATATATACTTCTTCATATCTATTTTGGATGTATATCCGTCTTCGGCATAGCCTATCAGAAAACTACGGTAACAAACAATATTTTCTGATAGGAAAAGATCAACTTAATATTCACACTTTTATCATGTACCTACATGTGTTAGTGACCAGTTCCATAACTTGATACTCATAGTTTTTTTATAATTAAAAAATACTGACTCACTGTCCGTTCTTCATTTTCGTTGTGTCGTGTATAGGTAGGTGAGATGATTCGGGTTAAAGTCATAACACCCTTCACCATTACCTTGGTTATTTCATAACGGCAAGTCACCAATCTAGATATGTGGCAAGGCGGTTATGAGTCAAGACAATGGAGGCCGGTGACACGGGGGTTTTGGGGGCAACGGGGGCTCTTAGGGACAGATATCATTAAATGGGGGACAGCGTGTGTAAGGCGTTTTTGAAATACATTTCCATATTTACCGTAATAATTCGGGTCATGGGAAATAGGTTGACTTTTTAGCTTTAGTTAAATAAGTCTACTCCTAATTCAAGGTGTTTTTAGATAGACGACAGTTTTTTTGTACCATTAAGGTGGTAAATAAGCATATTACGGTCAGCTTGATATAAGAAGGTAACAGTAACTTATCAGAGAACCCTTGTTACCTACCTGAACCTCTAGTATGGTACATTATTTCATAATTGCATGTTAAGGTGTGAATGGTCTTTTATTAGTCTTTTCAGTACTTACTTTACGATTGTCTGTCTTTGATGTCTTTTAAGTCTTTTAAATATCATCTTAAAATATCACGAGATATAATATAATAACTCACTCACGAATCAGCAGTAAGAATCACAGGTTGGTAGACACACTACACGAACACTGTGATTCTCACTGCTTGGATATGGGTCTCTATTCAGCCGAAGAGATTCAGAGCACACTTCGGCATGGCGCGAATTGGCATACACCGAGCCTGGCAAATAAAGAAATTATTTGCTAGGCTCTCTTTTTGAACAGACAAACTGTTTAAAAAGGAGAGCCATTTGTCTTTTGCTATTAGCAGCAGTTTTCGCCGTGTCTCAGAAAAGTTAGCAGGTGTTCACATAGCTTCATCATTATCCTATAAACTCCAATCTTTTAAATGGGATGTTGGTAGAAAAGGAGGTTGTGAAGGAATGCTGCATAATATTATCAGGCGAATTGGAAGAATCTGTTGAAGCTGCTGAATTTTAACGTTAGAAATCTTATTTTTAGAGCGTTTGCTGGAAAGGGTGTCTTGATATAAAACGGCTACCGCAGTCTATGAACGCTTGCAACGCAGTATCACTCGCGCGTTGCCACCTCTGCTGCTATTACAGAAACGCGTTAGAAGCTTATATGTAGGCTTATATGTAGATAGGTATGTAGAAGTTTAAGACATATAAACTTTTATATATATTTCTTGAGTTAATTTGTTTGTTATTACATCGCAAGTGAAACAAATGTTCTATTCTTGTTCGTCATAGAAACAGTCTCGTTTATTTAGAAATTATTCAGCTGACACCTCGTCCCAATAAATCTTGAAAGTACTCGGTTTCACTTCATCTTTCAATGTTTCTTGGTAATCAATCGCTTCATTTTCAGCCTGGACAGTAATCTACTATTAACGAGAAATTAAACATAATCATTATTTTATGATGGAGCATTATATACTGAACTATAACTTATGAAAACTAAATTAAAATAATAAAATATTTTTACCTACCAGCCACTGAAGATCTACTGCACAAATAAGCCAACGGTAACATACAACCCATACTAAATGTCTATAATGCAATGCAAGCCCGTGCAATCCACGAAGACAGTGCGGTGCGAAATGTATGAGGGATATCGTGGGCGGATATCCGACTCACACCGAGGGCTGCAATTATTTATAACTAACTCAGTATCATAGTTTGAATAATACGAAACACAACACTACCGCTACTAAATTCAATGAGGAATTTCCTCAATATGCATCAAGGAAGTACTCAGCTATATTTAAGTACAAAGATAGCATATTGTCTTGGTTATGAAATGCAAAATGTTTATCAACTAAATTAGCAAGCAAGGTAAAAAATACGTAACACGTACGTTTCTTTTAATACACGAAATGTAATTATGTTCAGAGATAACGCGCGAGTCTAAAGTTATAAATTCCTGTCTACGTATGCTACATACAATCATAAGAATCATACACGGGTACTGTAACTCAAACATTTCAAATAAATACGAATACAAAGATATTAGTCGATACAATATAAAACTATTTCATAAGTACTTAGGCCAAAGCTACACTTCTGCTGAACAATATATACATATTTTCCGTTCAGCATCATCTTCAAAGTTAGACTTTGAGTCTAATTCTTCAATATATATAAAATCATATAGTCATTCAGAGGAGTTGTCTTCGAAAGAGTTTGTTTCTGAAAGCGAAAAGATTGCTGTTGTAAACAGTAAATCCTCTGGAACCGATTATTTTGGTTAAACATGACTATATGATTTTTTATATATTGAAGAATTAGACTTTGAAGATGATGTTGAACAATCATATTTTTCAGCATCATATGCAATGCTAAAGCTATCTCACTTACACTTCATCTATGAATAAATGAGCCTCTGGCAAAAGAGTGGTATTGCACAGCAATATTTAGTAAAAAACAGCCGAACTGCATAAGTGCCTCCATGTAAGAAGCTTAAATAAAAACAATCCCCTGAACTTTCCGCCTTCGATGGTCCACAGAAATAAAGAGCCATTTGGAAACATCTCTGATCAGTTATGACCATAATGCAAATGTCGTAGAGGGAATAGTTGTGTATGTATAACACTTACAATCTACTTCCCCAGGTAGCCTGTCTGAGGAAGTACAGACGTACTTCCCCTGACGGGCTGCTTTGATGCGCTTAAAATCACCCAGATCAATACCAAACAGACATGTTCAGGCACACATATGTTTGTTCTGTGTGGGAATCGAAGCCACGAGCATTGGTATCAAAGTAATGCTACTAACCACTGCGTGATTGAGCTCGTCAATTTTTCTCTATATTTCCTCTTATAACTTTGAGTATTCTCTGAAAAAAAAAGATAGGGTTTACTTGAGCTACAGTTGTTATACTGACACACAAAAAAGGAACACAACATAGTGTAAAACACACAACCATGTCTTATCAAAGTCAATTTATAAAAGGAACCACAGCATAATTGAAAGCACGTAACGAACAATGAGGTGGCGCGGTCCGTCCCACAAAGCCTATGTACTATGGCATAACCATGTAATCTGGACCTATAAAGCGGCCGTGATAACTCGTCCGATAGTGGAGCAATTTCTGAACGACACAGTAATGACACCTATTACGGGAACCGCTCGACATCCTGTCGCATAATAGCCCCGCATCGTTGCCGAGGGCGTGGTCACCTACTGCGGGGACAACCTGCTTTAAAAAGATTTCGTTTACTGGTGCTTCAACTTAGCTAATATTCAATAGGTACTTATTTCATTTTAGCTTAACTCAGAAGCAATCTTATTATCGAGAGAATTGAAGATGTACGAAAAATGATTACATGTAGTAAAATGATAAATAGTGTCAGTACACTACACTATATATCAATAATAGGCGTACGCGGCATTTACAATTTTATCTATGGATACACGAAATTTTGTAACAATGTGAAATAAACAAGTACGAAAGTAGCATGTCTCAAAATGTGAATGAAAATCGTTTATCTTGGTATGAGCATGTGATAAGAAGGGATTTTTTATACAACGTCGGGACGCATACAAGCATACGGTCAACGTGGTTTAACGTTGTTATTGTAGCTTATGAAAGCTTGAGAGAGACCACTTTGTGAGCAACTACAACATAGAAGCTTACTGCTAACCTCAATCATTTGCAGGAATACAACAATCCTCCAAATTGTTATTTGACTGGGTTTTTTTAGATATATAGGAGTCCCATTGGCTAAGCGCCCCCACCTAGTCAGTGGGAAAGGCATGTGACCAAATAGTAAGGCACTTCTAGAGCAAGAGGTATACCGAAGATTTGCGACAGCTCGCTTATATGAAATATGGTAATTATGAAGAGGGAGTAGACAACCCGATCTTGAAGACTGCTTATCGTGCTACGACTACATACGTGAGTAATCAAACGGTCTGTTTTTTTATACAACTTAGGTGGCAAACAAGCGTAAGATCTAAATACTTGAATGATGCCATGCTTTTCTTCTTCATCCTCGTAATATCCTAATTCCTTATCCATTAAGATTACCGGAGATTTGAAGAACATGCCGATTTTTATATGGAGCGATTTTCATCAGATACAACCCAGAGGGAAAACTAGACCTAAATTAAGTTAGGTCACACGTTTTTCGAAGTACATTTTGCGGGACGGATTTCCTCACGATGTTTTTACCGCCGAGTAATTGATAATTACAGATATGGGCTATCACTGGTGAAGGGTGCCATGCTCTCTTGACAGTAACTTCGGCAGGGAGTTTATTCCATATTCGACAGTTTGTGGAGAGAGCTACTACGAGTATATTGGTTCTCAAGTTCTCTTTCTGTTTCAAATTTTCTTAAACGTTATGCCCTATTGCGAATAACAACATGTCCGGCAGCACAGCCACTGTTAGCCCTGATTTACATCCTATGGTGGTGTTAAAATCTAATCATTCATCACGCACTTGAATATAACGCGGATAGCGAAAACACATATTTCACAGGGGAGGTCACTTCCCTGGAGCCTTACCCGAGCAAGGAGTTCTGACTAGAAGCTCGTAGAAGCATTGTATACTGCACGACTCGTGATGATGGTTTGAGGAGTAGACCCATCTGGCACTAGTGTGGATATAATGAGTACCTACTGCTAGATAGAATTGAATAAACTAAAGTTTATTTAGTTGTTTGCTTAGGAAAACTTTTAACTGTATTAAGACAATAACAAATTTTCACATGTAGGTTTATATATCCAGTATGACACATTATTATCCAAAAAAACAACGTAATAATCTACTTAAGGTTGTACATTAAACGCCTGATGGTTACAGGTTTTGGTGTGGTTGGAAATATGCAAGAAGTCTATGTCACTACTTTAAGATAGTTAATAGATTCAGGCGTTATTTTGCGAAAGTCAATACATGCAATTTGATCTAACCTGCTTTGTGTACTTTCGCTACCAATTTGTTAATGCGGCCTAGCGCCGGTCGGCACCCACCCACTACCGTTAGTAGATGCAACATGGCGACGCTGAGAAACGAATGTGCCGATAAACTCGCCAGAAGCGTCGCACTAGGGTCGCGGAGGAGGCCAGATTACCGCTGCCCTGTCTCATTCGTCAAGGGTATGATCCGCAAGGGGACAATTGACGAGTGGGACAGGAAATACAAATCGGAGACAACGGCTTCGACAACGAAGCTGTTCTTCCCGAGTGCGGCGGCGGCGTACGGCATCGTGGGAAATTGGTTTCGTCGAGCATCAGTAGTGGCAGCGACGGTGGTGGGGGCATGCGTCTTCTGTTCCAGATAGCGGACAACCGCAGTAGCCGAATCAGAGACTACCGGAGCATCCAAGGCAATGTCGGCATGTTGCATCTACTAACGGTAGTGGGTGGGTGCCGGCCGGCGCTATGCTGTATGAACTAATTGGTGGCGGAAGTACACAAAGCAATCAAATTGCAAACTACTATAAGGGATCATACATAAAGTACAAGCGTATTAAAGTATAAGCTGTTCTTTAGTCAAATTTCTTTATTAGTTTGATATTTGTACGAGTACAGTGCAGCGTAAAAGTACCCTACGAAATAACTTAGAAGTTTCCCAACTTCCATATACACGTAAATGCAATATATATAGTGCGTTTCTGTTTATATGTTCCGTCTTACTTCCAGTTTTAGGATAACTAGTGACTGATAATAATGAAAAACGTGGGGAAAACTTTTTTGCAGCAAGAATCTGAGCCAGCAAGTACAGCTCGCTATACACAACGCAATGCTAATACCAATACGAATCGAAGCCAGAACTGGGTATATCAGAGAATTGACGAGCTCGGTGGGGCAGTCGTGAATGAGGCGACTTTGACACCAACGCTCGTGGGTTCAATACCCATACAAGGAAAACATTTGAGTGCATGACCATGTCTGTTCGTCTTGGTCTGGGTATTTTAAGAGCCGTACGGCGCATTAAAGCAGGGGAAATACGCACCACACCTCCACTCCGAAGGGACATAGGCTCTCTAAGCGTATTTTACCGCCTTTACCATAGCGAGTGCTCTGAAGAACTGTTTTCCCTTATCCCACCCTCTCCCTTCCGTCATAGAGCCACACGTGCGGGCTTGCGATGTCATCGTTCCACTGTTGAGAATATCTGTTCGCGTACCAAAAAGTTCGGCAACTCCTATCTTTGTCGTACCATTAAAAAGTGGAACGCCTTGCCTGCACATGTGTTCCCTCCTTCCTACAATATGGGATCCTTTAAACGAAGCGTGAAGAAGCATCTTGCGGGTCAGCATGGCAGCGTCAACTGACAGGATACGGTGTAGTATTTTGTCAGTTGCAGTTGCGATTTGGGCTCCTCTTTCGCTTACCATCAGGCAAAGAGGAGCTACTATGCTGAACTAATATAAAAAAAAACACATAGAAAATCGCAGCCAAATCACAACTGCCTAGAGGTTTGTTGTGGTCCTGCGTGGGAATGAGGTAACCAGTGAGCTCCTAAGGAGTTGCTGTACCTATTAGCAGCAGAGGAGGCATCGCGCGAGTGATACTTAACGTATTACAAGCGTTCATAGGCAACGGTAACTGATTTATATCAGGTGGGCCGTATGTTTGTACGTCTTCTGACGTTGTATAAAAAAAAGATCATGAATGAAAGTAGGTACAAACGCGATCGAGATACATGCCTTGCAGTAAATCCCTGGCTGAACGATTACAGACCGCGTTTGCAAGAATAAAGTAAGAAAGAGAGACGATCCGAAAAAGACTAGGTGTTAAGATAAGAAATGGTATTATATATTCGGACGTCACGAGCAAATGCGTAAATTAAAGGATGTAGGAACATAAAATGGCTCTGCATTGAGAGAGAAGCTTTAACGGCTAATATATTACAAGTTGGGTATAACGTGATAGAATTATTCTCACCGAAAATATAGCCTTTAAGATATATTAACGTGTCGTTCATTTATTTTTAATATTTTTTAGGACATAAATTTGTCTAAAGTACGTACTTATCATCTATTTTGTAAATCGTATTTTTTAAAGAATTACGATATGTTTGTCAAACATACAGCTATATTTAGGTTATACAATCGACAACTTATTCAATTAATGTGACCAGCATTTTAATGTTACACGAATATAATATTGTAAATGTATGGGAACGTCGTAACGATTAATTAACGGTGGAATGGGTTCAAAAACCTAAAGCCTATGCCATTGTACACAAAAACACCGCATTTACGCTTGAAACAAACTAGCTTAACCTGGCTTAACTTAAACTTGAATCAATTATGTTTTTTCCGGCGAACGCTAAGTCCTGTAGACACGACATAGCTATCAAAAAATATAATCATCCACTTTATATTACCGCCCAATTACAATTAATCTCTCACGAATGAGAACGCCCATTGGTAAGTCTAGACGCGCAATCTCAGGTGAGATCTAATATGAAATAACTCCATAATTAGAACGGGGACAATAAAACGGGATCCGTATGTTGTCGTGTGAGGCGTTCGGCGACAGCTCGCGTGACGAACGCGCTGTCGTGTCGCCTTCGTCCGACAATAAAATTATAAGTCGGCCGCAGTGACAATCCAGTGATTTACGCCGGCACACACGCGAATATTCTAATATGAAAAGACCTCAAGCATTTTACTGCGGCGTAAAAAACATGGAGGCGGACAAGTTAATGAAGAAAATGTGTTCGAAGTGAGATAGGAGAAGCCGCGCGGCGCGACACGCTCGCCTGCTCGCCACTAATGGGTATAACTACTTTTTTCAGCAGCCTAGCTTAGATCTAATGATAAATATTAAATAGGCCTTCAACATCGCCATGTAAAACCTGCCTTTCATGTCGTGTCGTGACTTTCGCTCGATTCATGTCAACGAAGTCGGCATTCGATAATGAAATCACAAGAATATGAACTTTACGGTTTTATTGCTGTTTCATTATTTTTTATAAATAATGCATGATTTTTCTACGAGTCCATTAATCATAAAAGTCTGTCTGTCTACGTTTTAAGTTTAGGATTAAACATTTTTTTTCATTTATTGTTCAAACAGTAATGTGCATGCGACAGAGCGGCCAAGAAAATGCACCGGAATAGAAAATATAAAGTTCTATGGAATATTATCAATCCATGCTTATACTTACTTACTTAAAATTAGAAAGTGTTGACTCTCACTGAAATAAACGCTGATGTAGATTAGGTACGCGTACATAGAGTTGTTAGTTTGCCACTTCTGTGTGTCATAATAAGTGGTCATCATACTTGTATCAAACCGATTTATGTATGTATACCACCTACAGGTTTTTTACAGTCTTATCTAACTAATACGAGTATTATAAAGAGAAACGATTTGTTTTCTGTGCACTTGTTTGTAATGGATTCAGTAATAGAAAACTATATTATCAGCGAGTACATAGGCTATATTTTATAGTACTCCTCCTACTATGTAAACCGCAGCCAAATATCAAACTCCCTAGCGGGTTGTTGTGTACCTGCGTGTGAGTGAGGTCACCATGCTATGCTATGCTAGGCTTCAGTAACCACTTTACATCAGGTAGACCGTATGCTTGTATGCCTCCCAACGTTGTATAAAATTTTATTTTCAAAAATTAGAGATCCCTGCGAATGCAATAATGTAACCCAAGGTATCAAAAAGTTCCCTATAAACTTCATTATGCCATATAATGGGCTGCGAAAACTATTGATCATACGAAACTGATGTACCTACTACATATTTATAGTACTCGTCATTACTCAAAAATAATGTCATATGTCTTACTATGAAAATAGTAATCCATTTTTGTTCAAATTAGTCAATCAAAGCACGGGTGAAAAGATAAACATATCATGATATTAGTCCTTATCCAACTAAATAGTCATAAGCAATTATTATTGTTCTATTTCTCAAACGAACTAATCGGTATCGTATTGGTAGTCTATAATATATCAGTATAAAACGTGATCAATGTAAAAAATAATTAACATTATCTACATCATTAGCTAATTTTTTTTATTTATGTATCTACCATAAACAGTGAACTGTGGTAACGGAATAGCGGGTTTAAAATCTATACCACTAAATACTTCCGTACAAAGGGGCCGGACAAAAAGGCCATTCTTCCGTTATTACCGACAACAAGCAGTCATTTCCATCGTGTAGCGAGTGGAAATCCTACGAATTCCAGCACGAAGCAGGAAAGCAACTCACAACGCGGTGATAAGACGACATTGGAACTTAATGCCACTCAATTTAGTGCTGAATAGCTTCAATCCACAATGAAAATAACAGTTTTATTTTCTTATTTTTAGCAAGTAATATTAACGCCACAATGAAGATGGTGTGTGATTATTATTCATTTATAGTTGACATGAAACAAACCATATAAATCAGTCATACAAGTCAATCAGTAAAGATATATTTATGAAACAAATATATTCCTACACTTTCAGAACTGTTCAAAATGATAACTACGAGTATAGCTAAAATGAATACACATACATAGACAACAAGTTTCTAGATATATATTATTTCCTAAATAACCGAATTTGAGCATGATGGTGGATTGATTGAAATATTGTAGATAGTAAGCTATCTAGACTATTTGCTGTAATTACTAAATCAATTTTCCTTTTACAATATGAATAAAAAAATGCATTAAAAAATTCTCTAGTTCTATTTCCCATAGTTTTATTTCTCATTGCCTTCATATGTATGAAAACTTGATACAAATTATCATCTCACCATTTTCACTGATGGTTAACGGATTAACCGATATAATAATTCAATAAGCTTAACCATGTACTTTTAATTTTAATTAATATAAGAAAATGTAGTCGATGGGGATGATTAGGCCAGTCACTGCAGTTTCAATATATTGGAGTTAAAATTAGCAAGAAAAATAATGAATTTCACTTATTATACTACATAGAGTGCAAATACGAATAAGTTAGTGCGCCTAATATGTAGAATACCATTGCAGCGATAGTGGTATGGATGAAGTTGACTGTCGCTTGAAAAATGATGATAAGATACCGTCTCTCTAATAGGTATATAATATAAAAGTAAAAATATGGAACTGAGCTAATTTTTTTAATTTGAGTAAATATTGTCATGAAGACGAATTTGGATAAATTTAATAACGGATTTGAATAAATATTGAAAAAGTTGAAATGAGTCAGAAGTAACAAATAATCCACATCGCAGTAGATAGCTGAAACAAGGGGATCGGTAATCCATTTGTTCAGCGGTTTATCAAATCAAAACCCAACTTTAAACAAGTATCAGTAATTCTTCTTAAAAAATAATCTAATATCTTTTAAAAAATATCTTCAAATGCCAAAATGTTACATTTCTTTTTACTATTTTCCGTGAATAATTCCAATTCATTCGACAACCACCATTCGCTTTTTTATGTTTTTCTGTTTATCACTCTTTTTACGAAATAATATGGCAAATGGTTCTAATTTACTGGTATTAATGTTTTTAAATTATGTTAAACAAAAGTCTATTGTTTTTTTTATTAATTATACACTTTTCTATACAAGGCATTGATACCCCACTTAGTACGAGTAGAATCAATCATTTAGTATATGCATTGTTTGCAAAAAATAGTCTCTATTGAAATTGTATGAAACGAATTCATGTAATTTCAACAGAAATACGCATTTTCTTTTTCAGAACTCTAAGTTCTTTAATTAAAATTTGTTGTACATATAATGCAAAGCTATCATTTAAGTAAAATTAAATAAATTTAAATAAAAATAGCTTATGTTCTAAGATTAATCGGATTCGCTATTTTAAACACGTCATCGAATCTATCTATCTAAATACATAAAAAATAATTGCCGTGCGCTAGTCTTGCAAAAACTCGTAAATGGATCAATCAATTTGTATTTTTTTTCATATGCTCAACACATTTTCAGAAAGGTTTAGAAAGCGAAAAAAAAATGCAGACAAGTCGTGGGTATCGGCTAGTATAAAAAGATAGTAGAAATAGATCTATCGAGTGGAGTTAAAGGAGATTCCATTCTATTCTTTTATTACTCGTAGTTATTCTTATGCTCAGACCATTCCAACAAATCTGGCTCAATGATAATGCGACGCCATTAATGACCAGTATCTAACATCTAAATGGAGGTTAATTGTGCCGAGGGCCGCGCCCTCATGTAAATAAGGCCTATCTGATGGCTACTTTCTTTGTTTGTGATATTCATGTGTGCAAATTGAAACTTAATTGCTGCGTCCTACTAAACTTACGTTTTGAGTCTAGAAACTGAACCTCAGTATATTTAACAGGCACCCTGTTTGCAAACTCAATTATTCAATCTTGTTGGAATGTTTAAATAATATAATAGTCATGTTTAGGTACAGTGTTTTATTTTTTGTAGGTACTTTGTATGTCGATTAGTAGTCAATTGATACCAGACTACGGCAAAGCCAAAAGGAAGGTTTTTCTAGCAGTCTAATTAAAGATTGCAATACAGGAAGTATCCCTCACGTTTTGCTTTCCCTGCTGCTAAGATAAACACTCCTCAAGAGCAAGCCTACTGGTAGTCTTACTCACTCTCGGGAATGCAACAACCCTCCAGAGAGTTGTTGTTTTGTCTGCATTTTTCTGTGCGGTGGAGGTACTTTCCTAGGCTGGATGCTCTCATGCGCCCTACCTATCATAAAATTTATTAATTTACGTATGTTCAACCGGGGCTACTCAACTGATTTCGATGTCAATCAATTACCTAACATAGTCTACTTCGGCTACATGTTTTAGAAATATAATTAATATCGTGGCTGTGACATTACCAAAAGTAACAAAGAAATTCATATTGGCAACATTACAAGGGATCTTTGAGCATTTTTCAAATAATTAATAGTGTCACCGTAACCATTGAGTAGAATATCGATTCATAATTTCACGCGAAACGGCGAAATTTCTTTGCAGGGTAGACAGAGAGGACCGATAAAATATATTAAATTGAACTTAAAAATTTTCAAAGAAACCTTGATTGCATTTTTTTTTTCATTTCATTTTGGTAGTCTATTGTAATCATTACTAAAGATTTTTTATCATCCTATCCATATTTTTGTTATTGTCATAAACATCTTATATTCATCACATCCTTCTCCTGTTCACTAGTGAATATTATATTCACAGGTAGATAATTACTATTAACCATTTAGTATATCACTCATTATCTTCACGCCACGTCCGTTGCGGGATAGGCAGACAGAACTGAGCGCCACATAGCTAGCACCTTGCACATCACACTTGATTCTCTAGTGTTCATAGATAAAATAAGTAATTCAAACCTTACCTTCGATCTCCATATTAAACGGTTGTACACCAAAAATCTACGAATAAGTAGGAAACAAGATAGTGATTAATTCAAATGTTTCAGTCGCATAATTCTGTGATCGTAGAAGCCATTCCGTTGTAAAACATTAGTGGTCAAGTCACATAAATGATACCTATAGAATGTTTTGATATGATACTGATTGTCCTAACTTTTTTATAAAAATATTTTCGAACGATACGAAAACCCCTCTTATGGACTTATAATTAAGAGACAGAAATATTTGAATTAATTACGGTTTTAAGTTCTTTATTTTTCATATAATTTTACTATAATCTATCTATCTATAACTTCACGCCAAATCCCTTGAGGGTAGGCAGAGAGAACCGAGCGCCACGTGACTCGATCCTTACATATCTCACTCGCTTCTTTAACATTCATTGCTCTTCTCATGTACGCTCGCCGGTTTCTAGGCCTCCTGACATCACCTTCTGATAGAACACGACCAATTGGACCATGGTAGGTAAGTCTTGGCCTTCCCCGGCTCCTACATCCTTCCATTTTTGCATTGTATATCTGCTTCGTCATTCTTCTATCCTGCATTCTTTCTACATGCCCGAATCAACGGAGCATGCCTCTTCTTATTTTAACACCGACGCTTTCTTTCAGACCAACTCTGTTTCTAACATCATCATTGCGAATACGGTCTACAAGCCTATATAATTTTACGACCTGAGAAAAATACATAAATACAATATCGTAAGCGTTTTAGTACACATATCGTTGGTACTTACATTATTCATACTAATTCTAAAGCAGGTAGTAATGACACTGCTATAAGCCGCTCGCGCATCGTTTTTAGGGTTCCGTACCCAAAGGGTAAAACGGAACCCTATTACTGAGACTCCGCTGTCCGTCCGTCCGTCCGTCCGTCACCAGGCTGTATCTCATGTACCATGATAGTTAGACAGTTGAAATTTTCACAGATGATGTATTTCTGTTGCCGCTATAACAACAAATACTAAAAAATAGAATAAAGTAAATATTTAAGGGGGCTCCCATACAACAAACATGATTTTTTTGCTCGTTTTTAGGGTTCCGTTACCAAAGGGTAAAACGGAACCCTATTACTGAGGCTCCGCTGTCCGTCCGTCCGTCCGTCCGTCCGTCCGTCTGTCACCAGGCTGTATCTCATGAACCGTGATAGTTAGACAGTTGAAATTTTCACAGATGATGTATTTCTGTTGCTAGCGGCAACAAATACAAAAAAATAGAATAAAATAAATATTTAAGGGGGCTCCCATACAACAAACGTGATTTTTTTGCCGTTTTTATCGATAATGGTACGGAACCCTTCGTGTGCGAGTCCGACTCGCACTTGGCCGATTTTTTATAGATAATTGTACGGAACCCTTCGTGTGCGAGTCCGACTCGCACTTGGCCGATTTTTGTTACATGCGCATAGTCACAGTCACACAGGTGATAATGAGTGGACGCAGAAATCTGTTAGGGGGGGTTGCAAGATTAGAAGCAGCTGTTAACTATCCGTTAGCCAGAACTTGTTATCGAGTCGAGTGCATTTATATGTATAATTATTACCTTCTTTCCTACTTCTCCGTACTCAGGTTTAAGGGTCTTAACTTTTTTTTACATTTCAACTAGCTATGTTATATTAGATAAATGTTTATAATATCTGTACATCATATACCGTATTTAAACAACAAATAGTGAAATTGGCTATTCGTAGTGCTGTGATGAAAGCAATCAAGATAAAGTAGGCAACCGTTAGGGGCGAATAAAAGTTAATATACCTTAAAATTATTTTCAATGGTTGACTTAACTAATTAGGGATATCTTCGAGAACAATTTTCTTTTCAGGTATTACATTCTAATACCTACCTACGAATAGACATTGCTCTGCTATAGTTTTGAGTGACGTTTATGTACATTAACTACTGCATATACATAGATAGATTAAATTATTATCCACTAAATAATTTAATCTTATTAAATTATTGTTATTAATCATTCATTCTATTTATCTGTATCTTCGCGCCAAATCCATTGCGGGGTAGAACTGAACGTCACATTGCAACCTCCTTGCAAACCTCTTTTGCTTCTCTAGTATTCCTAGATATAATAACTTCTTTTAATGTTAAATAAAATAAATTACAAAACAAATACGTCGTCTGTATAGCTTAAAAAAACTTACTTTTTACTTTAAACATTCCTTAAAAATACTATATTTCTTTAAATATTACGACGAGAGGTGAACAAGAATACAACCAGTCTGATATAAAGCGATTACTCGATGTGAAGCGGTTAAGATATCGTAAAAATGTTACACACTAACTAGCTCTTTATGTCATAGTAGAATAAACGCTACTATAACATAAAGAGAATTGCTCGCACTATATCCTCCCTTCATCTTCACGTACCTCCATCCCCTTTTAAAAGAAAAACTGCATAGTAGCTCTTTGGTGATCATGATTCGTAGGAATACAACAAACCTCTAGGGAACCCCCGTTACCAACGTTTCCCAAGGTCCTCGCCCCACCTAGCACATCTGATAAATGAGTGGCATACATGCCATAATCTTATTTATTGGTATACGCACATAACGCACGTTATTTCTGATAGGCGGGCATGGTCGCCACGCATCTGATCGCCGACCCATAAGTCACTAGTCACGAACCAGATTACGACTAATTGACGTGAATACGCCCAACGCAGCCTTAATAAGCATTTATAACGATATAACTGTTATTATCAAAAATACTTAACCCATTTATAATGTAGCGTCGGTTATGTTAACGGTGCTGCGTAAAATGTACACAATTATTCTGTTTTAATGTATATTCCATCGAAAAAGGGCAATTTCTTTGTATTGTATTTGCTTTACGCTTTTGTTATTGATTTGCATCATTAGAATATCAGCTGGGCAAAATGACTACTTACTTTTAGGCGAAGTAACTACTTACTCAGGCAGACCTTTTGCTTGTTTCCCATCTTAGTGGTATAACAAAGATCTACAGTAAAGTGTTCTTTTGAATTAATTTTTAATTTAGTTAACATGAGTGGTTGCAGGCGGTTATACTAAGACTCAGACTACTACTTCAACAAATCATATGAGCATTTACCATCAATAACAGCGCACAAATAGGTAGGTACGTCAACCTAAAATAAAAATATATTTTGATACAAATATTTCTCACAAACTTATTTACGTGTAAATTCAGATTTCAAATTTCATGATCTCAAAATAGTTGGACAATTCTGTTTATTTGAACAATATCTGAATTATGAACATTTATCGTAGAATCATTGGTAAAGTACATTCTAGGTATAATGATTGATTTGTATTGTTTTGACTGACATATTTTAAATTCTAGTTTGCTGAAAATATGATAATTTAGGAAAATGAAAAATGAAAAAAAAAAAGAAAAGAAAAAAGAATAAATGAAAAGAGCTATGATAGTGAAAGAAGCGAGTGAAGTGTGTAAGGACCGCGTCTTATGGCGCTCGGTTCTCTCTGCCTACCTCGCAAGGGACCTGGCGTGAAGATATATATATATATGATAATTTAGGAAAAATACTTATGGTTATACTGTTCCGTTTTTCTAATGTGTTCTACTTTAAATCTCTAATTTCTTATAATAAATAAAATATTTCAGATATAAAACTAGTTGGCTATCAACAGTTTATATCTCTAACAAAAACAATAATAAATCACTATATTTTTTTATTGTTTTTATTATATTCGTCATAAAGATCCAGTCCCTAATGACACCATAAACTGATCAGCGTTATAATATTGAGTAAACACTCCGACTGGTTACCACCGCCACCCATGCTGCTTTTAATCGTCGTTCTAACTTCGTATGCTTCAACCCTGTAGGGTAATGTGATTGGGCTGAACTTTTCTTAACCTGCAGATACTTACCCATTGGGCCCCGCTTCTGAAAAAGTATAGGTGGTGATGTGGTATCGTGCAAGCAATGTTATTGCAAGATGATAATGAGTGGTTCATTATCATTTTTGTGATGTTACGCCTCAATGTATTTTGTGGAATAAATAGACATTAAAATTATTTAAATTAGGTGCATAAAACTAAAAACTTTCATCTAATAATTGAGACGTTCATGTGAGGTACAAACATAAAAAAGTTATTTTTAAGCAATACTTCTATTTCAAATACAAGGCACAATTGAAAGTGGGTCTGTGTGTTGAAAATACAACCAGCTTTTTATTCATTGCACGTTTGATTTAGTTTGATATTTTCTTATACAACGTCGAGAGGCATTCAAGCATACGGCCCAAAGGGGTTACTGTAGCCTATGAAAGCTTGCAATGCATTAAGTATCTCTCGTACGATGCCACCTCTGCTGCTAACACAGCGTCTCCTAAGGAGTTTGCTGGTGACCTCCGTCACTGGAACCTCGCTGGAACACCACAATGCTTTAGAGGGTTGTTATTTGTCTGAGGCTTTCTGTGAGGTAAAGGTACTTCCCCAGACGACCTGCTTTGATGCGACCTTCATCTCTTAAAAATTGATATAAAAAAAACCACCTC
Source organism: Pyralis farinalis (assembly GCA_947507595.1). Classification (NCBI taxonomy): domain Eukaryota; kingdom Metazoa; phylum Arthropoda; class Insecta; order Lepidoptera; family Pyralidae; genus Pyralis; species Pyralis farinalis. Next base: position 13,266,604 of record OX382257.1, on the reverse strand, counting down.
TAAAATAACTACAAGGTACTGTTACTGTTCGTACTTTGAAAGAAATGTCATAGAAGTAGGTATTCATGCAATGACATTGAAATTAACAATGTGCTAATTAACCTTTTGAATGAAATGTTTGCACGTCAAAGTGCTCGGCATTAAACACTGAAATGATTATCTTTGTGTCAAGTGGTTTCATATCCGTACGCTAAATAAATAAGAGTACATAGTTTGCATATTTGCAACAAAAATAGGTGCGTGTACTTATGTACGCGCGTGAGAAGTTATACTTCTTTGGCGTCATTAAATGATAATATTTTAAATTACGAGTATATCAATAAATAATACATACGGATAGTTAACCTCAATTATATTGGAGCACTTGAAAAAGTATATAAGCACAATTTTTTTCACTAATATTTACGAATAGTAAATATTATTAATCAAAATATTTAATTTAAATCACTACTGAACATAATTTATTAGCACTTGATTTAAAGTACTTTGTGCGTTTCCGGTACCGATTAGGTACAATCCGGTACGAACGTAGATTCAACCTGTAACTTTTGCGTTACAGTGATGCGCGCGCATTTTAAAATTTCACTCTCATCATTTTTTCATAACGCGCCTAAAGAAGTATAACTTCAATGAAAACACACAAAATCCATCTAGAACCGCAGAGTATTCATCCTTACACATTAGAACCGCAATGACTGCTGACAATCGCGGTCGCGGACAATTATTCTGGACACACTCGTTATACGTTTGATATAAAATGCAAAAGCTCTCTTTATAATTAAGGGCTAAAAACTGTATGTATGTTTTGAATCATAAGCAATTCTCGTAGTAAGTCTTTGCACACAAAGCGTAAGTCATAACCCAGGTGCATCTCGGAAAAAAGGTCCAGTAGGTTACATTTGACTTGAAACTTGTACAGCATAACCTAGCCCCAAGATGAAATTCTTTGAACACCAGATTGACTTTCTCGACAAAGCTATTAGAAAACCTAAAAAAATCCAGACGAATATATCAATCTGATTTGTGGGCATATTCACATTGCCTCAAAACACTATATTCAACTCGGAATCGAGAAGTTATCCGTTAAAATATGTGAATTCTGAATGAAAACTTTTCGAATCCGTTTCAAATATGCCTTTCCGAGGCAATGTCAATACCCCCCACTGTATTGATCAAATTCACACGTGCTCACAAGTGATGCTGAAAGTCAAGAATGTATGTAGAAGTCACGACACCTGAGTAAATATCCGAAACTCATGACATCGTATAGAATGACCGTAAAGTGAAAGTGAATGAGATAGTTGACAGATAGATACACCAATTCAATTAGATAAAATAGAATTTCTGCATCGTTTTGTAACAGTAGACGAAACGTGGATTCACTACCATACACCAAAATTCATTAAACAATCGAAACGTTGCATTACTTCTAGATAACCTGTGCCAACTGGAGCTAAATCTATTTTATCAGTCAATAAAGTGACGGTCACTGAATGTTTAAAACGGTTTCTGATGAACCAGATATATATAGGTATATATATCTGGTTCATCAGAAAAAACTGCATATTGATTATTTACAAAAGGGTAAAATGATTCTCGGCGGCTATTATGTCAACATATTAGTTGGCAAAACGACCGCATTTGACTACGAAGAAAATCCACATGCATATGACAAACGCACGATTGCATGCCTGTGCGATTGCTATGTTGTCACTTCTAGGAGTGAACAACGAATATTTCTTGTTCACTAATGAAAAAAAAAGTGTATGCTTAGGAAGAGTTTCAGCGAATGAAGACATCATGTAAGAAACAATATATACATTTTGAAGAGTTGCTAAAATATAGTTATATTGAAGGTATTCAAATGTTGAAGAAATTTTGTATACCTACAGTACGGTATGAAACATTTATTATGCGTAGCCCAAGTCGCAATTAACCGCTTTATTGACATATAATTCTGAAATAATTAACTATATGTTTACGTCTTTTAAATATAAGCGTGACTAGTAATATTAAGGCCTTATCCTAATGACGTCTGAGAATTTCGTGATCGTTGATACCTAATTATAAGACTCATAGTGCTACATACATCGAACCGTGACGTCAGAACTAGGCCACATGTCCGGCTTACAGCCTTTCGGCACGAATTGTGAAGGCCCACGAAGGCCTACGAAGCCGACGAAAATCCTTTAATTGCTCCGTGCTTACTCTGTGTTACCTCTAGTTTCCATTGCTCGGTTGACAGAGTTCGAATCGACACGCTAAGCAAGTTTCTTCGGCATGCGTGACGTATGTAGATAAATAACAACCTTCCACTAATTGAAATAAAACCAATTATTGTATGTATGCCAACGGTAAATTTAACATAAAAATATTTTATACTTATTAGGAATTTATACTTATTAGGAATATGAAAATATGTACCTAATACATCCAGCATTTTCACAGGCTTTTCCTAATCTATCTATAACTTCACGCCAAATCCCTTGCGGGGTAGGCAGAGAGAACCGAGCGCCACGTCACTCGATCCTTACATATCTCATTCGCTTCTTTAACATTCATTGCTCTTCCTACCGCTTTGTAAAATTCATTCTCCTCTACTGCAATACATTTTTCAAGTAGATTATAGAAATAGAGAGGAAAGAAAAATGGCGCCTATATTGATATAAGAAACTGCAGATAGTTCCTTCTCCTGTTAAAAGTTAACAACTTTTCCTGTTTCAAATTTGTCAAAAAGCATAGTTGCTTTATTAAATTTTTTTCTTTATCACTTGACTACACTTGACATTAGTGGAGTTTTGTAATTAGCAATAAGGTTACACATTTTACAACACATGTATATTAAGCTGTAAGACTCCCGAATAATAAATAAATAAATAATGATAATGTACGTAATTTGAATAATCTAAGAATATGTGACTACGTGTAGGTACATATGTACTCCTACTAAGATATTTTACCGGCCGTTCTAGATAGTGTATGTCTAGAACGGTTCAACCAATTTGAATAATTTGAAACAATGCAAGTTTGATTCTTTGTAAATTTCATAAAATAGTATATATTCAAAAATATTTCAATAAATAACCGATTTCCTTTATCCAGTTCTTTTTGTTATTAAGCATCTTGTTTTCCTATCCTAAAAGTAGTACTTTGATGATCCCATGCAAAGTTGGTGAAGAATTGTTGAAGAACTTATTATTATTGATGGTGAACTATAAAGTTTTTATGAAGCCAATATACTGTCGTCGTGTGGCCGATTCAATAATTTGTTGCCGTCTAAATCTGACAAAAATATCAGTGGAGTCGGTTTTATTTTGTTAAAATTTTATATACTATCTAATGGAATAAGGTTATCTTCTATACTTATAATTTAAAATTCGAATTAAGTTCTCGATATATCTTTACTTACTTATATATCTGTCTGCCAATAACTCTACTCACTCTTGCTCAATACACTTCTAACGTAACTATTTTGTCATTTAAACTTTCCGAATGTCCAATCCATCTCGGCGTACCCTTTTAAATTTTTGGCACTTCATCATCTTTTATTCCACATAATATTTCTGGTATCGTCCTATTTCTTACTCTAGCAATCATTCAAACTCCACCCATACTCCTCAGCGCTCTTATTTCTACTGCGTTCACCCTACTTTCATGCTTCTTCTATCATACCCATGTTTCACTAGTGATCATCAATGTTGGTGATAAGACACCTTAAATGACAGCAACGCGAGTTTTGCTCGATATGTTATCAATGTCAGCACCAAGTACTAAAGTGAAACCGACGTCATTGAATTAATTGACAATAAAGATGAGGAAACGTCGGTTGCACTTTTTTATTAAAATGTTCTTATGAATGTTTAAATTATAACTTATCAGAAATTATCTAAGTAGATATATTTTCAGTAAAAGAAACCATTACATACAACAATATTCAAGTAATCGTATTAAAACATTGAATGTAAATCTTTGAAATCTTTTATATGAACAACATGCATTTGCAAATCCCTGCGCCTGAAGCAATTAGGAGTTATCGAAGAACAGTTGGATTTTTATTATTTACATTATAATCGTTGTTCTATCGGGTTACTGAGAGCATCGTAAACATTTAATTGGTGATAAAGGTATGTAATTGGCTGCCACTATCGGCCACTAATGAAACAGAATTACTGTCGGTGTAACGATCTATGCGGTATGTGTAGGAATAACTAATGTTTTATAAGTAATCAAGCTAAAGAATTCATTCTAATTAAAATTAATATGCACGAGAATCATTCATCATGGAATCAAAAAGTAGGATATGTAGTCATTAGTCCTTGGCAAACGAATATTGTTATATCTATATATATAAAAATAAATGTTTGCCTGTATGTTCTCTATGGACTCAAAAACGGCCGGGCAGATTTTGATGAAATTTTCAATAAATATTCAGGTTAGCCCAGCAGGTGATCCTGTGAAGTTTGGTAACGATTGGATCACCCGTGCGAAGCTGGGTCGAGTAGCTAGTACCAGATAAAAAGATCTGACATATAGGACCAAAAACAGAAAGCGCGGTACCTACATAAAGTCATCTTACACGTACCACAATTATTTATCTATTAACCTATTACGACCAAGCCGATCGTATTATTGTTATACCACGATCAATTAGCATGTCATAGACAATATCAGAAATCCTAGAACCGGTGAGCGGAAAAAGAGACGGAAAAAGTAATGGGAGAACAGTTGACAGGACAGTCAAATAGTACTCGGTTCTCTTACCCTGCAAGGGGCTTAGCTTACAAATTTATGTAATATTTATAACATTATATCAATTACAAAACTTTTCCTGTGATACTCTTTTTATACCACTAAAGTGGCAATCAAGTATACAGCCTGCCTGATGGTAAACAGTCACCGTAGCCTATTATGGCGTAGCGTAGCATAGTATGGACATTCGCAACACCAAAGGTGTCACTCATCATATATTTTTGTACAATAGGTTTTTACATGTTAACATGTATAGGTAATGAATATTGTTATTTTCCAGTATCTAAATATAAAGCATCTTTTTATATGTTTATTCGCAAACGTGTTTTTCCACACTCCCAGCAATTGACAGGTGCAATGCGTTTTCTACCACTAACGGCGGTCAACAGATTTTAACAGGCAACTACATAGAACGACGAAATAAAACATTACCAATTTTACGCAACCATAATGAGATTATTTGATGAATTCATTATCATATAACTACAAATTATGTACTCCGGTAGTAAGATTTACCATCAAGGACATCATACTGAGAATCTTAGATGTCGAATACATTTTTTAATTTTTTCGATCTCTTGAAGTTTCATCGATTCTCTTTCTAAGAGAGATATAGGACGCATCAAAGCAGCCTGATGGGGGTACCTCCGCCTCACAGAAATACCTCCACCGAGTAACAACTTCGAGGTATATTCCTGCGAGTGAGTGAGGTTAACCAATGTTCTCAGGAACCAGTAAGTTCCTGAGGAGTTGTATTGCAACCGTTTATAGGTCACAAGGACTACTTTATGGTGGGCAGTATGCTTGTATCTCTCTCGACGCTGTCTGAAAAAAGCTAGGTCGTCAAGGAAATCCCAAATGCTAGTCGTTTAAAAACTAAATCTATACAGCAGTAACCACTAACCTATTATAGCTACCGAAATATGCTTATCTTTTAAGAATTACAGACGTTAGAGTCAAATTTAATAAGCCAATAAAAATAAAACAATACACAATAACCCTGATACGAGGTACGTGCCAAACTTATAAACATAACCATGTTATGTCTCCGAATATCACATATTATTATATATCAGAGTCAAATAGAGTAAGAGCTAAGTGCCACCAATCGTACGTAGTTTTTAGCAAAGCAAAAATTTCCCGTATAAATATTGTTTTACCTTGAAAACGTGGCTCTTTTGCAGAAAGCAGGCACAGCTAAGTGCACTTCAAAATTGATACTTTGACCTATGTACCGTTTTTATATCGTGCATAACAAGAGTTAAATTACATTTCGAATGTCAAGTATAATCAGTTGTACCAAAATGCAGAAACAAATATGTTGCCTGGGTTTAGCATTTTTATGTAACAGATATACTTATATATTTTTGAAATGGTGGAACCTAATAAAATGTTAACTTCATAGTAGCAAGTCTAAATATTGAAGTAAGATTTTTATGTACCTACGGAACTTTTACAGTGCCTAGGGGAATATTTGACACTTGTATTGGTCTGCATAACATACATCGTTATAAAACTTATACATATATACAAATCAGTTGCCATATTTTAATTTGTTCCCTCAGAAAAGGTCTTATTTTCAAGGTAGCAAGTGTATGCTGAAAATTGCAGCTTCGTTAAAATTAAGTAGGCTTGATGACTTTTAGCTCTTGGTCCATCAGATGTAATCTCAAATTGTCGATGAATTTGACAATAACAGTGTATTGTTTCAAAAGTGAGGATCGTAGAAAACACAATAGATTACTATTATAGAGTACTAAATGTATAAATCAATTTAAATGATACGTAGAATTACAAACACTGCTTTCCGAGTACTATTAAGTTCTTATGACTTTCCGTTTAGGGTATTAATTGATGTCGAACCAAAAAACAATCTGAATGTCATCAACAAGACATTGTAAAATTAAAGAAAAACTGTAATCAAATTTATTGAAGTCGACGAGAGTAATGCAACGACGTAAAAAGGCTTACCTACGTAAAGTCAACTGTAATGAAGTTACGTTCGCATTTTATTTAAAAGATTCAGATTAAGTTCGCTGTGAGTACAAAGAAATAATTGCTTTAACCGCAATACTGCAATAAACTTCATTGTGCATTGCCAGTTTGCTTGTAGCCACTGTTAATCCTAGGAGATACAAAGGCGGGCATGATAGGTCCTTTATAAAAAGAGCCGAGAAAAAGGAAAATGAGTATATGCTTTATACCGTAGCAGCGTCGACACGAGATAAGGAGGAAAACGGAACGTGAAACAGGATAGACGTATGTGTGAGTGTGATAAGGGAATGATAGAAAGGAGGGTCTGACAAAAGAAAGTGCTACGTCTAGCTTTTTCTTTATTTTTGTGATACGAGATAGAAATGAATTTTTGCCAACAGAAATATTATGTTTTTTGGTGTGCCATGACAAATTGAAAAATTAACGCTTTTAGCCTAGCCTCGGTATTTGGCGATTTTTTTTCATCAATTCTAATAGTAGTGGCTTTGTGAATGTCGTTGTTTACAAAAGAAGTATAGGTAAATGTAATATTTCTGTAAACGTATCAACGATATATTTGGATAATACGCGTATGCAAGTATGTTACGGATCATGTTTGTATACCCTATCACGACTAATTCCTCAAACTTATAGTACGGGATTCTTCTTTAGGGTAATCCCGTGGACATAAACAGAGTTTTTATATCTCAAAAATAGTGCGTACGGGCGATATGTGATGTACTGCCATTAACATCAAGTGCACTGCTGTTTCGTAAGCGTAAATATAAGTATATTATCTTTTTTTTATACTACGTCGGGAGTCATACAAGTATACGGCCACCTGATGTAAAGCGGGTACCGTAGCCTATTAACGGTTGCGATATATTAAGTATCACTCGCACGATGCCTCCTCTGCTCCTTATACAGCAACTCCTTGGGAGCTTACTACCTCTCTTAAAACATCCAGACTAAGACAAAAAGACATGCTCATGCACACAAATATTTACCTTGTGTGTGAATCGAACCCACGAGCGTTGGTGTCAAAGTCGCGTCATTCACGACTGAGCCACCGTGCTCGTCCAAACTGATGCAGGCATAGGGTAGCCTGTGAACGCTAACAATATAAGAAATAATGCTAGCACATTAGCACTCCCGCTGCTAACACAGCTGTACCTGTTTTCTGTGAGGTTATAGTTACTTCCCCTTTGGGCTGCTTTAATGTGCACTCTCTTAAAAATAGTATTTCTGTCACTCACGCGCTCGGTTCTCTCTGCCTACCCCGCAAGGGACCTGGCGTGAATACATACATACACTTGTCTGACTTGACATATCTACCGGTGGATAAAAATCATATAATATTAATTAGGATTATAATTATTTGTTGACAAAAATAAGTATTTTAATTAAAAAAATAGGATAATGTTTGTAACTGGTATATCTCAGAAATTATCAAAAATCTTTAACATAAAAGAGCATCCCCTCCTATCTATTACATTAATTATTATCTCCAAAGTATATAGAGGAAAAATTCGTTAATAATTACAGATAATGACGGATTATGTGTTTCTATATTAGGTTATTTTATTATATAAGCACATTTTTTTTATAAATCACGGTGTATAAATAATTTTGTTGATGAAGATTTTTCTCTAATATGGTCAATCAATCAAGTCAATCAAATTTGTATTTTAAATATAATCTTTAGGTATACAGAATATCTGTAGGCGAATATAGTTATAGATATATAGATCTCATCCTAGAGAGCTATTAGGTACAATTCTATCTTAGTTTTGAACGAATCTTTTTCGGAGCATAATAGTATACAGATACATACAGTAAACTTGAAAACCATTAACTATCATCGTTCGATTTGGTCCACAGTCCACTATCAATAAAGTCTTTGTCAGGTTGATAGATGGCATCACGGCCACCGTCGAGTCGCTCCCATTGTCGGAGTGAGGGATTGATGTCCAGATGAGATTCGTTATTATTCTCTCAGATATCTGATACTGCGATTGATAGACGTCTGTGATTATTACATTATGTTCCGCTAAACGATTTTTATAGTACATTTAGAGGCAAACAAAACTACCGCTCATCGGATGTAATACAGCCTATAAATGCAACAAGAAATATTACTCGCGCCCAGTGCTAATGTAGTAACTCTGCATTGGCTTTATAATTCACATTACACTAATAAGCGTATAAGTGATTTTGTCCTTTCAGAACTCATTGTTAGTTTATAAAAAAAAAGTTCCTAATGGAAAATAATACACTGTTGTAAGCAGAGTACGTACGAATATAATACTTCAATATATAATCGATAGTTTCAACACGACAACCATTGTGGAAGACAATAGAATATCGTTTTTAATCAATATTCGAACATATGTCAATTACAAATAAACATTATATGACAGTGTACATGTAATAGATTACTTACGTACATATAAAACCTCCATTAGTTCCCAATAGAGCTACCATATTATTTGTAGTATGTGAGGATGAACTGGGTACCAATGGCTAGCGGTACGATTATAGAAGGAAGCAATAAACCAACTATCGTATGTATTACTGACATTAAAGATAAAATAAATAAATTAAACTTGACTCATCTATCAGATTTAAGTCAATATTTGAAATAAAATTTATATAATAATGGGCAGCTTATATAGTGAATACCAATATCGTATTATCTCCATATAGGTATACCGTCTATTGCTCTTTATTATTTAGGCTATTATCTGCAGGCTAAATATCTCTAGCCAAATTCATTTCCGCGCACGACAGGCACACTGGTTACTAATTTGTAAAAACAATGTACATGTAGGTACAGCTTCCCAGAGAATATTGTAATCGAATTTTGAATAATTTTTCATCGGCAACTTTTCTTACTGGCCAAATCTAAAAAACTGAAACTTTTAGAAATAACCTACATGTTATTAATTGAAAGGAGTTACATGAACTGACCGTATTTCAGTAGTACCGTATATTACATTAATTTTATAGCGTCGGTATAAGTAACTTAACAAAATTGAAATTTATTTTTTATTTAGCGGGAGAATCGGTGTAATTGACAGTGAAAAGTAGTGTAGAACAGAGCTACCCAAAGCAGGACTTATATTTGTGGTGTTCTTGATCCAAATGGTCTACCATAAATACGAACATTTTTCTTTTACAAAATTATTTTAGAAGAGCATTATTTTTGTTTTTACGGAATCCCGAATAAGTGAATCATTTGAATTACTCAATTGAATTTAAATTTACAAGGCAAAAAATTCAACATAGCCAACTTCTATTTTTAAGCGATTCAATTTAGAAGCAAACTATAAATATTTAGGTGTTCGAGCCTAAAGGCTTGATCCACCTTAAAAATTTGGTGGATCAAGCCGAACGGCTGAAACCTAAATAAGCGTTTTCTACCCTTCGGGGGGAAAACGCTACTATTTAGGTGTTCGAGCCTAAAGGCTTGATCCACCTTGAGATTACACCTTTGCATTTCGTTCACTTTAGTTCATTTCGCGCTCCTAATGTGCGCTCTGAAGCGCGTCACAAACTCGTGACGTCACTTGGAGACCGACTGACTTCACTTCGTTGCTCACTCGTTCAGCGCAGGCGGCCATTTTCTTCAGTACGCTTTTGTATTTCGACGCGAGCAAACGTCAAAATAAAAGAAGACGAAAGAAATTGTCAATATAAAACATTATATATCCAGGAAAAATAATTAAGGTAAGCTACATCCATCAGTTTCGTCGTATGAAAATACCTCATCGCTCCAGACGACCACATGACGCGTCCGAGTACCGTCATGCTACAGACGCGTTCTTTACCGTCTATCAATGAGCCCCATGTGCTCAAACAGGTTTCGACCTGTTCGTGTCGTATCACAATACGACATACGACTTACAATGCGATGAACGTGTCACGATGCGACATGCGCTTCACAATACGTCAGTCGAATGAGGTCATTACAATCGCATCACAATACGACAGTCGTATCACAATACGACAAGCCTCTTTAATTATCAAAGTATCTTCATCTCTATCTAATTCTATTTCCAGACTATGGAACTTGCAACAGGAGTCACGAACTTCGGCGACCTTACAAAATTTCCGCCTTCAGACAACAAAGAGGCGTACGCCGCCATTATAGACGTAATAGATCGAAACTTCCCAAGCGACTGGCGATCATGGGTCATAAATGTTTACTCATATAGAGAATTATTTGGGGACACTATATCTCCTAACATCGAGAAAAAGCTACGATTTGCCTTGCCAACAGTAGAACTAGCGCGAGCCTTCAACCCAAAGGCAGAAAATCTACCTGAAAGAGTATATAGAGACATTAAAAGACACTTGCTCAACTGGCCTTTAGGTCGCGCTCTCATATACTCACCACACAACATTGCTGAAAAAACCCATGAAAACTCTTATGATGCCTTCATGAACTCGGTAAAGCATATCCGAAGAACCATTATCTCTCGACAAGAGGCCTCCGAACAATTAGGAGGAACGACTCAGAAAGAAATCTCGGCTGAGACCCCGTTGCTTTCGCCATGCTCTAGCTCTAATGCTCGAAAACGCAGGTCAAATAGCCCATCCAACAGTCATAGCGAAGGCAAACGTATTCGCCAACAAGATAACAACGACCTAATGATGCTTTTACTACAACAACAACAGGACATGTTTCACAAAATCCTGGAAGTATCGAAAAATCAAACAGAAAGTATTAATAGGCAAACAGAATCCATGAAACGAATCGAATATCAACTGGAAGAAAAATCAGTAACAGCTACTGAAAATAAAGAGTCGCTAAATACATCATTCGCTGACAGTACTCACGAAGGCGACCCACCTGAAACCAACATTGCATCAGAAAACAATGTATGGACCCAACTCTACAACACCTGTACCAATACGGACGGAGAAGAAGAGGTCTTGCGAAGCCAAATAGTGCAGGCTCAAAAGAAACTACTTGACCTCACAAACAAACACACTAGTAACATAGTAGACTTTAGCCCTTCCATAACGGAAGCAGAGTCTAAAATATCCCGAGCCGACCCAGACCTTGCCAAACAAGGTGCCAACTGCCAACGACTTAACAGTGATGCCTGGAAAAACATACGTTATTCCGAAGTTCAGAAATCTTTTTTAGCCTCACCAGTTTTCTCACCTCTAAAAGTCAACAACCAACTGGCTTTAGCTACTCCTCTGTGGCAGAGCGTATCTCTATGGGAAAAATTTGATGGAGCCCTAGGTGCCATCTCTCACGGCCTTCTACAACAGAGGAAAGCCTTCCAGGAATGCTGCTCAAACTTAAGCGGGGAAATAAGAGATCAAATTAATAAATCTCTATTAGGTGAAGACTCTAAATTTAAAAAGATTAGCGACTCGCTCCTACAATATACATGCGGTAGACGTGCCGAAGTCATTCAAAATAGAAGAGGACTATACAAGGCTCCTAATAAAGTGCTAAACGAAACTCTTCACAATATCCCACCGTCTGAAACACATTTATTCTCAGAATCCATGCTTTCAGAAATTATCAAGGACCAAGGTGGAATACATAAAATTTTGCCACCAAAGATAACAAGACCAAACAAGCCTAAACCATTTGTACACACTAACAGAACCAACATAATATCATATACACAAAAACCGAGAGAGAAAGAGCCCTTTCGTTACAAACGGGACGTCAGACGACAACCTAAAAACAATAAGCCACAAGCTCCAACCAAAAACAGAAATGCTCCGGGAAAACGTGGACCAACGAGATTCTGACTTCAAAGCGGGACAACTGAAAGAGAAGCTCTATCAATGGGAAAAATTAAACGCACCAAACACAATCCTTTCAGTCATCTCCAAGTACAGAATACCATTCACAACAAAACCCCCCCTATCAAATATAACTGCAGCCAAATTAAAATATTCAACCCAGAAAGAATCAATAACAATGTCCAAACATATAGAAGAACTCTTAAAGTCAAAGGTAATAAAGAAATCGAACATCAGCAGAGGGTTCATATCGCCAATGTTTCTAAAAAAGAAGTCGAATGGCTCTCATCGACTCATATTCAACCTGAAACATTTAAATCAGTTCGTTGCAACTCCAAGATTCCATCTATTGAACATTTACAATATCCCAAAATTCATAAAGATGCAGGATTATATGATAAAAATAGATCTCAAACAGGCTTATTATCATATACCAATATCTCGGGAACATCAGAAATTCCTTATGTTCGCTCACAACAACCAAGCTATGCACATGACATGTCTCCCCTTCGGCCTAGCCAGTGCACCATCAATTTTTGCAAAGATCTCAAGCTGGATAGCAAACACAATAAGACAAAAAGGTATACGAATCATAGTATACCTCGACGACTTCCTAATATTGAACAAGAACCCCATACTCTTAGAAAGGGAAGGAAAATACGTCACAAATCTTTTGGAATCTCTAGGTTGGTGCATAAACTATCAGAAGTCCGCTCTAATTCCAACAAAGAAAATGGAATATCTAGGAGTCATCTGGAACACATCGAACAACAGAAAATATTTATCAGAGGACAAAATCCAAAACTATTCGCTAACCATTCAAAAATACCTAAAAAGAAGATCTTGGACTTGGCAACAAGCAAAAGTTCTTCTCGGGAAACTAAGCTTTGCAGCGGAAGTAATCCCACTCGGAAGACTACACTCAAGGAAAGTTCAGAAGGCAGCAAGAGCCCTACCAGATTCAGATCGTCAGAGAAAGTTTCCCATTCCACTCGAAGCCATTCAAGACTTAGAATGGTGGTTGAAAAACATTCAAAAGTCCAGTCCAATCCAGCACGAAAATGCCTCGATATTCATAACAACCGATGCTGCAGACAGTGGTTGGGGTGCAATAATCAACGGAACGAAGCTCAAGGGTCCTTGGAACTCGAAACAAATATCATGGCACAGCAACCTGAAAGAACTTTGGACACTATACAAGGTCCTCTTAATAAAAGGCCACCATCTAAAAAACAAATCAATTATCTTTCAATCAGACAACAAGACCACCATATCTTATATAAACAAACAAGGTGGAACGAAATCTGTCAACTTACAAAACATTGCGTACAAAATCCTCTGCTTAGCAAAGAAATACAGCATACACATCAAGGCGAGATATATACCGGGAAAATTCAACAACATTGCAGACAGTTTGTCAAGAAACCAATTACTTCCGGAATGGCATCTGAAACAACAGATTACAAAACAAATATTTCAACACTTCGGCAAACCCCAAATAGATCTCTTTGCCTCAAAAAGATCGGCCGTAGTCCACCCATACGTATCCGAAGATATCAAGGACACCAAGAGTCTATTTACAGACGCCTTCAGCAGGGAGTGGCACTTCAACTTAGGGTGGATTTTTCCCCCTCCGACACTGATTCCCAGAGTTCTTCATCATCTAGAACGCAGCAGCGGTCAATACCTTCTAGTAACACCACACTGGGACCACGCTCACTGGCGATCGGAGGTCAAGAGCAGAGCCCTGACTTCACCGTTAATAGTCCCAGACATTCACAAACACTTAATAGACCTGAGAACAAACCGGCAGCCATCAAAGATAAACAGTATCACCTTGGAGGTATGGAAAATACAGGCTGGTCCGACCCCTTGCGCAACTGGTCTGCCCAACAAAAACAGCTAATTGAAGGATCATGGCGAAAATCTACCCTCAAAACATACCTTCCGGCCTGGAAGAGATGGTGCGAATGGGCGTCAATACACGGTGTTTCTTTAAAAGAACCAAAACCAGTGGAATTGGCACAGTTTCTAGGATATCTACACTTAGATCTCAAACTAGCGGCATCTACTATAGCCGTTCACAAATCTGTGGTATGCACATTCTCTAATCCAGACTTAGGAGACACGCTAAGCTCTCACCCTGTAGTCAAACGTATCCTCAGAGGGATATGGTCCAAACGACCACAAATACCTCGCCCTCCTATATGGCATGTTGATGACCTACTTCTATGGATAGAAACTCAAACTATAAATAAACGCAGCTTATTTCACGTAGCCAGACATGTGGCCATAATGCTCTTATTATCATCAGGTCGAAGAGTCCATGATCTGACACTACTTGACATTTCAGAGAGCCACTTTGAAGAAAATAATGACTCAATAACATTATGGCCGAAATTCGGAAGTAAAACTGATACAACCTCATACAAACAATCGGGTTGGGAGATTCGGAAAAACGAGAAGGAAATCTTTAACTTAGTGTACTGGTTAAAAATTCTAATAGAGTGCTCGGAACAAAGGAGATATAACAAAAAGGAACTAACAAGCCTATTTATTACTACTAGAGGTTCTGCTAGACCCGCATCACGAGCTGTTATCAGCGGATGGTTGAGGACCTTATTTCGGGATGCCAATATAAACGCATCACCAGGCAGTTGCAGAGCTGCAGTTGCATCGAATAACTGGACCAAAAAACATATGAACCTAGAAGAGGTACTGAAAAGGGGCAATTGGCGCCAAAGCAAAACATTTCTCAAACACTACCTAAAAGAAATTCAATCCAAAACACCTAACTCTAATCAAGATATCTCCGATTATTTCAAGCCTGTCGCAAATTAGTCAAAACTTACATGCTTAAGTTCAATCATTTAATGAATGTGATTAGCTACTTTGACTTAAATCTTATATTAAAATTATTATATTACAATAACTCTTCTTTCACTACTATAAAAATCACAGTACGCTCGTTCAGCGCCGGCAGATAACAAACACGTCTCAAGGTGGATCAAGCCTTTAGGCTCGAACACCTAAATAGTAGCGTTTTCCCCCCGAAGGGTAGAAAACGCTTATTTAGGTTTCAGCCGTTCGGCTTGATCCACCAAATTTTTAACACCTAGCCGGCACAAAAATCATGTACTGAAGAAAATGGCCGCCTGCGCTGAACGAGTGAGCAACGAAGTGAAGTCAGTCGGTCTCCAAGTGACGTCACGAGTTTGTGACGCGCTTCAGAGCGCACATTAGGAGCGCGAAATGAACTAAAGTGAACGAAATGCAAAGGTGTAATCTCAAGGTGGATCAAGCCTTTAGGCTCGAACACCTAAATAGTAGCGTTTTCCCCCCGAAGGGTAGAAAACGCTTATTTAGGTTTCAGCCGTTCGGCTTGATCCACCAAATTTTTAAGGTGGATCAAGCCGAACGGCTGAAACCTAAATAAGCGTTTTCTACCCTTCGGGGGGAAAACGCTACTATTTTAAAATATCTTTGACCAAAACGATTTTTTTCCGAGTTGCATAACATTTCATAGAGATGGAAAATTTTGAAGGATGCAACTTTTTTGACCACTTGAAGAACATTAATGAGATAATTGTTGAATGTGAGCAGCGTTTCTCAGATTTTACAGAATTAGAGAGTGATATATTACTTTTCTATTTTGTATTGCAATTGAAAGCGTAAACACTACTAGCAGACTTTTACAAGAACTTTTACAAGAAGAATAATTTGACAATCATATCTTAGTAAAAGTGATGAAAAAATTCATTTCACAAAATCTAAATACTCCTTCCTGACGGATAAGTCACATATGCACTCCGTCTAGAAACAAGTAATATTTATGTCGATATTGATAGAATTGGAAAAGGTAAATTAGCGAAATCCTTATAAAATTAAGAACTTAAACATAAAATTGATTATTTTTGTTTGCCTTCAAAATAAATTTGTTTCTGCGGCCCTCCAATCTTTACTCTGTATTCGCTCGAGATCGTGACTGGCGTGGACAACCCTTGTGAAGAGTACTACTTTTCTGACTGTAGGAACGATGTTAACATAGTTATAAATATGGCTCTGACGATACTTATTAAGTTTCTGAAAATATAATGCTTCTGCTGATCATCGTCATTTTTTGAGATGAATGGTTATTACGCAAAACATTTATTATCGAACAGATATTACACGATTAGCGGTTTGAAAAGTAATAGTTACACTAAAACTAGCCTATTAACCGACTAGTCTCTGTTCGAATCCTATTGTGAGCATGTATTACAAAATTCGTGTTTTTCTAATTTGTGTATACATATATGTAATTGCCTCAGCGGTGGAGGAACATCGTGAGGAAACCCGCAAGTACAAGTTGCCATACTTGACCTGTAACCTAACCTAAGAAAGGTCTGGTTTTTCCACTGGGTTATGGAGGTATGACGGCGTCGCTCCATGTCAAAATCAGTATGATTCGTAGTTTTGCGTAGGTAGCTAAGACCACCAATCCTAATTGATTAGGAAACGTGTTAATGCTAGGAAAAAGAAGAAGAAGTTAAAACACTAGAGGAACTATAAGTTTTCGGCACATTCGTATAGCTCAGTATAGTTACAGTTACCTTGAGTAGGCTGAATGCTGAATTTTAGTTATAGGCAGTACTATAAAATCGGAAAATGTGAGAGTAATTCATTCTTGTAGTGTACTTTCTAAACAAATAATCTCTGAGCACTAAAACATACATATGAAAAAAAAAATTAAGATCTATATATAGATTACATAAATGACACAAGACAAATAATAAACACGTAATAAAAAAATCAGCCATAAATTTAGAAGATCGAACAAGACATCATGAAGTAAAACTGATTGATCACAGCAACCGGCCAAGCTTTGTAATAAGGTTCGTGTCTCGACGCTATTATCATAATAACGGCGGCGCGACGCTCGGAAACCAGATAGCATCGAATCGCGCGCACTGGACAATAACCCTTACCAACATTCATTTATAATAATTAGCATAAAACAGTACTATTATTCATTGTGATATTTTTTCCTGTGGTGCCGTACCGCGCGTATCTATAGTAGAGGTTCGCGGGCGAAGACGTAATTTGCTATGAATATTATCTGAATTAGAAATAATAACTTACTTCAATTTTGTTTCCGTGTTCGTTTCGTGTGAGTGGGCAGAGTGATAAGCGCTCAACTATATGTTATCGCTGAGTAAATTGCTGTATTTTAGTTATTTTTTTATTTTGTACCTTAAAACACATAAACAATCTGGCTATTCTGTACAAATGCCGCATTTAAATTGAATGTAACTACTAATAACTATAAATGTCTAGGTACTTTGTAAAGCTGCTTCTATTTATACAGCATCGGAAGGCATACAAGCACTTAATGTAAACTACTTACGATACAGGAACTCTCGCTCGAATATTGCCATCCCTGCTGCTAATACAGCGACTCCTCAGGAGCTTAGTGGTTAATTCACTCTCTCGCAGTATCGCGGTTTTTTGTGAGGTGGGGGTACTTCCCCGGTCGAGCTGTGACCTCTTTACTTAATGACTGTCATCTATGGAAAACAGCCAAGACCGACGATTCAACGTGCACTCCGATGCACATAGAAACTCGAGACGACTAAACATCTACACACAGGCTGCGGTCTCCGTTGCCTAACTTGCGTGATCAATTAAACTGAGACGCGCGTCAACGTATCGAGCTCCCTAAAATCCTTACCGTAACCTATTTTGTTCTTGCAATGCAAGAAACACCACTTGAGCGTTAACGCCCCGGATATCATCACCTCTTTAGAAGCCATACAGAGTACCTAAAGGTCTCCCTCTTCTGTAAGACTGTAATTAGCAGTAATGGAAAAGTATGTGACCGTGTAATGATGATTGCGATACAAAATGATGGTGAGCATGCCAAAATTCTACTTATTATTATGCTTCTATGTTGAATATGATAGTCTGGATAAGAGCAGTGTAAAAACTCCATACACATGCCCTAAATCAATGCACACCTCTCTGTGTGTCTATGGGTTGTGGAGATCTGACTGTAGTCGTTCCATGTTAAAATCAGTGTCTTTGCTAAATCTTTAGGCTTAGGTAGCGGACCCCGCCAATTCTAAGGGATTAGAAAAATGGGATAAAACTAAGAAATCCGATGGAATGCTTTGGGAAGCACAGGGGGGATTTCGAAGCGGCAGAGGATGTACGGATCAAGTTTTTTCGCTCCGCAATATCGTGGAAAAGCATCTGGCTATGGACCAGAAGGTTTTCTGCGGTTTTGTGGACCTTGAAAAAGCATTTGATAGGGTCGTGCGAAAGAATCTCTGGAACATCTTGCCCAGATATGGAATTGACGGTGACCTTCTACGTGCTGTGCAATCCACCTATGAGGATTGCACAGCATGTGTGAGAGTGAACGGCAGCTTATCACCCTGGTTTGATACCAATATTGGTGTCAGGCAGGGATGCGTGCTGTCGGCTCGGCTATTCATCCTGTATCTGGACAGTTGTCTTCAGAGAATGAGAAATATGAATGTGGGAATGCGAATGCGTGGCTCAGTGGTTATCTGCCTGCTTTATGCAGATGACGCAGTATTAATAGCAGAATCATCATCCGAACTGCAAACACTAGTCACAACAATGAAAGACGATTGTATGAAGAAAGGCTTACAATTGAATGCGAAGAAAACCAAAATAATGGTATTTGAAAGAGAGACAACCAGAACGAACACTAGGATTACGGTTGATGATGTAGTGTTGGAGCAAGTGGAAGAGTTTGTATATCTTGGAAGCGCTTTTAGAAGCGATGGAAGGTACACCGCTGATGTGGAGAGACGAGTGAGTGCAGGGAATAGCGTGAATGGAGCGTTGGGTAAACTGTTTGGCAGCCGAAATCTAAGCCAGAAGGCACAGCGCGGTGTTAATCCCAACGCTAACTTATGGAAGTGAGAGCTGGGTATGGCAGAGAGAGCATGAAAGTAGAATAAATGCGGTCGAGATGCGAGCACTGCGAAAAATTTGTGGCATAACGCTTGCTGACCGCGTTCGAAATGATGACGTACGAAAGAGAGTTGGTCTGAAAGAGAGTGTCGGTGTTAAGATAAGAAAGGGCATGCTCCGTTGGTTCGGACATGTAGAAAGAATGCAAGATGAAAGAATGACGAAACAGATATACAATGCGAAAGTGGAAGGATGTAGGAGCCGAGGAAGACCAAGACTAACCTACCATGACCAAATTGGTCGTGTTTTATCAGAAGGTGATGTCAGGAGCCTTAGAAACCGGCGAGCGTGCATGAAAAGAGCTATGAATGTGAAAGAAGCGAGTGAAGTGTGCAAGGACCGCGTCTTATGGCGCTCGGTTCTCTCTGCCTACCCCGCAAGGGACCTGGCGTGAAGATATACATACATACAAACTAAGAAATCTAAAACCTTGTAACTTCAGGAATTGAAATCTACATTATAGAAAAGGGGTATTTTTTTTTGGATGGACGACAGGAGACCGCACTGTTTAATAACATTTAAGCGAACTTTACTTTTAAATTAAGTATATATGATTTCATTTAAAAATAAATATATTGTAAAATTGATTTTAACATGCTAAAATCCAACTTTTCTTAGGTCTTTTGGGTTAGGTATATTAGGGGTTAAAGTATGAAATTGCCGATTTGTACTGAAAAATTAAAACTCGTTTTTTTCTAAGATGTAACATATTTATTTAATGTATATCTTCACGCCAGGTCCCTTGCGGGGTAGGCAGAGAGAACCGAGCGCCATAAGGCACGGTCCTTACACACTTCACTCGCTTCTTTCACATTCATAGCCCTTTTCATGCACGCTCGCCGGTTCCTAAGGCTCCTGGCATCACCGTCTGATAAAACACGACCAATTTGCTCATGCTAGGTTAGTCTTGGTCTTCCTCAGCTCCTACATCCTTCCACTTTCGCATTGTATATCTGTTTCGTCATTCTTTCATCTTGCATTCTTTCTGCATATCCGAACTAACGGAGCATGCCCTTTCTTATCTTAACATATTTATTTAATCAAAATATTTACCCTCATTATCATTGCTGCCATCTAATCGGAAGTTTATTTACGCCTTTGCGATAGCACTCTGGGGATCTAGATTCGCCAAACTGTGTGAAAGCATTTTGTACCGCCTCCAAAGGAAGAAAATTTGTTACCTCGTAGAAAATTGTCCAAATCACGAAAAAAATAGTAGTCAGTTGGGGCAAGATCTGGCGAGTACGGAGGATGACGTATGGTTTGTAACTGCAGCTTCTGTAGAGTTACAACGGTTTCTCGTGCAGTGTGAGGTCTTGCGTTATCATGGAGCAATAATAGCGACGATCGATTCACGAGTCGGGGTTGTTTCACTGCCAGTTTCGCCATCATTATTCGAAGAGTTGGCACAGTAAACATCTGCTATTTTTGCTAGACCAGACTTGAGAAAACTATAGTGAATAACACCATGAAGAGACCACAGTTATCATTACCTTTTTATTAGTAAGCTTTGCTTTAGGGCACTGTTGCGGCGTTAGACATAGGGTCAGCCATTGCATTGGTCACTTACGGTTATCGTAAAGAATCCACTTTTCGTCACATATCAAATTCTGCAGATCAGTTCACCCGTTCAGATCAAGAGGCACCCATTTTTCATATTTTGTTATCTTATTGATTTCATGCAAATGAGTGAATATTCTCAATTATTACTATTCTCTCTTATCAAATGTTGCTCGTTTTTAAAAGAAAAACCTCATAGGTATATAGAAAAAAGTTTCACTCACACAGCAAATTTCACACCATGAAGGTTTAATGTCAATTCAAAATCTATTACTAAAAAATGGCAATTTCCTACTTTAAACCCCTATTATAATTTCTTAGATTTATAATTATCGCTTGCTCAGCGGTGAAGAAAAACATCGTGAGGAAACCCGCACGTCCGAGTAATTATATTTCGAAAGACGTATGGACCTAACTTAATAAAGGTCTGGTTTTCTCTCTAGGTCTCATGGCAGTTGCTCCATGTAATAATCATTATGGAACGAACGGATTACTTGGGTAGCGGACTCCGCCCATTCTAATGGATTAGGAAATGGGATAACGGTAAGAAGAAGAAGAAGGCAATGACAACTAACGTACCAGACCCACACTCGGAACAAATGTTATGTAAATCAACTAACATCAAAATTGTATGACCTTGACGTACTTATTATAAGTAGTCACGTATAAAAAGGATCATGAAAGCACATAGTCAATTACCGTTGATTACTTCCTGGCATTTTGTTTATTGGTATCGATACTCGTTCGTACGCCAAAGGTCAAATGTCATGTACTAAGCAATAAAGAGAAAGGCAAGGAGGAAAACTGACGATAATAGGACTCCAGTTGCCGACGGGTGTTTAGGCATCTTCATAATCAGCATTTCAAGGGGATAAGTAACAATAATAAATAAAAACCTTATTTACGTATCCAGGATACAACCACACCCCGTTTTTTATGTAATACGAGTATTTTCAGTTAATTAATAATAAATACTGGATTTGATTGAGCGGTCGAGTGGTTAGCAAATGTTACCTTAACGTCTGGGGTTATGGTTACGGTTCCCACACAAGATAACCATTTGTGTACATGAACATATCTACTTGTCTTAATACATTATAAGTAGGTATATATACTTATAATATATAGAATAGTCAGACACTCAGACTCAGAAATCAAACTCTTTACACAAAAAAAAATATTTAATTATGTGTATGTATTAGTTGTCTAGCACCCACAGTACAAGATTCGCTTAATTTGAGACTGGATGTCTGTGTGATTTGTTCGAACTTTGAACAACGTTTGCTGGGTCAGCTAGTAGTACTGTAATTTCCTTCATAATTTCAGATCGGACAGCGTTTTCATCTCTTAACTATGTAAGTAGCAGATACGGATTTTCCGTATCTGTAAATTTTTTAGAGAATGATACTTCTAATTAACATTTAAAAATATTCATCGTATAGGAACAAAAAGTAGGAAAAGTAAGCTTGTAATAATACCTGCACCCACTGAAATGAAAAGGCATTTCCAGATCATACAACTATTTGTATATTATAAACGGTCTATAGCGTGAACTTCATGTTTTCTATTCCCGTGCGAGATTGACTATTCCTACTCGTACTAACTAGGGTTCCGTAATGAGAAGTTAACAAAATAATACTGTGGTACCACTACGTTTTCACATAATAAAAACTGCTAGTTATAATACCTGAAATCCATTAAGATTGACGGTGTCCACTACTTGAACCTAAGATACTAACTTTAACAAGAAACGAACATTCTCATTTCTATTCTTGTATTTTACATTACTTATGCCACTTCTGCTTTCTAAGTAATGGACATTTATCGTAAGGATGTTTGTGTAAAAACAATACTATAAGAATTGTATTTAATTGGTCAACACACTAACTAAGTTCACATATGAAAATACTGAAACTGAACCTCCTGAGAAGTTTAAATAATCTTAGATTACTATTCCTTCAATTTGAAGCTTGGCTATAGACAACTATTAACATGGTACAAATCAAGAGAACCCAGAGTCATAATTACGGAGGCTAGCGCAAAGAAATGAGGTCGCTGCTCAACATGGCTTCGCTTTGTATGGTACCTTTCAATTAACTTGGCGCAGGAAAGCATTCTAGTATAAAGTTACTACAAAGTATTATCTTAAGTATTGTTTAAAAACATGCAATTTCATCCGCATGTATACTGTGAAAATTTTCATAATCTCCATCCAAAATGTCAAGTTTCTGAATCCTGCTATCCCAACTTAAACGACATAACTATTACCTTACTTAGGTACAAAGGTACCCTGAAGTAAAATGTTAGAGAAATGCTGATCATCGAATTGAACGGTGTGTGGACAAAACACGAACAATCCATTGAAGCTCTCAATCTGTTTGTGATTTTAACCTAGATCCTTCGTTCTACTCTGTATATAAAACAGTGCCCTCGCCATAAAAATATTACTCTCTTCCGCTTTCCTGCATTTGAATATTATTGTTATAATGTCAAGACAATGATATTTGTAGCAGTGTGGTGATCTCAGCGAGATATGTTATCTGTGAGTCATACCGTTCTTCACGCTCGGCGCAATGCGATACGGAAATGTGTTTCAGATACTGAACTCAAATACCATTTAGGATTGGACACACATGCAAAACAATATTAGATCATTATTATGTATTAAGGAAGAAATATCCTCACTGTTAATACTCAGTACATTTATATAAACATCATGTGTGGTCATCAATACAGTAGAACCTCCTTATTCGCGGAAGACAAAATGGAGACCACTTCCTGTATTCGCGTCGGAAAATTTCGTTATTCGCGTACACGTAATTTACGATTACACATATAATTTTAAAAAGATAATGTTCATACTTCAATATTCAACGTTTTCCCCACTTACATATCAATACGAACAAGTAGGCGTCAAAATATAAACAAAACATGATTAAATATTATTTGCGTTTTATATAGCTAAGGCGCTAAAGCTAAGTATTGAGCGTTTTTTTGGAATTCGTCTTAAAATCAGCATTGTTAAACAAAACAAAATGAGGGCACCACTTAGCTTTATCCTCTTAAGCCTAAAGTTCTTTGATAAAAGCCGACTTCGCCGGCACCACCATTTAGAGATGTCGCGATGTTTCTAGTATCGCTACCGTAAAAAATCTGACCGAAGGTTTACAAATAGCAAGTGAACTGTGTCATCACTTCATAAAAATTGATGATACCTCAACTGAATACCAAGCGGAATTAAAAAGCCTTTTAAAAGCGGCAAAGTAGGAAAAAAATATAAAATATTTTAAAATAAATAATTTAAGCTATAATAATTATTAATATTATTTTTAATAGTTATTTTATGTTTTAAACATCTATATATATCTGTTACTTTTGATTAAACAGGTTTTATTTTTAATTATTTCATTTTATTTTCCTACCTTGGAATCTAACCCCTTTATTACAATACATTATACAATATATTACAATACATCATTTCATATTCACGGTTTCCGTATTCGCGGCATAATTAACCCGAACGTATACCCCGCGAATAAGAAGATTTTATAAAGCGGAAGAGTTTGTTTGTTTAAACGCACCAATCTCTGCAACTACCAGTCGAATTTGCAAAATTCTATTTGCATTTGATAGCCAAATTCTTGAGAAAGTTTATGGGCTATTCAGCATCTTGATATTACACTTAGAAGCCGAGAAAAAATAAATAAGAAAAAGCTGTTGTCACGGGATACCAGCGCGAACGAAGACGCGGGGTGCAGCTAGTAAAATGTAAAATCGACGATTCAAATCTTAAAAGAGGTAGGTACTAAACATCGACTTACAAGGGAGTTACAAATTGTACTCGGTTCTATGTTTATTGTCTGAAATATTTTTTCCTCGTATAGAATCGAATTCAAAAACCGCGCTTGAAATATCTTTTTATACATAATTGTTTTTGCTGAATGTGTATGTCGCTGACTTCTCCCAATCGACTGGACTGATTTGAATGAATTATTTTTACGTGTTTAAGTGTGTTCCTTGATTGTTTAGATACACAATTGGAATCGATAGGTAGCGCTGCAACGTAGTTCTAGAATTATTTTTCTAGAACAGTGCAACGTTTTTTTTATATATTGGATCAGCATAGTGAAGAGGAGCTCTTCGCCTGTTGGTAAGCGAAAAGAGGAGCCCAAATTGCAGCGGCAACTGACAAAGGACTACAGTGTCCTGTCAGTTGACGCTACCATGCTGGCCCGCAAGGTGCTTCTTCACGCTTCGTTTGAAGGATCCCATGTTGTAGGAAGGAGGAAACACATGTGCAGGCAAGGCGTTCCACTTTTTAATGGTTCGACAGAGATAGGAGTTACCGAACTTTTTAGTACGAGAACTAATGTCCTCAACAGTGGAATGATGACATCGCAAGCCTGCACGTGCGGTTCTATGACGGAAGGGAGAGGGTGGGATAAGGGAAAATAGTTCTTCAGAGCACTCACCATGGTACAGGCGGTAAAATGTACTTGGGATCCTATGTCCTTACGAAGTTTCAGAGGTTCTAGGTATTTTGTGACCTCTTCGTCGATATATATTTTAGACGAATTCGATTTAAGCGAAGCCTCTTGCGGGACAGGCGGAGAGATCAGAGCGGCAGATAACTAAAGCTCAACTCGAGTATAAGCTCCTTACACACCTCACTGAATGCTTTAACATTCATCTATTCTGTGCTCAAATTTTTCTCTTTCACTGCTGCAATTATTGGACTATTTTTACAGTGAGTGTCATCTTATTTCTAGCGTTATCGAGTTTCCTAATCCATTAGGATTGGCAGGGTTCACTCTTAACCACAAGGATTCGGCGATGATACTGATTTTCCGTGGAGCGACTGTCGTCAGACCTTCACAGTCCAGAGGGAAAACCAGACATTTCTTAGATTAGGTCACACGTCTTTTGTAATATAATTCCTAGGACGTGTTGGATTCCTCACGACGCTTCACCGCCGAGTAAGTGATAATTACGAATTTGTACGTACTTGCCCACGCTAGGATTCGAACCGGGGATCGTTTGGTCAATAGATCGATTCTTTATCCATGAGCACTGCTACTTATTTAGACGTTATCTTTGCTTTAACATCTCAATACAGTCGGGCAGTGGAGTCGATGAGAGGGTGGTAATTAAAGTCTATGTAAACGCCTATAACGTAACATTTCTAAGATTCGTTTTTAGGTACGCGCGTAAAATCATGATGCGATGACATTAGGAACATAGCCGGTGTAGAAATGAGTGTAGAAGAAGAAAGATCGTGAATGACGCGACTTTGACACCAACGCTCGTTGGTTTGATTCCCATGCGAGACAAACATTTGTGTGCATGAACATGTGTGTTTGTCTTGGTCTGGATGTTTTAAGAGAGGTAGGGCGCATAAAAGCAGTCCGTCTGGGGAAGTACCTCCACCTCTCAGAAAACCGCAGCCAAATAACAACTCCCTAGAGGATTGCTGTGTGCCTGCGTGTGAGTGAGGTCACCAGTAACCTCCCAAGGAGTTGCTGTGTAAGCAGCAGAGGAGGCATCGCGCGAGTGTACATCAGGTGGGCCGTATGCTTGTATACCTCCCGACGTAGAATAAAAAACAAAAACAATTTCTTCATAAAGGGCGTGAAACGTCGCAAACGTACGTGTTATGGGAAAAGGTACTATACTATCTGACAGATTGTAGATATGTCATTATGCCAGAATAGTGTTATAAATATCTAGTAGGTAGTATCACCACATTCCTACTGAACGACTTCATCATCATCGATCTATTTTTCTTTACTACTACTTATATTGCAAGCCCCGATAGGCTATGATATCACATTTAACGAAGACATACTCCTAGTATGTAAACAATGTACTACATAAACAACTATAAAATCTTACGTACGTTTAGTTTTGTGTCATCAAAAAACTGGCTATATCTCATCTGTAACAACTGCTATATACACTAAGTTGTACTTGACTCAGTAGGTAAATGGTGCTAGCGCGACTTTGCAGCGATATGTAACAATGGAGAAATTCACTAATATCGCGAATCTTCCTGGTAGCTCAGTTGGAAGAGGACTGGGCCCTGCCTAGGTTAGGTGAATTTTTCCATTGTAAAATATTTAGAAATTTTCCGGCAATTGTCCATAAAAAACAATAAAGTCATACACACACACCACACCAGTGTCATTAGTTGCTACTAGTGGATTAATAACATATACAAGTCAGATTTGCAATATCACACTGAAAAACACTATTCAACTTTCTATCGGAAGCTTGTAACAATTAGAAATTTCTTTGACAGCTGGAAGCTAGAATTAGAAATAGCCTGAAGGGATTTAGTATATTTGGTACATTTACTGGATTTTTTATGGTTACGTTAATTATTTTTGAAAATAAAGAAGCAGATATATAATATTTAGGTATATTTTTCACAAGTAACATATTTTTATAGCTTTCATTTTTTATATAAATACTCGTACTCTCCTGTCTCTTCCCTTCTTCTTTCTGACGTCAGTTTGAGAAAATTTCGTAAATAACGCTTCTGTTATTTTATTTTCAATTACACAGTTTCTTTTCTCTTTCTTTAGACGCTCCACTCATTAAAAAGAAATTAAATAAACTCTTTTGCAAAATAAATTCGTCAATAGCGTGTCGATCTATGTTCTGTAGACGTGGAGCCCCCACTGCTATTAAATGTTATACGCCGGAATCTTGGTTATCTATCTGATACTAGCACTAAGATTATCAATTTTGTAAAATCTAACTAGGTATTTTAAGATGATGACGTGCTAAAATACAGCTCGTGTCGCCCATAATATTCTGTCTAATCCAAAGTTACGTGTTTTATGCCAAGTATCTGGACTGTGACAAGTGTATGTACTATTTGATTCAATCAACTTGAAACGGAAACACATACACCGAGTAACATCATAATTGTTCCGTTTTCTAATTGTTATCGGTATAACTAAAAATGACGACAATTGTCGAAATCACTTTAACAATCGGTAGCTTTATGGATGACTATAAACCACACGAGCTGTCTATACTGTTAAGTTTGTTTTCAAACAACAACCCGTGTATTCACAATGAGCACATGTTTTGAAAATGTAAACTCCGAACACAAACATGTATGTTATTAAGTATTTCTAAACATCTGTCAATATGTTCGCTTGGCACTCCGATTCTTTGATTTTCCACTAACAAGCTGTTACATGCTATTGAAATTCAATCTTAATTATGCCGGAAAACAATTTTCCGGTGAAACGACCGCCTCTAGGTTTATCGAAGGTGTTTTATCATGGCGTTAACGGGCGCTTTATGTAAACATCTGCCGATTGAGAGCTTTCCTTCTGCCGAATGAATATTAAATAAAACAATGGCCGCGGGGAATGTGGACATAAACAACATAAAGGAATATATAGCGTTAGTGCACCGCGCTACCTGAAAGAAATTACCTCTCTACGGAACTGAGCGGCGTTTGAAATTGCTGACTGAAAGTTGATTACCCGACTTTATATGGAACAGGAAATAAATATTATCCATAATCTATATGTTTGAAAGTCTAATAAAGCCTGTCTGAAATATGTTATTTGGCCGACGGTTGTCCTGCAGATATAACATTCACTGGAAGGTAGGCATGGCGTCATAATTTCTCTGCGATGAATAAAACAAAGCTGAAAAGAACACGACCCGAGACGTCGTTTCTTAATTTACGAGGGTGTTGTGTGGCAACTGAGCTCGTCATATCCGCGAGCGCCATCTGCAGGTAAGTTACGACGCGCGCAGAGGCACGCACGGCGCACACATGCGCGCACGCACGCACACCACGCCTCGCCGACTGTCCACCGGCCGAACAATCGATCGTAAATCAACTTCGATAAAATTATAGGAGGGAACACAATGGATGTCGCCCGACGACATCTGCGATGCATTACCTGCCCTCCTTCCAACGCAGAGAGTCCCGTTTCACGCACTACCTGCCCGCTCCTGCCGCGTAGCACTCCGTCTCCGAGATAAAGTCTACATTCGCACGTGTACAGACAAGAAATGTTTATTTTGAGAAAGTCCCGCACGCGACACTCACCTTTGAGCCACTCATATTTAGGATGGCAATCGTGCGATATTACTTCGGTTGTCGTAATTGCGAAATTCACGCTTCGCGGTGCGGTACAAAAATAAGATTATGGATTCTGGTGAGCTCCGGAGTTATTGTGATTCGAGGATCCGTCCGTAGGTATGTCTGCGAACTTTATGACTACTATTCCTGGAGGAATAAACCCGTGCGCTTATTGAATATTGTTGGCTATTTGTGGATGACAGCGCGTTAGTCCATTTGCTGGTCATAGTCTGGCATAGTTGTTCGGGCACCAGGCACAGTATCACGACATAATTAAAACTTCATATTTACCACGTATGTCGGCTCGTAGTGAATATGCTGAATATACCTGATAACTTTAATACAGATACTGAAAAATAACTGAATTCCCGTGTCATTTTTTTATCAATTTCTACTTACACTACGTAAATAATTCTCTTTAAATCGTCGTTTCAAACATTTTGTGAAATCAATAGATTTAACTATCTAAATCAGAAACCTGTCGGCTATTATAGACACAAAGCAAAGGCGAACCTTCGTCCGTCGCCCTCTGCACAAAGGGCTATGTGCGTCACTTGGCCGAGAATCGTTCTGCGAGGCTTTATGAGAGACGTAAAATCGGAAATATTGACTGATTTTGCAGAACCCTCTTAGGCTGCTACATGAAATCTTAGACTTGTGATAAATGTCTTATTCAAATTGCAATTATTTATTTCACTATAACACAAAATAAATGTGTTATTTCAAAGAAAGCTCTCATTATATTCTGCAAAATTTCAAGCAATATGATATTTATATCATATTAAGTACGATACTTAAAATTTAATTCAATTAATATTATATATAATTAATTATAATGCATTATTAATTATAAATATTCTGTTCGTCAATCGTTAGTACAGAAATTCATTAAGGGAGTAGAAACATTTGTCAATTATCCAAGTGTGTAATTTATTATTGATTTGTTGTGACAAGTAACTCTATAATATCTCATTGTATCTTATTATAAATTTGTATAACTATGTGAAAATATTATTTCGTTTCATGTACACATAGTTTATTGCCTACTCTGGTTCATTGTTCTCTTGTCCGAACGGCTTTATTTTTCGGAAATAAATCGGGATGTCGCTTCGCAAATACTGATGTTTGTTTTATGTACCTACGTACTAATCATTGTCACTAATCTGAATTTCTTGAAGAGATTTGCATGAAGTTAAATGATGTGCACCACATAAAGTTCTGATGCACCTCTTCTGATCTAGAAACACTCTTTGAATATTAGATAGATAGATAGATAGATATTGTCGGACAAATTACACAGCGCCACCTAGCCCCAATGTAAGCGAAGCTTGTGTTATGGGTACTAGACAACTGATAAACATACGTAAATACATTTTTTTTTTGTAAATACATACTTATTATACATAGAAAATACCCAGACCAAGACAAACAGACATGTTCATGCACACAAATGTTTGTCTTGTGTGGGAGTCGAACCCACGAGCGTTGGTGTCAAAGTCGCGTCTATTACAACTGAGCCACCGAGCTCGTCATTTATTAAATTAAAATACTATTTTTTATTTATACTAATTACTAATAATATTGAATTAAAATTGTTTAATTCAATATTATTAGTCATAATATTGAATTAAACAATTTTTAACGGAGGTATCGCGTGTTTTATTTATTTTGTTGAACCTGACGTTTCGAATGCTTTGCAGCGTCCGTGGTCGCAGGAAGGTCTTCCTAACAATCGCGGAAACCTAATTTTGAATAATTGCCAAGTTTCAGCTACAATTTAAGTTTTAAGAATCCAAGACTAATAAGATGGATCAAGATTCCAAGACTATTTTGGGATGACGAGCAGTGGTTTAAGAAATGATCTATTAACAGACTGTTCCCCAGTTCGAATCCTGGTGGAGGCATTACATTCAAATTCGTGTTTTTGGATTCATGTACATATTTGTAATTGTCACTTGCTCGGCGGTGAAGAAAATCATCATGAGCAACCCCGCACGTCCCAAAAAATACATTTTGTAAGACATGTGAACTGACTTAAGAAAG
Source organism: Pyralis farinalis (assembly GCA_947507595.1). NCBI lineage: Eukaryota > Metazoa > Arthropoda > Insecta > Lepidoptera > Pyralidae > Pyralis > Pyralis farinalis. The sequence goes on along the minus strand of OX382257.1, from coordinate 13,235,406 downwards.
ATCTGGTTTTCCCTCTGGGTTGTAGAGTTCTGGCCGGAAGTCGCTCCATGTAAAAATCAGTATCCTCGCTAAATCCTTAGGCTTAGGTAATTGACTAATCCTAATGGATAAGAAAATGGGATAGCGCTAGGAAGTGCGAAACGAGCACACGTTCTGCTTAATGTTTAAATTAGGTTAACGTAGCATAGCAAATGCATTTCCATTAATTTAACTCCTGTAATCCATGCTCCTGCACAGCATCTCCTTACGAGCTTACTGGTAACGTCACTCACTCGCAGGTACACAAGAATACTCTAAGGAGTAGTCATTTGGCTGCGGTTTTCAGTGTGGTGGAAGAACATTTCCCCAGTTGGGATGCTATGATCCGTCCTATGTCTCTTAGTATCGGAATTAATTATTTAATACACTTTGTATCGAAATTATAACATTCGATAATAGCCCCAAAAACAAATTCAAATAAAAATGAATAATTATGCAGTCGGACTCCGCGCACCGAGGTTCCATATATTACTTTATGCGCATTTTTTCTTCATCTGTACCCAACCTTGACCTAAATTTGACTCAAACTTAACCCAAACCTAATCCAAACTGTAAGTCTAAGTAAGAGTCGAACTCGCGTTATTAGCTTATTAACTCAGATTATTATTATTAATTATTTCAGATTTCTCGATTTGCAAAATCTCGCATATATAGGTAATTAAATAATATTTTGATTTTATTTCAGTCTTCTGAAGGTCTTTGATGATTTCTGAAAAAACTCTGCTAGTTACAAACATAATTTTATTTTTGCTGTAACACTTGCAAGCCCATTATAAAATGTATATATTTTAGATTTTTTTCATTATAAACTACAATGCAAAGGGGAGAAATTGCCCGTCTGTTACGGATAGATGGACGGACAGAGCTGCCTCTAACGGCTTAGGAACCGTAAACATGAATTACAAAAACCGTAGCACCTCTACGACGTAGTCGGTTTGTAGGCAAGGTAATAAACAGTGGTCAAACGCGTTACAAAAATAAAATTGTTTTATTCTACTTTAAAAAGGTAGGACGCAATAAAGCACCGCACCTGGGGAAGTATCTCCACCTCACAAAAACTACAGCCAAATAACAACGCCCTGAAGGGTTATTGTGCAGGAACACAACAAGTGAATGAGGTTACCAATAAACTCCTAAGTAGTTGCTGTATTAGCGGCAATGGCAATACTTAATGTATTATAAATAAATAAATATTGTCGGACAAATTACACAGCGCCATCTAGCCCCAAAGTAAGCGAAGCTTGTGTTATGGGTACTAGACAACTGATAAACATACGTAAATACATTTTTTTTTTGTAAATACATACTTATTATACATAGAAAATACCCAGACTAAGACAAACAGACATGTTCATGCACACAAATGTTTGTATTGTGTGGGAATCGAACCCACGAGCGTTGGTGTCAAAGTAGCGTAACAACGCGTTTCACCACTGCGCCACCGAGCTCGTCTATTGCATCGATATCGTCGTATTGCAAGGATTCACAAGCAAGGATAATCTATTTACATCAGATGGGGCGTGTGCTTGTATGCCCTCCGACGTAGCATAAAAAAACATAAATTTAGTTATTAGAAATAGGTAAAAAAAGACTTTTTATTTTTCAGTTCAGTATGTATATATTCACGCCAGGTCCCTTGCGGGGTAGGCTGGGAGAACCGAGCGCCATAAGACGCGCTCCTTACACTCTTCACTCGCTTCTCCAACAGTCAGAGCTCTTTTCATGCACGCTCGCCGGTTCCTAGGGCTCCTGACATCACCTGTTTTATCTGATAAAACACGATCGATTTGGTCATGGTAGGTTAGTCTTGGTTTTCCTCGGCTCCTACATCCTCCCACTTTCGCATTGTATATCTGTTTCGTCATTCTTTCATCCTGCATTCTTTCTACATTTCCGAACCAACGGAGCATGCCTTTTCTTATCTTAACACCGACACTCTCTTTCAGACCAACTCTCTTTCTTACGTCATCATTACGAACGCGGTCAGCACGGCGTTATACCACAAATTTTGCGCACTGCTCTCATCTCGACCGCATTGGTCGAGATGAGAGCAGTGTTATAATTTCATGCTCTCTCTGCCATACCCAGCTTTCACTTTATTAAGTTAGCGTTCGGATTAGCACCGCATTGTGTACAACGATCTGTGCCATCTGGCATAGATTTCGGCTGCCTAGAAGTTTACCAAATGCTCTATTCACGCTATTCTCTGTACTCACTCGTCTCTCCACATCAGTGGTGTACCTTCCATCGCTGTAAAAAGCACTTCTAAGATAAAACTCATCCACTTGTTCCAACACTACATCATCAACCGTAATTCTAGTGTTCGTTCTGGTTGTCTCTCTTTCAAATACCATTATCATGGTTTTCTTCGCATTCAATTGTATTTTTCTTTTCTTCATACAATCATCTTTCATTGTTGTAACTAGTGTTTGTAGTTCGGATGGTGATTCTGCTATTAACACCGCGTTATCTGCATAAAGCAGGCAGTTAACCGCTGAGTCACTCATTTGCATTCTCACATTTCTATTTCTTATTCCAAGAAGTCAACTGTTCAGATTCAGGATGAATAGCCGCGCAGACTGTCTGACACCAATGTTGGTATAAAACTAGGGCGGTAAGCTGCAGTCCACTCGCACGCATACTGTACAATCCTCATAAGTGAATTGCACAGCACGGAGCAGGTCATCGTCAACCCCATATCTGGGCAAGATGTTCCAAGATTCAATCGCACGACCCTATCAAATGCTTTCTCAATGTCCACAAAACCGCAGAAAACCTTCGGGTCCATAACCAAATGCTTTTCCATGATTTTTCGGCGTGAGAAAACTTGATCCGTACATCCTCTGGTGCTTCTAGTGCTTCCCCAAGCATTCCATCGAATTTCACCCTCATTCTGCTTTCAATGATTTTTCCATACACTTTAGCTGCTAAGCTGATATACGTGAACCTTTGCTTTATACAAGGCCACTATGACTGCGCGTGTCTAATCGGTCGGAACCCTTCCGTATCTCCAGCATAATTTGCAAAAACCAGAAGGCGTCTAACGCAGATGCCAACCAGTTTGATCAACTCAGCTGTGACCATATGATATTCCCGCTGACTATCCATTTTTCAAACTTCGTATTGACCATTCAATCTCATCGATGCTAATGTCTTCATGGTACGCTGTCACTGCCGAATCAGTCACAGACTCATTCACAGTGCCAGCGTCCTGGACATAATCATACATTTTTCTAAAATATTCGCTCCACCGTTCTAACACTTCCTGAGTGTTAGCAAGAATGCCATCAGCTTTACATTTTATCTTGTCCATTGTGGATGCGACGAACTACCTCGAGACTTCTTTTCATCTTCTCAGAAGAGTTTGGTATTAGCCCCGAAGTTCTTTGTCAGCCTCTCTTCCTCATTCATAAGTAGTCTTTCACGCTTCTCTTTCACTAAAGCTTTGATGTCATTTTTGCAACGATGGTATATTTCTTTCTTCTGCTCTTTCATACTTTCACTCTGGTGCAAAGATGATACGTAATCCAGCCACGCTTTCCTCTTTTTCACAGTTTATACATTGTTTTCTTTATATACTTTTTAAGATTGTTTTCTTTATTAACATATTTGCGACTAAACAATACAGATAAAGCGGGTTTCTTAATAAATACACTCAGTGTTCTACGTCTCTTTTTCGCATCCAAATGCTTATCGCACTGTCCACCATACTTTCTCTCAGAAGCTCGCGTTCGTCCTTACACTTTCATCTTCCAATTTTTCACGATCTTCGACTTCGACACGACTTTCATGATCCCCGAAAAGATTACGCACTCGCCAGTGCCTCCACTTCTTGAAAGGCCACTCTGAAGTCTCTAGTATCCATTAACGACTTTCGGAGACATCTATCTATCAAAATCATCAATCACACTTTTCTGTTCATTCCGTGGCCATGTGTACGTGTGAATATCCTTGTGATGGAAGAACGTGCTCGACACAAGGAGGTTTCGTTCCATACATACGTCTAAAAGTAACTTTTGGGAGGTATACAGGCATACGGCCCACCTGGTGTAAAGCGGGTACCGTAGCCTATTAACGCTTGTAAAATATTAAGTATCACTAGCGCGATGCCTCCTCTGCTGCTTACACAGCAACTCCTTGGGAGCTCACTGGTGACCTCACTCAAGCACAGGAACACAACAACCCTCTAGGGAGTTGTTATTTGGCTGCGGTTTTCTAGGAGGCGCAGGTACTTCCCCAGACTTTGCTTTGATGCGCCATACCTCTCTTAAAACATCCAGACCAAGACAAAGACATGTTCATGTACACAAATGTTTGCCTTGTGTGGGAATCGAACCACGAGCGTTGGTCTCAAAGAAGCGTCATTCACGACTGAGCCACCGAGCTTGTCAAAACTTACCACCGTCGTTCACTCTGTTATCTCCGTATGGGCCAAGCACAACCTCATAACTGTTTCGCTTGGTTTCTATATGGACCTAAATGGTCCCCATTTAGATCTCCACACATAAATATCCGTTCATTCGCCCTAACCAAAACCAGAACACCCCTTACGGTCTCCCAAAAGTTCTCGAGCTCCTGAGGATTAGTAGAGCTCACAGGACCATATGCTGCAACCAAAAAGACTCGTAATCCCCAGTTTTATTTTATCGCACAGAAGTCTTGGGCCTTGGGAATCTTTCACACCAGCGCCCAAGCGAAGCGAAGATGAAAGCACGACACCTATGCCAGCATTGGCATGATCGTCCTGGTTCACCCCGGATCTCAGGGCCATCATACCACCCGGCAGATCTTCTTTCTCGCTTCCCTTTCGCTTGGTCTCTGACACACAGAAAGCATCTAGGCATCTCTCGTTCATTATATCTATCAACTCATTAATTTTATTTTGTAATCCACCTCTCACATTCTATGTGCCTATACACTCACGTTCTGCTCTCCTCGACCCGCCGAGTTGGCGTTGCGTGTTGGGTGGCGACCCCCACCACCGCATGCACTTAAACCCGCACCGACGAGGGCGGATCGGTGCGCGTCGCCTCCGGGAGACGCCGTAATCCGCGCGTCTGTGCGGTTTATGTTTAGGTCCAGAATTGCAATCTACAGTGTTGGACTGGCAGAGTCGCGGCGTGCACGCTTCTTGGACCGACCCCTTAATTTTACCCATTTAATTAAATCAGATATTTTATATGAAGTACCTGAGCGCTCGAACTTTGCTACATGTTTTCTATTGCTTTTTGTGGTAAATTTAATTTTTCAAATACAAACATAAAGTTCATCAACATTGGTCCGGTCGAATAGAAGAAGTCTGGAGAAGTTACTAATAATGAATGAAATAAAACGACATCAATTCGATTTTCGGTAGACATTTAATTTAGTCTCTCATACCGACAAATGGCCTAAACAACCATGGTTTTACGACATCCACTGCTTTCAATGAAAGTATGTTATTTGTTTAAAAAATTGACAAATGTCATTATTCTTTACTTCCCCTATTAATGCTAATCGTTAGCTTCAGAATTTTGTTTATATACACCGTACGGCATTTGAAGGGATTCCATAAGCTGTTACCTAGCTCATTAAGGAGGTAGAATCAGTCTTACACAAACGCCAATGACAGCATTTGATTTTTTTATGCCACACTGGGAGGCATGCAAGCATACGACCCACCTGCTGTAAAGCAATTACGGTAGCCGCTTGAATGCTTGCAATACATGAAATGTTGCAGCAGCATCATTTTTTTTGTAAAATTAAACTGAGTGGTAAACGTTTTACGAGCTTTGAATGCGATCCACGAAACTATTGAAAGGGATCCCAAAGAAATATTGATCCAACTGCTTTTACGATGAATGCAGAGAATGCAATACATATAAATTGTGAGGTCATATACTATGAAACAATAAACGTACCATAAGTCTGATATCTGGTATTATTTGTCAGAATCGAGAAACTCTCAGCATGACCTGATGTATAGACAGATCGCTGTTGGATTTTTGCCATAGCTGGTACGCTTGACAGAAGTATTCTTCGACAAATTTAGCAAACAATCACAAAGCCTGACTTCTAGAGGAATAGCTCGCCATACGCTGAGCAACTCCATTAATGAAGTCAAGTTTTACTATTACAATCGAACTCTTACTGAACCTCGATACAGCATTGAAGTGCAATTGAGATCAGAGACACAAGAACAAGTTTTGAACTAAGCCTTGTATAATATTTTGCGATACATACAAGATATCTGAGTTACGCTTTGTTTTAGTTCAATAAAACAACAGCATTTCGAAACGCTACCGGTATGAGTGTTCCAGTTTAATGACACGCGATAAAGCCAGATATGGACGCTGTATGAGCTGTATCAATAATCTTTGTGTTCAACCAATGGACACTTTTATATGCATTTTTACTCTCGACTGGCCAATGACACATGGCGGTGTTTTACTGCTTGAGTGTTCACACACATTTATTCAGATACCCCAGTCGTTTTTACTGTTCCGTACAATAATCGAAGTTTAAATCGTGGAGGAACGTGTCGTGTAGCTACACAACATTCTCGAATTACGTATACTTTTTTATTTATTAGTGAAATAATAAAATTCCTATTTTAGAGAGCAGGTACTGGAAGCATGCTTATCGCAACGCCTGCCAATCCAACGGATTGTAATTTTGCGCATCGAATGCAAGAACTGATAAATGTAATGAATCTATCATTAAATACACACATAAAACATCTGAACGTTTATCATGTTTAGATATTTTATGCGACTAATGTAACAGAAAAATATATTCTGGCTGTAAGAAGTAAACTTAGAGATTCACAAAGGAATGCGAAAGGTTTAAAATAAAGAAGCTTTAGGAAAGCATTTTGATTCTATTGAATAGGTACTTCTTATCATCTCAGCCCCGACAGAACCCACCACCTCCCATGGCTCCACCGACCTCGCGGTCATTTGAGCCGAATCGCGGGAGATGCGCACGGCACATGCTGCTCTAAGGCTCTCTTCGTGCCGCGGGCAATTCTTCACTCCCTACAAATTATTTATTCTGCTCTGTTGTGTCTAGGTCCGCCTTCTCCCCATTCTGGGGTAACGACATGCACATTTACGCCTTCGTTGCCGTCTATAAGCATACTTGATCTAATTTTAGCGACCCAAGCCAGCCTTTTCAACCCGTTCTTCAGCACTTCTTCTCCCATGCCAAGCATGGGCGAACCTGCGGAAAGCCGCGAAGTTCGCCGCCGACGACACAAGATCGGTGTGGTACACCGGACCCAGTTCTGGCCCGTGGCGCACAATCCCATCCATCATCACACAACGCAGATCATCATACCTGGTACAGGACCACAATATGTGGTCTCTGTCCTCCCCGCACTCACACATACTCGATACATGCCTACCCAGTTCATGCAGTCTCTTACGAAATATACCATGTCCCAGGAGCATCTGTGAAACTTGGTAATCAGGCACGACCCAGGTAGCCCTGAGCCGGGCCTCCACATCCGGGAAGAATCGATGTAATTCCCTACCCCTAACTTCGTCAGCCCAGCGATCCTGCCACTCGCGAACCGCAGCGGCCCAAATATCGCGTCTCCGTCGGCTCAACTCCCCACCAACCGCGGTCTTACGCGCCCCCTCAAGGTGACCAGCACGGACTACCTCCAGATCTGCGGGGAGGACTCCAGCCAGAACGGGCAGGGCAGCCGTACTGGCGGATCTGTATGCCTTAGTCAGAAGAATTAGTGCCTGTCTCTGACTCCTCAGTACGACACTGCGGCAAGCATACGCTGTTAATCGGTGGCACCAAATTGCTGCTGCGTAGGTAAGCAATGCAACATATGTTCCCTTATACAGTACCTTGAGTGCAGGGTACTTTATGCCCCAAGATGAAGCTGTGACCCTCGACATTCTCCCAAAACAGGCTGCAGCGCGCTCACCAATCCGCGAAGCGTGCTGCATAAATAACATGGCCGTATCCAACTCCACTCCGAGGACCGTAGCTGATGTGACGCTCCTCACAGAGCCCTGACCAAATTTAATTATTGGGGGCCGCTGGAATTTTCCCTTCACAGTCATGGTTGCCGACTTTCCGGGTGAAAAGGCCAGCCTATTACGGGCACCCCATTCACCAATCAGACCCAATGCCACACTAGCGGTCTTCTCTATAGCCGCTCTTGAGTTGGACTCTATGATAACCGTCACATCGTCAGCATAAGCAATCATCTTGACGCCCCCAGGTAGGGGCAGGCGCAGTAAATCATCCAAGAGGACGTTCCACAGCGTCGGCCCGAGCACAGAGCCCTGCGGACACCCCATGGTGGAGTCCTTCCACATCACCCTGTCGCCAATGAATAAGCCCACCCTGCGTCCGGTGAAGTAATCCCCCAGCATCCTATAAATGTTAGGTGGACACCCCCCCTTCTTCACCTTGAGCATTACCATCGGCCACCAAGCGTTGTCGAAGGCACCCGAGATGTCCAAGAAAATTAATTGAACATACTTACATACTGAAATTTGTGCTGTGCTCAGTATTTCCTCCAGTGCCGTAACTGTTGATTTACCCGGAGAAAACCCGTGCTGATGCTCCGATAATCCTGAATGTATCTGCGGGGCGCACTTCAACATTACACGTTCGAGAATTTTCCCCATGATGGGAGGAGCGTTATTGGACGGTATGCCTTTGGGTCGCTGAGCGGTTTTCCATTTCCTTTAGGAAGGATTAACATCTCAGCCCCATGTTCATCTACTGCTGAACATAGGCCCCTCCTCCCCTCTATCGACTCTCTATTGAGGATATCGATTCTTCTATTGGGGGCGTCGTCCACAGCAGCTGTGGGTTCTACGAACTATGTCCACATCCACAGCCTCTTCAGCTTGCTTATCCTTTGGGCTATGTCGGTTACCATAGTTTTACTGATTCTATCATGCAGAGAAACGCAGAGCATAACACTTCACATAGCACATCACATAGCGACCCTAAGCTTCCCCATACGGCCCGCCGTGAAGGGCCACGTGTCAATTCCGTCAGAAAAGTTACTACTAGAGCAGTGAAAAAGTTTTGAAGAAGCCAGTTCAATTAAATGCATTTTAACAACTTTTGTTTACACAACCTTTCTACAAATTACACTATAGGCTACCTATACTAACGTTTTACCTACTCGTGAAAGAAAATCAATATCGAAAATTTAATTCGAATATATTTATACCACGTCTCTATATCTATACCAATTAACATTTTGTTCAGTCCTGAAAGCCTGCTACTGTGCTTGTTTTATTATTGTGAATACATATAGTCTAATTACAAATCAACTCTTTTTAATCAGTGTTTTCTTTTAAGTAATAAACAAATATACCTACATATGTGGGTTAAAATAGCGATGTAAAACAACACACAAATAAGTATCTACTTTCGTAGTACGCTATAAATCGTATCGTAAAACAGATGATTGCAGTGTTGTGCAACCGCTGTTTGGGCATAGATGTCTGGCTGATAACCCTCTTTGGAAATATGCCTCCGAAAGAAATTTTAACCGACAGATCCGACATATCCCTTACAGTCCCGTTCTTATTTCGTAATTCAATTGTACATAGATTTGTAAATATATTTATTAGCGCCTAACATTTTTTTATGCAATTGAGATGGGAACAAGCTACACGTTCTTCTTTATGGTAACCTATTAACATGCTATGGATGCTAGCAATAGCAGATGCATCCTTTTCGATGGCGATGTACAATAAACAGAAAAATACGAAGCATTCCAGAAGGAACGAATATTGTAGGCAAGTTACCTGTTAATAAAAATGCATTATCGTCTTTTTTCCCACTGTTGCCAATGAAACAGATGATTGCAGTTGTGCAACCATTGTTCGAACACATGATAACATTATTTGTAAATACGCCGTCGGTATAGCCTTGTGTAAAGCTAGGTAAAATGAGAGGGTAAGAGCAAGGACTTCGTGTTATTCAAATAATTTACAGGTGTAAATATTACTTTAATACAAATTTAGAGGAGGATTACCCAACACCACTCTCTTACAGCAAAAGTGACGTGAAACCCTGTGTTTCGTACGGTGATTGTAGAGATACTAATATGGCATCGATATTAGGAAGAATAACCCAGGAGCGTAGATATTATCACACTCGGTAAAAGAAAATTCTCGAGTTCCATAACTCAGTATGCTAAATGTATTCAAGGATAGACTACGGTGAATAGTGCAACGATAACAGAACAAGAAGATAATGGCGCCCCCTACACTGTGAGAGTACAAAAGATCGCCATTGAATTCTTGATTAAGCTAAGCGATAATCAGCTAACTTTACTTGAGTCTCGACACCATTCATTAGGAATAAGTTAAGTCATAGTCTTTCTAGCAGAACCACAGACATTCTCTCTAGTAGATGGACGGACAAAAGGATTAACCCACTCTTCTGAGATCATTTTTCTGATGGGGCACTCTCCGGATAATTAGGGAGGGAGGTGGAGAATCCTCATGGATACCGGAAGGCCGTACGAGATATGTCACACTCTTACTGATTAAACTCCACCTAGGGACTGCCTTTCGCCAGGAAAACCGTAAAAGCTTCTTCGTTAGCGCTCGCCGATGCAAATTGCATATTCGAACGACTGACTATATACTATACAACGCGAAAGTAGAAGGATGTAGGAGTTACCAACCATGACCAAATTGATCGTGTTTTATTAGAAGGTGATGTCAGGAGCCTTAGAAATAGAGCGTGCATAAGAAGAGCAATGAATGCTAAAGAAGCGAGTGAGGTTTGTAAAGATCGAGTCATGTGGCGCTCGGTTCACTCTGCCTACCCCACAAGGGATTTTGAACGAAGTTATAGTTATAGTTGACGAGCTCGGTGGCTCAGTCGTGAATGACGCGACTTTGACACCAACGCTCGTGGATTCGATTCCCACACAAGGCAAACATTTGTGTGCATGAACATGTCTGTTTGTCTTGGTCTGGGTATTTTCTATGTATAATAAGTATGTATTTACGAAAAAAAATGTATTTACGTATGTTTATCAGTTGTCTATTACTCATAACACAAGCTTCGCTTACTTTGGGCTAGATGGCGCTGTGTAATTTGTCCGACAATATTTATTTATTTATTTATATTTATAGATAGATTGTAAATAGACTGACTATATACACAATGATATCCCTTGAGCTGAGATTGTGGTTCTAGCTGTCTTGTATACTATCGGGAGAAAAACTACGGCCCCCTGATTAGAGTTGTTACCGTATACACTTTACAATACAAGTAAGAATATCCCCTCTGCTAACAGGAGCTTATGTAATGGTAACCTCACCCACTCACTCACAAAACACAACATCCATCTTAGCTGCATCTTCTGTTAGATAAAGACCCCAGTCAGGCTACTTTGATACGCTCTAACTCTCTTTTGCCAGCTAACAGCTCATTTGCTTACGATCAGGCGATTTGGTTTGTATGCGATTTCATCTATTGAAAAATAACGCCTGAATCTATTAACGATTTGGTTTGTTTTACGCTAGCATACCTATAGTATAAGTGATAAGAACGAGAAACGAATACCACACCAACACAAGGAAATTCTTTTAATGAAATATCAGGCCTCTCAGAAAGTATTGCGAAAAGAAGTGTTTATGTATGAGAGACTGGCCAGTTATAATCTATTTTGAACTATATGATTATTTATACGTAAAAATAGGTACATTCCAATTAAAAAATAAAAAATCTCTCCACATTTTTTGCGAGCTAATTTATCGTGTCTCATTAAAAAATGGATCTGCGCCGGGTAGTTTTTCGCGCTATCATCTTTTACGATTTCAAGTGTCGCCTGAAACCGGACGAATCGTATCGTATAATCGAAACTTCAAATGGCGTTCATGGATGAAGACCCTTCCCTGGCAACCGTGTATCGTTGATATAACGAATTCGAGCGCTTTGGGGGATGAAGAAAGAAGTGGTCGCCCTTTGACGGCTGTTACGGAAGAAAACGTGCTAGCAGTGAAAAATTTGATCTAAGACAATAGGCGAGTTACGTATCAGGAGATTCAGCACACGCTGCAGATTGGACCGGAAAGCCTTCACGAGATTCTACACTTGCATCTTCGCGTGAGGAGGATAGTTTCACGCTGGGGCACCCACAACCACATCGTTGCTCAGATGCAGGTCCGGGAGGAATGGTGTCATGATACGATAAACAATTTTGAACAATAAAGAAGCAACAACGCCGAATGATACACTACCAAATGCTTGGCAGAAGTTTTCTCTGTTGTGAGCAACAAGCGGCCAAATACAGGGCTCCGCGGGCTACTGCTCCACCACGACAACGCTCTCCACGCTCAACACGAGGGACTTCCTGAACAGCACGCCGGTCAACCTCCTGGGTCACCCTCCTTACAGCCCTGACCTAGTAACGTGTCACTTCTTTTTATTCCCGAAAATAAAAAAGCAGCTCAAGGGGATACAATTTTCGTCACCGGAAGGTGCAATGTCTGCGTTCGAGCAGGCTGTAAATGAGGTGTCAGCGGCGGACTGGAAAAAGTGTTTCGAAAACTGGTTCAGACGCATGAAACTTTGTATAGAGGCTGGTGGAGAGTACTTTGAAAAGATTTCATAAACGAATATTTAGCTATCTACCACCACATCAACCCTTACTCATCCCACTGCAGGGATACGGGTCTCCCTTCAACCAAAGGGGTTTTTTTTCCCAGGAAGTTACTCCACTTCCCAGGGAAGTATATTGTACATGAAAGTAGGTTACATGGTTTACAAATGTTTATAAATTCAGTTTCACAACAACAGATAATGTTTAACTTTACAAGGTGATTGATTTTTTTTTCACCTGCTATCTGATACAGGTATTTTTATAAAGATACATGGAATTAAGTATTAATTAATGTTTAGATATTTACAAGAGCCCTGTCTTTTTATAAATCCTTAGAAAGCAAACAAATATACTTGCTATCTTATATGATGCTGTTACTGGAGCCAATAAACTTGCACGGTACCTGGCCTCAGGAGTGCCATTTTACTCTGCATCATTGACAAACGATGTTGTCTTTGCGTTCAATAATGATTGAGAAGCGGGGGAAGGGGGTATGTGACATAAACCTACGTATTTAAATACTGCTTTAATACGAGTACTAACGCTTGTGTGTTCGATCCCACAAAGGACCTACAAACAATTGTGTGCGTGAACATGTCTGTTTGTCTTGGTCTGGGTGTTTTTAGTAGGTAGTCTGGGGAAGTACATCCCCCTCACAGTAAACCTCACCCAAATAACAACTCCCAAGAGGGTTGTTGTGTTTCTGCGTGTGAGAGAATCACCAGTAATTTCCTAAGGAGTTGCTGTGTTAGCAGCAGAGGTGGCGTCGCCCGAGTGTCGCATGAGTGACACCCCTGGTGTTGCAAATGTCCATAGGCTACGGTGGCAGGCCGTATGCTTGTATGCTTGCCGACATTGTACATAATAAACAAGGATAGGTATATGTATAAAAATACGCAGTCTTTGCTTTTTATGGGACAGGCCCACCACTCATCCCACCTATGTGTCTCCTGGGTAGCCTGGAATTAACAGCGGCGACCGCCATAAAGGCAATGAACAGTGAAGTCCATTGCTGTCCCGGGAGTTAAACTACAGCTGCCTTGGAACTCACAAAGAATCAGAAGAAATTTGTAAGAGTAGGAAGTTTTCGAATTGGCTTCCGAAAAACGAAGTCTTGTAAAAACTCTCTACACAACGACTTCGCTCGGGCGACCAAGGTTCACTCGGCTTTTTTATGTTATTCATATATCCAAGAATTGCCTGCTTACAGTGATAGGCAGAAACACGGTGGGACCAAATACGCAATAATGCTGGTATATTTATCTTATATAAGTCCCAACTCAGACCGCATATGAAGTACTGTAGCCACTAGCCACCTTTGGGCGTTAGCACCTGGATAGCTAGGACCTTGTGACTCGGTGCAGCGACGAGCTGTGAGGATAGTCGATGATCCTGAACTCACACAGCATATTGACCCCCTGAGTTTGAGAAGAGATGTTGTCTCCCTTTGCGTGTTCTACCGATTGTATAATGTGTTGTGTTGTTAGGAGTTGTTCGACATTATGCCAGCAGCCTCGTTTGACAATCGCTCAGCTCACCGACGGCTGGGATCCTCATTCACTGGAACCGCAATGGTCGCGTACTGTACGGTTCCAGAGAAATTATCTACCAAAAACTAATTAAGTTGTGGCAAGTGCTCCCTGCCGAGGTTTTCCCAAGTGACTACACTAACACTTCTTCAAGAAAGGCGTGAAGAGGTTCTTACAGGGTCGGCAACGCAAAAGTGACCTGGTGTTGCAAATGTTCTGCTGCGGTAACTGCTTACTATCAGGTAGGCCGTAAGTACACTTATTTTCCACCTTAGTTGTATAAACATTGATAAAATTGAGCTAGTGTCAGTGTATAATACGATCAGCAGGGTTTTTAAGAGTTTTGTGTGAAATCGAGTTTTTTTTTCAAGAAATACACCTATAAAAGTAGCATATAAACTGTCTTTGTTTATGGCAGTAAATGATTATTTGAATTTTTTGATATTTTTATTTGAGATTTTATCTGAGATACTGCACGGAGGAAGAACCCGAATTATTGAAAACAGTAGACAAATAATTCTCGGGAGGGTAGTTGTCTTCGTGCGAGTGAGCCAGATTACCAGTAAGCTCGTAAAGTTTGTTAGCACGATGCCATCGCGCGAGCGATACTTCCTACATTACAAGCGTCCATAGGCTACGGTAACCGTATTATAGCAAGCGGGCCGTATACTTGTGTACCTGCCGATGTTGTATAAAAAGATTCATTCTATGTGTCCATCTATAACTTCATGGCAATCCGTTGCGGGGTAGGCAGAGAGAACCGAGCACCACATGACATGAGGAGTGAGGTGTGTAAGGCGTTACATACCTCATCCTCTGCACGCCCCCAGTTTCTAGCACCCTGACATTATCTTCGCATAAAACACGATCGATTTGGTTATGGTAGAGTAAATCTGAAAAGACGTTTTCCTAAAACCTAATTTCGTCTCAACAGCTGCTAGTAAATCCATTAAAAAGGTCAGTTAGTTCATGTGAAGAATCGCGTCACTAGTTCACAGTTAGGGACAATCTGAAATTAACTATCTAATAATAGAACATCACCTAACTAACACTGTGTACAATACCGTGTTGAATTACTCAGAGACGCTACAACAAACTCATGGCGCAAATGGCATCGGGAAAACGCAAACAAGAGCTCACTTGACTCAGTACATAATGAAAGTAAATAATGAAAACACTCTGTACTCATCCAATGACATTTGTCAGCGGAGGGACCATCCCTCTCAATTTTTCAGCTTTCTTAAAAATAAACTCTATGGGCAAGACAAATAAAGTCCACAATGCGATGCTCTCGCACGGAGGATGGCTCTCGCTATCTTGTCAACTTCACTTGAAAATAGACTGTATTACAAACACATTGAGTATAGAACACGTTTTACCTGAGGATGTTCTACGCTATCTTGTCAAGCGGGGGAGGCGTCGACCAATGGCGGTACGCGCGTAGCGCATCACACTGTCCTTATCTTGTGTACCTACTGCGCATCCCCGCGGCGATTTTCCAAGTTTATTTCAAATATGGATCGCAGAGAAAATTGGATGGAAGAAAGTTATTTTTTGATATTGAATATCGGTTTAATCATTTTCTTCACGTAAATAGTGTTAAAACGTCATATGATTTTATTTTATATTTAATTAAACATGGGTTTACTTTTATAATACCTTTTATTGTGGTTTTTAAAAGTACTCACCTTGCGCCTGCAATCGCCTCGCCACCGCTTTAGACCGCATCGCCTCCACGACGCTACGGTAAACAAGATAGTCCTCAATTATTAACCTCGATCGATGTCACAAAAAAGTTTTAATATTTGAAACAGGAACTGCGCGGGAAACTCCAGGATAATCGCAACGCGAAGTAGGGCGCAGTGTGGTGCGGGCGGGCGCGTCGACCGTACGTCACGGCGTCGGCGGCGTCGCTCCCGTAGGATGGGTGGTTGTGTGGTCGACGCGAGGAGCGGCGTGTCACGCGAGTGGTCGGTGGGACACTGCGTTCACGTGCTCCGTCGCTCCGCGACCGCGGGGAAAGCGATTTTCACGCGGGAAACGCGATAGTGACCGCGCTGTCTCGAACCGCGCCCGCTCAACAACTGTCAACGAGTTGAAACAAAACAGAGAAAATAAAGAAGTTAAACTTCATACAATTTACACTCCTGTAACGCACACATACCTACACGTTGCTCGCTTTGCGGTGGCCATTCACACGGCGCCTAAGAATGTTTTGACACCATTTAAGTTTCCGTCACACTCCGCGTCCGTTCCCATCTACGCGTGCGTTGCTGGAGTGTATGTTACCTATATGAAGTTTAACTTCTCTTGTCTAGTCTTACCACTAGCCGCTCGCACAAAGCGAGTATCGCAGTATCATGACTTATATTATGTTCAACATTACCACACATAGTGCTGAAAGATTTTCTATTATCTTTTTAGAATTTTGTACATCAAAAGGTTAAAACGCAATCGTTATTCTTGCAAATAAACTGACACGTGAGCGATCTTTAAGTCACGTGCACTCAATGTCAAATGTGAAAATTAAGGACCGGAAGTAATCAAAGAACGTAATTTATCCTAAGAGCAGAGTCAAACTAGAGCTTAATCGGTTTTTTTATTATTTGGAGTACCTAATAAATAAATAAATAAATATTGTCGGACAAATTACACAGCGCCATCTAGCCCCAAAGTAAGCGAAGCTTGTGTTATGGGTACTAGACAACTGATAAACATACGTAAATACATTTTTTTTTGTAAATACATACTTATTATACATAGAAAATACCCAGACCAAGACAAACAGACATGTTCATGCACACAAATGTTTGTACTGTGTGGGAATCGAACCCACGAGCGTTGGTGTCAAAGTAGCGTAACAACGCGTTTCACCACTGCGCCACCGAGCTCGTCAAATATACGACCAATATAGAGATGTACTTTTGTCTATAATTTTCATTCGATAATTTCGATATATTTACTAGGTGTTAGACGGACGGATTAGGTGAGGTTAGTTATATTTCAAGCTTTCTCATTTAGTAGTTTCTAGTTTCGCACGTTTTGTTGACAAGCGGAGGCGTTTCTACAAAGTACACATTCATACATACATATTGTCACGCCTGTGTCCATCTCAGCATATCTTTTTCAATTTTTATCATTACATAATTCATTCCACAAAGTTCTCGTATCGTGCCATTTTTAGTCTATCAGCGCTCTCATTTTTACGGCGTTCACCCTGCTTTGACGCTGCTGCTGCCATGCCCATGGGTCACCACCGTACATCAATGTTGGCGTTAATACACACTGAGTGATAGCATGACGAGCAAAGTCTACCTACTTATTGACTTTCTGAATCAGGTGTTAAGGAGTTTTTTCGTTCTTTCACTCAACCAAACGATAGTGATTAACAGGTACACATCATCTCTTAGAACTTGAATTCTTAAAATTATTTAAGTAAACGAAACGTTTTTCTTTTTATATATACTACGTCGGGAAGCATACAAGCATACGGCCCACCTGATGTAAAGCGGATACCGTAGGTGGAGATACTTCCCCAGACGGGCTGCTTTGATGCACCCTACCTCTCTTAATCGCTAAAACATTAAACTCGGGTTGTCCAATAATGGCGTGAAGAAGTTTTCCTAGGGTCGGCAATGCACGAGTAACACCCCTGGTGTTGCAGCTGTCCATAGGCTATGATAACTGCATACTTTTAGGCAAGCCATATGCTTGTTTACCACTTTAGTACCTACTATAAAAAAATATACAGTAGCAAATTATGCGAATAAATATGTCGCTGTTTTAAAAGGAAACAAATATTTTCAGACAAATTACACACTTAACAGATTCAAGCGTTATTTGTGTTATTAGGTATGTGATATCACCATCAATTAGTCCATGCGAACTAACGCCGGTAAACATCTGCCCAAATCATCACTAGATGCATGCCGTCGCTGTCATGGCTGCTCCAGTTGTTTCTGCCTCAGCCGCGATTGCCCGCCGTCTGGAACAGGAACAGTAGGTATTCATCTGCCACCGTTACTACCCTGGCGGCTCTAGTCGTCTCTATGACACATATTTTGCCTGACACATAACGACCCAGTAAATTTGCCCGGTTACCCGATTTCTATAACTCAGTGGCATTGAGAGTCATGCTACATTTTCTGCTAAGTTGCCTATGCCTAAATCTTCTTTCCCTAGAATAAATAATTCTATCGACTCCTCTCTGGAAGGCCTAAAAAAGCGAACTGGAATTTTTGGGTTTCCACTACAAATTACAAATATGCGCCACTCTACTCGAATTTTACAAATAACAAATATTGTCGGACAAATTACACAGCGCCACCTAACCCCAAAGTAAGCGAAGCTTGTGTTATGGGTACTAGACAACTGATAAACATACGTAAATACATTTTTTTTTTGTAAATACATACTTATTATACATAGAAATTACCCAGACCAAGACAAACAGACATGTTCATGCACACAAATGTTTGTACTGTGTGGGAATCGAACCCACGAGCGTTGGTGTCAAAGTAGCGTAACAGTGCGTTTCACCACTGCGCCACCGAGCGTTCTGGAACCACTGCTCTTTCTTATAGAAAAGAACGCTTCCTTTTAAAGTTCGAGTAGAGTGGCGCAAATTTGTAACTTGTAGTGGAAACCCAAAAATCAAATGAATATGCATTTATTTATTTATGAAGTAATGTAATCTTAATAAAACTTATATGTAATATTTATGGAAGTCTGAGCGAAATGAAAATTATTCTACTCGAAATGGCCACCTTTAGTTTTAATGTAGGCTTTTAATCTGCCTGGCCACGAATCTACGGATTTACGCACCGTTTCTATGGGAAATTTAGCCACTGCTTGCTCCAGAGATTTCTTGAGACACAATGTCGGCGTGTCGTTTCGGATAGGCCATGTCCTCTAAAACTTTGTAGTCTAAGGAGTTCAGGTCTGGGCTAGACGAGGGCCAGTCATCAGCTCTTATAAAGTCTGGAACGTTGGTTTCCAACCAGGCTTGGGAAGTTCGTGCCTTGTGACCAGGTGCAGAGTCCTGCTGGAAAGTCCACGGTACATTTTTTATATTGCTGAGAAATTTCACAACACGACCCAAGACAGTTTATTTGATTGGTAATTGGGAGTGTGAGTGAGTCGTGAAAATTTTTTCATCAGTAAAAGCGATATTTCTGTGCCTTTCACCTGCGTATCGGAACAGAAGGCGTTTAGATCGATCCACTCTCTTCAACTGTAGGGATTGATTTAGGGCATGTTCTGTATATCGGCGATAAGCGCAGAGCTTCAGGTCTTGTTATATTATTATACGCGACAGATTTTGAGATTTTTTGTTTAATA
This sequence comes from Pyralis farinalis, assembly GCA_947507595.1. Lineage (NCBI taxonomy): Eukaryota > Metazoa > Arthropoda > Insecta > Lepidoptera > Pyralidae > Pyralis > Pyralis farinalis. Next base: position 13,215,909 of record OX382257.1, on the reverse strand, counting down.
ATGAGGTTTCGGCGAATCCTGGCTTTAACAGCATTAACAGCCTTTGTTGTTCTATAATGGTACGCGGTCGCCCCGATCTTTTATGGTCTTCAACAGAGGAAGTGTTGCTGTCGATAGTACAATATACGAACATACGGCTGATATCAAGCTTTTGAAGCGTCTTGAATATGACAGTCGGCTCCATGCCACTTTTTGCAAGGCAATCATTGCAATCCTATTTTCTTTAACACCCCGTTCCATATTGTAATTTGATAATAAACACGAAACAAATATGTAAAACGGCGGGAATTCGAAAGAAGTTTTTAAAATAATAAACGCGTTCCAAATTCAAAATACCTAATTAAAAAGTTGAAAACAGAAGTTTCTATATAACAGTATTTATGGCCAGTCCTGTATATCGACGATAAGCGCAGAGCTGCAGGTCTTGTTATATTATTATACGCGACAGATTTTGAGATTTTTTGTATCCTAATGAGGTTTCGGCAAATCCTGGCTTTAACAGCATTAACAGCTTTTGTTGTTCTATAATGGTACGCGGACGCCCCGATCTTTTATGGTCTTCAACAGAGGAAGTGTTGCTGTCGATAGTACGATATACGAACATACGGCTGATATCAAGCTTTTGAAGCGTCTGAATATGACCGTCGGCTCTATACCACTTTGTGCAAGGCAATCATAGCAAGTTTATTTTCTTTAACACCCCATTCCATATTGTAATTTGATAATTAACACGAAACAAATATGTAAAACGGCGGGAATTCGAAAGAAGTTTTAAACATAATAAACGCGTTCCAAATTCAAACTAATTAAAGAGTTGAAAAAAGAAAAGTTTCTATATAACAATATTTATGGCCGGTCAAGTTATACATAGGTAAATGACCTTCCTACAATAACTAAACACTGATGCGTTACGTTTGCTGATGATTTAATAATAGTAGCTAGACACGTATCCTATATTTAACGTAATGGGATATAAAGCCGACTGGAGAAGTACACCACTTCACAGAAGATCGTGGTCAAATAACAACTCCCTGTAGGGTTGATATATTTATACGAGGTTACTGGTAAGTCCCTGATGACTTGCTATGCCAACGGGAATGACACGGTCATAGTTATAGTCCTCGTATTTCAAGCAATCATAGGCTACGGAAACCATTTTGTTGTTTACCTTCTGACGGTAGGTATACAAAAAACGCTTGCAAATAAATTAAAACCTGTTCCACTGACACACGTAACGTGAGGCATTCCAGCACATATTAAAAGGAGGCGGCCCTCCTACCCCCTCCCCCATGTGAAGTGAGGCAAACTTATGAGTGCACACGTTGCAGCGATCTGGTGCACAATTGTCGTATTACGTAAAGTATTACGGGGAATCGAAGCACCGCACTACCTACACAGGTAAATGTTTTATAGTGCAATACGTGAGACACTCAGAAAGTTTTGGGAAAACAAAAAAAAGTGTTCTAAAGGTAAATATTTTTATTATTAAATCTTTTCAAAATAGCCTCTAGTTTCAGTTTCACGACAACCAGTTTTCAAAACACTTTTTCCAGTCCGCCGCAGATTCCTCATTTACAGCTTGCTCGACCGCTGACAGCGCATCTTCCGGCGACGCAAATTGTATCCCTTTGAGCTGGTTCTTTTTATTTTCAGGAATAAAAAGAATTCACACGGTGCTAGGTCAGGACTGTAAAGAGGAGGAGTTTGCACGGCGTGCTGTCCAGGAAATCCCTCGTTAAGAGCACGGTGTGCACGGGCGCGTTGTCGTGGTGGAGCAGTAGCCCGCGGAGCCCTGTGTTTGGTCGCTTGTTACTCACAACAACAAGTTCTGCCAAGCATTTGGTAGTATATACCATTCGGCATTAATGCTTCTTTGGTTCTGTAAAGGAATTGACACCAGGTAGCCAGTCAATTTGAAAAAGCTCGCGATCCAAATCTTCGCCCCGCTTCTAGATCGCTTCACTATCCAAATTCGCCAAACCGTCGACTGGCGCTTCGTTTCTGGATTGTATCGATAAATCCAGGACTCATCGCCTGTAAAGGTGTCATCATTTTACATTCACCTGCCGAAACGAGCCTGCTTCAAATTTATTTATCATATCACGGTACCATTGGGTCTGCTTCTGAGCAACGGTGAGGTTGTGCGGCATCGAGCGTGAAACTATCCTCACGCGAAGATGCAAGTGTAGAATCTCGTAAAGGCTTCCCAATTCAATCTGCAGTATGTGCTGAATCTCCTGATAGGTACGTAACTCGCCCATTGTCTTGGATTAAATGTTTCACTGCTGGCATGTTTTCTTCCGTAAAAGCCGTCAAATGGCGATCACTTCTTTCTTCACCCCCCAAAGTGCTCGAATTCGTTATACCAACGATACACGGTTGCCTTGCAATGCCTTCATCCATGAATGCCAGTTGAAGCCTATCGTACGATTCGTCCGGTAGGCGACACTTAAAATCGTAAAAAATCATAGCGTGAAAATGTTGTTCCCGGCGCAGATCCATTTTTTATATGAATATAAATTTAAATTAACTCGCAAAAAATGAGAAGGGAAATTTTTAAATTGGAACGTACCTATTGTTACTTATGAATAATCATATTTTCAAAATAGATTATAACTGGCCAGATTCCAATACATAAAAACTTTTTTTCGCAATACTTTCTGAGTGGCCTGGTACTTCGTGTTTTTAACATAACGAAATAATAACTATTATTTTATAAATAACTAACTCGTAGTAAGGGACCACGTCTCTGTGGCGTAAATCATCATTGGCAAACACATCCTGGACGAAATTATTCATCTTGAGACATTGCGGTATTATGTATGAGAAAATCTTTCGAAACTTTCCAATCTGCACAGAATTCGACGAGAAACCTCTTTCTCGAAATGGGACTTACCTAGCTGAAATGTTTCTCCTAAATAAGCATACTCATCAACAACCTCAACAACCGAGCCCCCAATTGAAACTGCGTGCGTTGCGAGCTTCAATAGGCTGCGCTTACCATATATTGTAGGCCGCATGCTTGTTTGCCAATCTAGTTGTATAAAACAAAACTTAGTCCAGATCTCATATTCATAGCCATTGAATTTCCGATACTTTTCGCAATAGCCGCATAGATTACTCATAATTACATTGTTCCATTGATATCCCCAGGCGTCATGGCAGGTGTAGGTACTATATTATACCAATTTTCTCTATCCATATCCGCACACGCCAATCAAATCTACTGGATCTACCCGTGATTTTAGGGAGAATAATAATAACATGCACATTACACGACCAGTAACCTACTCTTATGTGTGGCCGTGCTCTGAGGTAACACACACCAAGTACAAACCAACGTCACTTGTGGAGAACGGTATAATAATACGCTACTGGCACTGGTCCATTATCAGAGACAGGCTTATTGTCAGCTGTCTATACAAAGTGTAATGAAAAAGTTTGCTCTCAATTTGCTACTAAACTGTTTGTGAACAATGATAGTTTTATATAACGTAACGTAGTTTTGTAGTAGCTTAAAAATATGTTTTTATATAGGTTTGTATAGGAGTATACACGGGGCAAAATTCCCTCAGACCACTAAGATCCACAGTCTAACCTGCAAGTGAATCCTTACCTATTTACAACTTCCCAACACATACTCAATACACGTATACAACAGCCCTGATATATAGCCATTTCTGAATATAGGCCTCCTCTCTAGAAATCTTTTGCATCCATCGTCTCCCTACAAAGCGCTTGAGATTATCGCTCCATCATAGTACCAGTACGGGGACGCCATTCGAGAACCTTTCTTCCCCAGTGGTTGTCTGTTCTTGGAACTATATGGCCGGCCTAGATATTCATACCTACGTGTAATAATAGCCGATATCTTAGGATATTATGTAAGAAAAACATAACAGGAGGATTTTTACAGTTTATGTGAATCTCTTTGACTATATGTCTGTTTATACGCGTGTCAAGCATATTCTACTACACGAAATTAGATGTGATTTAACATTCGCATTGCTGCAGATCGATTTTTTTTTTTACATACCTATATAAAGTATGTAAGAAATAATAATGTAAGAGGATAAGAGCAATAGAAAAATATTTTTTTTCTATAGTAGTATTTGTATATTTATATAGGTACATATATATATAACTGACCGACGTCTGAGGGGCCTTTGTGAGAGCAATATAGGCCTAAACGAATCCGTATTAATTAACAAATGACCCAAAATCGATTTGCAAGATTTAAAGTAAATAAACAAACAAGTATTCAGAGAGTAGACAATGTAAATGAAAGCCTGTATTAAGAGCAAATCGACAAGGACACACCATACTTCAAACAAAAGCCATAATTTGTTACAGAATTCTAAACAGAGTTTCGATAGACGATCGACTGAAGAGCCTTAAGCACGAAAGTGGGGTCCGAGGGGGGGCACAGAGAGGGTGGTAGTCGTAAATATGATTATCAGCAGGGGAGGCGACGCGGACTAATCATATTCTCTGCAATTTACATAAATATTAGCGTGTTCCGTGACACACGCCCGCGCCGCCGGTCATTAGGAGAGCGGCCTGGGTGCCTTCGTTTTAATGAACCCGAGGCCGATGGTAGATATGAAGGACTTTAGAAGTCGCTTTGTCTTTTTTATGAGTGATTAATGTTTACGGCGGACGCCCTGTTTGCCTATGACGTTATGCATATTCAGAAAAGTCTCTGTGTTCTCGATTTTTGTAGCGGTAAGTGGTTTTGTTCAACGAGTCCGGAACTACGTTTTCGCTGTCTTATTTTCATTTCTGTTGGAAGGTCTCTGTTCAGTTCTGCATACACATGGTCCATCTCCATGTCTAGACTCGTATGGGGTCTAGTAGGTATTTTGTAGAATATTTTTATTTAAAAGTTAAAAGTTTCTGAATATGATTATACAAGTAAAAAGTACTTACTTGTTCATTTTACACTCAAATCGATCTAAAAAGAAGCAAACTGTTATTTACTTATAGGATGATCTAGATGGATCAACTCAAATGGAGGATGAAATTGGTTGATGTACAATAATCTACAGTTCGCAGATCTGATTTTTTTTTATACAACGTCGGGAGGCATACAAGCACCTGATGCAAAGCGGTTACCATAGCCTATAAACGGTTGCAAAACATTAAGTATCACTCGCGCGGTGCTAGCTCTGCTGCTAACACAGCAACTTCTTTGGAGCTTACTGGTAACCTCACTCACACGCAAGAACACAACAACCGAAAGAGTTGTTACCTGGCTGTGGTTTTCTGTGAGGTGGAGGTACTGCCCAAGATGGGCTGCTTTGATGCGCCCTACCTCTCTTAAAAACATCCAGCCCAAGACCAATAGACATGTTTATGCGCACAAACTTTTGTCATGTGTGAGAATCGAACCCACGAGCGTCGGTGTCAAAGTAATGTAACAGCACATTTCACCACTGCGCCACCGAGCTCGTCAAAAAAACACATATCTGATATCACTGATACATGATGGGATCTGAGCCCAGTATCCCATTTTACCTAGACACGTCGATAGAATCGTTATGTCTTGAAAAAAGCTTGCTTGCTTTCAAGCAGGCTTTTTTCAAGGCCATCGACCAATCAAGACAAGGGCATTGACCAGTCGAACATCATGTGTAACGCTACGGTAAATAGTATATTCTACAATATTTGAACTATGTATCAGAAATTTCAAATAAAAGATTATTGTGCGCCGCTTCAGGGAAAAAAGTCTTGTTTTCCAAACATATACAGGGTCATTATAAAGAGATCTAGCAGTTTAAAAGCTGGCACTGTACACTTGACTAGCTGCAACCCGTGACTTCAACCGCGCATATCCCGGTATCCCGTGAGAGCAGCTTTTTCTTACTTTTGTTCTTTACAACCTTCCTCGACAATTGGGCAAAATTTTATCAATTCGCCCTGATGGTCCGCTTTACATATTAACATAGATTTACAATATTACATTTACAACTACTGAATACGAAGAAAACAAAGACAATGGTATTTGAAAGAGAAGAATCCAGAACTAATGTAAGGATTACGGTTGATGATGAAGTGTTGGAACAAGTGGATGAGATTGTATATCTTGGTTGCGCTAAACGCCCCAACGCTAACTTATGGAAGCGAGAGCTGGGTATGGCAGAGAGAGTTGGTTCGGACATGTAGAAAGAATGCAGGATGAAATAATGACGAAGCAGTATACAATGCAAAAGTGGAAGGATGTAGGAGGCGAGGAAGGCCAAGACTTACCAAATGATGACCAAATTGGTCGTGTTCTATCAGAAGGTGATGTCAGGAGCCCTAGAAACCGGCAAGCGTGCATGAGAAGAGCAATTAATGTTAAAGAAGCGAGTGACATATGTAAGGACCGAGTCACGTGGCGTTCGGATCTCTCTGCCTAACCCGCAAGGGATTTGGCGAGAAGTTATAGATCGATAGACAGATAGATTTACAATCATCTGATGTAGGTAATCATCTCAAAATTAATAAGAAATGTTCACAACTTGTCTATACTCCCAAATCTGATTTACATATGAGATTTAACCGTGCGTATTCAAATTACATTTCAAAGACAACAATTCAAAAAATCACTATACGACCTTTACCTCCGGCCTATGGTAATTCACGAGGATTTTACTCGTAAATAATTAATTACAACACCTTAAACGGAAAAGCTGAGTTTACCCTTCCTATAAATTATGGAGACAGATGTTAACAGACTCTAAACAAACCCCAAATAACCCCGAGCCACCCACAGACTCCTGCTTATTAACCACAACACAATCGCAGGTACTACCAATACATCGACACTGTTATACTGTCAATGCTATTATGCGCTTAAATGTCTTAATCGGAAAAGTCAGTTTTCTATAACATCTATAGAATATTTTTGTCTTTATCGTATCGAGAAACTGTTTCTTCCTTATAATATATCGTACGAGGATGAAAATTCTGTAATAGAAATGTTCGATGTCACAAAACAGCTGAACTAATTTAACTCTTAAGGCGAGTAGCAAAAAGGTCTTAAATTAAACTTTCGGTCAAGAGACATAAGGCAGTTGTTCGTTGTGAGATATGTGATATGATATCAAGGCGAGACAGAAAGGGACAGTAGAGCGCAGGCTCCTCGGCAGACGTCGCGGTTGCCATGGCAGCACATCGATTCGCCGCACCCCATGCCCGCGCCCCTCTCCAGCCTCCGCCCGTATCCAGGTCATCCAAAGGCATCTGAAACCAACGACTGAAATGAGATCTAAGTAATTAAATTTGTCGTAATAATATTTGGATGTCTATAAATCTAAAATATTAAGCTACTGCTTGCAGTAGGTAGTTATAGATAAGAAGGGAAAGAATTAATAAAGACTATGAAGTAGTAACACTATTTCATTTTTAATTACGACGAATGAAATTGATGGCACAATTATTCCCCAACTAGTAAGATAGTCCTGGTGAAACCCGTATATCAGGGAGCGCTAGATTATTAGGATGGGACGGCTCTAGAATGTGACGGGGCCAGTCGAACACCCGCAGCCACTCCAAAATCGACAGTCCGGATGATGGACGGCGTTACTCCAATATCGAAAATTAGGTAAAAATTAATAATTTGTTATGACTTCGTTCATGAGCTGTGCTATTATCGTTGGCTATGTTTAGATTGCATAGCATCCTCTGCCTTTTTTCTCGAAGAAATATCTCTTCTTGCTTCAATAGTATCATCTTAGCTATAGTCCTGTCTCCACTTTGCTGTATGTTTCGTCGATTGAGCAGCACTAATCGACAAGAAACTTGGAGGAGGCAAAATTAGTCATAAAGTCCAATGTCTTTAAGAATACAAAATGACTGTTCAAAGATTCTTTCCAGAATAAGAATGCTATAGAAACTTTCATGATATACTTAACCTCTCGTCAAGTGTCGACGTATCGAAGAAAATGAACACTATATGTCTATTTAAATATGAATGTCGATAAAAACTTCTCATGAAATATGTTCTAATAAATAATCTACATTCTTTATGCTTAGATGAATTACCTAATAGCTAAATAATGCGCAATCTAGGTACAACCAACCCTATCTTCGGTATATAGAGTTTCTTTCGGCATTTCTTATTCGCCAATGGTCATTTCCTAAATGCTAGTAGATTAAAAAAAAGGAAAAAGTTACAAGGGATGGCACTACGATGGATTTGTCACTTGTAGCAAGTTATTCTAACGATTAACGTCTACAGCGCCTGAGGATGCCTCGTGGAGGGGCGAAACACGTGTCGCACAAACGACCAGGGCAGTCGTGACAGCGACGGTGGTGGACACATGCGGTTTCTGTTCCAGATGGCGGACGACCGCAGCAGCCGAGGCAGAGACTACCGGAGCAGCCATGGCAGCGTCAGCATGTTGCATCTACTAACGGTAGTGGGTGGGTGCCGGCCGGCGCTAGGCCGCATGAACTAATTGCTGGCGGAAGCGCACAACGCAGGTTAGATCAAATTAAATGTAAATTTGACTTTCGCGAAATACGCCTGACTACTAATAATAAATAACACCTGAATCTATTAACTAATTAAATCATTGACAAACAATTATAACTGATTATATTTTTTTTTTTTCAATGTGTCGTATGCCTGCCTGCCTGTATGGAAACGTCAATTTTAACATCTATTGCTATTACTCGCTCACTGTACAGCTAACAAGGAGGAGGTGATATTAAATTATTACAATAGGTCAGTCTCATTTTACAAGTCAAATATTAAGGCACAATTACCTGAAAGCACTGGTAATACGAACAATCATGACATTCAATTATGTTAAATTGATTGATTCCTCCATTTTCCGAGTGGTAAATAAATCGCGTGATCCGCGTGCGTGTGCCATAATTACCGCGCTACATAAATATCCCCAATTATGCTTTTAATCCTTAATTCAATAAGCAGCTGAAATACTGGACTAACGAATGCCCGCGACTTTGTTCACATAGATAATTTGCGATAACTCTACAATTAATAACCGACAACTATCTATCTGCATAAAAAAGAACCAAGCGCCTCATTACTCGACCTCTGACTCCTTACATATCTCACTATCCACACTTCTTTCACATTCTTTAGGGCTGACACTATCGTCTGATAAAACACGAGAATTTATAACATATTAGACCAAGTGACAAAAATTTAAAAGGGTATGCTGAGATGGTTTGGTCATTTAGAAAGAATGAATGACAAAAGAATTACGAAAGAAGTGTATCAAGTAAGAGTAAATAGTGATGTCACGGCCGCCCTAGACGCACACATATAGATCAAATTGGTGATGTGTTGAAAAAGGGCCATATCAAAAGTACCCAAAGCCGAAGAGCATGCATTGAAGAGGTTTATGAGTGTGGAAGAAGCGAGAGCGGTATGTTTGGATCGGTGCTCCTGGCGTTATATAGTCTCTGCCTACCCCAATGGGAGACAGGCGTGATGATATGTATGTATGTATATTAGACCTAGAGCCAAAGGCTTGTGCTATTGACAATATAAGTACAACCTAGGTACAACAAAGATATACATATGTTAAGACTTATTTAAACATATTTATAGAATATATATATTGGCAGGAGAAAATAAATAAATAGGATTGTATTCGTACCTTGAATATTTAAAAATATATATTACGTAGAGGGGACGTAATATTTTTTTTAATATTCAAGGTACGAATACAATCCTATTTATTTCTTTTTGCTTTATTGTATATAAAATTTTCATTGCACATAAAGAAAATATATCATTTTTGGATTTCTAATGTTCTTATAAACAGTAATGCCTCGCAAATTGGCTCTACGGTAAGCTTTGATGTTCGGCGAAATGTCGACCCAATTCGTGTCTCAAAGATACGTCACGGACCCGAGGTCTGACAAAGGTAAGTGCTGGACCTAATAGGGCCTCTCAAGGAAGCATGGCGGCCTACTCGTCACGCTCATTCGGGGCTCCTTTGACGTGCCCGTTGAAATGAAGGTAATTTTAAAAAGGTAACGTTAGGTAGAGTCGGTGATTTACCTTATATAAAAGCAAATATTTAATGAAATATATTTTTAGGATTCCGTTCTGTAAAAAATAAAAAGCAATCTTTATAGAATAACTTTATTTATTTATCTATCTGTACTTACGTCATGAAATCACAATTGAAACCCTTATAGAGTACTTACAGCTGACCCAGAGTTATGAAATTTTACAGAAAGTAAAATCTCAAAAAAAAAATATGGGCATCTTGTAGTAACAGTTTTTTGCTTTGTTTGGATTGGATGAACAATCTCTGGGACTACTTTTGTTCTATAAATTTTTTTCACTAATAGTACTACATTATTCCTGATGTAGATTTTAATTTACGGTTTCTTTGCAAAACTAGAAAAGTTAACACCACGCGGACTGAACAGCGAACAGCATTTGACCATTACGTTAGCAAACAGTCAACAACGGAAATAATTATTATTTTTGTACCTAACCTGTTTTACTTAGTTTAATAAAACAACTGTACAAAATCTGGTTAAAATTACAGTTTTAAAATATTACCTAACAAACACTATTAATTTTCATACGTAAGAAAAGGAGTATTGTGTCATAAGGATCGGAGAATCTAACTTTGAAAATACAAGTAAAACACACAGTTTGATGGCACTAATAAACAGTACATTGGAACATCTTAACTTCACGAGCTATAACTAGTCTGGCCATAAATTCTGTTGCATAGAGACTTTTGTATTTTTCAACGATTTAATTATTATGAATTTGAGACGCGTTTATTACCTATGTTGAAAACTTCTTTCGACTTCCCGCCGTTTTTTTTTTCATGTTAATAATCAAATTACAATATGGAATACCATGTTATAGAAAATAGGATTGCAGTGACTGCCTTGTATAAAGTGGTTATAGAACCGTCGGTCATATTCAAGATACTTCAAAAGCTTGGTATCAGCCGTATGTTCGTATATCATACTACCAACAGATATACCAACACTTCCTCTGTTGAAGACAGTAAAAGATCGGGGGGTGCTAATATAGAACAACAAAGGCTGTTAATGTTGTTAAAGCTAGAATTCGCCGAAACCTCGTTAGGAAACAAAAAATCTTATCGCGAAAATGAAGTTACTCGCTAGGACTCTGTCGCGTATGATAAAACAAGACCTATAGCTCGGCGCTTATCGTCGATATACAGGACATCTATCTATCTATAACTTCACGCCAAATCCCTTATGGGGTAGGCAGAGAGAACCGAGCGCCATCCTTACATACCTCACTCGCTTCTTTAACATTCATTGCTCTTTTCATGCACGCTCGCCGGTTTCTAGGGCTCCTAACATCACCTTCTGATAGAATAGAACACGACCAATTTGATCGTGGTAGGTAAGTCTTGGCCTTACTCGGCTCCTACATCCTTCCACTTTTGCATTGTATACCTGCTTCGTCATTATCTCATCCTGCACCGGTAGGGAAAAAAATTGTGACGATTCCAAACAAATGTAGCCATTTTTACGGAATAAAAAGATTTTGACTTTGACTTTGACTTTGCATTCTTTCTACATGTCCGAACCTACGGAGCATGCCTCTTCTTATTTAAACACCGACGCTCTCTTTCAGACCAACTCTGCTTCTAACCTCATCATTGCGTTCTGCTCATTCATTGCATTGCGAATACGGTCTACAAGCGTTACGCTACAAATTTTGCGCAACGCTCGCATTTCAACCGCGTTTATCCTACTTTCATGCTCTCTCTGCCATACCCAGCTCTCGCTTCCATAAGTAAGCGTTGGGACCAGCACTGCATTGTGTATAGCCAGCTGCGCCTTCTGGCTCAGGTTTTTACTGCCAAGAAGTTTTCCCAACGCTCCATTCACACTATTCCCAGCACTCACTCGCCTTTCCACATCTGTAGTGTAAGCACATATGCGGTGTAGAAAGCGCATCCAAGATATACCTACAATCTCATTCACTTGTTCCAACACTTCATCATCTACCGTAATCCTTACATTGGTTCTGGTTTCTTCTCTTTCAAATACCATTATCTTTGTTTTCGCATTCAATAGTAAGCCTTCCTTCATACTTCATTTTTCATCATTGAGACTAGTGTTTGCAGTTCAGAAGGTGTTTCTGCTAACAGGACGGCATCATCTGCATACAGCAGACAGTTCACCACTAGGTCACCCATGCGTAATCCTACATTCGTCGATCGTATTCTCTGTAGGCAACTATCGAGATACGGAATAAACAGCCTAGCAGGCAACATGCAACCCTGTATGACACCAATTTTAAACCAGAGTGACATGTTGCCATCTATTCGCACACATGCTGAGCAATCCTTGCAGGTGGACTGCACAGCACGGGGCAGTGAACCGTCAATCCCATATCTCGGCAATATGCACCACAGTTCCTTTCGCACAACCCTATCAAATGCCTTCTCAAGATCCATAAAACCGCAGAAAACCTTCTGGTCTGTGGCCAAATGCTTCTCTACGATATTGCGGAGACGCATTCTGTCCCGATACAATAGGTGAAAGGCACAGAAATATCCTCTTTACTGATGAAAACATTTTCACGATTGAAGAGCACTGCAATAATCAAAATGACAAAGTGTACGCACACAGTTCTAGAGAAGCCGCCCAAGTGTCGGAAAGGCACAATGTGATCTTCATTCTACGTCTGTAATGGTTTGGTAAGGAGGTATATTATCAAGGAGTCACAAAGCTTCATTTTTGGGAAAAAGGAGTGAAGACTTGTGTATCAAGAGATTAAGTGACCGTATCCGCAATGATGAGGTTAGAAGCAGAGTTGGTCTGAAAGAGAGCGTCGGTGTTAAAATAAGAAGAGGCATGCTCCGTTGGTTCGGACATGTAAAAAGAATGCAGGATGAAATAATGACGAAGCAGATATACAATGCAAAAGTGGAAGGATGTAGGAGCCGAGGAAGGCCAAGACTTACCTATCATGATCAGATTGGTCGTGTTCTATCAGAAGGTGATGTCAGGAGCCCTAGAAACCGGCGAGCGTGCATGAAAAGAGCAATGAATGTGAAAGAATCGAGTGAGGTATGTAAGGATCGAGTCGCGTGGCGCTCGGTTCTCTCTGCCTACCCCGTAAGGGATTTGGCGTGAAGTTATAGATAGATAGATTTATGTATAATATAAGCTTTATAAACAATGAAGGTATTTTTTATTAACAACCATATACTATTCTACTACTATTATATTACTTGTATTTCTGAAATAAATTCATTTTATTGAACGTCTATGTATAATTATATAATAATAAGTATATTGACGCGAAGTCCCTTGCGGTGTAGGCAGAGAGAAATAACTCAGTGATACATAACTCGGTCCTTACACGTAGCGCTCACTTCGTTAACATTTATAGCTCTTTTCATGCACGCTCCTGGGTTCTAGGCTTCCTGATATCATCTTCTGATAACACGCGACCTATCTGGTCGTGGTAGGTCTTCCTCGGCACTCCCATCTTTTTACTTTCGCGTTATATATCTGTTGAACTTACATTAATTGCAAATTCCCACCTAGTTTTTCTTTTTATCTTCAACTGCCAAACATGGTCTCATCTACTTCCAATGTTAATTTGCCGTGAAATTGAGGGCAGAACTTTGCCATTATGATGATCGTAATTTATTTTCGAAAACAGATGTCTGTTTTAAAGTTTTAAAATAGCACATACTTACTTTACAAAGTAAATTACTTTATATTTATTTGTAGTTTTTGTTTGTTTATAAAATCTTATTGTACAATAACAAAAATACAATTATTAATATAATTGTTAACTGGAAGAGATCCGGATATGATGAGTACACCATTGTGGTGTACTCATCATATCCGGATCTCTTCCAGTCAATCGTAGAATACCTGATAGGATATTTCAATATAATATCAGATATACACATATATATATGTTTAATTATGTATATATGTTTGTGTTTATCTATATAAACACTAACATATACACATAATTAAACATATTAATACATGCGTGTACGTGCATGAATACATTACATGCGAGCAGATACACCGTACATACATATTCGATATTTACAGACAACTCGAATTTTCAAGTGGATTAAACCAGAGTTTAAACAATTTTAACTTAAAAGGATGGACAGACTGAACCATGTTTACATCAACTGGAATTGAATTTCAAAGACGCGCCGCCTGACAGGTTTCGCAGAGGAATAGCAATTGTATATGCATAGTAAAAACAAATAAGTACGATATCTTCATACATACGCACCGAACGCGCTTTGTATGTGTGCGCGCCCGTACGTATGCGTCGTCGCACGCACACACTGACAAAATTTATCGCTGCTAAAGGTGCGCCAGTCGTGGCTACGCCGTGCGTAATACCGCCCGCGCCCACGCACGCATCGCCGGCCGCTGCGCTCCCGCTCGTAATAATTTGTACGTGTACCTACCTACCTACTTTAACTACAAATTCGTAAAGATGGCTAAAAAGTAAAAATAATTTTTTTTTCTGTATCAAATGTGTAGGTTTGTTAAAAAATCACAAATTTCCTACAGAAAAAAGTACTTTTAATGCCTATCATTTTAGGCTAGGTACTGTAAAAATATTAAATTTCCGAATATAAAGATTATAATTTTGATGTGTAGTAAATGAAAAAGTAAAAAATAAGAAACTATTATATATAGGTAATAACGTCACTCACTCGCATGAACACAATAACCCTCCAGGGAATTGTTATTTGGCTGCAGTTGCCTGAGGTGGTAACGTCACTCACTCGCATGAACACAACAATCCTCCAGGGATTTGTTATTTGGCTGCAGTTTTCTGTGAGGTAGTAACGTCACTCACTCGCATGAACACAACAACCCTCCAGGGCAATTGTTATTTAGCTGCAGTTTTGAGCATATTTTTCCTGACTTAATGAGCGGTTTAGCGGGCAGCTTCAACCTGTTACTTTTGTGTTACAGTATCTTAAAATTTCACTCATCATTTTTTCATAACGCGCCTAAAGAAGTATAACTTCAAAACAATTTCATAATCATTTAATTTTATTTGAATAAATACATGATTTAGTAAAGCTACGTTTGAATTAATCCTATTTCGACCGTAATTTTTCAAATCATTAAACAGGTAACATGATGTAGGTAATGAAAAAATTCCTGTCAGCTCTTGGTCTATGTACAAAAAATAATTTAAAAAAACTTTTGTAGATCCCTGATGATTCCCCTACAGGGGAAATTGTTTTGTATATAGATAGACTATGCATTTTTGACGATTGTATAAACTATAAGCGACATCGTACGTGTACGTGTTTAGGCTATTATCGTTCGTTCGGGGCTCGAGTCGGCCTACTTATATGTTTTTACTATGGTATATGGGAATATCCAATATCAAATTGTGACGTAAATGGTCATCCTGTACACGTAATTTAAATTTCTTTGAAATGTTATTTGGTGCTGACGAAGTAAACAGCACTTGAAAAAGCAAGGTAAGAATATGCTTAGGTATTCCTGAAATGTGTAATAGGAAGTAAATTTAGTTAGAGATGAAATTCAATCATGTGATCAAACTTTCGCACACTGAACACATAATTTAAACGTGCTTAAATTTATTAAGTAGGTCTTAGGCAGTGTCTAGATATGCAACAATCGCATAGTCTAGGATAGAAAGCAGAAGAGACCGTACCAGCAAAGCTACCCAGAGGAAGAAAATACTAGAGATGCTTTTATGATGCGATTTGAGGGACCCAAGACACAGTTTGACACAGTCAGTGATAATGGCAAAATTTTTGACAGTAGCAGTCAAGGAATGATGTTACCATCGAGAACTGTATTAGGGCATACCACGGTTTGCAACTTTAATATAAAATGAAATATTTCTTACCACAATGCCCTGGGCCAGATGATGGCGTCTTTACGTAAACATCGTGTCCGTGTAATTAAATTATTAAAAATACATATTAAAGCAAATTTAGTTGAATTCTAGTAGATTATGTTACGTATAGACTAAATAACGTGTGATAATGTTTGTGAACAATAAACAACAGTGAAATGGGACAAAATAGTATATAAACAAGGTGATTAAAGTGCGCAGTTTCGTCGACAAATATATCGTGTCTAACAATAACAGAAATTAATTATTAGAGTACAGTGTAATAAAAACCTAAACAATAATAAAATTGAACAATAAAAACTGCTATTCATAATATAATTAATACATTGATGACTAATAAATTCCAAGTGACAGTGATTTAAGTGACTTTTTTGAAACTCACCACACATTATTGACAATCTCGTATTGCAGTTGCGTTACGTATACAATACAATGAACATTTTCACACATTCTTTTAAATAGTTCATGGCACATTGGTAAAGACTTTCAATGCAACTGCGCTTGACTGTTCCAAGTTCGATCCTCATAACATGCTTCTATTTTTTGTATACACATTTTTGGCCTCATTTTATTGGGAATAATATTGCTATTGGAAATCCATTTTTTTAAAACATATTATTATTGTCATTTTTTTTCTACTGGCAAAATGGACAATATGAATAATATCACGATAAGAAAAAAAACTATAGGATTAAGAAGAATAAAATCGGATTTTGACATTTCTAATTTATCAGAACAATCCATATTGACATCCACTATTTTAGAGACAACGACGAGAAGCGTTCCCTTGTCACCAGAACCAGATTCCTCAATAATATTAGAACTTAAAGAACAAAACGAAGAAATTAGAAATGAATTGGACATTGCTCATGAAGAAATAATTAATTTAAATACAGAAATTACTGAGCTTAAATTAAAATTAAACGAAAAAAATAAGACGATTAACTTACTCAAAAGATTATCAACGGATAATACACCATTGACACCTAGAAAAACACCGATTAAAAAAGCAATAACAAATATAAATATAAGAGTAAGAACTTCACCACTACAATTATCTTCGGAACTACGGGATAAACACTTAGGTAATGTTAGGTGTGAATCCCAAACAGCCCCGGATAAAATTTCTCATGAAATTAGCAGTAATGATCGCTCCTGCACAATAAGCAATACTCAACCACAGTTAAGAGATGGCATCACCAATCACGAAAATTCAAAGCTTGACCAACCATCGGTAGTAAATAATACGCACTCGCAATCTAGAGATGGCGCCACCGGTCATAGAAAGCCACGTTTGGTTGTAATAGGCGATGAACAAGTTCGTGGTTTATCAAGTATTATAGTTAAATCGAGGAGAAATAAATGGAATGACATTTACGATGTAACTGGAATTACAAAACCATATGCAACGAGTTCTCAAGTTATGACGGGCTTCAACGACATACTAAGTACATTACACAAAGATGACATCATTATTTTAGGACTAGGGTCGAATGACAAAAACCCTTATCAATTATTTAATGTACTTTGTAACGTATTGTATAAACTAAGAAACAACAAAGTATTTGTGTTAGGTGTTAGGGCTAACCGATACCTTAATGTTGACTTTTTAAATGAACAAATTAAACTGTTTTTGACATGTTACGAAAATTGTAAATATATCAACATATATAACACTGGGATTGATGACCATGTGAACAACGTTTACTCATCACAACACGCTAGACGCTTATGCAATAAACTAAATATTGAAATAGATTATCTAAAATATGAAGATGTATATATAAAAAATTATAGACAATTATTACGCGCTAAACATAATCAAAGTATTTCTATAATTGCCGAACACAGAGTTAATGATAAAATAAAAGAAAAAACATATGTAAAGGGTACCATTCCTTACTATTTTTTAAAAATGACTGAATGTAATCCTCACAACACCAATCCAAAAGTAACGAATAATTGTAATCATTTATTTCGATAACAAACCAACTTTGACTATTACACTACTTCACCAAAATATTGCTGGTCTATTGTATAAAAAGGACCTGCTAGAAATTGCCCTCGGTGATTTAATCAATCGAATAGGTGAAATACATATAATCTGTCTCAGTGAAACGTTTTTAAGATACGGTACCGAGTCAAATGTTGTTCTCAAGAGCTACAATTTGGCAGCGCACTACTCCCGAAAAACTAAACGGAGAGGGGGTACTTGCATACTCGTACATAAAAATCTAGAACATAAAAATATTACTAACTTAATCGATCCGGTTGAATATTGTTTTGAGTACTCAGTAATTGAAATCACAACATTTAATTTAGTTGTAGTATGCTTATATCGAATCCCTAACTCAGAACTAAGTGTATTCTTCATGAACTTGGATAAGCTATTACATAAATTGACTCGCAAACAAAAAAATAGAATTATATTAAGTGGTGATTGGAACATAGACTGGCTGAAAAAAAACAATGCTTCCAAAGAACTTCTAGCAATACTTAATAACTATAACTTAAAAAATCACATCACAAAACCCACACGAAAACAAAGTTGTATCGATTTAATAGTTAGCAACATCCCAGAAGTAAAATCGGAAATACATTATCTGGCTCTGTCTGATCATGAGACAGGACAGACGGTTTCTTTTGATATTCCTATGGTACCAGACAATATAAATGTTTACCGGAAGACATCTTATTGGTATGAAGAAAAAAGGGATATGTGTGAAGAAAATATTCAAAAGTTTGTAAAATGCATACAATGCCTATCATTCAGCGAAGTAATGTCAGAGCAAGATGTAGATAGGGCATTCAACAATTTTCACGATACATTTACACTATTCTATGATCTATGTTTCCCTAAAAATAAAATAAAACATACCAGCAAGAAAATAAAAAATAGGTGGATTACTAAAGGACTGAAAAAATGCTGCGTTGTTAAAAGAAAACTTTATTTAAAATATCACCTAATATCTACAAACAAAAATAGGAATAAAACTATTTATGAAAAGTATTCAAAAATATTAAGAAGATGTATAAATGACGCACAAAAAATTACTAATACAAAATACATCTTAAAAGCAAAAAACTCATGCAAAGCCGCATGGGACATAATAAAAGATAATATGAAAGATAATACCGAAATAAGAGAAATTGAACATGATGGAAAATTACACACTGACCCATTTAAAATACCAGATATAATCAATAATTATTTTTTACAACTGAATGACACTGGCACAAATGACATATATAATAAAATTAACGCGATAAATAATAACGATAATAGTATTTACTTGACGCCTGTAGACAATTATGACATGTATAAATTAATTATTGGACTTAAAAATTGTAACAGTACTGGTTATGACGACATAAAAACGTTAATATTAAAGCGATGCGCCCAGTGCATAGCTGCACCACTAGCCCATATTGTGAATCTTACATTAACAAAAGGCAAATATCCCACGCGATTAAAGAACTTGGTTGTTAAACCGCTTTTTAAAAAAGGAGATAAAAAGATTTTAAGTAATTATCGACCTATTACCTTAACCCCTGTACTAGCTAAAATTGTGGAAAGGGTAATGTGCGAAAAAATTTCAAAATTTTTAACAAAGTTTAACATATTAACGCCTGACCAGTTTGGATTTAGAAAAAATAAATCGACCACTCTAGCCTGTTTCCAATTAATAAAAAATGTCACGGAATATCTAAACAATAGAACGCCGGTAACCGCACTATTTTTAGATATGTCCAAGGCTTTCGATACCGTGTCTCATAAAATATTGCTGGATAAACTATGGCGTTATGGTATTCGAGGTGTAGCTCATAGTTGGATTCAAAGCTACTTAAGTAACAGACAGCAATGTGTAGAGATAACCCGAACGACTGGCTACGATAAAAAGACATATCGGTCCGAATACCGTCATAACGCTCATGGAGTGCCACAGGGTAGCATTTTGGCCCCACTGCTATTTTTGATCTACATCAATGACTTGCCTCAGGTATTGAGTCACCAATGTATAATGTTTGCGGACGATGTGACACTGATTATTAAAAAAAGGGATAATATCAGTCACGAGCTTGATATTAACAATACATTAAAAAACGTAACTCTATGGCTAGAAGATAATAATTTAAAAATTAATACTGTTAAAACTAATTTTATTCATTTTAGGACGAAAAACAATACATATAGTAAATACTTAAATATCAATTTTAATAACGCAGAAATAGAAGAAGTAGATACAACTAAATTTCTGGGTATCACGTTAGATAGTCAATGTAATTGGAAGGCCCACGTAGATGTTCTTTGTACTAAACTACATAAATTTGTCTATGTGTTGAGGCGAGTGAAACAAGTTGCCACTATCGATGCAACACTTACTGCATACCATGGGTATGTATCATCAATCTTACGATATGGGATAATACTATGGGGAAATTCAGTAGATGTGTCGAAAGTATTCATAGCCCAGAAAAAATGTATTAGAGCTATCAGTGGGCTCCACTTACTAGATAGCTGTGTGTTTGCATTTAAGAAACACAAAATTCTACCATTACCATGTCTTTACATTTTCGAGACATGTGTGTTTGTACACAAGCACTCTAATTTATTTATTAGACATGGAGATATAATCGGTTCTAGAACTCGACATAAGAATAAACTGTACGTACCTCAACAAAAATTGGCTCTTTTTCAAAAAAATGTGTACTGCATGGCTATAAAGCTATATAACTTATTACCAAACCGTTTTAAAGACATGGCTTTGAATACATTTAAAAAACATCTATTTAATTATCTTTTAGACAAATGTTATTATTCTTATAATGATTATGTTAATGATAAAAACAGAATTAATGACTGACATTACCTATTGTTAACATTTTATTTCATTTTTTTTCTCTGCACTTATTAATTTATTAAGAAATTGAATAACATATTTGACATTGATATTATTTTTATTAAAATGTTATTAAATTTAAAACTTTACTTAAACATAATATTAATTAATTTTTGCACGCTGTATTGAGACAGTAGAATGTGTTGGATCGAAAATCTTGTGAATAACTGTGTGTTACCCATATTCTCTGCAAATAAAATATTTGATTTGATTTGATTTGATTTGATTTGAGATTTGTCTTTAATTTGTAATCACTCCACTTGCCAATTGCAGATAGGTTGAATTGAGAATTGTTGATGTTGGCTATAGTCTCTACATCTTCTAATGTAGCAGATACGTAAATTTGAAGATCATTGGCATATAAGTGATAAGAAGAAGAAAGAAACGATTTAACGCGATTAATGAAGAAAGAGAACGGAATAGGTGAAATCACTCCCCCGTGAGGAACACCAGTCTTAAGTTAACACCAATCGGACTTAGAATTTTGGATCGGTCGGAAAGGTAGTAAGACATGAACCATAAATGAGCTGTGGGCGATCAATTAAGAGCATGTAATATACATAGCAAGATATCAATATCAACTGTATTAAAGACAGTGGTCGAATCATGTAACACAGGAACTAATAGCAACCAGGGGGGGGGGGGGGGGGCACACAACGCCAATTCCGGCGGGTCGAGGAGAACCGAGTGCTGCATAGGCACTTGGAATGTGAGATGTGGATTGAATGATAAGTTGAACGAACTAATAGACGTAACGAATGCGAGACGTTTAGATGCTTTGTATGTGACAGAGACTAAGCGCAAGGGGAGCGACACCGATGATCTGCCCGGTGGAATGATGGCCCTATGGTCTGGGGTAGACCGGGACGATCATGCCCAGTGCTGGGCTGTAACTGGCATACTCCCTCTCGCTTAGCCACTGGTGTAAGAGATTACTGGTTGGCAGGGCCTAGACTTCTCTGGGTTCGTATAAAACTGGGCAACAGGCGAGTATTTCTATTTGCAGCATACGCTCCATAAGCTCAGCGTATGCTCAAAAACTAGAGACTGTTTTAGGAGTCTGTAAGGGATATTCTGACTTAGCTGAAGGGAATGAAAGAGTGATTATGTGTGAAGATTTGAATGAGTGTGTTGGGACCAAGCGAGACAGCTACTCGTATGAAGCTGTTCTTGCTCCGTATGGAGATAAGAGACAAGCTCGATGGCTCAGTCGTGAATGACGCGGCTTTGACACCAACGCTCGTGGGTTCGATTCCCAGATAATACAAACGTTTGTGTGCATGAACATGTCTGTTTGGCTTGATCTGGATGTTTTAAGAGAGGTAGGGCGAATCAAAGTTGCCTGTCTGGGAAAGTACCTCCATCTCACAGAAAATCGCAGCCTA
The DNA here is from genome assembly GCA_947507595.1 of Pyralis farinalis. Classification (NCBI taxonomy): domain Eukaryota; kingdom Metazoa; phylum Arthropoda; class Insecta; order Lepidoptera; family Pyralidae; genus Pyralis; species Pyralis farinalis. The sequence continues at coordinate 13,193,752 of OX382257.1, read as the reverse complement.
AATAACAACTCCCTAAAGGGTTGTTGTGTTTCTGCGTGTGAGTGAGGTCACCAGTAAGCTCCAAAGGAGTTGCTGTATAAGCAACAGAGGAGGCATCACGCGAGTGATACTTAATATATTACAAGCGTTAATAGGCTACGGTGGCTGCTTTACATCAGGTGGGCCGTATGCTTCCCGACGTTGTATAAAAAAGAGGGTGAACGAAGCAAGTAAGTCAATTCTAGATTTATGCACGGAACGAAACCTCCTCTTGGCGAATACTTTATTTCATCACAAGGATATTCACTCGTGTACATAGAGACGGAATAGCCAAAAAAGTGTGATTTATTTCATTTTTAATAGACGTCTCCGAAATACTATAATGAATACAGGAGCCTTTAAAAGTCACACTCTTGAAACGGATCACTACCTGGTGGTAAGCCGGTTTGTGGGACTTTTCAGGAAGTAGGGGCACTAGCGAGAGCGTGTCCCTTTCGGAGATCATGAAAGGTTAAGGAGCGAAAAATTGCAAGATGAAAGTGTAAGGAGAACGTATGTACATGTGGTAAGCGTCGGGGATGTGGATTATTGCTGGAAAGTTCTGAAAGAAAGTATAGTGGATTGTGCAAAAGAAGCATGTGGATGCGCAAAGAGGTATAAAACATTGAAAGGAGATGCCTGGTGGGATGCGGAGGTTGAATCCTCCGTATCAAGAAAGAGGAAAGCATTGCTGAATTATGTATTATCTTTGCCCTTATATGAAAATATAAGAGAGAAGAAGAAAAAAATGTACCGTCTATGCGAGAATGAAACCAAGACTTTAGTGAAAGAGAAGCATGAAAGACAAATTATGAATGAGGAAGAGAGGCTAACGAAAAACTTCGAAGCAAATACCAAACTCTTTTGGAGAGAGGTAATAATGGCTCGGAGGAGTTCGTAGGCATCCAGAATAGACAATATAAAGTCTAAAGCTGGTGTCATTCTTGCGAACACTCAGGAAGTGGTAGAACGGTGGAGTGAATATTTTGAAGAAATGTATTACTATGCCGGACGCTGGCAAAGAGAGTGAGTCTCACGCTTACTCCACGTTGACGGCGTCTGACGAAAGGAAAACTATGGACGAGATCGAATGCTCGAACGAAGCTTTAAAAATGGAAAGTCAGTGGGAATTGATCTGATCACAGCTGAAATGATCATCGCGCAAACGCAGACGCGCAGTCATCGCGCCTTTGTATAAAGGCAAGGGGTCACACATGGACTGCGCCAGCTATAGGGCCATCAGTTTGATCAGCTTAGCAGCAAAAGTTTATGGAAAGGAAAAGAATGAAGGTGAATCGATGGAATGCTGTGGGAGGCACAGGGAGGATTCTGATTTTTTTTTATATACAACTAGATTGGCAAACAAGTATGCGGCTCACATTATATGGTAAGCGGTCACCGCGGCCTATTAACGCTCGCAATACCACGTGGATGTTACTCGCGCTCTGCCGATCTTGTGACCTAAGGCTGTTTCGTCACAGTACCCAGTAATTTCTCTGCTATATCTCACCCTTCAAACCGGAATACAGCTATATAAATATAGCTGCTTGGCGGTAGAAATAAGTAAGACAGAGGTACCCGCTAGGGATGCCCGATCTGAATCGATCTTTTAGAAGATCGATTCACGGTAATACGATCTGCCGATTTTTTGAATCGATTCGATAGGATGCGATCTTCGCTCAGATCGAATCCTATGCTTGGAAGATCGTATGAAAAAATCGCATCGTTAAAAAACCAAAACAATGCCAACTAAACTGTATTTATATTATGATTTATGATCTTTGACAACCTCACATTTTAGCGGGTACAACAAAGGATTACCAACACCTATGACCTATTTGTTGAAATATGTAGTCTCGAGTTACACATGAGTATGAAATATGAAATGATATGAAGGTACTATTCAAATTTGTTTTTATAAACCGCATCGTAGGATACCTTATTGTTCATTGATAGTATTGACTTCGGAGTGTTTTGTTTTGTAAGAGCTTATTATTTTTAGTTTTTTATTAGATCTGACTCGGGTGGACAGAAATATCGGGTCAAGATTATGTAACGAGTAGCATAACTATACCAATTATTTTCTGCATGACTAAATCGATCGAATCTGCAACTTAGGAGCAGAATGCAAAGCAAAAATACTGATGGAAATTAATAGACGCTTTAAGAATGTTGAAAAAGTGCATCTTCTGGCAATATCAACAATTTTACACCCCCGATTAAAAAAATATATATATTTTACGGATGCTCAGTCTTGTGCAAAATCACTTAATGATATCACCGATTTGCTAAAAACGACAGACGCCAATAAGGATACATCAGAGAATGCGCAAAACGTGGTTTTACCCAATGATGACGACAACATTTGGAAGTTTCATAGCCAGTTGGTGTCAGAATCGAATCAAAATATTCCGAAAGAAGGACTTGATGACATTTTGAAACAGTACCTTAGAGCCATTACCATTACTGAATAGACAAGCAGACTCAATAACATATTGGACCACCAGATCTACTATCTGGCCGGACCTATGCTGTTTGGCTTTGAAGTATTTGACGATTGTTGCAACATCTGCCCCTTCAGAACGTGTGTTTTCACAAGCTGGCAACTTTGACTGATAGCTGTAATAGATTAGATCCAGTTCCTTTGACTAAATTGTTGTTTTTAAAAAGCTTAAATGCGGAGAGTTGGAACGTATAAACATTTTTGTAATCTTTTTGTAACTTACCTAATAAATACAATTTTACATGCAATGTCACTGTCATTTTATTATTTTTATAAATTTGGGATACGATCTTCCAAGATCGAATGAGATCGATTCAATTCAATACGATTCAGATCGTGGATCGATTCACATGGTTACGATCCATTACGATTCAAAAGATCGATTCAAAGCAAAAGATCGGGCATCCCTAGTACCCGCGCAGACGACTTTTGTACAAAGTCTCCCTCTGGTAATGAAAGAGGATGTACGGATCAAGTTTTCTCGCCCCGCAGTATATCGTGGTGAAGCATCTGGCCATAGACCAGAAGGTTTTCTACGGTTTTGTGGATCTGGAGAAAGCATTTGATAGCGTTGTGAGAAAGGAAGTGTGGGACATATGGCCGAGATATAGTATTGACGGTTCACTGCTCCGTGATGTGCAGTCCACTTACAAGGATTACTCAGCATGTGTGCGGATGGATGATGATAGATGGTAGCATGTTTTGATGTAAAAATTGGTGTCAAACAGGGTTGCATGCTGTCTGCTAGACTGTTTATTCTGTATCCCATTAGTTATCTTCAGAGTATAAGGTCAATGAATGTAGGATTGCGCATGGGTGACGTAGTGGTGAACTGTCTGCTGTATATAGATGATGCCGTGATAATAGTAGAAACACCATCTGAACCGCAAACACTGGTCACAATAATAAAAGACGATTGTATGAAGAAAGGCTTACTATAGAATACGAAGAAAACAAAGATAATGGTATTTGAAAGAGAAGAAACCAGAACCAGTGTAAGGATTACGGTTGATGATGAAGTGTTGGAACAAGTGGATAAGATTGTATATCTTGGATGCGCTTTCCCTGATGGATGGAAGGTATGCCGCTGCTGTAGAAAGACAAGTGAGTGCTGGAAATAGTGTGAATGGAGTGTTGGGAAAACTTCTTGGCAGTAAAAACTTGAGCCAGAAGGCACAGCTACACAATGCACAATCCAGCGCTGGTCCCAACGCTGACTTATGGAAGCGGGAGCTGAGTATGGCAGAAAGAGCATGAAAGTAAGATAAACGCGGTCGAAATGCGAGCGTTGCGCAAAATGTGTGGCGTAACGCTTGCAGATCGTATTTGCAATGATGATGTTAGAAACAGGGTTGGTCTGAAAGAGAGCGTCGGTGTTAAAATAAGAAGAGGCATGCTCCGTTGGTTCGGACATGTAGAAAGAATGCAGGATGAAAGAATGACGAAGCAGATATACAGCGTAAAGTGGAGGGATGTAGGAGCCGAGGAAGGCTAAGACTTACCTACTATGACCAAATTGGTCGTGTTCTATCAGAAGGAGCAATGAATGTTAAGAAGCCAGTGAGGTATGTGAGGATCGAGACACGTGGCACCTGGTTGTCTCTGCCTACCCCGCAAGAGTCTTGGCGTGTAGTTATAGAAGTTATTTTGTTGTACATAATGATTAGGCGGACGTAACACTCTTGTGCGTTGTCTTTTTGTACAAATTATAATTTAGTAAATGCAAGTAGTAGCGCTTATAAGTGTTCCGCTTAATGTCGAATGTGTTCAAATACAGCGATGTAAGTAAACTTAAGAGAATTTAAAATAGGATAACACTTTGTCTGTCACTACAAGTAAGTATAAACCAGTTGAGAATGCGCAAGCTTGCATTGCCAGAGGAACACCGGGCTCGTTAATTATATGACAATTCAATTTTTTTTTTATTTCTCGGCCATTTTAACCTTGTTCCTTAAGGGATAGGAACGGTGTTCCTGAACATTCCTATTCTACTTTTTTATGCTGAATCCGAATCTGAAGTCAAAATTCGAATATTCGAAAAAAAACGCACAGACGGTGTTCCTGAAAATTGTTGATCCATGTGAAAATAGTATAACAATATTCGTATCTCACTAGAAGTATAAGAAAATTGGTGATCCGTCAGAAAATAGGATAATAGTGTGTAATCACTAGAAGTATAAAAAATTGGTGATCCATGAGAAAATAGAATAACAGTTTGTAGTCACTAGAAGTATAAAAAAATTGGTGATCCATCAGAAAATAGGATAACAGTTTGTAGTCACTAGAAGTATAAAAATTGGTGATCCATGAGAAAATAGACTAACAGTTTGTAGTCACTAGAAGTATAAAACATTGGTGATCCATGAGAAAATAGAATAACAGTTTGTAGTCACTAGAAGTATAAAAAAATTAGTGATCCATCAGAAAATAGAATAACAGTTTGTAGTCACTAGAAGTATAAAAAAATTAGTGATCCATCAGAAAATAGGATAGCAGTTTGTAGTCACTAGAAGTATAAAAAATTGGTGATCCATGAGAAAATAGAATAATAGTTTGTAGTCACTAGAAGTATAAAAAATTGGTGATCCATCAGAAAATAGGATAACAGTTTGTAGTCACTAGAAGTATAAAAATTGGTGATCCATGAGAAAATAGAATAACAGTTTGTAGTCACTAGAAGTATAAGAAATTCGTGATCCATGAGAAAATAGAATAACAGTTTGTAGTCACTAGAAGTATAAAAAAATTAATGATCCATCAGAAAATACTCGTAGGATAACAGTTTGTAGTCACTAGAAGTATAAAAATTGGTGATCCATGAAAAAATAGAATAACAGTTTGTAGTCACTAGAAGTATAAAAAATTGGTGATCCATGAGAAAATAGAATAACAGTTTGTAGTCACTAGAAGTATAAAAAAATTGGTGATCCATCAGAAAATAGGATAACAGTTTGTAGTCACTAGAAGTATAAAAAAATCGGATTACAGATATTTGTATGTGCTGGATTCTAAACATAGATAGTCCCAATTCTCAAAATGTGATCCATGATATATAGTGCTTATAACGCATGCACGCACTGCAACGCGTTACACGTTCAATGTAGTACAATACTACACCGGTGACGTAGTACACTACTAAACCGGTGACGTAGTAACGGCCCACATGGGCCAACTACATAGTCAGTGTCAACAAAAAAAGTACAATACTTAACAAACATTAGACATTTTTTCCTTTCGTTCCAACCATTAACTCTACCTAGTATTGCATAAATACCTCTCAATCTCAACAGCTCAATATGAAGCAATACCTACGTATATATTCCAATTTCTAATCACTAGTTCGTTTTTTTATACTACTAAGGTCGAGAACAGATTTACGACCTTACGACCTGCGTTTTGGTAAGCAGATGTCGAAGCCCACGGACATTTGCAACACCAGGGGTGTCACTCGTGCGTTGCTGACCCTTACTTACGCCATACACGCACGAATAACCTTATGCTGTAGTCCATAGAGCAAACATTTAATTCAGTCCATAAATGAAGAAAATTTCACTGTAGGCTCGCGGTACGCAACCAATGAGGTTTCTGTATATGAAATTAATTACCCCGCCGACGGTCATTACAGAAGTAAATAGTTGGCATCATATCGAACAGCTCCTCGGAACACAAGAGCATGGGTTCTCACACTTCAGTAATATAATAATATACACTTAGTAATAATTATTGTTAGCTTGTAAGAAGCGAATCAATTTTATCACTGACGTATTCCGCCATCTATTTTTTTAAAATAAACTACGTATGAAACTAAACTATGGGCTAAAACGTCACCTAGACTCACTATTGGTAACTATGACGACACTTAGCAACTGTGAAAGCTAAAAAAAATTTATTTCGCGACTCTAGATGTCACTAGTCACGTAATTCTGTTATATCGACTAGTGATGTGCTCATTTCTTTAGGCAGTCAATACGTAAAACGACGACTATTAAATATTATTCTGCTTCATTTTAGTTTTGGCACTCGTTCATCACAAAATTTTGTAATGATCTGCTGGGAATTGAAACGTTATTGTTAACTTAGGGCTTGTGTTTTATGGACATAGACCCTCTGGTACCCATTTGGACTAAACAGGATAAAAAACGTGCGTTTCTTCACCCACTGAGAAAGTAATGCTACTTTAAAAGTGAGCTCCCTATTTAATAGAGTTGTTCCAGGGAACTTTAACGTAAATAAAGACATTTAACTTATAGCGTAAAACTTCAGTTATTAATCCTACTAATATTATAAATGCGAAAGTTTGTATGTATGGGTGGATGTTTGTTGCTCTTTCACGCTTAAACGGCTGAACGGATTTGAATGATTCACATGATACCTATGAGGTTTGTCTTAAAAACCTGCAACATTTGATTTTCGAATTTCAATTGTTTTTTTTATTCAGCTTAGATGGGAACGATGGATAATTCGATAATCCGAGTAATTTTTCAATACAAGTTCCAACGGCAGAATCAGCTCGCAATATCATATGTTGCGTTTGTAGAGGAAACTACTAATGAACGCACCGTGTGTTTTTGGTTTAAACGCTTTAATAATGGAAATTTCGACTTGAAGCACGAACCACGTGGAAGACCGCCCACGCGGGTTTTCAACATTATTACGTTGAATTGAGGAGGAGAAGGAGGAAGAAGCAGAGAATTAGCGTCATAGTTTAATGTTACCTTACCCACAATATTGACTCATTTGCATCAAATCAATAAGATAAAATAAATATATGAAAAATGAGTGCTTCATGATCTACAGAAACAAACGCGTGTTGAAACTTGTTTTGCCTTGTTGAATCGCTACAGAAATGAAGGTATTGGAAAGTGGATTATTTACGATAACCGTAAGCGAAAATGCAATGGCTGACCCCAGGTCAAACGCCGCAATAGTACTCTAAACCATAGCTTACTAATAAAATTTTTAATGTTAACTATTTGGTGGTCTTAAACCCTTAGTATTGTTTGCCCTTAGATTAATAGGAAAATAACAGGAAAGTTGTAACACACTGTCAACTAAAATAATGTTTATTCCTTAGACATAAAAGTCTTTGCCAAAATGATGTCTGCGTCTTTTTACTAAATAAGAAACGTACTAATATTACATGTTACAACTAAATATCTCGAATTTCATAACTTGTATGTTTCTAAAATTCGGCAATATATTCTGAAAATTATCTAGATTTCGTGATTGTGTATTTATCCGCGCGTCACTATTATTGATGAAAAATAATAATACGGCTGTTTTACCGACATATTTTAAGTTCAACGCAACGCATGCGCGTCACACATTTTGTTCCTTCTAAAATATTGGTTTGTTTTGTGTCATGCCCTGAACCCTTGCTTGTAATATTTCGCTTGTGTATCGTAGTTAATAAATAATTACAACATTAATTTTATGTTTAAATGGTAGTTTTTGAATATAAATTATTTATGGTATTGTGATGATAAGTGCTGTGAATAACTGTAATCAGCGCTGGGAAACTAAAGCGGCACCGTGGAGTCACGAAAACGAAGGTAAGAAATGTTTCCATGGCTGGACTTGTTCCAGTTCTCATTTTCTATTCTCAATTAATATTTGAAAGTCTATAAATGAAAAGAAACTAAAGCGTTATTACTGTAGTCTTCGTCATTAAATTTGGTACCTACTCCCCTAACATTTTTTGGTTAACATTATGCGGGAGTAACAAAAAAGTTAGCGCTGCGCACATGGGTCGATATCGATATTCTAATTAGATGGATAAATTTGCGTTCTCCTGATAATATATAATTGCAGACATGATGTCACAATTCTCCAATGTTTCATTTGGTTAAACCATCGTCGCCATAGTAACATGACTTGAGGAAAGCTGGAAATAGTAAAAAGTAAACAAGTGCCCACGCTATTGGTAATACTATAAACACCAACCAAACTTCTATGAGTTATCCCCACAAGAAACATGTTTGGGTTGTGTGCAGGTTAAATGTTCTTTTTATAGACAAAATTTTAAAAATCTATAATAAATCGTATTATTGTACAGTACCATATTGGCTTTACTTGTGTCTGTCGAGTTGCGGAATGAGAATGAGCTGCCTATCTAAAATTACTACAGTATGGAGTTCTTATAATTCAATAAACAGACGTTATACATATTACAAGGCTCCATTTATACTGGAAACTTATGGGTACATTTATTTTCCCTTCTAAATTTTTATTTAATTAGGTGAAATACTTAAACATATTAGTAACAAGTCTCTATTTTACTAATGTCATTGTAATAATGTATGTGACTGATGAACTCGTGTGACTATTTTTTATAGTGACTTAACCAGTCAGAACCCGCTATATACGTTTTCCCATACATTTTGTGGTCGTAAACAACTTCCCGGTAAACAACAGGTTAATCAACATCCAGGTTGACCTCTGCTCTGATGTGCAATCCCTTAGAAATTTGGCTTCAAAATGTTGCAAATCAACAAAAAGCAAACAAACAAACAGAACAGCACAAGAAAGGCAAAACTTGCATTCCATTTACCTAAGCGTGACTACGCAGATCCAAACAGTACAATGATCTGTGGAACCAGAATGTTTTATTAATTGTATAGTTTGACTCTGGTAATGAGATTCAATCCCATGTCAGTAAAAAAATAGTTGATATTTAAAATTTTTACTCAGTATTTCAGCATAAGAAATTGATTGACATGAAACAGAGAACCACACAGAGGTCAGAACAGAGATCTAACCACATTATAGCCTTGTGCTGGTTTAATGCTATTTTAACACCAATGCCTGTGGGTTTGAAGCATTTGTGTGCATGAACATGTCTGTTTGATTGCATTTTATCAGAAGGTGATGTCAGGAACCCTAGGCACCGGTGAGCATACATGTCGGGAGCTATGAATATTAAAAGAGAGAGTGAGGTGTGTAAGGACTGTGTTTTATGGCGCTCGGTTCTCTCTGTCCACTCTTCAAGGGACCTGGTGTGAAGATATACATACATACAATATGTCTGTTTATCTTGGTTTCGGTGTTTTTAAAAGACGTATAGTGCAACAAAGCTATCCGGCTAGCGAAGTACCTCATCTTCACAGAAAACCACATCTACAACACACAAATTACAGGGTTGTTATGTTCCTGTGAGTGAGTAATGTTACCAGTTAGCTCCTAAGGAGTTAGCATTACGGGTGGCAATACACAAATAATACTTCTTATATTGCAAGGGTTCATAGACTATGTTAAAATGCTTTCATCGGATGGGCTGTATACTTATATGTTTGATGTTGCATTAAAAATAAGCTTGCATCTGATATAAAGTTAATTGGTGCATAAATACAGAAACGGTGCATGTAAAATTCCTGCACACATTTTGGGCAAGAACTATGCGATAGTCTCTTGAGAAAAATGTTTATAGGGACTTCATTTTACAAGCTGAAATATAATGGTGCTGTACCCTGTCTAAATTCTTCAACAATTTCCTGAGATTATATCCAATCTGAGTTACACAGACCAAACTACTATCTAGGTGCCTCGACCGAAATATGACATCAACAACAACAAATATATAATCAATATCCTTAAGAAGTTAGCATTTTTAAATAACTGGTGTTCCAAAAGACTAATTTCTGAAACCTCTAGAACATTAAAAGTCTGAAAATCTTATGCACTCAGGCCTAGTTCCCATTCAAATTGTGAATGTAATAACTTTTTTAGTTCACATTTCTGGGCAGTTTTTTTTATATTCATATAGCTTTCATTGCACATATCATAAAATAATAGAGCACAACAGTGAGTTATACTTACGATGAATAATAATAAAAAAACAACATATATTCCTTAAACATCATTGTTTACTATAAACATGAGTCATAACATGTTTTTCTTTGAGTTTCCAATACAGCTGAACATTAACATAAAGAAACAATAATAGTATATGTATAAATTCTATGTTCTATAAAGATACATAGATTTTGTTTTGCCTTTATAATTTTTTCTACTCTTATAGAAGACATTTAAATTTTTTTAAAGTATCCAGATCTGTTAAGCAATATTAACATTTGTTCAGGCGCCCAAAGAGCTTTTTGATACCCGTATTCACAGGAACACAACTGTACACAAAAAACTTACCTCTAGTACTCTAGAAACATGAAACACTTCTATATGAGGGTGCTTCCAGCACCTTCACAGATCAGTGCTTAACTATTAAACATACTAAATATTATAAATGAGATTGGTATTGTCTCTAACAATGATGACGGGAAGTCACTTACATTGAAAATTGTTCACATCAACCCACTGTATATATTTTGAAAATTTAAATGTGCCGGTTAATATTATTATCAATTAATTGTATGCACATGGTACATTGGTATCATGACATTGAAATTAAATTTAACGTAAATGGTGTATTGCTCTATGTAGCTTGAATGATATCAAGTAAACTAAATTGTATATATTACGAATTTGTTTTTTGCTATTTTTTGTGTATGTCAAACTAACTGTGTGTCAAACTAATACAGTCAACAGGTCTTTGCAAGATAGTTGCATGTATGGTGCTTTGAAAAAAAGAATATGTAGAGACATATGTACACATTATGTACATTGTTGTAGAGACATTTTATGTAGAATAATAATATTAAAAAAAAAGATTAATAACCTTGCAATGCGGCTTATTGCGAGCTGTTGGTGGGTAACAACACCACGGGCTCCTAAGTGCTCTAGATAGTCGATCAGGGCTTCCCTCTCGGGCTTGTCGATTGGAGTATAAATTGAAGAAGTCCCTTTCGAAATATAATTTCTTGGGTGTGTGGGTTTCATCACATTGCTTTTCCATCACTGCTGAACAAGTGATAATTACAAATGTGTACATAAATCCGAAAATGCGAATTTTATTGGTACAAGCCAGGATTCGAACCGAAACCTGTTGGTCACATAAACCCCTTTTGAAGAAATATAGGCCGATATCGCTTCTGAACCGCGTGTACTATTTTCGAGAGTCTTCACAAACCGTCTCGCACGCAGTCTTGATGTATTCAGGCTTTAGCACTGTGAATCACTAACACACTCTCCGCAAAATTATACAAAAGACTGAGGAGTATAATCTGTCCCTATGTTTGGCGTATGTGGACTACGAAAAGGCCTTTGATTCCGTTGTGACATTGGCTGTGCTACAGTCTCTCCAGCGATGCCATGTCGACTATCGGTACATCGAAGCATTGAAGTGCTTGTACAGTAAGGCTACGATGTGTATTCGAGTACAGGACCAGAGTACGAAACGGATCCAATTGCAAAAAGGTGTAAGACAGGGCGATCCCCAAAACTCTTCACCACAGCATCGGAAGATGTCTTCAAGCTCTTGGACTGGAAAGGATACGGTATAAACATCAATGACGAATACATCACTCACCTTCGTTTTGCCGACGATATAGTCCTCATGACGAATTGCTGGAGGAACTTAGCGCTATGCTCAATGACGTCAATAGTGTTTCCAACCAGGTAGGTCTCAAGATGAACATGGACAAGACTATGATCACGTCGAATGTCCATGTTACACCTATGCTGGTCACGGTTAGAAGCATTAAGCTCGATGTTGTTGACGAATATGTTTACCTAGGGCAGGTTATTCAGTTAGGTAAGTCAATCCGGGCCAGACGGTCGACCGTCGACGCCATTAGGCGCCTAAGGTCGGTGACGGAGGATGCGGAGCGCAGCGGAGATGTGGTGGTGGCGGTGTCGTTAGACATCGCCAACGCCTTCAACAGCCTCCCCCACAGTACCATACTGGAGGCTCTCAAATACTTTGGGGTGCCTCCGTACTTGGGGAGACTGTTGAAGGCGTACTTGGAGGACAGGGAGGTGCGCTACGAGGACGCGAGGGGCCAGATGGTGAGAAGACACGTCGTGTGCGGTGTCCCACAGGGGTCCGTTCTGGGCCCCATTCTGTGGGACCTCGCATACGACTGGGTCCTGCGGGGCCGTCTCCTCCCCGGGATGGGCGTCATCTGCTATGCAGATGACACCCTCGTCACATCCCGGGGTAAGACCTTCGTGGGGGCGCGGCTGGCCGAAGTCGGTGTAGGACTGGTGGTCAGCCGCATAGAGAGGCTTGGGCTTCGGGTCCGCTTGGATAAAACCGAGGCCCTCCTCTTCCGCGGGACCGGTAGGCGGGGCCCCCCCTCGGGAGCGCACCTCCAAATAGGAGGAGAAAGGATTAGGGTGAGTGCCCAGATTAGCTATCTGGGCCTCACCCTGGACGGGAGATGGACCTTCGGCCCCCACTTCGAGCGGTTGGGGCCGAGGGTCATCAGAGCTGCGGCGGCGCTGGGTCGCCTCCTGCCCAATGTGGGTGGGCCCGGCGCCGCGTGCAGGCGGCTGTACTCCGGCATCTGCCGGAGTATGGCCACGTACGGTGCCCCCATATGGGCGGAAGCCCTCTGCGCTCGGAATAGGGCTCAGCTGCGCAGAGCGCAGCGGGTCATAGCGCAGAGGGCGATAAGGGGGTACCGGACGGTGGCGTGGACGGCCGCGACCGCCCTTGCTGGCGACCCGCCCTGGGAGTTGGAGGCGGAGGTGCTCGCCGAGGTATACGGGTTTGTCTCGGATAGGAGGATTCTCGGCGAGCGCCCCACGTCTGTGGAGGTGGGGCGGTATCGCCAGCGAGGGCATGTGGAGATGATGCGGAGGTGGGGGGAGGACCTGGCGCAGCCGCGGTACGGAGTCCGCGTTGCGGAGGCGCTGCGCCCGGTCCTGGAGGCGTGGATGCGTCGTAGGCGCAAACCCCTCACTTTCCGCATGGTGCAGGTGCTCACAGGACATGGATGCTTCGGTGAGTACCTGCACCGGGTCGCGAGGCGGGAGGAGCGGCCAGGCTGCCACGATTGTGGCGCGGCCGAGGACACTGCTCAGCATACTCTTGAGCAGTGTCCCAGATGGTCTCAGCAGCGCCACGATCTGGTGTCCGCGCTAGGCAGCGCGGACCTCTCGCTCCCGAGCGTGGTCCGCTCCATGCTCGGGAGTGACAGTGCCTGGCAGGCGATGGCCTCCTTCTGTGAGACCGTCATGTCCCAGAAGGAGGCCGCGGAGCGGGACAGGGAGGACGATCCTCAGGCTGCCCCGCTCCGGAGACGGCGGACGGGAGTGCGGCGTAGGCGCTACGCGCACCTACTGCCGCCTCCCTAACCTGTGGGACTAGGGGTCAGGCTGGGAACCTGGCCCCATAATGGTCCCGCCGCCGGAGGGGCTGTCCCAATTTGCCGGGATGGCCCCTAGAGAGAAGAAGTCCGGCCCCCCTTTTGAGGGGCTGGCCAGTCGCAGTGGTGCCCTGTTGCTGACAGATCCGGGGCACCACACCAACGCGGCCGATGGCATTTCGCGGGGTTGTTTAGTGGGTATACCGTCGGACAGCCGACGGGGAGTCCCACACTACCACCGGAGGCCACCCAGGCACCGGTGGTGTGCGTAACGCATTTTTCCCCGCGTCACAAAAAAAAAAAAAAAAGTTAGGTAAGTCAAACATCGACCGAGAGGTCCACAGACGGGTCCAACTCGGCTGGGCAGCGTTCGGGAAACTTCGACACATCTCGTCCAAAATACCTCAACGCCTGAAGAGCAAGGTCTTCGAACAGTGCGTATTGCCAGTGATGACATACAGAACTGAAACGTGGCCCTTCACTGCGGGCCGTATGGGGAAGCTCAAGGTCGCTCGGCGTGCTATGAAAAGAGCTGTACGTGGGCTTTCTCTGCGCGATAGAATCAGAAATGAGGATATCCACAGTAGAACTAAGGTAACCGACATAGACCACAGGATAAGCAGGCTGAAGTTGCAGTGGGCCGGCCACATAGTTAACGTAGAACGACGCCCCCAATAAAAGAATCGATATCCTCAAGAGGTTTATAGAGAGTCGATAGAGGGTTTTCAGCAGTAGACGAATACAGGCTGAGATGATGATCCAGTTAGTGCCGAGCCACCGCCTACTGGAAAGAAGCGATCAGATATGATCGTCATGGCAGCTGTCCACGCCTCTTCTGTAATAGCCTAGTACCAGTTATTCTCCAGGTCTCATTACAATAGCCTAATAATTTCCCACACTTTCGCAATAGACCCAATACTTGCCGAGACCTGCTCATGAATATATTGTTCCAAATCCCCACGGGTCACGGCGGGTATACATTGCATAGCCCCGCGCACGCTTATCAAATGGTTATAGTGCTTATCAAACACACCGGTGAAATTAGAAAAAATAAATAATAACTACTAAAAGAAGAATATCCTAAAACTATATTATTTATTTTCAGGTAAATGAATTATTGGTATGCTGATGCGAACATAGTGTTGTACGGTATGTTTGTTTCATGAATATTTACATTTGCTTTTATATAATAATGTGCACTAAAATATTGTACACAAAGTGCAATACAGTAGAACACAGTAAGCTCCTAATGAGTTGCTGTGTTAGCAGCAGAGGTGGCATCGCGCGAGTTACACAATGTATTACAAGCGTTCATAGGCTATGATAACTTCTTTACATCAAGTGGGCCGTATGCTTGCATCGCTTCCGGCGTTGTATAAAAATCACAAAAAAATAGTTTTTCCAACCCTGTTTTAATGTTTTATCTCACCTCCATCTGTTTTATTTTTATCTATATCTTCTTTAATCTGTGTTTTATACCTGTTTCCATCGCTCTACTTTTGCTTTCCAATTATTCTTTACATTGATTTTTAATATCTAGGGTGTTAAACAAACATACGCCTTGCGTGATGATAAGCATTACCGACACAGGACGTAATTGTTAATTGACATTTTTTATGAAACAAAAGTAGGTGGCTCGATTTTATTGTCTGCCAGTGTAAATAAATAGCTTGTTGCATTGTTGCGTTAATCCGGATGTCTCTTTGTATACTTGTACATTAAAATTGATAAGGAAATCGTTGGAAGGAAGAAGGGAAGGGAAAGGGAAAGGGAAAATAAAAAGAGCTAGAAACACAAAATTTGTGCAGAGAGATGAGTACCTACTGACGTGAGTTTCTTTGATCAATGTCCTGAATAGACATAACGTTGAGAATACAGTGAACTTCACTAAATGGACACCTGATACATTATTCACGTCCATGTGTAGTGTGTCTGTGTACAGGAAACAGTGGTCGGGTGGAGTGAATGTATACGTGTTCATTATACATACATAAAGGCAGGTTAAAATTGTATTATATTATTTAGCATTCGAGTTCGGTTCGATTAGTTTTTTCTGAGGTATAAAGTAATCCGAAAAAATCACATAGTCTTTTAGATGACGAACGGTTTGTATCTGAAATTGAGAGTAATTTGACTAAAGTGTAAGGGAAAGTAAATTTGATCTTATTAAACCCCATCAATACACAAGTCTTCGCGTTCGTCACTAACTCTATAAAGAAAGAAAGAAAGAAAAACTTTTATTTGGCAACACATAAAAATTTTACATAATTTGAAGAAACTTAAGGCTAAATTACGGTGTGTATACCAAATAGGTCTCCACTCATCATAATGTCTTGGCACGAAGTGCCTCGACGCTGGTATTCTGTGGACACCATTAGTAAAAAAGGTGCCTGACTCGATAAACAATAATATTACAAGCCTATTCATAATATGTAATGGTATTAATATATAAATAAATAAATATGATAAAACTAGTGTTATTATTATTCATTTATGTACATAGTAACATTATGTTTATTGATAAATATTATTATGAACAAATACTGAGTATATATAGTCTTAAAGAAGATACTGTATGCACATGATTTATCAGCATTTTGTTAATTTAAACTCTGCTATTGAATACTAATATATTAGCTGAAATTGGAGCTACAGCTTTTCAATTTGAAGACACCATAACGTGGCCGGTAGAGATATCTTTGTGGGATAAGTCAGTCGATAGTACCATTGTCTCTTTTAGTACTCGTAGTTATTGTTATTGCATATTTTATAATATATATTAAAGATACTACAAACAAACATTTGGTGTGTAAGGACCGCGTGTTATGTCGCTTGGTACTCCCTGCCTACCCCGCAAGGGACCTGGCGTGAAGATATACATACATACAAAGAAACAAACATCACCAAGAGCATTGAGAGATTCTTGATTTCCATCAATAGCTAGGCAAGAAATGTTGGTACACGGAGGTGAAGGCTAAAGCGGCGTCCACAAAACTTGCCGTGTTCAATAATCGACCAATACAGAGCAGCTCGAGTCAAATATTTATTGTGATTCGGTTCAGACTAGCTGTGAGAATGGTTGAGGTCTTAAATCTGAGACTTTATATGTTCTGCCAATTGTACAATGTATTGTGGTTAAAGTATTTATTCAATATAAGGTCCACAGCTTCCTTTTGCAACGTCGCCACTCCCCATCAAGTGAATTTATCTTCATACATTGGAACCACAGTGGTCACGGTGCGGTTCCAGAGACGTTTTTACCGGGAACCAATAGGTTGTGGGGAAGTACTCCTTGCCAAGGCTTTCCCAAAACACTGCAGCAAAACATCTACTCCATCATTGTTGCTTGCCTGCGTCCATAGGCCACGGCAACTGCATACCACCTGCAAAAAATATAATAAAAAATATGCTTTCGTTTGGACACACAAACTGAAATACCTTAGAAATAGCATGTTACACTGGGCCGTTTGAAAAATAAACATAGAAGCATAACATCGGCTCACAAATAACACTTTAAAAATACCTATGTGCATGGACGTTATTATATTCAGCAGTCTACCTGCGCCGGTACGGGGCCGGCCGCCGCGCCGCTCGGGAGCGACTCAGCAAAAAAGTAAAAAGATAATTTTTCGTGGAGTCGGGTCTCGGCCGAGAAAGAACAAAGGTTTTACGCTCTTACCTAGTTATAGCTAGTTATTCAGGCTCCCTGCAGGTGTAACTTGTTATCTTTTGCTGGGAATTTCTTTATTTTTCTTAAGAGTCACGTCCCGAAGAAAATACTATGGTGTGAAAGTATAGTCGTAAAGCGCTTTGTGCCGAGACGCCTGTTACCGAGTTATCATTTTACGTTGCTTCCAATGACAGACTGTTTTAATTACTGTAATAACTTTTATTGTCTCTCCTATTTATACATAAATATAACAATCTTATATAATACAAACACCCTTTTCCAAATGGCAGACGCACTTAATGTGTGCCACTTGGGAAAGGGTACGAAAAGATCTTTGTGTTGTAAACAGCCTGTATTTATTTGCTATAATTAGTATATCTATTATATATCTCCAAGCTTTTTGAAGGGTAGGCAGAGAGGACTGAACGCCACATGAGTCAGTCCTTATGAACTTGCTTCTTTAACATTTATCGCTTTTTTCATGCACGCTCGTTGCTTTTTAGGGATTCGGGAATGACAATCTAGATAAAGTGTAATCAATTCCCTCGGTTCATTCATCCTTTCACTTTTGTGTGCATACCTATCTGTTTTGCCATTCTTACGATTCATATGCTATATCGTCACTAACGGTTAACAGTATAAGGGAACCAATAGAGATCAAATTAATCTACCAGCCTTCTCACATCTATCTCTATCATGTATATCTCATAACCTTTCATTTTTTTATGCCTGTCGTCTCAATATAGTTGCATACTGTCATTAATAGGGCGAAGCCTGGTTACTTAGTAGCATTGGTGGGTCCTACCGACGCCCTACCGCCTAAAATGCAGAGTATCAGACAGATTTGATTACTGGTAACTATTATCAGTGTAAACATTTCCTGCCCATTGCCTGAAAACGAGTAAAATCGATTAATTATCGAACTTCAGTTTAGCTAATCATATATTCATCTTAATGGGTATAGCTCTATAGGCTAAGCAGATGACGTTATAATAGAAGTTTTATAGTCGCAATCCAAAAATACAATCTGTGCCTTCCTTAGGCCCCTGATCACTATTACCGTTAACCTGAACCTGCTTTCGATTTTCCTATATGGTTTAATTTACAAAATAAGCTTTGTTTAAAATAAAAAGCAACATAGTATTTTAACATTGGAAAGGAATTGAAACATATTAGTATTTGACATTTGTATGTGCGATATTTATATATGTTTGCGTTTATCTATATTTGTAACAGATATTATTTTGTTTGTTTATTAATATAGCGTGAATGACTTTGTGCTCATACCTACTTCATTAAATTGACATTTCCTATCAGGTATTCTTATGGTTGACTGGATGAGATGCCGGATGGGATAAGTCCGCCATTGTACAAACAATCAGTCATATATATTAGGACATAAATTAGATTAACAGTAACTTGTTGATGATGATAGTCAATTATCTTCATTTGGTTAGACTTTTATGAACACATAGGATGGGACTTAGAAGTATGTAAACTAAGTCAGTATAAAACTTGGTTCGTTGCTGGTATCGTTGCTGTGTTCATCCGGCTTCGATAAGACCAGTCATCACGTAAGCGAATGGCAAAAAACTTGCCTGGTGGCATTCACCTGGCGCCCTTGAACCGGCAGTCGGTTCGCTACTCAGGAGGACCAGCTGTTCTAGGCCTTGAATTGTCTAGGACGTTCAACCTAGTCCTCAAATAGTCCAATTCCAAATACCAGCAATTATTATTATCTATAATGAAAGTAGGACGATCACAACGAATTCTCCACTATGCTGCAACTTACAAACTAATGCCACTCACACATATTTTTCAATGTGAAAACATTAAATAGGCAATTGGCATGATCGGTTTAATGGCTTTGGATAATATTTAGCACACAAATAGAAAATATTACAATATGACCAATAAATAAGTGAATTAAAAATATTTTATGAGATTACTTAGCGTCGTCTAGTCCCTAACTCAGCGAAGCTTTTACTTTGGCTACTAGATAATTGTTAAACTACGTACCGGTAATCTCGGGAGTATAACAGCAATGAATAGCATCATTTTTGAATAAAATAAATACATTCAGACATCCTAAATAACCTTTTTTATTATACATATAAAAGAAAAAATATTTTATTTTTTTATATTGTATTTTATAGGCACAAAAAGAAAGGTCATTTAGGATATCTCATTTTATTTTATCAAAAATGTTTCTATTCATCATGCAGTTATTATACATACCAGATACATATTTTCGCTTTACATACATAGAAAAAGCCAGAACACAATTAACAGATAATTTCACGCATTAGATTTTCTTCTCGAGATTTCTCAAGAAACTTGGCCTTAATGGAGAAAGAAAAAATGTCTCAATAATTCGAAAACTCGTGAAAATAATACCAAGAATCTAACTAAGGTTACCGTTGCGTTTTCGATACTACAAATAGTATTAGTTTATTTCGCATATTTTCCGCATATTTTATTTTATATCCGGTTTTATTGATATAATTCAATTTCAAGATCTATATTTTTGCGCTAAGGTGCCAAACCCTTGCGGGATAGGCAGACGTAATCGAATTCCACATGACTCTATCTTTACACACCTCCCTTGCTTCCTTAATAGCTCTTTACATGTACCCTCGCTAGTTATGGCTGATTCTATTCTGATAATACACAAATTTAAGTATAACCACGTAATATGTATAACACATTGAAATATAGGTACCTACACAAAATTTATATTTCAAATCGAATTCACTTTAATTTTATTGATCTCATTTGTCAATCAAACTAACGTGTATTTCAATTACGTAACAAATATTTTAAAAAATAATTGCGTTTCCGTGAAAAATTAAAAGCACTCGACAACTCGAGAAATCTTGATCGTGAGTTGTCAGGCCTCGAGGAGTAAATAGAAGTCGAGAAATCAGACCCCGTAACAAGGAATCAAATGTTTGTCTTGTGCTAGAATTGAACCCGCTTCTACAACGGAACTCGTCAACTCCCTAGCTACTCGTAATACTAGATTTTTTACAATTCCTAAGTATAATTTGATAAACAAAAGTCCGTACGACTAGAGCCCCGAGTATCACCTAGTTGGATATATGTTTGTGACGATCATTAATCTTTATTGTTTTCTTCTCAAGATGCTCGCTCGTTAGAGAATTTACGGTAGAGGTGTTTAGTGGTCGTAACTCGTGTCTTGTCTAGTAAAACCGTTCTAAGTATAACTAGAACGTTATGTGATAAAACATATAGGTGCTAGACTATGATGATATGATTGCAAACATTTGTAAATTATCACTTGCTCGGCGGTGAAGGAAAAACATCGTGAGGAAACCCGCACGTCTAGGAAATAATATTTCAAAAGACGTGTGACCTTACCCAAGAATGATCCTGTGTTCCTGTGGTTCCCAGTTTTTGCGGAGGTCTGACGGCAGTCCACTCCATTCTCCACACTCCACAGTCGCTCCATATAAAAATCAGTAAGTAAATCCTTAGGTTTAGGTAGCGAACCCCGGCAATCCTAATGGATTGAGAAACGGGAAAACGCTAAGGAGAAGAAAAACATTACAAACATGAAAGAATTAACCTATTGAGGAGTCCATGAGACCGATATTATGTAGTAACTCAATTCACCGCTACGGGTCGGGGGGCAAAGTGCAGGCGTAGCTCTTATTTGCTCGTTCGCGAATCAAGATCGCGGCACTTCTCGGCTTATTCATTGAAACATTTTCCGATTAGTTAGTAGGCTCGAATCGCTGATATATTTAGACGTTGAAACTCAACGTTAAATAAGCGAATGGATATGAAATGGTTTATTAGTTAATGATTACAAACATACCATTAGAAACAATAAAAGCCGACTTTAAACTAATGAAACCGTATCTTGGCCAATTTTATATGGGCCTAATGAAATGCTACGAACTTCACTACACAAACAAAATTTACTCAAATACAAAGTTTTAACTCTTTAAAGTTCCTTTGGTCAAGTCATCGTCACGAAATTTATATAACATCAATCAAACCCTGGAAGGAGGGAAGGTCCTTCCTTATTTAAAAAGGCTTTTTATAATCAGTTTTTAATTTCTGAAGGTAACGCGTAGAAGCAAAATATACCACTGGATTTGATAGCCTTATTAAAATGTGTTAAAAATATTTTTACACACCAAAACTTTCACGTTTTGAATTGTCGTCTTATATTCCTAGGAGACCAATACTGTAAAGGATATTGCATGGAGGTGCACCTAGACATCAGCTTGAACCTTAATTTGATACTGGCTGTGAAAATTGTAAACTTATATCCGATATTAAGCCCGTATATAAGGACAGACTTTGCCATCTTTTGTGTTCTATCGATTGTACTATGGGTTGTGTTCAAAGTAGTGATGCCCCCAGCTTCCTTCTACAACCGAACCGCTCGTTATTGACAGGGAATTCATCCCCACACATTGGATCCACAATGGATGCGTATTGAACGGCTCCAGAGGCGTATTCTAGAGAGATCCATTAGGTTGACGAATTAACTCCATTAATTGATGAAGTAATTAAGCTATTCTTTTAGGTCTTAACATAATTTAGCTTATTAAAGATTTATTACATAACATTTTCAGCTTAATTGGACCAGCAGTAGATACTTTCAGTATGTAATTTAAAATATATATGATTTGTTTACTCCTTAGAATGGAAATTTTGAGCAACAAAATACCTAGTCACCTAGTAGCCTACCAACTCGTTAGTATGTAGTTTTAGAATGGGAATTCTTATTACCATTCTAAAACTACATACTTACGAGTTGGTTTAGAAAAACTGTCTTTAACATACTTTACAGTTTAGGTTTTCGTTACATTATTACGAACCTACCGCCTCCGCCATATACTACGCAATGGTTTGACCTTCAGGTATGCGCATATTTTATACCTAACACACAGACATGTTTGTTTTGTTGAGACCAATCTACATATACTTTTTGGAATCACAACTAAAACAAAATTGTAAGTAGCATAATAAACAAAATTTTAGCAAAAGTTTAAAACAAATCAGGTAAATGTATGACAAAATAAAACGTAATGTTTTATATGTAAAATGTACTGAGTTGTATTGCATTTAAAAAGAAATTGTAATTAGCAACGTAAACAAAAAGCTAGCGAAAGTTTTATAGCAAAACACATAAATGGATGGCGGAATATATCATATAATAGCGGAGCAAGGTTATATGGTTAGTTTTTGTCACATCATGCAAATCATGAGATAAATAAATACTGAATTGTATTTCAATTAAAACAAAATTGTAAATAGTAAAAACAATATTAACAAAACATTGACAATAGTAGTTGAATCAAAATAAATTATTGTATTACAAACTAAAACATAATAAGTGGAGCAAGGTTATGTGGCTAGTCCTTCTCGCTTCTAACTGATAATTATAAGAGATACAAGTTAACCAACGTCATCCGTTATCTGTATATGGATGGAATAATTTATCTTGAACTCCTCCCGTCCATTAATCCGGTCTAATCCATCTATACATCACAAACTTTAGGCCAAATCAGTGACCTTCAGTTAAAAAACGTTGCGCCCTTTCCCAAATCCGCAATATAGCAACGTGGCGCTTTGGATTCTATTGAACTAAATAGAGAACTATGTTTTAGCAAGATGATGGCACTATAATGCCGATTCGTAAGAACAACACAGGGATTATAATATTTATATTACTCTTAATGGAAAACTTTATATTCTCTAAGATGTTGTGTTCATTATTTCGGTTGAAATAATGATGATTATGATGACCTGTTAGACTTTTGCTAGTCTGTTTTTAATAACAAAAGAGAATAAAAACTGCAACATCGTATTTGAAAAAGCGACGTATCAAAAGGTAGACACGTTATACACCAACATTATTGTATTTTGGCGCAAGTAGTACTATATCTACGTATGGTTATGTATTATGACACTTTGTTCTAACAAAGATACAAATGTTAGAAAGAGATGAATATATCTTAGAAGATTTATGCTTCGTGGCGAAGTACGTATAGCCGCGACAGGAGATTTATGCTTTGTGGCGAAGTACGTATAGTCGCGACGTGAGAGCGTGGCCAACTAAATGCGAGTTGGGCAATTACCTTACTTTCGTATTGCCATTTTAGAGCGTGTACGACGTATCTATAACTATATAAACGTCTTAGATTTGAAACATTTCCAAGTACAACAAACTTCTTCCTAGCGTTATCCCGTTTCCTAAACTGTTAAGATTGACTTGGTCCACTATCTTAGCCTAAGGGTTTGGCAATGATACTGATTTTTACATACACCGACTGCCGTCCAATCTTCACAACTCAGAGGGAAAACATACCTTAGGTTAGGCCCCATGTCTTTCGAAATATAATTTCTTGGACATGCGTGTTTTATCATGATACTTTCCTTCATCACCGAGTAAGTGATTACAAATATGTATAAACGTATTTATACATATTTGTATAAATCTGAAAATATGAATTTCGTAGTCATGCCCACACCAGGATTTGAACCAGCGACCGTCGTATGTTCTTCTACCAAGTACAATAAGCTTACTAATAGTATCTAACTATATAAACAACACTCAACTACCGACAGGGCAGATTATTAATGAGTAATTACAACAATGCCTGTGAGCGGTAATGGTAAGCTATAGATATTTAATAAGATTTCGCAACACGATTCCTGTGGGCATTGGGCTATCAAGTTGCCGTTTTGACGATGATTAATTGAGTTTGAATGAATTGCTCTACGGGAGCCTTATACTTGTCTTGTTACTTCGATTGTAGTACTGTTTGTTACACAGCTCCCTCGATTTAAGTATTCGTGTCTCGCTCAAGGATCTGTTTATTGTGAAAGCTTACTCAATTAACTAACAATTCGCTACGGAATTTTGCGATTTGTACAATTTACGAATTGTTAATAACTGCCTTTATATCTACCCGCACTTAGTTAGCGTTATTATTTGCGTTAATATGAACAATTATTTGATATTGCGCCATCCGCCGAAACCTCGGGCGTTAGCGCTCGTTTGTTTGCGTACGAAGTTATGGA
Source organism: Pyralis farinalis (assembly GCA_947507595.1). Taxonomy (NCBI): domain Eukaryota; kingdom Metazoa; phylum Arthropoda; class Insecta; order Lepidoptera; family Pyralidae; genus Pyralis; species Pyralis farinalis. The sequence goes on along the minus strand of OX382257.1, from coordinate 13,169,295 downwards.
CATAATTCGCCATTTGTGTAGGTTCCCGAGTGGGTCGTAATATCGCATTGTTACCGCCGAACCCATTAACAAACGCCGAGAACCCAAAAGGGACTGTAATTAGCCGTACACGATTGTTTCTTATGATGTCATCGTCTGAACCTACCACTGCACATACAGTTTACTCTCGGGTGACATGGTGTGTTCGATGATTTATTCCAAAGTGACGTTTGACAGTAACAAGCATAAACCATAAAGCTTTATTAAAAAGATTAATGTAGACGCAAATGTCATACTAAGCACCCGAAGCGGTCAGAACTGATGACGTAACTGCGTAAATATAGCCAATCTCTTATCGAACAATACGAATATTTGTTTGCGACAGTTTGAGATAGGCTTTTCATGACCTTTTCACGCGCTTAATGGGAAGGGGGAAGTGGGGATTTTAGAGGTGCCCTCCCTACATTTAAAAAACTAGGTTATGAAGATGGAACCTGGTCTGTCCCCAGGACGTTTCTTGACGTCTATTGGGCAGAGATATCCAAGAGGGTAAAAAGCAAGGCTATTTATTATCTGGCTGGTCACTGATTCGAATCCTTGTGTGGAGTGGGGATGTATCCCTAGATATTTTTTTTCCAGTTTATGTATATATTTGCAATTTCCACTTCTTTGGAGATGAACAGACATGGTAAAGAAACCCGCCCATCCAGGACACACAGGCACATTTCGAAAGACGTGTAACCTAAGAAAGATCTATGGAATTTTCTCTCTGGGTCGTGGAGGTCTGACGGCAGTCGCTTCGTGTCAAAATCAGCATCTTCTCAAATCCTTGGGCTTAGGTAGCGGCCTCACCAATCCTAAGAATTAGTATTGGTATAAAGTTAGGAAGAAGAAAAAGAGACCAGCACGTTTCTGTTCAAAAACAGGACGCAATAATGGTACGTTAGATACCACAAGACAAGACGAGAACTAGACAGAGCTATATATTATAAGCTCCTGAGAAGTTACTGCGCTAGCACCAAGGATATTCGTCGCCAGGTAGCAAACTTTGCATTATAAGCGTTCAGTTACGGTAACCGTTTCATATTATGGTACGTACTGGGATAGATATAATAGTACGCACTGGGATAGTAATAATAATTCCTAATGAAAATAGATAATAAATAATGAAACAGCTTTAAAGTAGTTAATGAATGAGGTAGCTAATAAATATAAAATTATTATATAACTAATATACTCGGCAAACAATGATTGATGAATTTGCTTTATTACTTACTATCTACGCGAGCTATTTTTCAATGCCGCCTCTCTTTGTTACCTCAAAGACCGTTTTACTTATTCGTGGCAGACGTGAGTAACGTTACTCCTTTCTTCTTCGTCTTAAAACACAATTACACTTCACAATTCTACGCTAAATTTCTTAGTTCAAGCAGTGCGCCTCTGGAATGCTCTGTCATTTAATATACGAATTGCTCAAACTCTATATTCTATTAATAAACATTTTCAGGACTCCCTAAAAAGCAAAATATACTGGGAAACGGCAGTTAGCAACCCGTATCTATCTGTTTCGTAATGTTACTAGCCTAGACATGATAATACAGCTACTTAAAGTAACTACATGTGATTGCAAAATCCTAACGGTTATTAAAGTTTCACATGACGGAGGAAACTGAAACGCAAAGCCAAGGTATTGTAAGAACGAGAGTCTTCGACTTTCCGATCACGTACGAACGATGTTGTCAACTTTCGCAACACTGCCTCGCCACACTCAACAGTAACTATATGCGAAGGCTACAGTCCACCGAGGTTGAGAAGACACCGAGGGTACACGCACGCTTACGCTCAATTGGATAATATACAAATTAACAACTCCTGCGCGATCCAGAACTTTATTATTAAACGCATAAATTTCATAATAGCGCGGTTGTTACCTCTCTGCAACGCGCGGCAACTATTTTATAATAGCCATGTTTAAACGATATTACAGTAATTAATTGAATATATTTGAATTGTAATAACCTTAGGTTTTATTTATTATTACCCATACTGACTACCAGTGTTCAAAGGTCTACAACTATTTCTATTTGCGGTATAATTATTAAGTTGAAATTAAGTTGTAGTTAACGATTAGATTCAATTGGTTAGTTAGTTTTTATGTCCGAATGACTGTTTCAGCTAGCGAACAAATTAGGCAACAGAATGCGCTCAGCGGCGACGCCACCAAGGTTTCTCTGGTCATAAAGTCCTCTATAATCCTTAGGCTGTCGAACCATTAACTCATGCTAAATTTCACTTCGATGCGATGCTCTGCAACCTTAGTACATAGGATTACTAAGGTCGTATCGCTCCACCTAAGTAATCTTAGTAAGTTTGAATTCACTATCTTAAAGAGGCAGTTTTATAGGTCGATATTACCTGGTTCGATGGACACCTACGCAACGTGCGGCAATATGACCTTTATGGCGTGCACGTTAGAAATCTCTCATATTCCCAATCCCTGTCGATCAATAAAAATGGTATTCCAAATGTGAACTTATAGAAAGCGTTTTCGAAACCTCGCACCCCGAATTCGTTAACTATGCACCAATTAAAATGGACCCTTAGGGATGTAATCCGATTTTCATTTCGGTTGGTATTAAGCCCGCTATTTGTCTACTATTCATTAAAAATTTGTACTATATTCGGTTGCCGATAATCAGCGTGAACTAGAGGAATAATTAACATGGGCATGGTCTTAGGCACAAAGGGCCTGAGATGATGTAGTCATCCTTGTAACATTCAGGCTTTGGGAACGAGCCGACCATGCATATCTCGTATCTACATACATGCTCTTGTAGAAATAATTACATACGCAAGCGACCATTGGTATGTGGCAAATTTAGGTCAGCACCATGTTGGCCAAAAGGTGCATAGCTAGTACGAACTGTATGTAACTCAAAGTTATACGAGTTGTACCTATATGAATACTGGCTCTTTTATACTAGTGTTCAGCCCAATAGTCGAAGCTCAACCATAGTCTTTACTGAAAATTTGACAACTTATTCATCTGCATATTTCGAGCATTTTCCTACCATATTTTTTATTATTATTAAAGCTCGTCAATAACAACCAAACAAAAAAATTAAAAGAAAATCAATAGACAAACAGAGGAGAAAAATGTATTGAACTTGTGTGTTTTGATAAGCCTGGTAATATATAGATTACTATGTAATCTTCCGACAAATAAACTTATTTTTTTATTTTAAAACACGTTTTATATTCTTTAAATATAATCTTATTGTATCTTACTCAATTCTCTCGGTTATTAGGTCTTTTTTTTATTCTACTATCATTTCGAGCATGACAATTGTCGAAGAAGATTGTCGATGTCGAAAGTTACTTGCCAATATAGATCCCTTTTCAATTTGTCAATTAGACGGTACAATAAATTTATGTCAGTATATTTAATACAATAATAATGTGTCAAGTAGTAGAATGAAAGATATTTTATAAAGTATTATTTTCGCTTCTAAACAACCTTAATTATATGATATCAGGAATCTTGATGTCCTTACTTAGTAAAATACATTAGAAATAAGTAATATATCACAAGTTAGTGAATTGCAACCGCAGACCGTAGCCAAATAATAATTGCCTGGTGAGTCGTTATATTCCTGCTGCTAAATGAGTCATAAAAGCTAGTGATTATGAGAGAAGGAAGATGTGAGGACGATATTGAAAGAAGAATTAAAACAGAAAACCGTATCATTTGTGCGTTGTACTCCATGGTAACAAGCGATAACATATGGAGCAAAGCTCGTCTTGTTATCATTCAGGGTGTATTAACGCCAACATTGATGTACGGCAGTGAAACATGGGTATGGCAGAAGAAAAGACCGGCATGAAATTGATGTTAACGTCGTAGAAATGAGAGCGCTGAGGAGTATGTGTAGAGTGAGAATAATTGATAGAGTAAGAAATAGTACGATACGAGAATTATGTGGAATGAAAGATATTGTAATGGCAAAAATTTAAAAAGGGGTATGCTAAGATGATTTGGTCATTTAGAAAGAATGGATGACAAAAGACTGGAAAGAAGTGCATCAGGCAAGAATAATTGGAGATATCAGAAGAGGCCGCCCTCGACAAGTACACATATAGATCAAATTGGTTATATGTTGAAAAAGACCATGCATGAAGAGATTGATGAATGTTTAAGAAGCGAGCGAGATATGTTTGGATCGGTGCACCTGGCGTTCCATAGTCTCTGCCTATCCCAATGGTAGACAGTCGTGATATGTATGTATATAACTGAATCGTCAGTGGCCGACGACCAAATCTAGCCAAAGCTGTTGCACACCTCTTCGGTTGCTCTATCCATTGCAGTTCTTTTCAACTTTAAACTCCAATCACAGCAATACTAAATGCAACTCAACTTACCTTTAAACTTTTCAAAATACATGGCGAGACCTCGTAACCTCAAATACGGGTGATGTAACTTGTCGAATACTTAAGTTATACAACAGAGGGCTACAATACAATACATTTACTTACTCACTCACTTTTTTTTACAATAGCACTAAAAGAAAAGTATTTACGTATGTTTATCAGTTGTCTAGCACCCATAACACAAGCTTCGCTTACTTTGGGGCTAGGTGGCGCTTTTTAAACTACGTAAAAGAAACAAAACAAAAAAGTACCAGTACAACAGTGGCCTTATCTCTACAGGTCTTTAGAGCGATAACCATAGCCTATGAATACTGCGATATACTCGGTATAGCCTGCAGCCGCAAGTTAGCTTTAACTGTAAAACTAACAGTAACACTTGGTAAACTTTACTAAAATTAAAATATGATGCAGGTCAGAGATTTCCATATACGTAGATATAATGTTACAACATACTTTTTGCATTCCGTAGCCTTAACAACGTTCATTGGAACTCGATGCTTGTCTGAAACAACGTTTTAAATACCATAACTCTTGTTACGCGACAGGAGGTCGTAATTTCATACAACAGTTTACGATTATGATCATTTAAGTCTCCATGTACCACTTTCCGACTTAACCTGAGAATTAAAAAATCTAAAAATAGCACGATTTGTTGCCAAAAGCTCACTAAAACTAACTTAAACTACACAGATGGACTTATTTTTAATGTCTCTATGGCCAGTGCAGCACAGCAGCATTGTTAGACCAGCACAGTGGTAGCATGTTATTGCATTGTTTGCAGAAATACACGTAAAACGCCAACTTTCATTATACAGCTAGAAGTAAATAAAAAGGAATTACTTCGATTTATTTTTTTAAACATTAATAATGCTACTTCTTAAATATGCTTTTCGATAATTATTATATTAAGACTAGAATGAGGGTAATATCGATACAGTAAAGCGTCACAACCGTCTGGCACCATCATCTCGTCACCACTATGACACTACAATATTATTGTATTGTCTTAGGTTTCGCGATTGTTACACATTGAAATTAAACAATTTTTAACGGAAGTATCGCGTGTTTTATTTATTTTGTTGAACCTGACGTTTCGAACGCTTTGCGTCCGTGGTCGCAGGAAGCTTCCTGCGACCGCGGACGATGCAAAGCGTTAATTTCAATTATTGTATTGTGTTCAAAACATCTGAATATGCCAAATTTGGAATCAATAGATTGAATGTCATAAGTAACCTGCAGTGAAAATCTAATCCTTAATGTAAAACACAAATATTTCGTAATCTGTACTATTATTTTGGAGACATGATATCAAATTTTATCCATACTGTTTTAAAATCCTGTATTATAAATCAACCAATCATGCGTTACTATCGCGGTTTAAGTTTAATTCCAACCAGACTTCACTTTATATTTCCATGACATCTCAGAGGCACCATAAAGTTGCGAGTAGTCACAATGGTTTAACGTGTAACACGATCAGTTTAGCATCTTATCAATAACATCCTTGACTTACTCTGGGCGGTTCCCGCGACAGTTGTTAATTGTTGCAGATTACAGTGGGCGACGGGCCATTAAAATACATTATTCAACTTCTTAAGTAGACAGATTAAGCAAATAATCACACTAAATGCCTCAGTGCGAAAATAAAGCGGATGATTTATTGAACTGTCGTCTACAAATCAATAAAAGAAAATGCAGCCATGCCATATCGTATCGTGGAGATGAATGGTGATTGATGATAAAACTGCATTTGTTTTGAACAGCTCCTATCTATCTACAGAACTTCACGCGAAATCCCGTAGGTAGGCAGAAGGAACCGAGCGCACCGGACTCTGTCCTTACACACCCCTCTCGCTTCTTTAAAATTCACAGCTCTTCTCATGCACGCGTTGTTTCTAAGATTCCTGATATCACGTTCTGATAAAAATAGGATCAATTTGGTCATGGTGGTTAAGTCTTGGCCTTCCTTGGCTCCTACATCCTTCTACTTTCACGTTGTATCTATATTTGTTTCGTGATTCTTCCTGCATTCTTTCGACGTGTCCGAATCAATGGAGCCATGCCTCTTTTTATTTTAACACCGACACACTCTTTCAGACCATTTCTGTTTCTTACATTGTCATTGCGAATGCGGTCTACAAGCGTTACACTACCAATTTTGCGCAACGCTCGCATTTATCCTACTTTCATGCTGTCTCTGCCATACCTAGCTCTCGCGTCCATAAGTAACCGAGCTGTACTACGCTAAAGTAAAAATACAGTATATATATATATATATATATATTCATTTTATTGACCTAACTGATTAAAATAAACACCGAGCGTGCGTTTTTATTTGTAAAATCACGTTTTTTCAGCAAATACCTACATGATTGTCGCTTACCAACAGGCGAAGCGAGCCACTATAAAAAAACATAGATTAGCTTAAAAAACAAAACCTTATCAAAGCGCGTTTAAAATCTCTTTTTGTGCGGATTTGTCTTCATTGTTAGTTGTATTCCGACCCCGATTGTAAAACGGCATAAGTAAAAAATTATCTACCCTTTTAGTTTTAATTTTTTATATGAAAGGAATCAAAATGCAGTGAATAGCCACTTACAGAAAGACTCAATTAAAAAGTCCACATGTTAAATAAACCAACAGTCGGTTGAGAATAACCATTCATAGACAATTCGGTGCTTCGATAACTTCTATTGTTAGAAGTTAATTAGGAAAATGATTATATGAAATCGATGTTACTTCCCTGCTGATGTTACTTCATTGCTGAAGATCGTGTCTAGTCTGAGGTATTGATCGCTCTATACACTATGCTCTTCCACGTTTTTCTATCCTCGGCAATCTTAAAAGCTTCGGCTATTGGTAGGCCAGTTAGCGTATCGACTAAGTCTGACCAACGGGTAGGCGAACGACCGCGTAGTCTTTTCTCGTCGACCTGGCCAACCACCATGAGCTTCTCAAGGCTGTCAGGGTTTCTACGAGCGATGTGTCCGAAATATTTTATTAGGTTATTAGAGGCTCCTTAAGAATGGACACGTTGGTCCGGCGTGCAGTCCATGCAATTCGCAACATTCGCCTTCAACACCTCAATTCAAAAGCGTCGATTTTTGCTCTTTCTTTCATTCTTATTGTCCAAGATTCGGCAGCATAAGAGAAAATTGAGAATACCAAGGTACGCACCAGCCTCACTTCGGTTTTACAGGATATGTTGCGATCTTTCCATATCCCAGTGAGTTTAGTCATCGCTGCCTTGGACATTTGGATTCTTCTGGCGATTTCTCTTTCACTGCCCTCGTTACTAAGAAGAGGGCCAAGGTATACAAACTGCTCATCAAATTCTAGGCTCTGAGTTCATTGTAGCGAATTAGCGAATCATATCTTTCTACCACTAGCACCTTGGTCTTCGCCTTGTTAATGGTAAGGCCAACTAATTCACTCTCTTTTTTTCACTCTAGAAAGGAGCTGAGCCAGTTCTTGCTCAAATGATGCGAACAACTTAGTGTCATCTGCATATCTGAGGTTGCTCATTTTCCTGCCGCCAATGGATGTTCCACCTTCTCAACCATCTAAGGCTCGGCTCACTTTTAATCTTAACCTGTATTTCTTATCTCTTAAAGAATATCTCAGAGCGTACACGAGTAGTAATAGATAATTTCCTTCGCCCGACGGACGATATTCATCAGTTTTTTTGTCGGCTACTGAACAGTCGGTGACAGAAATAGAGTAATTTGCCGCACCCTCGATCCCGGAAAATCTTACACAAAAACAGGATTGGATATGAGATCTGTGGAATCGAACTCTGCTGTGAATGATGGATCTTCATTGTTTTAAATGCCAACAAACCATCTGTAAAGAATGTAATTTTTTAATCTATAAGAATATATAATGACTACCTCGGTGGCGCAGTGATTATTAATAACGCTACTTTGACAACAAATACTCATTAGTTCGATGTCCACACAGGACAAACATTTGTGTGCATGGACATGTCTGTTTGTTTAGGTTTGGGTGTTTTTAAAAGAGGTAGGTCGCATAAAACAGCCGGCTGGGGAAGTACCTCCACCTCACCGAAAACCGCAACCAAATTACAACTCCCTGAAGGATTGTTCTGTTCCTAAGTGTGAGCGAGGACACCAGTAAGTTCGCAAGTTGGTGTGTTAGCAGCATAGGTGGCGTCGCGGGAGTATTCTTAATGTATTGCAAGCGTTCAATATCCTACAGTAACCGCTTTTCATCAGGTGGGCCGTATGCTCGTATGTCTCCCGACGTTGTATAAAAAAATTAAATCGCCAGTCGAAATCAATAAACTAGCTGTAATGGTCGAATTACGAAATAAATATCACCTGTTCTATACAATTTTATCTCAGGGCACCACCCTGTAGTGTGTCAGGAGTACTGTTATGAATGTTAAAGAATCGAGTGGGGTGCGTAAGGACCGAATTATGTGACGCTCGGTTCTTTCTGCCTGCTTGACTTGGCGTGAGAATATGGATAGATACATAAATGTTCCATACAACGTGTTTTGACATCGGTCCCCTAGTGAATACATTTTATTAGCTGGGCTTATTTGATGTTTATCGGTTTACAATTTTGGTGATAATCTTATGATGGAGTTGCACCATTAAGATTCCTAATTTACCTTTTTGTTCTAGTTTGCGTATGAAATCCTAAAGAAGTTATGTTTTATGCTGCATAATGATATGCTCCTGATAGAGAGGATTCCGTTAAATCGCTAAACGTGACTTGTAGAATACGCTTCTATTTTCCCACTGATAGACGAGTGAGTGCTGGGAACATTGTGGATGAAGCGTTGGGAAAACTTCTTGGCAGTAAAAGCTTGAACCAGAAGGCACAGCACACCAGAATACACAATGCAGCGTTGGTCCTAATGCTTACTTATGGAAGCGATAGCTGGATATGGCAGAGAGGGCGGTCGAAATGCGAGCGTTGCGCAAAATCTGTATCGTAACCCTTGTATATCATGTTCGCAATGATGACATTAGAAACAGAGTTGGTCTGAAAGAGGGTTTCGGTGTTAAAATTTGAAAAGGCATGCTCCGTTCGTTCGGTCGGACATGTAGAAAGAATTACGAGACAGATATTCAACACTAAAGTAAACGGATGTAGACAAGACTTACCTACCATGACCAAATTAATCATATTTTATCAGAAGGTGATGGCAGGAGCCTTAGAAACCAGCGAGCGTGCATGAGAAGAGTTATAAATGCTACAGAAGCGAGTGAGATGTGTAAGAACCGTGTCATGTGGCGCTTAGTACTCTCTGCCTGTCTAAGGAATTAGGCGTGAAGTTATATATAGATAACCTCTATTTACACGTACATATTAATATTCTATTTGTGATCATTGATCATATTCATAATGGTTCGTTAAAACAAAACGGTTAAGTGAGGCAGCACGTAACGACAGTTTCTTCTAAAAGACATTCTTTGATCATCTTGTGAAACTTTGTGGTTGTATTCGTATAATATAATACACTCCGTTCTTATATTTGAGAAACGAACGCTTCAATGCCTTGACGTCCGATATAGGAATGGTTTATGGGCGGTGTCGTGCGTACGTGCTAGGGGTAGCGAATTGCGTTTCGCTTAGTAACCCACGTTAGCTGCGGTCGGAGTAATGAAAGATTTCATCTTAATCTTAGTTAGTTTTATTACTATTATGTTACAGATATTAAGTAGTGAGTTTATACTTATTCTGAGACCATGCGTGTAGATATTTATGTACTATATTTTGAAGTCTGTAAAAACCCATATGTTAATAATGTTAGCATTATATTTCCAGGGATCGATAGGCTACTGTCAAAATTGACAAAGCCACGTTTCTCACTCGCTGCGTTTTGTTGCTATTATTGAGGTACCCAAAAATATCATGTTCTTGGGATATTACGAGGGTAGGAGGTCTGAGAACACCTGAGAAAACTATTCAAATTAACTAATTATGTGTATATATTGATGAAATTGGTGGCTGAGTGGTTAGTAATAGCTACTTCAACACTTAGGTTCGGTTTTCACACTGGGCACGGGTATTTGCGTACCTGAACGTGTCTATTTGTTATAGTCTGGGTGTTTTTAAAGGAGGTCTGGGGAAATATGTACCTCCACCTCACAGAATATCGCAGCCAAATAACAGCTCCCTGGAGGGTTGTTGTGTAACAGCAAGTGAGTGACATTACCGGTAAGCTTCTAAGGAGTTGTAGTATTGGGATCTCATAAGCCATCAGGTGTGGTCTATATTTGTAAGCCTACCGATGTCGTATAAAAAATCTATGCGTTCCATCCAATGTATCCAAAAAATTGTGTTTAATGTTGATCTAAAAATTTACTAAAAGACTGTAGGTACCACTAGGAGCATGAGACGGCGGGACGGGGGACAAGCTAATACCAGCAGTGTGAGTTACTTAAGCGTTTCATAACCGTGTAATGCATTTAGTTGTTACTAATTATTTAAACTGGTATTCCTAGTTATACTATCTTCTTATAAATAGTTAAATAAATGTTGTATAGTTCCAATTTGATACATAATATCTTAACACATAATATCACTTAATTAATACAGTGACCGAACTCCGCTCAGCGTTTTTATGTATAAAGTCGCGGTTTCTCAGAAAAGAAACCTATTTAAAAACGAAATCTTATCTAAGTACAAACTTTGATGCAAATCTTTCGACTTGTTTCCGGGATACGTGAATTACTGAAGTAATGGGGAAAATGTGCTATAAAATAGTACTGTTAGCGGGTTTCGAACCGGGGAGCTTTGTGACTGTATAAGAGAGACTGTGTACATACGATGGAACCAAGTACGTGATAATCATAACAGCGAATAACTGTTTAACACGGCCCGCTTTTTTTCTTTTTAGTAAATGTACGGATAATCTTAAATTGCAAAATATAATGTAAATATAAAATTTAATCCATATTTGCGCCATGGCTTTTGCGCCAAGCTACAATATTAAGCACCACGATTGACAGATACCTAGAGTTCTTGTATACCTACGAGCAAATTTCGCCAGTAAGCTGCTAGGGAGGTGAGACGTTGCCATTTTGATTTGCTTGTTTTGGGATGTCACTCTCAAACTGCTAGCCTTAGCTGAGATTTTACGATATATATATATACAATTGATAAATAAGTCAGTTTCTAACCATGAAGACTAGTGTCTGATAATTCATGTGGCAGATACAATGTACAGCAGTACATACATACTTAGGTATAGTGTTTGTTGTTATTCGAGCTCGTTATTATCGAACGAACTTGTTTGCTTAACATATATTGTACTTGTGTTCTGTGACGTGAGAAATAGCATAGGTAGTATAAAGATGCTTCATAACGTAAATCTTATTATCTAATACATTTTTTCTTTTCGTTCAGTTGTCGGAAATCATTATTAGTTGTGAAAAATATATATGCCATCAGCATCACGGAAACCTTTCATGTTATGATGATTTTCGTCAGATTATGACGTCTCGACAGTCAGTTCGCGGTTCGATGCCACTGAGGGTACGTTATCAGAGGGTGGCAGAGGCACATGGCATGGTGGCGAGCGGGCGGGGCGGGCTCTGGCGCGGCGCCGCGGCGCTCTATTCGCGTCTGTGGCAGGCAGGCAGACGTCAGTTCGACACCGAGCGAGTGGCAGACCGAGCGCTCCGCGCCGCCACGCGCCCCGCGAACACTGCCACACATGTTCGCTTCACCCGCCACGCAACATAACCCTCCGCGACTACGCATTCACTAGCCAGAATGAAAAGCGACCTCGATGAAAATACATTTGGCCCCGAATAAAAAGTTTATCGACCCTGACGCTGCCGCCATAACAACCCTTATTCACTTCAGTCGCAGTCGCTCCCTCTAATTATTGACTCCCCTAAAGTTTGTCGAAAAATCCCGTGGCTCTCAATTCGGCCCTTTTATTGCTTTAATATTTTTATTACATAGATTTCGATAACGCGGTTGGTTTTCATAGAATCGGCGGAAATAGCGTCGCGTTTCTCCGTTTAGTTAATTTAGTGAGTCGATACAATTATTTTTTGTAATTCCATTAACCGGAGAGGTTATTAGCGAAGCTGTTGCGGGTGTAAGAGTAAGTTGCCAAATGGTTTTGCGTCACCGTTATCTGTAATCAGGTCATCAAGACGCGTTGAACCATGACACTGCGTTGACATTGGCGCGTCGAGTTTCCCCTGTGAGTGGTGAATGTGGTGGTCTGGTCTGGGAGTGCGGCCGGCGGGCGTGGAGCGGTGTATGGTCGCGTGAGGCCGCCGCAGCGGATGTGCACGCCGCTGCCCACCTGGTGGTTCGTGCCGGCTGTAATGCCTACTGCTCTTGACCTAACTAGGTAACGCTAAAGATCGTTTATCAACAATATAAAACTAGTAAAGGTGTAAACGTGTTCAACAATCATAATTAATATGAAGGATCAAATTGCCCGATTAGCATATTACTAGATCTAGAATCTTAAATGGCGAACTTGAGTACATCATGTTGTGTATACGCCAATAAAATATTTTTCAGTATTCCCAAAGGATACTGAGATATACACGGAAAAAGTTTCGGGTAACGGCTAATTTATGGTTTGGCTTATCTTTTTTATTGATCGTCTTCACCACACTGTGACAACGTCATAAGAAAATTTTGTAGTGTAACATAGAGCTCCTAATATTCCCAGTAATTCGGATCAGGTGTGGTCAAACAAGCTGTACAAAACTATACTAGGCATTGCAAAGCCAGTTTCAGTTCATTAATGCAATCGTTGTGAACGTAGTCTTTCCTCTTTTTTTTGTTTTGGAAATCTTATAATACTCACTTATTTAATACAGTTCGGAGACATTTCGCTTGTACAGTTATTTGACAACGACTGTAATTTTATAACTATGACTCTCCGTTTATAAATGTAGGATTCCGCCCCTTGCCACGGTATGGTTAGTTTTTGCTGTAGACCTATTTTGCAAATTAAAATAAAACTTTGTAATCATTTAGCTTAGACTACTAGGTTTATATAATACACGATATGTGCTCAATCGAACAAGAAAGTAAATTTTAAACAAAATGATTTCTGTTTGATTTCAACTTCCAGACAATACAAACTTGTTTGAAAATATTCGATGAGCGTTGCATCTTTCTGAATAAATAGCTAAATACAAAGGTATGCTCTTTTAACATTAGTATAGGTATTCCTATTTATCCTTATATAATATTTCGGTGGGCGCTCTCAGCTCTACAGCACTGATCTCGCATTCACTATTATGTAAATGTAATAAATGAGACCTAAAAATTATTAAAAATAACACAGTTGAATAACATATTATTATGTATCACACTATATGTTTTTCAACTTTTGATTTTAACATTCCATGGTCTAACATTGTTATTCTGTCTCACATCATATAACTTGTTGTGTACTTTGGGTACTATTAGGTACAGTTGACCACTCTCCAAAGTAATTATTAGCTCCCGGTTGTGTTAATTTACAATGTCTCTTACTTCTTGTGCTATATGTATTTGTAACTTTTATTGAAACGCTAACAACAAGTTATGTATGTCGACTCATCGCTCTGTGCGGGTGGTAAAAAGTCCCTATTATTTTCCTTAACTTATTACATGTTTTCACACACACACACACACATTCGCGTGTAATTTCAACTAAATTTCCTGTCAACAAGTAAACTTAAGTATCTAAATTTATCGACATAATCTAAAACTGTACATCTGCTACGGTAACTGCTGACCAACAGCCAGGCCGACACTTGTTTGCCACCTTAGTGGTTCAAAAATCTGCTATTATTTTTGTCACTATGTAAACAATCCCTAGGTGGTGTCCCTTGATCACCATGTTGTGCTCTAAGAATAAATAGGTATAGATTTAGAAGTTTTATTGTATGGGGAATGTATATGCATGCATTTAGTTTTGGATACGTTAATAATTATCCCGTTATCGTATGCCCATTTCACAATATTCGTTCTGTAGTCAGGTTCAAGCTTCGTTTTTTTTTATTCTGTAGCTATTTACGAACTTTAGTGTTAAATAATTTGGATACTGTAGCAAAAAAAATGGAAATGTGCTAATTCCTATATGTGTTTCTCAAAATTCGAATAGTGACTATGTATACTGTGAATGACAGAGTCCAGGTACAGAAGGGTAATTCCGCATTATGTGTTTAGCTACATCACTTGTTTATAATTATTGATTCACTATTATACGACTAGATATAAATATTCAATCACATTACTTCAATATATTCATTAAGTAAACACCAATCACCGACAAATACTTCATATTGACCGCTGTTAAGTGTCGTCCTCATTTAGGAAGTTAGAAGTCGGTTGTTTACGTCAATTTACCGAACGAGGAACCGTATCAATACGTAAACGATTCAAGTTCATTTTAGTATGTTTAGGATTTCCTTATTTAGATACTCTATTGGCACGGTAGTGTAATCAATATTAAAATTTGTGCATGACGTCCGAATTTATAGATAATATCAAAATTTAAAAGCCACTTATTGACCAAGTTTATAAGTTGTTAGCAAGTTCTTTGTTAAACAAGTCTCAAGCCAAGCGCATGGAGTACTGTATATACCTATGGGAGCACCTGGATATCAGAAAGAGCCTTGCAATTCGGTGCAAAAATGAGCTGTGAATATTGTCAAAGATCCTAAGCTCACACACGGTTACAGCCTTTGAGTTTAAAAACATATTTTGGCTCCCATTATCTGTTCTACCAATTGTACAATGGGTTGTGTTCCGAAGAGTTGTTCGATATGATGTCAACAGTCTCGTTTTACGATCACACCGCTCACCGGCGACTGAGAATTCATTCTCACACACTGGAACCGCAAAGGTTGCAAACTGTGCTATTCCAGGAAAGTTTTACCAAACCTACCAAGAACTCTTGTTTTATTTGTCTTGGGAGTTGTGGAATGAACTCCCCCTGAGGTTTACCCTAGAGGTTACAGCATCAGGTTCTTGAAGAAGGACGTGAAGAGAATTTTACAGGGTCGGCAACGCATGAGACACCCCTGGTGGACTAAGTATCCATAAGCTACGGTAATTACTTACCATTAGGCAGGCCGTATGCTTTTTTGCTACTTTAGTGATATAAAAAAGTTTTTGGCGCACTTACCTGTACATATACGATTACATCTTTTGGTAGATTTTAAACCGTTCTCAAAAAAATTTTTTTATTAAAAATGTACGAAACCTAAGTAATAATCACCATAACATAGATATAGCTGCACCATAATAGAAGACGTCTCATTGAGGGTGCGTCATATATGATGGTACCAGGCAAGGGCAAATCATACTGAACTATTCAACATAAATAATGTTTTGAACGAGTGTCTTGCTACGAATGTGCAAAGATATCTCGAGACCAATGTAGATAGTTCAATCATTACATCATTAATAAACATTTATGTTGGATACGATAACAATAACAAATAACTTTTGACGATATCAAGCGATATTATAAGAAAACTAAAATAAACGATCGACATATTATTAAAACAGTGTGGTGATTGAATAACGAAGTTATTCTGTCCGCTGCTGTCCTTCAGAATAATTATACTACAATTTTAAAACACTTCCTCGTGGTATTTTAATACTCCGTGTAAATACGCGTATAGGTAGTTAGGTATATAACTACTTATAAAAGGTCCGCTTAATTGCATAGTTGCGTAAAAATACACGTGAGTGAAAAACACGTGCACAGCACATTTGCAAGAATAACATTTGCTTTTATCAACTAGGTAATGTTCAACAATCGCACGTATTTGAAATCTATAATCAGCTGTGAGCGTCGTATGAAAGATATTTGAACATTAGGAATGTACCGTTCACCGGGGAGTTTATATTGAGCGTAACGTCGCGTCGGTACCACCCGCGTCGCGAATACGAAATCGGAGATTCCATGTGGTGGTACACTGTTGGTGTATTATATGCACGTGTTCTTTGTTCCATTGCACAGTTACATTATGACAGTTTTTATCTTCATACAGTTTCAAGACGAATAGTTGCGGGTTTAAGTTGTCTTTTCGGAGCACCATTCTGCAATAGCAATCTATCTCCTCTCCCCGGGGATTGTCCTGTCGCGCCGGCTCCCCCCGCTCGCAATGTAACGAGAATATACAACTTTCTCAGCGGTCATATACCAAATAGCTACCGAATTGAATTGCATCTCTTATGGCACTTTATTGGTATACCTGTCAGTATCTAGACTGTTGATTATTGTTATTGCTTTATCTTTACTTTATTCTTATCACGGTTATTACGAGTACTAGAGAGGATAGTTTGAACGATGTCGGTGTCAATTTCTTTGTCTGAGTTCTCATGTTTTAAACATTTTTGATTATTAATGAAGGCAAGTGTACATTTAAAACAATGCTTTGATGATTATCCAGTAGATATCCAGTTCTAGATAATCTGCAATTTAGATTTCTTTGATATAAATGCTGTTGGAATAGCTACATGCATATCGGAGTGATAAATGCTGTTCAAATGCCTCATCATCATCATCTCAGCCTGTATTCGTCCACTGCTAAACCTAGGCCTTCCCTCTAGAGTACCACTCGTCTCGATCCTTTCCCACTTGCATCCATCGCCTCCCCACAAACCTTTTGAGGTCGTCGTTCCATCTAGTAGAGGATTGTCCCACACTGCGTGTACCATTGTACGGAGACGCCATTCAAAACCTTTCTTCCCCAGCGGTTATCAGTTCTACGAACTATGCGGCCGGCCCACTCCATTTCAGCTTGCTTATCCCGTGGGCTATGTCGGTTAATGTAGTTCTACTACGGATATCCTCATTTCTGATTCTAACCCGCATAGAAACTCTGAGCATAGCTCTTTCCATAGCACGCTGATCGACCTTGAGCTTCCTCATACGGCCCACAGTAAAGGGTCATGTCTCAGTTCCGTATCTCATCACTGGCAACACACACTGTTCGAAGACCTTGCTCTTCAGGCGTTGAGGTATTTTGTACAAGAAGATGTGTAGAGACCTACCTGGTTGGAAACACTATTGAGGTCATTGAGCATAGCGCTAAGTTCCTCCTGCAACTTCGCCATGAAAACTATGTCGTTGACAAATCGAAGGCGAGTAATGTATTCGCCATTGATGTTTATACCGCATCCTTTCCAGTTCTAGAGCATGAAGATATCTTCCAATGCTGCGGTGAAGAGTTTCGGGGATATAACACCGCCCTGTCTTACACCGTTTTGCATTTGGATCGGTTTCGTACTCTGATCCTGTACTTGAATACACATCGTAGCCTTACTGTACAAGCACTTCAATGCTTCAATGTGTACCGACAATCAATTCGGCATTGCTGGAAAGACTGTAACACCGCCCATGTCTCGACGGAATCAAAGGCCTTCTCGTTGTCCACATACGCCAAACATAAGGGCAAATTATACTCCTCAGTCTTCTGTACAACCAGGCGGAGAGTATGTATGTGATCTACGGTGCTAATGCCTTTTCAGAATCCGGCTTGTTCGGGAGGCTGGTATTCATCAAGGCTGCGAGCGAGACGGTTTGGATGACTCTCGAACAGTAGATAAACGCGGCTCAGAAGCGATATCGGCTTATAATTCTTCAAAAAGGGTTTTATCACCCTTTTTGAATAACTACATGACCAGACTTCTGCTGTATGACGAAATTGAATAGCCTCTGAAGGACTACAAGTATCGGCTTTCCGCCCGCTCTCAGAAGCTCCACTGTATTAACTACGTGTATTTTATTTCATTACATACTTATGTATCTTAAGATATTTATGGCTGAATGAAATCTATGCGTTCTGTTGTTAGAGTTAGATTCAAATTGATGCATTCGTATTCACGTAGATATACTGTAATTTATGAATCAGTCTAAAATTACGTAATCAAAAAATTTCGGGTATTGGCCTTGACATTTTTATTAAGTTTTATTTCATTAAATGGATAATCGATTCTAGTGTTGTCAGAGTCATACAGCGCTCATTTTTCTCTGAGTTTGCAATAGTGTTGGCCACATAATAAATAATAATACCGGCATTATTTGGTATGAAGATATATAGGATATGTTCACAACATTTTGTGTGCTGACACTGTCAGTTAGTTCATACGTACTAACGCCGGCCGTCACTGCTTACTACCGTAGACACATGGCGTCGCTGCCATGGTCATCTCTACTCCGGTTTCGGCGATCGTCTCTTTCGACATAAACTAACTGGTGGCACAGGGTGTAGTATATATATATATATATATGTGTTGTGTTACAATTGTCCATATGCTACGGTGACTGCTCACCATCAGGTAGGCCGTACGCTTGTTTGCCACCTTAGTGGTACAAAAAAACCCTTTTTAATTTCAATGTTTGAGGCACATCATCTTCAGGGTCAAATCCAACCTCACCAGTAGGTAGCGCAGTCAGCCTATTAGTAGTCGATGCTCTGGTAGGAGAGGCAGTGTATAGGTACTTTTATTTAATACAATGCCGCCCACAGAGAAAGTACCTTCGTAAAACCGCTCAATAAAAATAAAAAATTATATTAAAGTTACCAGAAAGCTGATAAGGACTTACTTACTGAGGTGACAACATCTGAGCTGGTGACTAACGCTACCACGAAACCATTGAAACCACGAATACACAGTTTATATGAAAATTGCTTACAACAGGTTCGATATAATGTCCCTTTGGAACTTGTACTCAGAAATAGAAGCCGCATATTGGTGCTTCCATCGACTTACATTAGATCATTCGTTGTAGTGGCGTCTTCGACTTTATTAATACAACGTTTGTGCGTACTACCGCACAAACGAAATCAGCGTCGTTTTTCATTCGCTCTCACTTACGAATAGTAATACGGAAACACAAGAATAGAGGAGTTATGAGTACCGAGGACGTTCCTACGTTATTATTTCATTATTTCTCTGTTTTATATACGACTAAAGAAATAATAGAAACGGTACTGTCGTCATAACTCCTCTATTTATGTGTTCCGTTTTATATGTCTACTACGTAACGAAAAACCTGAAGCAATTTAAATAAAGTTGCATAGCATTCGATAGATTCTTATTTGGTTTAATGTTTAATTAAGATGGAACTTAATTTGACGCAAAATAGTGTGGCGTAAACAGGGGATACGCAACTTCTTCAAGTCCATCGAGTCATTGTTACGATGTAACCATTTTAGACCGACTAATCGCTTGGAAAATTTAATATTGCATTATTTTGATAGTTTTTTTTTTTGTTTCTTTTGGGTACCCTTATTAATTTCTCAATCTGTCTTCCTCTGTAAAAGAAATTACATACATTTGATATTTTCTTCAAGCCATCGACTTTTCAGAAATGTATTCAATCATGCGAACACCATTAGACAGTGTTTTTCAATAAACATTCTATTTAAGTAATTTGTCTGACTATATAATCAGCATCAAACCATCATTTTACTCAATGGACTGGTTTGGAAAAATGCTAATGTACACCTTTGCGCTCACATTAAACGTTCATTTAAAAGGATCGGCGTCCGCTCTCGTCCCGTTTCCACGAACCGACGACATTTTAACCGAGTTCAGTGTACCGGTGTGAGCGTGTAAACACGTGAGGGCAGTGCCAGAGGCACACGGCTCGTCCCACCGCTACACTGTGAGTACGCACTGACACAACTAGCTTTGATGTGCGACAGCATCCAGCACCAATCGGCCACATGAAACGGCAGTACCGTAAAAGCAAACATTTGAATCATTATTACCATAGGCAACAGAACGAAAACCAGTATGGGCGTTGATAAAACTAAAAGTACAAAGCTAGTTGCTTCACAATATATACCTGTTAGCAATATTTTGATCTTACCGTGATCAGTTGATCTCGCAATAGACGTTTGGTCAGCTTTACAAAATAACATAAACCAATTGTGTATATGAAATGAAGAGAAACAAGATGCAACACGAAAGTTTAAGGATGTAGGAGCCGAGTTAGACTAAGACTCACCTACCATGACCAAATGGGTCGTGTTTTACAAAAGGTGATGTCAGGACTCCCAGGAACCGACGAGCGTGCATGAAAAGAGCTATGAATGTTAAAGAAACGGTGAGGTGTTAATAACCGCGTCTTCTCTCGCTCGATTTTCTCTGCCTACTCTGCAAGATACCTGATGTGAAGATGTATGTACACGTACATACAGATGACGTCAATATATTTTTATTCTACTTTTACAACAGAGTCCATAACGTGATTTTATTACCCATCATCGATTCCATGTCTGAAGTGATTCTTTTAGTGGACAATATTTCATCCCTATTCTGTCCATAATTCAATATTAAAGGAAATGCAACGTATTTCCGCCATCCTAAGATTTAAAAGTAGTATACATCTATCAACACAATTCTAAAAATGAAGAAAGTAACAGGTTATCTGAGTCATTCGCTTAATCAACCGAGTGTAAAGCTTGACATTTTGCCCGAAAGTTTCTCGAATAACGTAATATAGACAAAGAACCGTCTTATAAAAATACATACAGATTGTGACAATAAAAATGAGTTTAGCAAATTATTTAATATCAGTTTCCTAATGTATACATAATATACTCGTATTAATTTGTTAGTGATGCCATTATGGTGGAATTTAGTGATATCCTGAAGTAAGAAGTAGGTTGCTAATTGTAGAGTATTCTTGTTCATTTTTGATACGAAAATATTTTGGTAACTATCGGGATTTTTAAACATTTAACGCAGAAGGAAGAAGCGGTAAAATGTTGATTATATTAGTCAGATCATTAGGATTTTGACATCTGATAGAGAAATTATCAGATATGCCATAATTTAATTTTAATCCAGATAATTAAATTTCATATTTAGTAATAATCTTTGTTACTTCGAGATACTGCAGAAGGAATGTATGCTGGGTGAGCCCAGACTTCCTGTCAAAACATTTTTTAACAATTAAGGATACATGTGTCTTTATTTATTTATTTATTTATTCATTGCAATACATGTATACATTGTGACGCTGTAACTATATAATACACAGCGCAAAGATATACATGAACCTTTTCAGGCACAGCAAGGTGGAAGAGAGAGAGAGGCAGACTTTTTATTGTATTCTATCTTCTAAGTATTCCTTTATAGAATAATACGCTTTTGTATGGAGTAATTCTTTTATCAAATTAACAAATTTACTTTTACTTTATTACAGTACATTTATGTATGTATATCTTCAAGCCAGATTTCTGACGGGAAAGGCAGAGAGAACCGAGTCCTAACACAACTCAATCGTTTCTTTAATATTCAAAGCTCGTTTCAAGCGCGCTCCCCGGTTTCGAGGGCCAGGAGCCCTTCTCACCACATCACCTGATAAAACACGACCGATTTGATCGTCATAGTTAAGTCTTGTATGTCTGTTTAGTCATTCATTTCATTATGTATTCTTTTTACATGTCGGAACGAACGATGCATGCCTTTTCTTAACACCGACACTCTCTTTCAGACAAACTCTCTTTTTTACATCAACGTTGCGAACATAGTCGGCTAACTTAACAACTTTTGCGTAATGCTCGCATCTAGGCCGCTTTTAGTCTACTTTCATACTCTCTTTACCATACCCAGCTTTCATTTCCATAAATTTGCGGTGGG
Source organism: Pyralis farinalis (assembly GCA_947507595.1). Lineage (NCBI taxonomy): Eukaryota > Metazoa > Arthropoda > Insecta > Lepidoptera > Pyralidae > Pyralis > Pyralis farinalis. The sequence continues at coordinate 13,147,272 of OX382257.1, read as the reverse complement.
ATTAACATCGTGTTGTGACAATCTCATACCAATTCTCTAACATGATATCCAATTATACCAGACATTACTAATCGGCGACACTGCAGACAGTGTTTATCGTTCAATGCACTATAAGTAGTTGTCAACTCCCGCAAACCAGCAAATTACAATGCCTTCCTTTATGTACATGGCTAGACGGACCGATGTTATCACTTCAACGATTTCTGATTTGAGGGAATGATAACTTTGATAAGCTATCGCATAACACCATGTGCCTTTTTTGTAAGCGACATTTCCATAACCAGCGTTTATTAGATGCATACTCGCACAAAAGAGAACACATACACACCATCGCACACATAAGCACGTGCCCTGTTTACATTTTATGTGTGTGTATAAAATAACCGTAACACCAACATATGAACACACACTTGCACTCACAAATATAACACGAGCTACCAAGAGCAGAACTACTGCGACAAGTATATAAAATATTTACTAGTCCCGGCTACGAATATCGTCATAGAATTGTACTTAGTTAACGAAATAAACATTTTTGATTGTCGGCAACGCAAGACACCCAAATGTCCATATAACTGCTTACCATCGTACGCTTGTTTGCCACATTAGTGGTATTAAAAACAAAACACATTTTTCTCGACGGTTGTAGCGTTTTTCGGCATATGCTTTGTCAAAGTGGTTTTTCATAGTAAAAATTAACCTTGCGTGTTCTGAAATCATTATTAAAATTGACTCCCATCAATATTTGGACTCGCAAAATTCAAAATGAAAAACTTATTTATATATATTTACAAAATTCCATGGGCTTTTTATATGTAATTCACGAGCTGTATGCGTAGAACCCGATAAAGTAGCCTTTGTGTTATCTATCAGTTATATTTTCGTTAATTATTTTTACAAGTTTTAGTCTAGCCTGTAGCATAAACTTCTGAACGGTCATTCGGCGCAGTAGAGCACGGCACTTCCTCAGGCGGACTGCTTTGATGCACCCTACATCCCTTATAAACATTCAGACCAAGATAAACATAATGTTCATGCACACAAATTGTGGTCCTGTGTGGGAATCGAACTCACGAGCTTTGCTGTCAAAATAGCGTTACTAACCACTATGCCACCTAGCTAGTAATCATGTGCATGTAGTAGGTGTATACCTACTATATAATAGTAAGCCGTATATATGTAGTATATAATACGAGAATTTTAAGAGAGGTAGGGTACATCAATGTAGCCCGTCTGGGGAAGTACCTCCACCTCACAGAAAGACCGCAGCGAAATAACAACTGATAGTGTGAGTGAGGTCATCATCATCAGATCCTAAGGAGTTGCTATGTGAACAGCAGAGGTGGCATCGCGTGAGTGATACTTATTGTATTACAAAAGCGTTATAAGCGGCTACGGTACCTCTTTACATCAGGTGGGCCGTATGCTTGTATGCTCCCCAAAGTTGTATAATAAAACATGTTTGGATTTGAAAAAAACCCATTCCTAACTTATGTGCCGAATCAGAGCAGAGATCGTACATGTTTAGAAGACCTCACTCCTTGGGTGTCACAGTCAGATCCTTCAGTTTATTTCTATTATATACTTTGGTGGTATTATTAGCCTGCCGGTCACAACTTTTACAGTTTAGTCAAGTCGTTAGTGAATGAAACGTAGTTTATTTAATATAGAAACCCTTCAACAGATGGCGTTGTAAGTAACATTCTTTACTAGTAGACGAATTGTTTGAGATAAATTATTTGTAACAATTTAACTACCTATGCGACGAATCACTCTGAAAATCAATAGCGTTCTTCTAATCTTGGTAGTTATCAATTGAAGCGTATTTTATGCATTTTATTTATGGTATTAATATTTGAAGTACATCTCTTTACTTAAACCTATGATTACTTTTGGCGCACTTTGATTGAGGGATTAATAATGGATTGATGATAATACTTATACACACTGCGGCGCGATGTGTCTAAATGAATATTACTCTTAGCCGAAGTATTGATTGATTCGCTCTGTTAGAGCACGCTGAGTTCCAGCTTGGTCTTCTCCGGTTGACTTCCCAATTGAACATCACCTACGCTTACGCTACAAGAATCCCCAGTGCTTTTGTTATTGGTAAAGAACGTGTTCCGGAATTGTAGAACGGAGGAGTTACAATATCGTTGGTTGCCCGTACTCGTAGTTTCCTTTTAAAACGTACGTAATTTAAGACCTTTACTCTTCTATATAATGTAACTAATTCATTAGGATTGAAAGGTAAATAAATTGCATGTAATCTTTGCTTTTACTCAGTTGAAAGACATTTCACGACATGAATTTTGGAAGAAGCTAATAACACCGCGGATTGTTTATCACAAGAATTAGGACCCGGCCCATTATCCGGGGATATCTCGCTTGACACGGGTCGGGAAATTCTCGAAATCCGCCTCACTAAAATGCTATCCGGTAAAAGTTAAAAACTTTCACGAGAGGATCATTGTGACCCGCATTACGGATGCGGTCCGTGTAAAATCTGATTTATATCGCGGCCGCGAGCTTAAGGTTACATATGTTTGTTCGCCAAATATTAATAAACGTTATAGGGTTTTAAATGTTTAAAACGAATAGCCGTCCACCGCGACCTCAGTGCCTTAATCAGAATTTTAAATACACTATTGTTGTTCTCCGATGTATGAACAAGCATACATACATATCATTCAGATTAACATCGGTGGAACGAGTCAAGGAAAAGCAGTAATTGCTATGTCCTCCCACGACATGTAAATTATAACTAATGGTTTATTTGTAAATACAATGAATGAAGTCACAATTATTTCATTCTTTCGATTCCGTTAGAAGGTAAAAATGATTTATTGAAATATTGACAGACATATCGAAAATTATATGTCATATTGCGTATCTAAACGAAATTCATAGCCAAACTAGCCAAACCCTTTTCGTAACGGACTGATCAAGTCTGTGTAGTGAGTAGCGGGCCGCTCATTATTCACGATCTTAAAAACTTGACGCTTAGATATGTATGCATATATACACCATACAATATACATACAAGTGCTAGTTAACCTATTATGATGTCTCACTACTCTGATTAATATTTATATATGTGCGAAATAAAATAAAAACTTTAAATTCTCAGTCGAGTACAAAAAACGTGCCTAGTAACAATATATAACCACTTGGAATTAGTTCTAGGTACAATCAACTTTGGCAGCATCGCGGTACTGGTTAATTCGTTAGCTGGTTGGCATGGCTGTCGACAATCGACTAGGTATTTCCGCGTTCGTCAGCCTTCTTGTGAGCGCGGCACACGCCTGCAAGGCCGTGCGAATCTCTTTGTCTCTATTACGATGTGGCCAACCGCGAAAAAACGTCCTGCCATTATTCACACGTGGCACATTTGGCAATGAAACTATGCCTTTGAATCATAATTCATAACGGACATCGCTTAAATATGTTGTGTTCGAATCACTAGATTGATTCGAAGTGTTAAACACCTACGTACGTACGATATTATTATGTTATTAGACTATTTTACTCAAATATATGTGCGTACGTGGTAATTATATCAATTACTAGTGCTATTCGCGGCTCACTCGTTTTGATATAGGAATACTAAATTATCGTGACAAAAAAAGCCTAAATTTTGACTCGGTTATGTATATTGTCAAAGTGCAGCCTATTTTTATTATACATTACTTATCTATCTATAACTTCACGCCAAATCCCTTGCGGGGTAGGCAGAGAGAACCGACCGCCACGTGACTCGATCCTTAACATCCTCATTCGCTTCTTTAACATTCATTGCTCGCGCCCGCTCGCCGGTTTCTAGGGCTCCTGACATCACCTTCTGATAGAACACGACCAATTTGATCATGATAGGTAAGTCTTGGCTCCTACATGCTTCCACTTTTGCATTGTATATCTGCTTCGTCAATCTTTCATCCTGCATTCTTTCTACATGTCCGAACCAACGCACATCGCAATATATCTATGAAAATCTTTTGTATGTCCATAAAAACATAGACTCATTTTGTAAAAAGAGTGATACTCATAGCATAAATACTAGATATAAGCATAATCTTGTGTTGCATGCAAGCCGTCTCCACAAAATAAGTAATTCTTTTATGGGGCAATGTATACGGTTCTATAACAAACTTCCCAGCAATATAAGAGAATTGTCAATAAACAAATTTAAAACTACTATTAAAGCCAAATTGTGTAGCAGGGCATATTATAAAGTATCTGACTATATTAATGATAAAAATGCCTGGGAGTGAGTCGATCCAATTATAATGTAATTAATAAATTATGTAAATTTGTTTGGATACCAAAAGTGGGATGCCTGAGTTTTTTGGCAGTATTTTTATCAGTGCTCACCTAGTCATTAACTGCACGGCAGGGAAAAAAATTGTGACTATTCCAAACAAATGTAGCCATTTTTACGGAATAAAAAGATTTTGACTTTGTCATCTGTCTGCCCGTCTGTCAATGCCCTTTCGCTTAGGGACGGGTGGAGCTATCAAGCTGAAATTAATATCAATACTCAGGTCTGCAATCCTTTTAAGCAGTAAAAAAATCAAACTTCTAAGTCAACGCAATCGAAAGATAGGGCTGTTATGCCTCGTTTATGTGCATAATTTGACACTCACAAGGGAATCAAAACCTATAGGGTACGGTCCCGTTGACCTAGAATCATGAAATTTGGTAAGAAGCAATATCAAGTAGCACAAGTAAAGTAAAATATCCGAAAACCGTAAATTTGTAGTTACATCACAAAAAAATCATTTATTTTGCGAAAATATTTTCTTACGGAATCCTCGTTGCGCAAGACGTCTCGTACTTGACGGCTTTTTTTACATATTAAGGGTTGCATAATTCAATTGTTATAAACAATTATCTGAATTAATTCGCCTATTTTTACACGTATCACTACAATATAATTGTATAAAATCTGAATGCATTCAATCACATAAGATAGACTACACTGTTTTAGTTACAATAAGAACTATGTAGGTTCGTTATTATTATATAATTAACTAGCTTTTACCCGCGGCTTTACTCGCATTGATAAATAATATATATTTTTTTAAATAAAAAGTATCCTATTTTACTTCTGATATCTCCAAGAATATGTGTACAAAGTTTCATGACGATCGGTTCAGTAGATTTCCCGTGAAAGCGTAACAAACAAACGGGCATTCACATTTATAATATTAGTAGGATTAGTAGGATGAGTGATCAAAAATAGGTTCTTTGTATTTGACTGATATTTGAAGTCCATATCTTGCTACCAGTAAACAAATGAGTCGACAGCTTTAGAGATGTAGGACTTTAATATGAAGTAGATTAGAAAGGTACCTCCGTCTTTCAAAGTAACGATCACTTTTCTGGGGAATTTTTGTTCTTGTGAGTTGACGAATCGTAAACCTTCTGTGGAGCTGCTGTGGTAGCAGCGCGTGGTGATGTCAGCATGGCACTTTCGTGTTCCGAGCTCCCATAGAATGCATACGGTAACCGCTTCAGTTCAGGCGAAGAGTTTATTGAATACGTGTAAAAAAAAATCCGTTGACACCCAAGTTATTTCCAGCAATGAAACGTTTTGTAATTAAACTCACTTGAGAATTTTTTCGCCGTGACAAAAGTAATTTTATAACCCATATATTTTGTTAACAGCCGCAATTTACCAGCATTTTAATTAACTAAATTGAATTCTTACTAAATTGAAAACTCGGCGTTTCATTCATCCTGAAATTTAAAGTAATTATTTTTTATTTATTATAGGAAGAGATTTTTATTTTGCATCATTTTTAACCAGATTGTTCGATCAGTGGAATATTTTCGGACTTCAGATTTAGTTCAGCCACGAGGGGTATTTAACGTCCACCGGCGGCTGTGGGTTATTTTTAATTAAACTCCAAAGTTATTCGATCAATGTAGGGCAGACTTCATCTCGCTCCATGCAGTAGCTGCTCTAATAGGATGTAAAGAAAATCGGCTACTGTGTTAATTATGCGAGTATTATTATTGCTATTAGTTATACTAATGTACTTCTGCATTATATTACTCAAACTGAACGGTACCTGTAAAAATATTTTTTGTTTTTGCGTAATGAAGCATCATGGAAATACAATGTTTATTTATATAATTTCTCTGTTGACTTTGGAACTTAACTTGCTGAAATCGTAAGAGTTGATGGCCTACAGCAAATAAGAACAGTTGTGAACGCTCATCAGACTTGTGTCTTGATGGTGTTGAATTGGACAAAATTCAACCACTCTGTTATATAATATTTTAAGAAAGAAAGTACCTTCATGTTCAGAAACAAATCGCTCTTGGCCTTCCTCCACAAGGTCACGATGGACGTCAGCACAGCCTGTATAATAAGTGTCTCCGGTGCTGTAGTCCGCATAACAATGAATACCACCATAGGCAAATAGTCGAATATACAGCATAAATAGCATCGGGGACACTTTGTGAGCTTTGTGAGACGTCAGCATGATAGATATTAGTCCATGATATTAGACCAGCTACTATCTACATGCTTTGTGAGGCTTTGATGTATCTGCTGAAGAACCCATTTGCATAAACTCAATGCTCGTACGACGGTAATTTCGATAGAAGATCATCACGATTTATTGCCAAAGTTTCATGTTCATGTGACATGCGCATAAAACTATTATGGCGGACGTAAATTACAAAAATCTGATATTTTTATTTTATAAAAATCCCCTAGATATTTTCCTACAGACAATTTGTAGATATTTCCCTGTTACACTTAACAGTTATTGCAATGCAACTTATTAGTTGTAGGTTAGCCGGACGCGGCGAGCCCCTCTCGTGCGTTGAACCGCCGGTTATATTTAACTGCGACGCCACGTGTGCAACGTGGAGCAGCGACATGACACATCGTGCTCTCCAACTTGGAAACAGTTTTAAATCACCGCCCGCGTTGGATGCTTTTATTGCAATAATTAGTAGCCCATGGTCTTCTCTATGTTCCCGCTAGCTCCCTTACATTTCTAATTACAATCAGTTCAGAAGATTATTAATAAAAAAATTAGACAGGTATTGCGCATCAAAGTACTGGGGAAGTACTTCACCTCCCAGAACACCGGAGCCAAATAACAAAACCCTGGAAGGGTTTTTGTATTCCTGTGGGTGATCGAGCTTACCAGAAAGCTCCTGACGAGAGTTACTGTCGTAGTAGCAGGGGTGGCAAGGCGCAACAATGTTTCTTGTTGCAATCATTAATAAACTACTACTTTAAATCTGGTGGACCGTAAACTTGTATGCCTCCCCGACGTTGTATAAAACAAAACAAACAGACTACTTGTGTATCAAATTTCATTACGATTCCTTCAGCAATCAAAGTTGTGACAAACAAACAGGTGATATACACACAGAGTTACTTTCGCATTTATGATATTGGTGTAGATTGTGAATGGACAGCCTGCATACTAATATAGCTGTTCTCAGCTTTATAGACAAGATCATAGGTACGACAGTTTAGCACGCTGTTCATTCTGAAAGACGATGTATTTCTTAAACTTATTTTTCAATAAATGTCTTCGTTGTTCAAAGCCTATGACTATGTCAAGTTTGTTGAAAAATAACACAGTAAATTGGTAAGCACATCAAACGCTCTTTAGTCGAAAACCCAATCATTATCCAGTAACCTGCCTAAAATTCCTCGCTACATCCTTGAAGTGCAGCCTTTAACATTGTATTCTTCTGTTTTGAGTATCGACTCGGTACTATTGAATCGTGTATAGTTATTGTTATTAGATCATGTAAAAATCCTTGTGTCCGAGTTATGTAGGGAACAAGGCGATGGCATTATTTGCCAAGTACCTGGAGATTCACAATAGCGTTCAATGAACCCGTTGCGGCGCCCACCCAGTCCGTCGTTGTGACGCTCAACGAACTATTGTCACTTCCTGAGCATGTGTGCCGCAATGCCTAGTCTCTTGTGTACTACGTCTAAAACTAAATTTAGATTGAACTCATTTCATACCCCATTCATTGAGGATAGGCATTACTTGAATCAATGAACAAACTATCCCTGAAATGAAGAACATTGGATCAAGTAATGTTTGTTTATAAACATACAATTTGGTTGACAAACAAACCTACAGCCCGTCTGATGTATGTGACGGAGAAAGAATACTAAAACTAACTAAGGGCGACTAAGGGATTTCCTGAGATTCCAGCTTCTCCGCCGGTGGTAGGGTAAATACCCGCCTGGTTGGCCACCACCGTACACACGGCGAAACGTCTGTAAAGTAGCGTACCTAAGATTAAGTCGCATTGCGGGATCAGCTAGTGTATAACCAGTGCTCGGGGGATTGTTGATGTAATATTGCGGGAACAGTGGTGGATTCTGTCTGTTCATTGCCAGGAAGACTGAGCTGACCCGTCGGCCAGGGAGACCCGTTGAAACGGTTGTTCCACTGGTCGCCCGCGGTATAGTACAGGGGCCCAATCAAGTCTAACCACCTTGAGACGCTGCCATTTTTTACCGCGCATAATCTCGGGGTAGATCGTCGTGCCGGTTGGTTACCGGATAGTGAGTGCTCTGAACAACTTTTCCCTTATCCCTCTCCCTTCCGTCATAGAACCACACGTGCAGGCTTACAATGTCATTATTCCACTGTTGAGAACATTTCCTCGCGTACTTAAGTTCGCCAACTCCCATCTCTGTAGTACCATTAAAAAGTGGTACATCTTGCCTGCACATGCGTTTTCTCCTCCCTATAACATGGGATCCTTCAAAGGAACCGTGAAGAAGCACCTTGCGATCCAGCATGGTAGCGTCAACTGACACTGTAGACTTTTGTCAGTTGCCGCTGCAACTTGGGCTCCTCATTTCGCTTACCATCACGCGAAGTGGAGCCACTATGCTGAGCTAATATATAAAAGAAACCTATATCTTTCCATATCTTCAATATTTGTAGAAAAACGAGTATCGCTCTTTTTTTTTGGCATTCACGATCCAATGGTCTAGTTTACAAGAGCTCTCTGGCAGCCTTACTCATAAATTTGTGAGTATGAAAAGGAGAACAACATTGGATCAACTACTAATGTTTGTTGCTATACATATAGCAGCTGACATTTGTAGCATAAGGAGTGTCGTCATCCTTGTAACCCAGTCGAGATGCGCCTAAAGTGCTACTACTTTACAGTTGCTGTTGGGTAATCTTGCTCTTTCCCTGTAATTCAACAAAGCACTAGACTAGTATTAAGAAAATATGCAAAAATTTCCGAAGTACGACTTTTCCAAATTGAGAGCGACTAAGAAAAAAAGAGTTATTAAAAGCACCCCGATTTGCTTCGGGAAAGCGTTATTACGGTCGTAATATTTTGCTGGCGAGTTGGTGGAGATACTTCTTTACACTCACATTGGGTCATTTAAGTCTTAACTGATTTTGTTGTCTCTTTCAAGACACATTTATGCAAAACCTTACCTTTCTAAATCAGACCAGTTGGGACGGGGCAGTAGGTACGTTCATATCGATTGCAAGTATGTTATCATGGATAACTCAATTCATCCATTTCGCAGCAAACAAATCGTAGTTTGGTACTGATAACAGATGCTCATTGAGCGAATAAGAGGCGCCTGAGCGGGTTACGGTTCTTATCCCAGGTAGGCATCAGACCGTATTTTGGTACAGAGGAAACAAAGAATCTAACCAACTGAGCCACGAGTTCGAGACAGCCTCTTTCTTTTCGCATTATGCTACCTGCCGTCGTGTGCGAGTTGTTATGCGCCTTACTTCAAGAGAGTGAATCCAAGAGTGCCCGAAAATAATTTGATCGGGTATAAAGAGGTAATATCCAAAACATTATGAAACAAGAAAAATCATTTTTGTATTTTTTCAAGGAGCATAGAAAGGGGACTATCATAAGGATTTCATACAATGGTAGCAGTTTCGAGTTTCATCCTCACGAGTGTAGTGCAAATTTATTTAATAGCTTTCCGGTCTTTAAAATGTGCACTAAAAGGATTACAAAGGAGTGTTCGGGAAATTACGGAATAACGCCAGGTCGGGAACGCCGCGTGATATCCTGATACATAGAATCCGTGTTTGACTTGCCAGTCGTGCATATAATATGTAAATAATTTTAACAATTTCTTAAGAAGCCAATGTAATCAAGCTTACTTACCAAAATGTCATTATCGACGATCGAATGTTTTCCTGAAGTCGAAATAGATGACGTCAACCTGACAATCTTTATCTAAATGTTCAGAAATAATGTAACAACAGTAAGAAGATCAGTATCCATAGAACGATTTTTCCTAAAGCCATGTTCTGAATCACACATGTATGGCTTTAGCTGAGATGATATTTGCTTTTGAAGAATACACTCTATCAATTTAGCAAGCAGGGAAAGGTTTGCCATCGGTTTACATAGTTTTCAGTTTTAGTGGCGTCATTAATTTTTGGAGTAAGATGAGCTCTTGCCAGTCTAAAACGTGTTAGATATGTGTTGCTGATAAAATTCATCATTAAATCGCTATTAGTTCTTATCTAAAATCTTTCGCTAGATAAGGTAGTACTGACAACACTCCGATGTGACTATTGTGCGTTTCAAAATCAATATCACGTTATCAGAATAGCTTGTTTCCAGCGGGCAAATGCAATAAGCTGTTCACTACGTACAAAATGCAGATAATACGATCCAATATTTAATACATTCGTTTTAGACTACATCACAGCAAATAGATGTGCCTGCCTTTAGGTGTGTACTTATTATTTAGTTTCTAACTAAGTACATAGAGTAATGAATACGTACTTCTGTGTGGACGTAAATTATACATATTTACGAACTTTATTATATTTCCCAATATCAGTTCCAGTTTTGAAATATTAGTAATAGAATACAGACAATTTTATAATATTTGAAAGAGAAATGGTATGAAGAGGAGATGAATTCTGTTCAGCACCGTATCTGTAAGACGTAATGCGATCTCAATCACAGTGACCTACCGCCTTAGGTGAAGCCCGATACGTAGCGGGATATTAAAAAGCCTTATAACCTTTCTTAAGAATTGGGCTATCAAATGCAAAAAAAAAATTCAAATTCGACTGGGTAGATTCAGAAATTAGCGCGTTCAAACAAACTCTTCGCTTTATATATTAGTATAGATTTCGTGTATCTCGGAACCGGCTCTAAGAACTTGGATCAAATTAAGGCAAGGTTTTGCATTTTAAGTTCTTACATCCATGTGTCTTTCCTGCAAATACGCGAAAAAATATATAAAAGATACCGAGCGAAGTTCGGTCGCCTAGGTACTTTCGTTTGAATTGGCATGTTTTCATTGCTAATGAATAGGATAATTACGCTGGTAACAAAACCCTTAACCCTATAGATACATCCATGCGGTAACATCGTTATCAAAACTAAAACGTCATGGACGAACAATGGCTGACAATGAAACTAAATTGCTACACATTTTGTATCATTTCCACGGAACCATCAACAAATGAATGTTTTATTAGTCGCTAATTCCATATAATCACTGTTACAAATTGCCTTTACGATTGTTATATTTTGTGCAAAGCGAACTTGGATATTTTTAAATTATCTTTTTTGTGATTGCATTCTTTGCTAACGGGGAACTTTATATAATAACCAGTAACTATATCAGCAACCTCTAGCCCTCTCCTTCCCAGCCCACTTGCCATATTGTCATGTTATAAGTAGAAAAAACTCGAAAAGATACTGCCTCCTTGAAGTTATTTAACCTTACTTTATTGTTAGGTATTATAACTATAACGGAAACCTTTGAAACACCTTGCTACGTGTCTACGTGACCCTGCATACAATTTTAAAGAGCGTCATTGCAAATAGTATGTTAATTAATACTATAAGCGGCATAAATATAAGTATGACATCATTGATAATATATCACTAAACTTTAGTAGTAACATGTACATAAATGTGTGCCTTAATGCAGAATATACAGACTTCGCCAAATTCGTATTTCAAATATTTGATGATAACCCCCAAAACTAACTAATAGTTTCCTACTTACGCGTTTACTTCAAATTCAAATGTAAAGTGAACTATTCGGAAGTCCTAAACTGAACCGCCGATAAGCTTCAAACTCCAAATGTGTAAAGTAGTTAAACTTTAAACTAAGAAGAGGGATGGTCTGTGGCAGCTTGGTGACAGAGATTGCAGCGTTACACTAAGTACAGCTATCGATTCTGATGACGATGTCGACGTAACTATTAGAGCTACAAATGAGGTGCTCAGCATCGCAAACTCTGCATTAAGACATGCTAAGGACAGTGACACACGAGGGCCCCCAACTTTTCCCGCATAAACAAGTTAGTTGCCCAACTTCGTGAACTTTCTCTGGCGACATCGGGTCAACGTTAAACTGTTCTCCACGCCCCTATGGGATTTCTTATTGAGATTTCATTAAATTATTCGTTTGTTGCATAGCAAAAAAATAGGTATACGAATTTAGAGAGCCCGCGATGCGACTCAACGCGGCCGGGAGGTATTGATCGGCGTGCGCGCGCACCGTCTGCCCAAGTGTACACAGACGGTCGCTGAAGCGTTTCGTCGGCGTGCCACACACAACTGAAGTGAACACTTAGTCACATCAGAGTGCCATCGACGGATGAGATTCTGCCATAATAACTACCCACCTTGATTGTATCACATTTGAACATTGCCGACCCCATTTATTATTATTCAAGAATTATATTTCATAGATCATATTTCAAAAAATGTAAGTCGTGTCTAAGTGCCCACGAGGGCCCAATGGCAAATAAGGAATCTTTATCTTATCTTTATTTGTTCATATGAGTAACTCACTCCTGCAGTTTACCAAAAAGCATTCTTTAAACTATGAATATTAAAAGTTTTCATAAAAACTTGCGTCGTTATCATATATATTATAATACTGGCGTAACTCTTTATTAACCTCTGGTGGCAAACAGGGAGACAGTCCACCTGATGTGAAGCTGTTACCGTCGCCTATAGCAACCATAAAACGCTTACTTAAATATATTATTTTTAAATTTAAAAAAATCTGCCTTCAAATCACGGGAACTAAAAACCGTAAAACATTGGTCACAATTGCTTACGATTTTTGGAGTCGGTGCCATCGCATCGCATCGCAATATCAATTGATAATATCAGTATACTGGCACCTGTATTACCAGTTTACTTGGCTGGCTGGCTGGTGTAAATAAAAAAAAACAGTGATTGAAAGTCCTCATCAAAAACTTGCTGAAGGAAACTACAAACCAAAACTTTATTTGTGTATATATTTTTGTTTTTGTTGATTTTCTCAAAAAGCGCTGAATCAATTTCGATAAAAAAATTATGGGACTACCTCTGAAGAAATATACCTACCAAACAAAGAAATAAGAAACATCATTTTTATTTTTAAGATTTCACTTCAGAATCGAGCATTTCCTGAAGTTGACTTCCCATAGACGTCAATAACAAAGACGTTGCCAGTTTTTAGGGTTCCGTACCCAAAGGGTAAAACGGAACCCTATTACTGAGGCTCCGCTGTCCGTCAGTCCGCCCGTCTGTCACCAGGCTGTATCTCATGAACCGTGATAGTTAGACAGTTGAAATTTTCACAGATGATGTATTTCTGTTGCCGCTATAACAACAAATACCAAAAAATAGAATAAAATAAATATTTAAGGGGCTCCCATACAACAAACGTGATTTTTTTGCTCATTTTTGCTTTTTGCTCGATATTGATAACGGCAACAGGTAGACGCTTGAAATATTCACAGAGTATTTATTTATATATTTACTTTAAGAATAAATAATTAAATTAAAATAAAACAAATATTTAAGGGGGGCTCCCATACAACAAACGTGATTTTTTTGCCGTTTTTTATCGATAATGGTACGGAACCCTTCGTGTGCGAGTCCGACTCGCACTTGGCCGATTTTTTTGCGTCATAGTCTGTTTTCCCATATTTGTCAACACCGATTGAATGCCTATCTTCCAACCACATGATATAAATATTTATCTATATCTTCACTACAGGCGCCACAAGACGCGATCTATACACATCTCACATGGTTTTATAACATTCATAGTTCTCTTCATGAAGCTTTATTGTTAACCACTGGCAAAATGGTCATGGCAGGTGAATCTTGGCCTTATATTCTACCATGCTTTCGTCATTCTTTCATTCTGCATTCATTTTATATCTACTAATTATTGCCTTCTTTATCTTAACACCAACATTATCTTTCCCACCGACTCTGTTATTTACATTATCGTATCAACAAACGTTACACCTCAGGCTTTGCCCAACGCTAATATGTCGACCGCATTTATTTTATTTTTATGTTCTCGCTGCTATTTTCAGTTTTCACTTTCATATCATGCTCAGGAATCAGAAACACGTTGTGTACAGCTGTGCTTTCTAGCTTAGGTTTTGAACGAGAAGTTTTCCCAACGTTCCATTTGCACTATTCTCTGCACTCATTCGCCTCTACGCTAACGGTGTATGTACCTTCCATCTTTGCTAAAAGCTCATCGAAGATATAGGAAATTTTAAACTAGTTTCCTCCTTCAAATAATAATCTTGGTTTTCTTTATAATTAATACACATGTTTCTGTTCTAAGCGTGTATATGGTTTGGTTGCGGATTCCGGGCAGTTGACTGTTGAACTGAATAAGTTGTGATCTATTGTATAAATATAGTGATCAGCTGTGGGCCGCCCTCCCCGCGAGGCGCCTCTTATCTGGAGTCCTCCTGCGTGATTAATCACCCCGTTTCTTTAGACCCTCGAGTCTCGCCGCCCGGACCCCCACTCTCCACAGATGGAGCCGACAGCTTAAATTTCCTTGTCCGAATACCACGCAAAAGCTAGGCAGGTATAGTCAGGTACTCTAAATACATAGAAAATATTATAATCAACAAAATCTTTGTTTGCCTATGACTAACTTTCACGTTAGAATTAGTTTTTAAAACACAACGCCCAATTAATCATTATGACTTGTATAATACGACGGTGTTCTTGGAATTTCGTGAATATTATTCGTTAGTTATAATACACTACCTAAATTATATTTGACAGTTAATAATTTCTTACCTTATCTTTATTAATTTTAATACTGCGGCTAAGCAGAAATAAATCTGACAATATTTAATTAAAAGTTATTTAATACTAGCTGTGCCGGCGACTTCGTCCGCGTGGAATATTATTTATTTATATTAATAAAAATAAATAAAATTTCTAAAATAAAAGTAGCTTAAGTTACTCCTTATTACATCAGCTATCTGCCAGTGAAAGTCCCGTCAAAATCGGTCCAGCCGTTTCAGAGATTAGCCGGAACAAACAGAGAAACAGATAAAAATTGTAAAAATATTCATTTCGGTATATATACCGTGTATAAATCCATATACATTTAGTAAAAAGCTGTTATTTTAATATTACAAACCGACACTCTTAATTTTATTTATCTGTATAGATGAAACCGTGATCAAACCCTGTGATTTTAAGCCGCAGTGATATAAGATTGGCAAATATTTCGAACGCCGCCTCTCAGAAGAACTACAAGTAAATATACTGCTGGTAACGTTTTTGCGTTAAGATACAAGCAAGACTTTTTGGGATTAAACCTTTGAAATGAAATTTCATTTCTAAGGATTAATCCCAAAAATTTGTTTCTTTGCCTTGTTTTTTAATTCTGAAATTCAATCTTTGTCAAGGTGTTTCCTCTTTTCAATAAGTATTGTACCTTCTATTGTATTTTCATTGCCCTTGAGAATACGAGGTCAATGAAAATACAGATCTGTCGTAGAGGTTCGTATAATAGAAATGGTATAGATGCTTTTGGCTCCATTAAAAATTATCTTTACAGCGTTCGAAATGGATCTTATCTGAGTGAGTGAGAGTTTTGTATGCGATATAGTTTGCCGCCGTTAGGCACTAGTTACACTATTAAATATTCGGAGACAAATCTTACAGACACATTAAATATGTTTTATATAACAATATACTCGTACTATATAATAAAGTATTATATTACGAGTATATCCCCTTTCCCGACACCGACGTTCGGCCAATTCATACAAAATTATGTTGCACCCCTTGAATATTTGATTGGAAGCGGATTCTATATATGTTTCCAATATCATTCACAGCGGAAACGTCGACGGCCCATTAATATTGAAACGCTTTATTTTAAAGAGGCAAAATATCGAAAGTGAGCAATTCAATTCAACGCTGTTAATTAGTGTCATGGCAATGACCGTATTATTAGTCCACCATTGGCAATATGAACGAAATTTAGGGCACGTGCAGCTACTTTGCGAGTGACAATCGTTTCCCGAAGCTCAATTCCACTGTCGCGCACTAACGACAGCCGAGAGGCATCGAACATTCTCACAACGTATTATGATTTCCAGTGGCCCTCGATCGTATACACTTGACTAACCTTGCCCCAGTCACTAGCGGCAGACGTTACCGCCTATAACCTTGAAGAATCCTATGTCGATTTTCATACTAAAATTGAATTGTTCAAACATTGATTTTTCTATTTTATTTTAAATTTCCATTTGATAAATAATACCTTTTTACTTAATTACCGCAGCCCCGCAATTACCGGCCGACTTATCTTTCACCTGAGATTCCTATGATAATTTTAATTATTGTGAATATTATTCTGCATAACCAAAACCTTATCTCATACTTACTCTCGTAATTTCTACTTTTGTAAAGAAAGTTGCTGAATGTGATTTTCCAATTACTTTTTCTGAACCAGTGCTACTCGTATATCAAAAAATTGTAGGTTTGTAAATGGAAAAGTTCGCGATAGTGTCCTTTTCCTAAGGTTCATATCACAATAACCGTTTTTTATATTTTTAGATTGCTTAAAAACCGGTTGGTTATTTACGAAATATATTACTTACCTTGGGTATTTAATATTGCTTAAAATTAGTTTTTACACTAGGTATGTCATTCAAATGAATAATTTCGAAATTACATTCAACCATGAAAATCGCTGACAGCAAAACGTGCGATCAGTAGAGTGTTTCTCTTATGGAAGTTGCCCTTTCGCGCGTCATTGGCAAAACACGTCACTGGTAAATTTGTTCGTGTTGTCTAATGACCAATCAGTAGTGGGTAAAAGTAGTACAAATATTCAATAAGAAGTGGCATTATCAAATTTTTACATTGAAACTTAAAGTTGTCTTTATGTTTCAATGTAAAAATTTGATCGTCGATTATCATGATTTGCTATACCCACAGCCTTATACGATATTCTGCGGATAAAATGATGGTCACGTTTAAAAGATATTCTTAACCGCAATCTTCCGAAAATTTGTGATCATCTTCAAAACACCTGTATATCGCAAACTAACTCTTTACGTGCTGAACGTGTAACTTTAGGGGCTTCAACAGCTCCACTAGCACTACAGAAATAAAAATATTATTTCATAACATGCACAGTTCTTTAGTAAAATTAATTACATGCTTGTTTAACAATCTCTAGTTGTTATAAGAGAGGAAAAGTGCTAGAGGCAGCCGATTTTGCACTCTTCGTTTTAAAAAAATGTATTTGGTATGTTATTTATTACGGTTAAGAGTTAAACAAATTACAGGGTTTGACAAATAATTAATTTAATACACTTGTGTATTTAGCGATTATTTATTCTTGTGTGAAAGTAGTGGACCTGCAGGGAGCAACTTAAGCGGTACTACTTACAAATACATCTGGACGATTCAACGACACATAATATTAGGCTACAAAATACTAAAATATTTAAACTGGTTATACGAAAGATTGGCCGTTGTCCTCCTTGGATGTCAGATGTAGTAATTTGGACCGGTAATGTTATTAAACATATGCTTAATATGTTATAATGCCACGGTCTTGGTCGCCATTATACATTCATGTAAAGCTTGCTTACAAATCATTTCTAATACGAACACGTTAAACATAAACGTATGTAGCGTGGGATGACACATTTCTATTCATTCCCGACACTGGCAGTACATTGATCTGAACTTTGTCTCTCAGTATAAAACGTGGCGGGTGTGTAGTAGCAGTTACGAATAGATACTTTGTCAAATAATATTTAGTTCCTAGACATTTGAGTCACGTAAAAGAGCCAGATGGAGATTGCAAATGTATATGCAAAATATAAGAATATATATATACATTTTCAGTCGGGTGGGCTATGTTTTAATATAGTTGTTTCTTTTGTTAGTCGGCAGGGTGTATAACTTGCTGGTTAATTTGACTCGGAAGATATCGAAGAACTTCATAACACCCTGTTAAATGTACCATCTTACAATGTTGCATGTACTACAGAAGCTTGAT
Source organism: Pyralis farinalis (assembly GCA_947507595.1). Taxonomy (NCBI): domain Eukaryota; kingdom Metazoa; phylum Arthropoda; class Insecta; order Lepidoptera; family Pyralidae; genus Pyralis; species Pyralis farinalis. The sequence goes on along the minus strand of OX382257.1, from coordinate 13,128,950 downwards.
GTGAGAGTGTTACATTCGTATTCATAGCTACTAAAATGTTATTATAGTTAGTTTCATGTACGACATTTTGTTTTTAATGTTATTTGTGTCGTCACATTAAGTTATGGTATTGTGTACTAAGTATTAAAGGTTGTCTGGGAGAGATTGCTTTACCATAAGACCACCTTTTGTGCTTTAATGTTTACTTTATGTATATTTGTTTTATTTGGAGCAATAAAGTGTATTGTATTTATTAACGAAATGTGCGTAAGGTTAAATTAATTATTAGGGGTTAAAATATGAAATTGCCGATTTGTACTGAAAAATTAAAATTCGTTTTTGTCTAAGATGTAACATATTTATTTAATCAAAATATTTACCCTCATTATCTATACATTGCTGCCATCTAATCGGAAATTTATTTACTTTGCGTCGCGTTTGCGATAGGACTCCGGGGATCTAGATTCGACAAACTGTGTGGTAGCATTTTGTACTGCCTCCTGGGAAGAATTTTTTCCCACGTACAAAATTGACTAAATCACGAAAAAAATGGTAGTCAGTTGGAGCAAGATCTGGTGAGTACGGAGGATGACATATGATATCTAACTACAGCTCCTGTAGATTTACAACGGTTTCTCGTGCAGTGTGAGGTCTTGCGTTATCATGGAGCAATAATGGTGAAGATCGATTCATGAACCGAAGCTGTTTCACTGCCAGTTTCGCCATCATTGTTCGAAGTTCGGCACAGTATACATCTGCTGTTATTGCTTGAACAAACCTGACAAAACTATAGTGATTAACGTCATTACCCGGCGAAATCCGATTGTCATAATTATGGCACTCGCTTACGACATAGGTATATATGGAATAACTGTACACCCGGGATTCGACGGGATGAGACACCACCAAACAGTTACCATTACCTTTTTATTGGTAAGTTTTGCTTTAGGACACTGTTGCGGCGTTTGATCTGGATTTTTAGCTTTCGGTTATCGTAAAGAATCCACTTTTCGTCACATGTCGCAATTCGATCCAATATACCTTCATTTCTGTATCGATTTAACAAGGCAACACAAGTTTGATTCAACACACCAACTTGATACGTGCATACCCAAGTGAAATTTAACCACTCAAAAATTACAAGATAAGTACGAACAAAATAAGGAAGGTTATGTACAAATATAACTTCTCGGATTTTTTTTGGTCGGAAGGCATACAATCATGCAGCCTACCTGATGTAAAGTGGTGGCCGTAGCCCGCAATACGCAAACTATCCCTAGCGCGATGCCACCCCTACTGCTTACAGCAACTCCTTAGTAGCTTACTAGTAACCTCACTCACTCGCAGGAACCTACCACCCGCCATAGTTGTTATTTAGCTGCGGTTTTCTGTGAGTGAAGGGAAGAACTCGATGGCGTAGTGGCGTAGTTATGTATCATTCTAACCGAACACGCAGGTTAATCAAACGTCCACCGCAGCCTGTATATCTTATCGGGTGTATCTATCTCGAGCTTCTTCCTGCTACAGTGGCACGTTCAGCAGTAGGTCCCGGCTGTTGTTGATAGATGACAGTTATTGAACTAAGTCAGTAGCATTTGGCCGGCTTGACAACACTGGCCTTGGCCAATCCGCAGTTTTTAAACAGCGTGGTGGAGTATACCCCTTCAGTTGAAAAGAGAGTCGTATCCATGCAGTGGGATAAGTTATGGTTGATGTAGTAGGAGGTGAGAAATCCAGTCAATTCGCCATTTTTATCTTTTCTGTATTTGTAGTGGGCAACATGTGATTTCTAATACTGTATTGAATATGTTGTATTGTTACATGCATAACCAAAGTTTCTCTTCTCATTGTTCCAGGTAATTAAACACCGCTTCCTTCAACAAACTAAAATGAGATACCTATGGTTTTGTGTAAGTAACGTTGCTTGCTTTATTAATGGGTGAACAAGGAACTTTCTCGGATTAGTGACGAGAGGGCCATATTTAAAAAACCGGCGAAGTGCGAGTTGAAAGCAATTCGGTTCCTTATATTGTTTAATTCATATATTTATACATTAAAATTCACTTTTCCAGTACTGCATGACTAAAAAAACGGTACCATTTAATTTTTCGAATTGCTAACTTAGAAACAAAAATATCTATAAATCTGCTAATTACATCATCTTTCGTATAATACTCGACGTAGTTATTTTTCCACACAACTATGCAATGTTTTTTTGTGATAAATAACAAACTGGCGGACCGACATATGAGATACCTTATACAGGTTCGGGTTTACGTTTTGAGATACGGAACCATAAAAGTGGTTTCTCTCCGCACTGGTAGTGACAATTTATAGCTATACAGTAAACCCGACCTTACATAGTTACTACTGATTACGCCACAAGTCGCAAACTTATAAATTCTATTATACGGACACCGAGGCTAACGCACAAGGTTTTTGCCTACATACATTAAATAAAAATCTTTTTCAACGGAGTCCAAAAAAGGAAGGCCCTCAGCTTAAGCGGCCTACATAAAACTTGCGTAGATAATCTACTGAACAAATCAGAGCTTGTTATACGCGATAACTTTAAGGTTAATTTAATTAAATTGACGAATACCTTTGATAAAACTAATATTCATTAATGTAAATGAAAAATAAACTAAATGTATGCTAAGAAAGTTGCGTTCAGAAACATGAAGATTGGAACATTCGAGAAAGAAGTGACGATAACTGCAACACCTGTCTCCACACCGGTGAATAACGGCCTTCTAACTTAACAACGTCTCGAATATGTGTGGAAAAAGTTCAATGCGTAGCGGTGTATCCTCACTGCAGCCCACTGTGCACGACCGTTTGACACAGATACGACGGTAGCATAGTGATTTATCTATCGAACACAAATCTAGGTAATGGTCAGAAATTCAAATAGTGAAAGATAAAATTCAAATTGGAATGATTTAATTTTGTTTGACTAATCACTTATAACGAGCTCGGTGGTAAAGTGGTTACTCACAGAAAATCGCAGCCAAATAACAACTCCCTGGAGGGTTGTTGTGTTCCTGCGAGTGAGCGAGGTTATCAGCAATCTGAGGATTTGCTGTGCTATCAACAGGGGTGACAACGCGCGATTGATACGTTATGTGTTGTAAGCATGCATACGGTACGGTAACTGCTTTACATCACCGTATTCTTGCATGCCACCCGACGTTGTATAAAAAAGATCATATAAATTATACGAAATTGAGAAATTTGAATATTCATCCATAAATACTTCAAAGTGGAGAACATTCTCAAATATACTGTTTATTTTTTTTTTCTAGAGTACGTTACGCGATATCTTCGTCATTTGGCAAAACTTTATTAAGGTCTTTCGAAATATACTGTCTTGGAAATACGGGTTTCTTCCTGCTCCGCCAATCAAGAGAACTGCAAATCCTACTTATATTATAAATGCGAAAGTTTGTATGTATGGATTTGTTGTTTGTTGCGCTTTCACGCTTAAACGGCTGAACGGATTTGAATGAAATTTGGCACGTAGATAGATTATGATCTGGATTAACACATAGGCTACGTTATTTGACTCCACACGGGCGGAGCCGCGGGCAGCAGCTAGTATACACATACATTTGAAAATTCGAACTTAGAACATACATCAGGATTCAAATCAGGAACCGTCGGATAATGTACGGATACCGCCGGATAATGTCGGTTCTTTATCCACTGGGCTGCTTCCACTGCTCGCAACGTATGTACGCAATTGTAATTATTTCTGATTTTCTGTTTTTAAACTTCGTACCTTGAGTTGTTGTGACAGACAAACGGACACAGAGTGGCGCCATATTTTTTTGTACAGAACCTTAATATAGTTCAAAACTAATTCGACGAATAGTTATTTTTTGAGGGGATTCGACGTTTATCTGTCATATATTACTCTAATTATTTATTATGATATTATTATTTTACATCTCTCTAAAATCACGGCGTTTACCCCGGCCATTTAAGATAGGCGTGCGCGTGTGCGATATGAATCCAACGCGTAGAGGCCCCTTTGAAAAGAATAATGACCTGCTCCGGGGGAAATCAATGGGAGAATTTACCCATGGACATGTCACGGCAGGTATTGGGACTTTTGTCGAAATAAGTCTGAAAAAAGTGGTTTAAAAAAAAGTTATTTTACATTATTATTATTTTGGTGATGTCAGGAGCTATGAAGTTAGATGTGTAACCATCAAGTCATGTCATCAATTTATATGTAGATAGATAGGTTATTTATTTCACTGTGTTGTCGTTAATTCAGACAGCGTAAAATTAGCGGCGTCACAGAATATTTTGTGAAATGGAATCGACCATAGGCAGTCAAAGGGACGCTACATTAAATATTTTTGGAGATTCTCGAAAATTAAACCCAGGCTTCACCGACACCAAGACATCGTTTTATTATTCAAAGTGCCCATCACAAGTTTGTGCCGTGGCGTAATTGGTTTTTGACGGTTGTGATAAAATAACCGCAAACCAATTTTATGTAATAAAATGTGGCGGTACAAAGATTATGTATTTTTGGGCTGAGCATCATAGCAGCGAAATTTATGCCCTACTCTAGAATGTATCCTTTCTGATACCTAAGTAAAGCAACTACTACAGCTTTTCCTCATAATTTCACCCAAAATCGAGCTGAAAGTAAAGTGTAAATATGTACGTTTGTTTATTTATTTCTCTAATTTGTGTACCTATTTCATTTATTTAGTAATAGTTTGACATCTACGGTCTAGCTTGACTTATTCACTCCTAGTCTAACCTTCCACTTGAATTTGATAGTGATGTAGGAAACTATTAGCAGATAAGACATTCGTCAACAATTTTTTGGCAGTAGCTATAAAAAACTGACTGACTAGCTCACATATGGACGACATGATATGCTGGTAACAACAACTCTGTGGAAGATTACCGTTAATCTCACTCACTCGTAACAACACAACAATCCTCTAGATATTTTTTATGCAACTGCAATTTTCTGTTAGGTGGAGATACTTCCCCAATCGGGCTGCTGTGATTCACCCTATCTCCCTTTCGCCAGAGCCTCGTTTGTTAATTGGAAGGATGCATAATGTGCAGACACTCCCACACATCAAAGTTCTCAAATCATCACGTCTAGCACTTTGAAATTTTCGATGTCGCGAGCTACACTTAATTGTAATAAAACCATGTATATAATTTTGTTCATTTATAGCTCATTTCATGTAAATATAAGACGATAGTTATGCGTTCATTTAAAAACGACATAATATAGTCAGGTTAAACTATCAAGTGTTTGGTGTACCGTTAAAAACATATGATTTTATTGCGTATATGAGAATTTACAACCTGTTCACGGAATAGATGGAAAACACATGATCGATACGACAAATATCTAACGGAGCGAGCTGCGTGGGGGAAATGGACCGAGAGCCTGTGCACGCGCACCGCTATAATAGATAGTCATACGTCCGTCCCAGTCGGTTTCGACGCGCTGCACCGACCACGTGTATTTACGATAATTTGGTGTTACGACATAACATACACAATTATAACGTGGTTCGATATAATTTGTGCATCGAGTGTTATCAGTTCAATGTGTCTGTGAGAGAACGGTTTGCATTAGTGGCCACCATTAGTGATACCCATGACTGGAATGATGCCTCGTTTATTGATGTGTCCCGTTCCAGGTATGTTGATATCGGCTATCATTGATGCGTTTAGTGTGCACTTACTGCAATTTATCTCAATGGGAATGACGTTTATAATTGTTACTACAGAAACCAAAAAAAGCACTTGTAGTTGTCAACAGCACGTGATGTTCTAATAAATTAGCATAAAACAACGTTTTATTTATCTTCGTCTGTTTGTATGTTTAGGACAAATCTTGGATGTCGAATTTAACAAACTTCTGCCAATGGCAATATAATAATTTGGAGCTGATCTGATGATGTGTATAGAGGAAATCTTTAATAGTTACTAGTAAACCCCTCGAGTTTCCGCTCATTTGAATTGTTTTAACGAGTCGGATACATTAGTCTTGACGACGAGGGTCTGGTTATATATTCTGAAGATGGATAGTGGAACTCTTTAATGATTACTTGTATATCCATCGAGTTTAGGCTTATTTGGTTTGTATTAAAGAGTCGAATATACCACAGTTCATTTAATGCTGTAAACTGAGATCTCAAGCCAAGGTAAGAAACGTTCCAATATATTTTTAGTGTGTGATAAAATCGTACTTTTGAGTTTTTTTTAACTAGGTTTACTGGCGTAAACTTCAATCAAGTCCTTTATAATTACTCTTTTTCGTTTATAAGTTTTTTTTTATTTTGAACCTTGCCTGTCTTATCTATTATTATAAGATAATACATATGTACAATATCGTTGTCTCTACGTCGTAATAATTATATGAGTTACATTTCAAATTCAGCTTACATCTCTAATGTCAATAGCGGTGCAGATAGATTTAGGTTAAGTTAGCTAGATGCATCGACATCCGGGTTACCGAATAGAATCCGGCCCGACGATGACCTGGAAAATCTAAGTGCCTATATACAGGCAATACCTACACTACTATGTCTTAAGTAGCGTACATTAAGAAATATAAGGCAGAATATCTCTACTGAGGAAAGTTGTAGTGTTAGGAAAGGCATTGCCTTTGTCTGAAAATAACATCTCTTTATAACAAATTAAATTCTACATCTACTACTAATAGGTCTATATTTCTTAAATATGGACAATGCCCTTATGACATTCAAGAAGAGGAGAGCCCTTCAACAACACTTTTTTTATAACATCGTGAGGCATATAGAGCATACATCCCACCTAACGTAGGGCTGCCATACGTCCCGGTGTACCGGGACATGTCCCGGTTTGAAGTGTTATGTCCCGATGTTTTTTGATTAAAGTTTCTTAAATATTACCAGTCTTTTTGAATAATCAATGGTTTACCCTATTTCTGTTTTAAATGTCCCGATCGGCGTCTCAGAATTTATGGCAACGCTAACCTAATGTAAAGTGATTATCGTGGCCTATGAACGCTTAGCGTACAAGAAGGTCGTGCAAGCGTTGCCATCCCGGCTGCTAACGCATCAATTCCTCAGGAGCTGTCTGATATATGTCTGATAGCTGCGGTTTTCTTTGAGACCTTACTGGACTTCACTTCCCCGGTTGGACTGTTTTGACGCACCCTATCTCTCTTAGAAATACAGTTTGACTATAAATAATGATTAAGGAAGGCCAATTAAATATTGAGACGTGGCATAAATGGTCTATGCTGATAAAACTTAATTTCAAAATTCCATGCTCAAAGATTTCATACATAGTTTGAGCCAGTGAGGAACTGAAGAAAAAATTGAAAAAAACTCAGGCAGTTTTAGATCATGCTTCAGAGTTTCATAGACTTCGTTAGTTTTGGAGATAGGTATAGTACGTGAATGGAGAGAGATTGAAACCATGATTAGTTTATATGTAGCACGCTCGAGGACATCTCTCGAATACATTATTAACGAGGCATAATAGCTGAAGCCTGCAATACAGGAAATGTCGCTTGCGTGTTACCACCCCGGCTGCTAACACAGCAACTTCTTAGGAGCTTACGGGTTACCTAATTCACTCGAACACAACCCTCCAGGGAGTTAGTAGTCGTAGTAAGTAGCTTTGTTAACCACTCGACCGCCGGGTCCTTGTCAAATGTGAGATCGGCTTTGGCTCTAAAGATAACAGTGAGCTACTTACACCCCAAATGGTACATTTAAAACTTTTTATTACACAAAATATAACAAAGAGTACAATGAACATTGTGACACATCAATGTTTATATAATTAATTGTACTACGTAAGTCATTTTATTTTATCATTAGGCTGCTGTTATTAAAATGTTGTTCGCCTTGTAGACACGTATCTCAAACTCATTTTATTTATTCATATCACTTGATGAATTGTTTAAATTTAATTAAAGAACTATATGACATTCTCAATCGAAGCGGAAGAGTTTGTTTTGTTCGAGCGAGCTAATCTATGGAACTACCAGTCGGATTTGAAGAATTCTTTTTGAATTTGATAGAACTGTTCTTGAGGTAGGTTTGTAGGCTATTCAACATCAAGGTACGGCCCTTAGAAGCCGAGCCAAAAGAATGAAAGTAAAAATGTGGTTCCTTCAGGATTCCGGGACATGCGTGGACGAAATCACGGGCTGCTGCTAGTATCTTATAATTGTGTAAAAAAATTCATTAAGAAAGTATTAAGTTAACATTAAAGTTCATAAGAGAATTAGTGAATCAGTCATGTTTTATCATGATAATGAGTTACTGATACCTATGGACCCCTTTAACATAAGAGCATCACTCGCGCTGATGCCTTACAAGAGTTAGTTACTCAAGCCAAAGTATTCCCAATTTCAGACACAGTCGTTCGCGGTTTACTTCCATATTTGCAAGACAGATGTTAGTATACGACCTGTATAATACATGTGCCCCGGTGCTGTCGCTCGCATAACAATGAATGCCATCAGTTGACAATATATCATTGATATGCACCAGGAAGTGTGTAGAGGACAGTACAGAGCCTTGAGAGAGGCCAGCATTTACGTCCGTGCTATCAGAGCAACTACTAGTTTTGATCGTAATAGTTACACTCGATCCTTTCTCATTTCTCTACAATGTCGTCTTCGATTTTCAATCTTTTCCAATAGATCAAGAAATACTGGCAAGTAAAGCCAAATAACCTTCGCTAATTTACCCTCATTGTCAATTTTTGGAAGAAACTTTTCCACTGCATATCCATCATACGTATTTACACATCAATTTTATACTATAAACTACTGATATTAGTATCAATAGTTGCCGATCCAATTAAATGGCACCATATCCAAGAACTAGTTCGTCTGACACCACGTTATCTATGACCTCTACTATAAATTCCACTTATAACAGACAGAATACGATATAACCCTTTCAGTAATACGCACGAGAAGCATATTTCGCATATCTGTTATCAGCGCGGATGTGATATGTCGTCTCTGACCCGAGCTGGGGTCGCACTGACGCCTCTTGCGATTTTGTGTGATAAACAAGGAAAGCATTTACGTACATTCACAGTAAGCACGTTCTTTTGATACGTCTTGTCATACTTGGGTTGTACAACAATGCGTATATAATTCGTCACGTATGATTCAGATTAAAGTAAATTTCTACACGTTTATTATGTGTATTCATTGCATGCAGTAATTATAAGCGATATACTTTGATGTAAAAATGTGTTGAAGCCATTTGCAACGTAGTATATATAGTCCTTGTGTTGCAATCAGCTATATATATGCTACATCTACTTTACAGCAGCAGTTTTATCTAGCAGGCTTATGTGCTCGATTGTCACTTGAAGTAGTATAAAAATATTAAAGGTTATAAAAAAATATTTATAATACGGTATGCAGCCGGCTTATTGCTTCTTATATATTTTATGTTATCATCGCCTATATGCTATGGTACCACTTTACTTTAGACAGGCTAATGTGCCTGATTGTCCTCCGAACCGGTATACAAAATATGCGCACATAAAGGTTACAAAGTTGGCTTTTCAATACGGCAAGTAGCGTGTTGCGATTCGCGACGTAAACATAGTTACTGAAAGTGGAAAGCCTTGGTATTATCGGATAGGGTACACGAACGTATGCTTATTTAGGAGCACAAGCTTCGCTCGACGTGAATGTACAAATGTTTATTCTGGCGTTCATTTTTAGCTTAAAGTCAGCGGTCGCGTATTGAAATTTGTTGTATTCCTAAGAAGTCCTTCATTTTCCTTCGATGACGTGACAGATGCCTACAAAGCGACAGACGGCAACACATTTCCGTGTCGAGGCGACAACGCAATGCTTGACCACCAACAAATACCAAGGGCGTGTACACCGGCAGGTATGCTGTACCTCTTACTTCCATTCTCTCGTACTACTCATATTATTATTTATTTATTTTTTTAAGATTTATAAATAATCCACTTTTTAGTATTAAAATTAAATTAGTACTATACGGCCTCGTAAACAGGCGGTCATGCTTACTAAACTCTATGAACTGGTGAATGTGTCGATGCTTATGAACGGGTGGAACCAAAGGAAACCTGTCCACTTGAGGTGCCCGATGTTGATCTTCTTCCTAAGGCAGTCCCGTTTCCTAATTACACTAAGCATAAGAATTTGATTTAGATTGATTTTGGCATGGAAACTGGCGTCACTAGTCTTTCGAAATATAATTTCTTGGATATGCGAGTTTGTTCAAGATGTTTTCCTTCACCGCTGAACAAGTAGTAATTATGAAATTATGCATAAATCCTAGACAAGAATGAACATGAATACTAATCCCAGATCAGGATTCGATCCGCAGACCAGTCGGTTAATGGCTGTTTATGCACTAGGCTATGGTGCCTGCTGTTAATATATCTATGTAATTCGTGTAGAAATATATATTATCGATACTCGATACATTGTTATCGGTATGAAAAGAAATACCTGTCGGCATTTGTATCCATTTTAATCGCTGTATATAAAATTATTGAAAGCCGATAACTCCGTCGTGAAATTATTAATTGGGGACGAAAACTTTCAGGTTAAGTTCTTTTAATTTAAACTTGTATCATCATCTCCTCTGATTATAAGTTTAATTTGAGACCGACTTACAGCTGGGAAGAATTACCGTGGCAATAAGTTATAATCATAATCGTAGAGACACCGTAGAGATCTCTCATTAAGCTGTTGATGCATTTTGTCTTGATGTTGTCTCGCACATTGCCAAAAATTCAAGTTGAATTCCTACTCCTGCTAATTTCTTCAGATTATGTTCTAAGGCATCCATAGTCTTACTGTCTTACTGCTGTCTTACCTCGCTGTGGGCGCTTCCTTGTAAAATCGTGCTAGGATTACTTAAATATTACCTATGATTTCAGTCGCCAAATACAACAACTGTAGTGATTCCGTCGAATAATGCAGAAAATAGTATTATCGCCATAAAAGTTTCAGCTCGGAAGATCGGTACATTTTTAATATCAACACAAAATTGAAATTCTAGTTGTGCTAGAATCCCTGCAATTCTTAGCTATATGCTGGTTGTTCTACTCAGACTTTCTAAGAATTCGAGCGAGATTGACCTATAGGATCTCATTGTAAATTACTCTGGCGCTGTCGCATTTGTGATCCCAAGGCAAAGTGCTTACGCGGATATTCGATCTTTGTATCAAGGTAATACAAACGCGCACTGATGGATTAATAATAGATTAATGCACACCTACGTTATGACTGCTTGTGTGAAGAATCCCAATCTCAAGTTGCATAATAATTGTATTATCGATTGTTGAAATTGATCTTGCTTTACCGCTGCTGGCCTTTTACATGGTATTAAGCGCATGTCTCACATTTTAAGTAATCAATGACACTTAGCCTTGGCCTTAAAATGAAAGAATATCATAAATGACATCGTAGTCAAATTAGCTACTTTTTAGCGTCCATATTTAACGACTTTATATAGTATTAGTATGTATGTATATATTCACGCCAGGTCCCTTACGAGGTACCCAGAGAGTACCGAGATCCATGAGACGTAGTCGTTACACACTTTACGCGCTTCTTTAACGTTTATAGGTCTTTTTATGAACGGTTGCGGGTACGTAGGGTTCTAACAGCAGTTATAACGTTAGACTACTTAAATTATTATTTTGAAAATAAAATGCTTACACTTCGTAGCACCTATAAACATTTTTTATAAACATTAATGATGACGTGCATCGCACTGTATGACATTTCTTCACTTTCTTTCTACATTATCGTAAGGATATCTGGAAGAGATCTCGTCACGATAAGACCAACGTTATACTGTCTGTGTATGATTTTAAGTATTTTTCTTTTGTTGACATAAAGTGAACATGGTTGTACATACCAAAGTAAATCTTATTTTTACCGTTATTAAACATCTTAATGAGTTTCACAGTGCCAAATTACCTAAATGCGATAATCTTCGCATCCCATTTATGAAACATCATATTTTCAAACAATGTCTCTTAAATATACATGTCTCCAAGGTTCTTAAGATCATGCAGTCCTCAATACAATGTAAATGCGACATGGGTCTAATACCGCACCTGTCATTTGTACAAAGTGAAAATATTTTTGTCCGTTTAGTAGTCACATTAAATATTGTAAATGAGAAATTAATTGTGCTTAAGAAACATTTTGAGAAATATTTAACGTTTCAGAGTTAAAAACAAATTGTTCAAGCTTATTCATTATTTTCTTATTGGATTCATGTGATTCAGATGTTTTTTTTTTCGATTATCGCTCTTCGGTTTTGATTAGTGATAATCTTGTGTCTTGCTATATAGCTACAGAGTCACCGTGTCCTTAACTGAATACGATCGTCATTAGCCTAAACTAAAGGTAAGATTTTCGGCATCAAAACAATCGAATGTGCAGGTTTATAGTTTTTAAAGACAAGTAGTTACCCTAATAATGTATTATATCGTTTCCTACGTTAATTATTACCGGTCGTGATTTAAAAACTAAGCTAGCAATTTCCAATACATTCTATATTTGTTCCCTTTATTTTTTGGTTTATCAAGGCCTACTTAATAATTCCACGCAGGTATATATTTATGTTATTCCTGAGCTAAAATGACCGCACGCTAGATTCCGTGTTCGTTTAATTTGGTTTTAAAAGCTTTGATCGCTGATAAAATCTAGTTTGAAGCCGAGCACACGTCCACCGCACAAACAAGCGTCGGCTCTCTAATAAAGCCGGCTTTTCCTAAATCCTCTGTCGACGGTTGTGTTGTCCATTTGAAGTATTGGAAAATAACGATGGTTAACTCCTCTCGTGCCAATACTTGAGGTTTGCGTCTACACGTCTCGCCAATGACGTGACGCGATTTGAGTACAGAAGTCATAGCGTGTCACGGGTAACATACCTTTGGACTGAGATACTTTGTAGTTTCATAATACGTCACGTCTCGAGGTCGAGGACATTTTGTGTTAACCATGTTTTATGACACGATTTCGCGCCGTGTCCATAAAACGTTGGCGTGTCATTAGACACCTCTACGTTCCTCTTCTAGATCGACGACACTACGTCATCATCAAGCGGTATAAATGAGAATGAAATATATGTGTGCTCTGAAACTTTGTAATGTAATTCAGGCGCACAACGCACGATTTAGTGCAGAAGGGACAGAACTATACAATTAAACTGAGAATCAGTCAAGCACAGCAGAAGTCGGCGCGTAATGATATTCACCGTACCGTCATTCATGCCGTCATGCCCGTAAGCTACGGTGGCTGTTTACCATTAGGCAGGTCGTATGCCTGTTTGTCACCTTAGTGCGATAAAAACATTCTTATGACGTTGAGTTTTTGTAAACGTTTCCTTCAATACCGTATTTTTTTCGACACGGCAAAACGTTTCGTTTCTTACGACACGAGATAAGACACGACAACACGTATCGTGTCGTGTCGTAAATCACTCCCTTAAGTGTAGGTGGGACGTGAATTTGGAGTCACATGAACGTTTATCCTTCTTCAAAACTTGTAAAACCAATTTTAGCGATTTAAGTAATATTTCAACTAATAATGCTAATAATTGAACGATACGGAACAGTTACTTATGATTTTATCAAATATGGACGTCAAACTCTGTCTAATGTTAAAATTGAAAGAAATTTTCATAGTCACGCACGCTAGGAAACCCTTGTTCCAATTGTAGGAAGGAAACATGTAATGTACATATTAAACATAATAAAGTATTATATTTATTGGGAAGGGGTGACTCAATTTTTATAATGCACTAACATTCTTATGATTTGAATGCTTCCCAAATGTAATTATGTAAGTGGTAACGTTCATAACATGTCTTTCCGTCTGTTGAACTGTTGAAAATGTCATATAGATATTATTTATTGCAATTTTCTGCTTATTTTAGCAACTTTGAATTCAACTACTTTCAAATATAGTTTTTGGTTAATCGTTTGTTTACATTAAAGGTGAGATATGAAATACTTTTGTTAATTATTTATTTACTTCTTTCTAGATGTTCTTTTTTATATGTTCATCAATATATCAGATATGGTTTAATCCAATTGGACAGTTTGAACTAAGCTGTATCCGAATTTTGGTATCATTGTAAATATGTATGTATGTATGTATATCTTCACGCCAAGTGCCTTGCGGGATAGGCAGAGCGAACCGAGCGCCATAAGACGCGGTCCTTACATACTTCACTCGCTTCTGTCACATTCATAGCCCTTTTCATGCACGCTCGCCGTTTCTTGGGGCTCCTGACATTGTAAATATATTTTTTTATACAACTAGATTGGCAAACAAGCATGTAGCATGCCGCATCAGATGGTAAGCGGTCACCGCAGCCTATTGACGCTCGCAACACCACGGGGATGTTACTCGCGCGCTGCCAATCTTGTGACCTAAGCATGTTTCGTCACAGTACCTAGTAATTTCTCTGCCATATCTCACCCTTCAAACCGGAACACAGATATAGCTACTTGGCGGTAGGTGAGACAGAGGTACCCATGCAGACGACTTTTGTACAAAGTCTCCCCTGTGGTATATTTGGTAGAGGGTCGATGATTACTAATGATTAGATATAAAGTTGTAAGAGATCCTTCGTTGGACTTTCGTTCCGTCTTTCCGTAGTAATTTATATTTCTTTAATCACGGATGTTAACCCCGGTCATTTGATAGGCGTGCGCGGGGATATGGATCCAACGCGTAGAGGCACCTTAAAAAAAAGATTGATGTAATGTATGTGTGTTGTGACCTGCTCTTGGGGATATCAATGGGAGAATATACCCACAAACAGGCCACGACAGGTATTGGGGACTATAGCAAATGTGTCGGGAATTATTGAGCTATTGAAATTAATAATTATTATAATATATGATTATTATTATAAGTTGTTTAGGTGAAGAATTATATTATAATCCACAAAATTAAGAAGAAATACGCTTTCGTCGGACATCCGGTATCCACGCTTTATACATAAAGCTGTAGGTAGACTGGTGGTAGAAGTTTCACTACACTCAACATGAAAGAGAATCAAATTGCCTAATCGACAGAATGGACGCGTCTATTGAAGCCAGTAAATGACTTGCCATTAAATACTGTGCCATTAGATATTCTTGCCACGGTCCTGGCTGCTCTGCCCTTACAAATACTGATTTTGAAATATTATGCGTAAATAATAAAACACGTTTTGAAATGTCAACGGAGTATGTAGTTTGTTCATTGCCTTTTGACAGCTGTGTAAATTTGAAACGCTTACTCTTAATTTTAATTATCGTCAAAATGGCGGCTCTTCGGCTCTTCTTTAGATCGTAAATCCGGCTTACTGTTACGTATGACAATTAAATGAACTATAGAACAATATAATAGCGATATAGTGTTGTAACCTCGAAATGTAATGTTTTTGCATTTAAGACATTTAAGACATTTTTATATTAACACGGCGAAGCTCATAGGTATATAGATAGGAATATTAGATAGTTAAGAAAAGAAAAGAATTGGTTTTTGATATCTTTAATGGTGTAGTTTATAACGATCTCACAAATTCCACAAGCTGCTAGTAGAAACGGATGCCCTGCGAACCGGCGAGTGTACATGAAGAGAGCTATGAATGTTAGAACTGCGATTGATGTGTATGAGTACCGGCGACCGGTTCTCTCTGCTTATCTCTCAGTGGACTTGGCGTGAAGTTATAAATATATATATGTACGAAAATATTAATCGGTTATAATGTTAATAATGAATATGGATTCGTCACCATTCACGCTATTTAATGAATAACTAATTTAAATGCTGTCCGCCGATAATTATATTCCGCATTGATAGTCCATTCCAATCGCATTGTAAGCTGTGCTAGCTGTGCCTTCAGCTTCGTTCGTATCGTGTTCGGATCTCAAAAGTGGCTTGCGTCACCATGTATGTCACCCTCCGACCTTCGAACGTCTATGTCTACCTTGAACAAATATATACACACACAATAACTTTATATGTATATATATAGATACGGTCGTTAAGGCCCATCTGATTTTAAGTGGTAATCCTGAAATCTTGCAAAACAAGGAGTAACCCGTGCCGCAATGCCTCCCATTCTACTAACAGAGCAACTTTTCAGAGGTTTACTGGTGATCTGACTTGAAACACAATAACCTTCCAATCACCACAACTATACCGTCTTTAGCTCCAAATTAATATGTTAAAAAAATAATTTTTTTTTTTGTTTCACTAAAATATCAAATTAATACAACATACAATTTTATTTATTTTTTTGTCTTTGTCTGGATGTTTATGTTTCAGTGTCACTCGTATCCTATTAATTTCAAACATAAAAAAACACAAGGTAAATAATATTGTCTACCTCATACCTTACATTACTCACAATTAAAAACAAACACAACGGTCGATAACTCACAGCACCGAGTACATAAACCACAATGATACAACGAAAAGTAGGCCTCTTTGTTTGTTTGAAAGAAAAAGTATTGTACAGCTAAGTGCAGATCACGCTTAACTCTCAAAGTTCGATGTATGTGTGTACCACATAAGAGCAGTACAATGGTCAAAATGTTAAGTTTGAAATCCATTATGAAACCACTTGTACATGTTGCTATGATTTTTTTTTTATATCACTAAGGTGGCAAACAAGCATACGGTCTGCCTGATGGTAAGCAGTTACCGTAGCCTATGGATATTTGCAACACCAGGGGTGTCACTCTTACGTTGCCGACCCGGTAAGAACCTCTTCACGCCTTTCTTGAAGAACTCTATACTGTAGTCCCTTGAGAAAACCTCGGCAGGGAGCTCATTCCACAATTTAATAGTTCTCGGTAGAAAGCTTCTCAGGAAGCGCACAGTACGCGACCATTGCGGTTAAATATTATTATTATTTGAAATACTACTAAAATGCTGAAGTAATCTTACTATAGTCGAGACTATGGAAGTACTAAGTCGATTACACTTTATTTCAAAGTTTTTGATACAGTTTCGTTAAGTCACAAATAAACACGTTGATCACGATAATAAGGACAATACGTACTTTTACGTTTTACCTATATTTGTTTGTATTTCAATAGCCTTAACCTTTCCACCTTCTGTTGAGCGTCCAAGTAATGCGTCACACAGCCGTTAGTGAACTACGCGATTTTTGTCAAGTAAATGTTTTTTTGCGTGTTTGTGTGACCTTTGTTACGTAACACATCGGTTCCTCTTCCTACTTCTGTACAATTCTTTGTGTCACGACTATACTCTACTTCCGCTGGTTCAAACGTTTGTTCGCCCTCGTTTAGCTTAAAACTTTCCATCGTTACTTTGGTTTAGCATTATTTATCTCAAATCCTAAATGTAATGGTATATGTATCCAAACTTCCATTGTTTTACTTTTCTACAAACGTTTTCGAGTATACTTCTAAAATTTACAATGAAACATAAATTTATCTATTTATATCCTCGCGCCAAGTCCTTGCGAGGTTGGTAGAAGACACGTTATGTGACTCGGTTCCTACACACCGCGCTCATTTCTTTAACATTCATAGCTCCTTTCATGCATGCTTGTCAGTTAAAACACGAACAATTTGGTTGTTGGTCAATATGACCAACGAGCTCGGTGGCGCGGTGGTGAAACGCGCTGTTACGCTACTTTGACACCTACGCTCGTGGGTTCGATTCCCACACAGTACAAACATTTGTGTGCATGAATATGTCTGTTTGTCTTGGTCTGGGTATTTTCTATGTATAACAAGTATGTATTTACAAAAAAAAAAAAATGACGTATGTTTATCACTTGTCTAGTACCTAAACACAAGCTTCGCTTACTTTGGGGCTACATGGCGCTGTGTAATTAATTTGTCCGACAATATTTATTTATTTATCTTCCTCGATTCCTACATACTCCCACGTTCGCGTTGTTATATCTGTTGCGTCATCCCTTCCTCCTGCTTTTTTTATACATGTCCAAAAGATCAGATAATGCCTATTCAACACCCATAAGAATATGGGTGTTGAATGAGCACGTTGAATGAGTACGTTGCAATAGAGAGGGTTGGCCTAAGAGTTCTCTCTCTTAGGCCAACCCTCTCTATTGCAATGTAGTTACAATGAAATAAATATTTATTAAGGTGGTCGTTAAATTCCTTCATACGGGTGGGTAAGATTTAGGTATATAGAATATAGAGAAAATATAGAGAAATAAATTTATTTCTTGCCTGTCCTATATATATTTTTTTGCAGTATGCAACCTATATGAGCTGTGATAGCCCAGTGGATAAGGATCTGTTCGAATCCTGGTGTGTATGTACCACTAAATTCGCGTTTTCAGATTTATGTACATACATATTTCTAATTGTCACTTGCTCGCCGGTGAAGGGAAACATCGTGAAGAAACCCGCACGTCACAGAAATTATATTTTGAGAGACGTGTGACCTAACCTAAGAAAGGCCTGATTTCCCTCTGGGCTGTGGACGCTCTTAAGTAAATGTCTGTATCTTTGCTAAATCCTTAAGCTTAGATAGTGGACCCCGCCAATCCTAATGAACTAGGAAACGGAATAACGCTAGGACGAAGTGAAGAAGCAGCCTATATAAGCATGTAGTCTATGGACGCTTGCAACAGCAGGGGCAGCACACGTACCAACACTGTATTTATGTCAATATGACAATTTTTTTGGGAATTTAATATGTAATACTCTTATACGTGAGGTTAACTTGTTTTGTTTAAATTTTTGAGATAAAGCTTGTGACGGACACCGTTATTTTTATGAACTTGTAATTGGTATATTTTTTTCCTTTTACGTACCGAAAACCTGTAATACTTTAAAACGTCTTGTAATGTGAGTTCTCGCTTAGGTACATAACATTTTTATTACATTTATTATAGGCAAGTTAACGTTATTTTACGTACTCGGAAAATTTACGAAACCGAACGTTTTTTTAATGAATTCTACATAAAACTCCACCGGTACAGATGTATTGAGGGCCCAGCATATTGCTAGGCAACAGGGAGAAAAACATACGACCAATTGCATAGGTTCGTAAGCGACGACAACCGCTTCACATCAGTCGGGCCTTATACATCTCTTTTCAGAGCGCACTCCTATCACACTATTATCTATCATCTTATTAGAAAATCGATGTATACGTGTATGTGTACCTACTGTAACTACACCCTTAGCAAGCGTGCATGAAAAGAGCAATTAATGTTAAAGAAGCGAGTGAGGTATGTAAGGATCGAGTCACGTGGCGCTCAGTTCTAGATAGAACTACACACTTACATTATGACTTCATATAATTTTTTTTTATTTCATTTGACGAGCTCACCGCAGTAGTGGAACACGCTGTTACGCTACTTTGACACCAACGCTCGTGGGTTCGATTCCCACACAGTACAAACATTTGTGTGCATGAACATGTCTGTTTGTCTTGGTCTGGGTATTTTCTATGTATAATAAGTATGTATTTACAAAAAAAAAATGTATTTACGTATGTTTATCAGGTGTCTAGTACCCATAACACAAGCTTCGCTTACTTTGGGGCTAGATGGCGCTGTGTAATTTGTCCGACAATATTTATAATTTATTTATTTATTTATAATTTATCATTATAATGTTGTGTATTCAGGCAAATTAAAGATTATAACTATATTTGTATATATAACTATATATTATCAACCATTTGTACACCAATTCACTATCAAGCTCGCTAAAGCTAAGAACTCGCTAAAGTTACGAGGAATATCTCGAAAATTAAACATAAATATGAAATGAAATGCGATGTTTTAATTTGGCTATGTCCACGATTTATGGCTGCTCATGAATGCATATAAATATCAGAGGAGAGACGGACCGAAAATTTATATATCTTTTTTTATCTAGCGGGAATTCTGCAATGGCGGCGGGCTTTCATTTTGCTGAAAAGCGCAATTTTCTCTATTCACTATGCCTGCCTAGTGGAATCGTTATCGTTTGTTCGTTGCGGCGCCCATTTCCTAATAGCGGCTTCGCGTGCATTTAGCTTTTATATTACGTACCTAACCTAACTAGGGTAGTACGAATGCCTATTGCGTTCGACTACCAAGGTGTAACAAATAAAAGTAATGCTTAGTAAATGGTGAGCTATGTAAGATATAGAAAGTGATTTTTTGCATTTATCAGTTAGTTTCAAGTGAATTTTGTTAATATTTATTAACAAAACTCACTTGAAACAAAAATTTATTAAATTAATTCACGAATCACACGTTTTTTTAGATGTCTGAACAGAATATGTGGACGAGCTCGTTGGCTCAGTCGTGAATGACGCGACTTTGACACCAACGCTCGTGGGTTCGATTCCCACACAATGCAGCATTTGTGTGCATGAACATGTCTGTTTGCCTTGGTCTGGATGTTTTAAGAGAGGTAGGGCGCATCAAAGCAGCCCGACTGGGGGTAAAGTACCTTTACCTCACAGAAAATCGCAGCTAAATGACAACTCCCTAGAGGGTTGTTGTGTTCCTGTGTGTGAGTGAGGTCACCAGTAAGCTCCCAAGGAGTTGCTGTGTAAGCAGCAAAGGAGGCATCGCGCGAGTGATACTTAATATATCGCAAGCGTTAGCGACGTAGTATATATAAATAAAAAGAATAGTTTTAAGAATTTTTATACAACATCGGGAGATATAGAAGCGTACAGCCAACTCCATGTAAAGTGGTTACCGTAACCTATGAACGGTTGCAACACATTAAATATCACTCACGCGATGTCACCTCTGCTGCAACTCCTCAGGAGCTTACTGGTGACCTCACTCACTCGCAGGAACATAACAACTTGGCTGCGGTTTTCTGTGAGGTAGAGCAGCTACTTTCCTAGAAGGACTGCTTTAATGCGCTCAACCTCTTTTAAAAACACTGGCAATTTTTAAATGACGAAGACATCCAGACATGTCCATGCGCAAAAACATTTGTCCTGTCTGGGAATCAAACCCACTAGTATTGGTGTCAAAGTAGCGTTAGTAAGCACTGCGCCACCCAACTCGTCGATATCGTTACTAAATACCCACATTTTTTGTATATAGCCGGTTTCTCAGATTAAAGAAAAATACTTTCCATACAAATATAGGATCATACTTGCTTAATTGTTTAAATCAAGTTTTTCTAATTTTTATGTTTTCGGTGTGTCGAAAGTACCGTTCATTGATGAAATGAAAGAGGTTATCGTATGAATTAACATTTGTCGTTTGAATTAACATTTTATCGTTTGACTGCGAATTTATTCATTAACACTTAACTTTCGTACATAAAAAGCAAGGAGGATAGGTTCATCGTAGATTTTTTTGACGTCAGTTTGCATGCGGATTTTGTTACACCACAGGGCAATGTTTTACTGTACTGTTTTATCTGACCTCAATAATATGTCAAAATACCATTCTGTATAATCATACCTGTTGGTAATATTTTTGCATGCTACCCCATAAACAAATATTTGCAATCTGATAGTTGATTTTGCAGAGTACATTACAACAAATAATACTCGTACAGATCTCTAAATGCATACGGCGAGACATGCGCCAATTTAATTCAATTCGTATTAAGTCAACTTACGAAACTGAAGACCAACGCTTGCACCATTATGTTTACGAAGACAGATTCTGAGTGGCATGAGAAGTTCTGTGGACTGCTGTACTGTAGCACTGTCTCTCCAGCGATGCCGAATTGGCTATCGGTACATCGAAGCGTTGAAGTGCTTATACAGTAAGGCAACGATGTATATCCGAGTACAAGACCATAGTACGAAATCGGTCCAAGTGCAAAAAGGTGTAAGACAAGGCAATGTTATATTGCCGAAACTCTTCACAGCAGCGTTGGAAGGTCTCTTCAAGCCCTTGGATTGGAAAGGACACGGTATAAACATCAATGGCGAATACATTGATCGAGACAAATGACACTCTAAGGGAGGGAGGCCTATGTTCAGCAGTGGACTAATAGGATTCAGCGCCTTAGGCTGGGAGTTGTCCGTCTGCCTGAAAGTCAGTCACGGTTCTGTTACGTTAGAATAGGAGATGTGCAATCCCTATATGTGCGCTTTACCTGCCATTAGCACGTTAGGCTCTCTGTCAACATATAGTTGTGGCATAAAGGCGTGACGAGCCAGGTGGTAGGCTGGTTAGCGATGGCTACTCTCACATCGAACTTTCGAGTTTGTGTTGGTCCGGGTGTTTACAATGTATTGTATGTCGCTACAAAAAAGTATTTACGAATATTTTTAAGCCATAATACAAGCTATGTATAGTTTTGAATCATGGGGCACTGTGTAGTATGGGACTAAACGGCACCTCTGTGTAAATTGAGATTCGTAGTCATTTAAAATACGAAGCCTTGTAAGAAAGTTGTGTTTTTATTCCAATTTGAAAAAAGATATTTTTTTATAAACCATATAGTACCAAACTAAGCAGGTTGTATTATGGAATGTATCTCTTTTTTTGTAAATGCATATTTACAATTGAAGAACAGAAGACTGCCAATAGTCGCCCGGCCAAACAAAAGATTTCGTGCACGCGAACGTTTGTTTTGTACTATAATCGAACCTACGAACCATGGTATTAAAGTAGCTATTGGTAATCACTCGACCACGGACCTTGTGTTGGATAGAGCACGACAGTATTTTATGGTGGACGGTTTTAATATGGACAGCTGCTGTATTTCCTTATTTCATAGAGTTCAGCTTAGAGCAGTTTGAATCTCAGCGAGCCTCCCGTCCCGATTCCAGCTGAGACTTGCTGTCTTCACTGAGATACTTTTTGCCGAGCTCGGTGGCTCAGTCGTGAATGACTCGACTTTGACACTAACGCTCGTGGTTTCGATTCCCACACAAGGCAAACATTTGCGTGCATGAACATGTCTGTTTGCCCTGGTCTGGATATTTTAAGAGAGGTAAAGCGCATCAAAGCAGCCCGTCTGGAGAAGTACCTCCACCTCACAGAAAACCGCAGCCTAGAGGGAGGACTCCCTAGAGGGTTGTTGTGTTCGTGCGTGTGAGTGAGATCACCTGTAAGCTCGCAAAGAGTTGCTGTGTAAGCAGCAGAGGAGGCATCGCGCGAGTGATACTTAATATATCGCAAGCGTTAGTAGGCTACAGTATCCGCTTTACATCAGGTGGATCGTATGCTTGTATGCCTCCCGACGTAGTATAAAAAAAAGACTGCCTCGAAGAGTACGTCCAGAAGAGGCATTACGAACGGATAGCTTTTGGAAGAACTGTTCATTTTCAGCAGATAGGGTCCTCAATTATCGTACCACTTACAATAAATTAATAGTATATTACTACAGAGGCCGGGTTGTTAGTGATTGATGAGTACAGTACCTACATATTAGCGGGGCGAACGGCCAAGCGAGACATAATTTAACTTTTAACTACTTTTACAGCAAATGATTTAAACGTTTTGCCTTTAAAAAAATCTGTTTACCATTTTGAACATCTAACCGAAGCTATAAGAATTCTTTGAAATTTTTAATTTCTTTTGTTAGTGAATAAACATATCATATATTTTAAAGTAATAATTAGGGTTATTAATACGAATCAAATACCTTACGGTATTATGTATTTAAATACATACTAACAAAACGCTGGTAATGTTTGTAGCTACTTTCAACATTTTTTGAAGTATAACATTGTAAACCAAGAAAACAATTGTAAGCCACTTGCGAATTTTCTTATACTAAAAAAATACTCGTTATGTATTCATAAAAATATCTAGTTTGTAATTTCTAAAGATATACACTTCTACCGTTTTTGAAACCCCTTAAAAATTTTTTTCATGAAATGTCATCATATATGCGTATAGAAACCAGGATTATTAGCGATATATATAACGTTTTTTATTATTCATTTTTATTTTGTTGATAGTATAATAATTCTGTGAATAATTTTCTATTGCAAAATCTTAATAAGTTTAATTTATTTCTTTCTATTGTATTACGTGCATTACTATCATATAGTGCACGTAATCATAGGCCACAACGATTCGGGTTCATCAGAATGAAATTAAAATGTGAATGGAGCATGTCACTGGATGGTCATTACCTTATCATTATGTGGGTACCGATTAATTGGTCTCGTCATTTATATAATTGATACGTTTTATGAGTACGTTAACCGTAAATTACGATAATATCTTGTTTGAAAAGGAATCGTTCGTTATCATGATTTCTTTCAATTCACAGGATGTAAAAATACAATAAACTCTTTAATGACTCGATATAAATATTATGTAGGATAACTTTAAAGTTAAATTTACACAATAAAGTACAGAAGAGCCAACTTTATAAAAACGCTATATATCTTCTTCCTAGAAAAGAAGGAAAGGTACCTTACTATAGAGTAGAAGAGAGTATAAAAATAGGAAGATGGTTTACCTGGCTTTAGCCAATGTGGCTTTTAACAGTCGCCCCTCGGTAAACAGTAACCGGTAATTATTTATTTATTCTTGTAATACAAAGAACGACCACTCGTGATACATATGGTAACTAGCTAACATCCTGTAATTCGGTTCCGAGATGAACTGTGAGAACTATCGACCATCCTAACTAAGTTTACACGCGGAATTAAGTTTAAAGAGAGACTTTGCTTCCTTTTGTATGTTCAACTAACTGCAATGGGGTCTGTTTCAAGGAGCTGTTCGATACGATGCATGCAACTATCTTCTATACCATATATCGGCAGAGCATTCATCCTGACACCCTGGAACCACAATGGTCACCTACTGTGCGTAAAGCTTTCGAGAATTGTATGGTTATAAAGCGATTTTTTTTTTTTGCAATCGGAGCTGCGGTAGGGCAGGAAGAGGTTTTTACAATGCCAGTAATACACAAGTGATGAGTGAGTGTAAGTGGTCTATGAGTGTTGAAAGTGTTCTTAGGCTACAAGTAACTAGTGTTTGACAGGACTCGAGATCTTTATTTGATTTTTTGAGCCTGGACTCGTAAATGATAGCTCGAGCCTTTATGTCAGTGACAAGACTCATGAATCCTCACTCGAGTTCATTGCTAGTTCCGAAGTCTTATTAGAAAAATAGAGTAGAATTAGATATTTTTAAAGTGAATATATAACTAAATATTCTGTCAATATTTCAAGCGTCTACCTGTTGCCGTTATCAATATCGAGCAAAAACGAGCAAAAAAATCACGTTTGTTCTATGGGAGCCCCCTTAAATATTTATTTTATTCTATTTTTTAATATTTGTTGTCATAGCGGCAACAGAAATACATCATCTGTGAAAATTTCATTTGTGTAACTATCGCGGTTCATGAGATACAGCCTGGGACATACGGACGGACGGATAGCGGAGTCTCAATTAAGAGCTTGTGTGTAATAAAAACTCATTTACATTAGGACTACGAAAGGACTCAAGACTCAGAACTCAGGACTCATTTTAGTCAGAGTCTAGCCAGCTTGAGTCCTGACCTGCACTAACAGCAACTGGTTATCATCTGCCCACCGTACACATATTTATCATCTTAGTTAAAAAAATCTTTTTGAAGACTTCTTAGCGCTATCCTGTTTCCTAGTCCTTTAGGATTGCCGGGGTCCGTTACCCAAACCTAAGGATGTGGCGAAGATACTGATTTTTTCATGAAGTGACTGCCGTCAGACCGCCATAACCCAGAAGGAAAACCAGACCAGTTTTAAGATGAGAACACACGTATTTCGAAATACAATTTCTTGGATGGACGGGTTTCCTCGCGATGTTTTCCTTCACCGCCGAGCAAGTGATAATTACTAATATACAGAAATATGAAACCACGAATTTTAGTGGTACATGCCAGTTGGTCAAAAGGTTTAGCCACTAGGACACTAGGCTATCACTGTTCTTCCATACGGAACACTTATGTTAACTTTTTAGGGGAGCAAATAATACTATAAATATAATGTTTACATACAATGAAATAAATCCTAGTTCATGAATGAAGCTGCTTCCAATATGGCTTTCAACTAATCGTTATCTACTTTCTCAATAAGCAGTGTAAAAATAAAACGAAACCTTTTATATATTTGTATATTGTATATTAACATTAAGATGTGATGTAATTAAATAAAAAAAAATATCCATGTGGCCTCCATTACGGCGATATGAAGGCTATCTTGGCATCAGGCAAGGCTTTGCGTGCATGTCATAAGGTGGTTTACGAGCAAGTTTGATAAAAATAATTTAATTTCTTGTGAATGTGGTCGAAAGACATAAAATAAAATTTCCGAATGAAGATAATGAATACATTTATATTAATTTACGAGAATTTTTTTTTTTGTAACGTGCCACTTTCACTCATTCACGAACCGCCGCGGATTCAGACGTGGGCAAAAGCCAAGAGACATTGAACTTACTAATATTACCGAGTACATGCCTACACCACCATGCCCTCAGTATATACTACCGCCAACACTGCCAGCACCGATCGCTAATGGCGAACTGGTACCAACCGACGTCATCATTATTTTTATTTCGGCTTCACATAAACGGCTACAAAATATGGGCGATATTTCGTGAGTGCGTTTTCAATATCCATAAATATCAAATTCAGTGATACCGATTCATCCGCTGTGAAGCTATTTGAAAATATAGCTCAGCCGCGTTTTTCGCTGCGTCGTCATTTGTGATTTTCTACGTTATTAACTTATGATAAATTTGTGAGAACTCGTCTATCTTTTTAGTTTTGCTATGACTCTACAGTTATTAAGCTTACAAGCGGTGTACAAAACTGGTTAAATCATAATACACAATTCATTATAAAATAACATTATAACAGACAAAAAGTATTTAAGAAACTATTTACTACAACGATGTTCCGACTGATAAGCGCAACCTCTGCGCTGATTTTAAGTGCAATATATACTTTATTGAGATAGTTATTAGTTTTTGACGAGATCGATGGCGCAGTAAGTTAGTAACGCTAGTTTGACACCAACGCTTGTGGTATCGATTCCCACGCAGGACAAACATATGTGTGCACGAACATGTCTGTTGTCTTGTTCTTGAGTGTTTTTAAGAAAGGTAGGGCGCGACAAGGCAGTCTGTCTGGGGAAATACCTCCACCTCATAGAAAAGCGCAGCCAAAGAACAACTCCCTGGAGGGTTGTTGTGTTCCTGCGTGAGTTACATCACCAGTAAGCTCTTATGGAATCGCTGTCTTAGCACCAGAGGTGGCATCGCGCGAGTGATACTTAATTTATTTGTAAGTGTTCATAAGCTACGGTAACCGCTTTACATCCGGTGAGCCGTATTCTTGTATGCCGACGTAGTATATATAATTTTTCGTCTAAATGATTATATTCTTGCAAAAGCTGCCACGGAATAGAACAATCTAATGGGTCTTGATAAGTAAAGTCACTATCCATTAACAAAACCGTATTCCAGTTTTTCATAATAGTAATAGAAATCTTGAAGATAAACAATTTGGTTTATATTATCTCATTTAAAAATACGATGCTATCCACGCCCGCCCGCTCAGTTTCCGACTTTCCGACAATAAACTAAATTACTCGGAGAACAACAGGGAGGCAACAATGATATTTCGGTAGCTAGGAAAAAACAAGAGGGTCGTTTTGAGATCCGGCGGGAATTCTCCGGTTCGCTTTGTACGCTGCCCGGATGAAAAGAGAGCAAGTTGAATGTACGCGGGAAGCGCTCAGGATACTCCTATTATGTGCTATTTACATCGCAACGCCATTGTAATGTCCACATCCGCGGATATTTTTATGTGTGCCAGTTGGAACTCACGTGGAATCGGTGTTACTAAAAAAAGCTTTCGTATATGCCCCTTCCACCGTCCCGATTTGAAAGATTTTGTAATGTTTTTGATGTGAATTATCAAGTTTCCCAATGTAATGTAATCACACCATACACAGTGCAGTGTCCACTGAAAGACTTGCGCTCGAGAACATCTTCGTATAGGTATCAGCACTAGGTGGCGCATTCCATTATTGGGTTCCTGGAAGACATACTAAAGTGGTTCCCAGTGCCCCCGCTAGAGAGACGATGAGAAATGAGTACACTACGATTTTTTTATATATACAACATCGGAATCAGCTTTAAATTAGGCGGACCATATACTTGTATGCCAAGTATACGGTCCGCCTAATTTAAAGCTGTTACCGTAGCCTATTAACGTTTGCAATATATTAAGTATCACCCACGTGATGCCTCCTCTGCTGCTTACACAGCAACATCTCAGGAGCTTACTGGCGACCTTACTCACACGCAGGAACACAACAGCATTATAGGGAATTGTTATTTGGCTGCGGTTCTCTTTGAGGTGGAGGTACTTCCCCAGACGGGCTACATTGATGCCCCCTACCTCTCTTAAAAATAAAATGTCCTACGTATGGCACGAGTGACAGCACAATATACACAAGTCATCCTTGAATCTTCCGAGTTGCTAGTGAAGTTTGTAAAAATACTGTCAAATAGATAAAGGTGGTCATGAGATCGGTCACCAATTCACCATGACCAGTGAGAAATTCATCAGCAGAGTATACCTATGTCGGAAATGCATTATTAAGCCCGTCGCAGACGTGTAACTATAATATATCGTCTTGCTCTATATAAATGAAACATTCTGAAATTGACTTACTACAAACCATGTTTCATTTATTTAGAAGAATACAACACGTTATTTCAAGATATATGAATGGAATGTTACAAAGAAGAATGAACGTAGGTATGAATTTATATTTTACACGCATAAGACACAGTCTGTCCCAGTGAGAATATGGACTTAAAATTCTTGTGACCATTATAGATCGGCTTGTCTTACAGTTCTAAACAAACTCAGATCTACTCAAAAGATATTAATAACACATTTAACATTTCCCGTCCATCAATGCATTGAAAATGGACTTTAAACATAAGAAAATGTACTCGTATTTCCACTATTTCATACAATATTCATAGTTCTTAAAATAGTATCGCTCGTTATTGACAGTTCTTACTACGTGATTGGTCATGGGGTGTCGTGGGGCTGACAAATAGCCGACCACCAGACAGGTGAAGGAACTTTTTGACGTCACGGACTCGCAGGTGTGCCCTTCGAATCTCGGGTTCGACTTTCGTTCGGGGACCACAATAACCCAGGTAGTTTTACCATACATTTGAGACGAAGTCTCTAATTAATATCTAAGTAATCAACAATTGTCTGTGCTAAAAGACGTCATATAAATATACTGCGATCTGTCAGATCATGTATTATTAGCAAACAATTAAAAGCACATTTAGCGTAGGCACTATAAGTAGCTATCGTATTTAGTTTATATTTAAAAGACCATTACTGAAATGTCTCTAATGGAATCCAGTTTGTACGAGGCGCCGCTAACGCGAGTTTGTAAACTGTACTTCTGTCCAGACAAAGGGAAAACCTATTTGCATATTCTTGGCTGTATAAACCTCCCATCTTATATACTCTAGACTAGTCTTGTAAATGTACAGAGTATTTCGTCCTATTAAATGTTTGAAGTTTATCCTGACTATAAAATAAATCAAAATTAACATTGTCATTAGACCCCTATTGCCACTTAGCAGCATCTTGCATGTTTTACATTGTTAGTATCTCGTCGCTTTTTCTATTATTTTGCCTTTTAAAACTTTATTAACTCTAGCCTACTATGGCTAATACCTCTTTAGCGCAATTGTATTTGGATTAGCCAGATGCGTTGCGTAACAATTAACAGATGCCTTTATTATTAATAATATTTTGCGCTGTAGAAAATGTGAATGCGCGCTCCAATACAACAAAGGGTCGTTCGGACTACGTTCGCTGAACTAATTGTTCGAACACGAACATTTGTGAAAGTTGGCCAAGCCTTCGGAAATGACTCATATTAGAACGAACAATATTCACATGTAAATTGGGACGAATGCATAACTTTGGTTTTACAGTTTCACTTACATTTTGAAAGGTGCAGCGCTTTCTAATTAGGATAATTAATTGTTAGGAGATGCTAATGTTCTCATTGATGTGGGGTTGGAATTTGTTAACACCTTATGTATAATCTTTGTTGTGCAAATGAATATTTTAAGGGTGTGAAATCTCTAATTTGAATGATTTTATTGTTCAGTGCGAATTCTATTACAACTTGGCCATTGTTGAAGTCATGTCATGGCAAAAAATATAGGTGTAATGAAATCGTGTGTTTGTAATTTTAATGATCCTGTAGCGAACTATAAAATATACACGCCGGTACAGTTTAGATTAGAAATAAAAGGTATTTAGTATAGAATCTCCTTTAACACAATGATGATGCCATAGTGGGGGTGGTAAACTGCATTGTTTGAGCCGGGAACATGTTCGGGCTCCACGGGTACGGTCTGCGGCACGGCGAGGAGAGGGCTGCCCTCTCCCCAAGTGCCGCAGAGCGTACCTGCGGTTGCGCGTGCGCCGCGATGCGCACCTCCGCTTTGCCGCTCCGCGGAAACGGCAGGTAGCTCGCGCACCGCCGACCGTGGCTCAGTGCGCGCGTTCTCTCGCCGCCGGTGGTAGTGTACGTAGTGCGCGGACGCATGCGCGGTCCGCAAGCATGGTGGTGTCTAGCTGGTGAAGTGGTTATCACAGTGCATTGGTTTACAGACGACATGTCCTGTGACAGGAGAACAAGGGCCGCGCGTTTCCTCGATCTGCGGTGAGTTCGCATCACGGCACCACGCTTCCTGTCACGAACGCTGATCCTTTGTTGAATCCTCGCTCGGAGTGACGTGCGTCCGTCTCTTTTCATCGCGCTTTACCTGCCGAGTCGACAGATGCTCTGTGTTTGTGTTATGTATGCCCAAAGGTTGGACAATTTTAAATTATTGAGAATGTTACTAGACGCTTGGAATGGTTAAAATTATGGCAAGTTGATGTTCTCGATTTGAGGAACGTTGCAGTAACCAGATAAGTAGTAGTATTTAGTAAACATTCATCTGTTTAGGACACTTCCCTACATATGTAATAATTGTTTGTAATATTGGGATTTCAAGTACAAAGTCATTAGTCGTTACGACCTTGACAGACTGAGTTACGAAACCGGGTGTATACGTAATCTCAACGAAATTGGCGGTCACGATTTTCTCTTGGAGCCTTCACGAGGTTCTAAACCTTCAGAATTAGTTATCAGATGTCATTAAGTGGGAAGTATGTGGTAGGTAACCTTAATTAACAGATGGTTACTTACACAACCTGGACTGAACGATTTAGGTACTCACTGTTATTTACTTACAACAATGCCTTCATTAAGACTTAATAGCTCTGACAATACTATTACTGCGCTTTGATTGCGAGATCGCCTTATTACTGGCGGAATGCAAGCGCTTTAATCGAAGTAGCCCAGGCCAGACGAAGAATCGCAGATGTGGGGCGCAAGCTTACTCCCCGCTTCGCCTCCCGGCCTTGAAAGGCTCTTGACCAGGCCAGCGCCGCCGATGCCGTATTTATTGCAACCTCCACGATCCGTACCGACGAGGTTATTGACGCCTCGCTGCTTGCCCTCACACGGCAACTATTCTTTTTCATGGGAACTCAACTACGAACAAGTGACGGCGCGACTCGGCTAATGCTCGCCTTCTCCTTGAAGCGGTTATTCTCACGTCGATCTTGTTATAATGATTAACTACAATACTCATTACGTCATTGCAAAGCGAGTTTCCGCCTTCAAAGTTTGGTAGTTAACGATGTGAGTCATGCATCTAACACGCTTCAATAATACACGTTTAACAACACAAAAGCTTCCAGATTTCAACATGGCTTTCAGTAGTTTTGCCCTTGTTGTGAACAAAGCGGACATCTGTAGATATGGCATATACTGGCGGTCACAGTCGCAAGAACGATCTATAAATACACCCGTCAAGTGGGCACCTACACAGGATCGATGCCCAGCCAGTCCTAGGTGAAGGACGACTGTCCAGTTCTTCGCCCCTTGTGGACGCGGTATCATTAACAATGCATGTTCATACACACTACGTTTTAATGTACTGCTTAAACCGACGTTCGTGTATTATTTTTTTATTATCTGTCAAATGTTGAGTGACAAAACGTTTTTTGAAATGATGTAAATATTATCAAACATTGCATTAAAGTTTCTTAATTTCATTAATACTGATTTCGTCCCATAACCTGTTGTGATATTCACAACAACAAGAAGGAGTTCATGCAAGCATAACCTACTTTCAATTTGTAATATAAATGTACTTTTATACCTGCCTAAAGAGTTGAATCAGCTGTCTGGGTACCATATGGCGACGAGATCTACGCTTCAAAGCGAATGAGGTCGGCATATGTTGCCGCTTTCACTCCCTACATCACATTCGTTACGTGTTGTACACGTATATATAAATATTAAACGTTGACAAAAACATTTTTAGGTTTCCCATTAAAAAGTACGAAAGAACATCAGAAACGCGAGTAGGTAAACCGACAAAGTAGGCGTGCGTGCTAGTACAACATAAATCTCCTTTCCTGATAGCACCGATATTAAACCCACATATTATTGCTTTATTTTTACTTATATGGTATGGATTTATAAATTGTTCTTCACATATCTCCATTAGTGTGTGACAGGCAATAGTGTTATCTTTCAGAATATTGCTTACCCTCAGTCCGGGTTATCACTACGATCTGTCTAGTCTACTAACAAAACGCTCAGTTAATTAGAATTTCGAATAATGAGTGGCGCATGCAGTAACACGCGCAGCACCCTGCTGCCGCGAGGGTAGTTTTTGCCGACAGCAGCTGGTAACCCCACGAGTGACTCACGTCCTGTGTCTGTGCCCCACTGTGGGGCGGGGTGCATGTCATTGACCCCACTCGCAGCCCCAAGCTCAACATACGTACACCACACAATCCGTTGCCCTTTGTGTTCTCTATTATTTATAGTATTTTTGCTCGCATAATGCAACTTTATGCCTTTTTTTTTGTCTCCATGCCTATCTATTTTGGATTATCCATTTAGCAGGCACGAGTTAATGTTATGTACTGAGTTGAAAAAGTTACTGATCCTAAATTATAATACTTCCTATAATTCATTTATTATACTTATCTGATAGTAAATATTTTTCTATAACATTACACAACAAGTCAAAACAATTTTCTAATTTTCAGATCAGACGTAGCCATTTTCTTGGGATCGAATTCAATGTCATCAAGGAACTGTCATCTTAATGTTATCAATTTGCCAATAATGCACATATCGCTAACGTGTATATTCTGTAGGCATGTAAAACACAAATATGCACTTTTCTAATGTTGAACCTATATACACCGTTACACTACCACCGACATTTCATAATGAAAATTGACGAAAACAGAAACAAATCCATTTCGAATTTTATTTAAAACAGTAGACTTGTAAATTAGTGTACGATTCACAAATAAGTTGCTTAAATCGACATTCTTATATAGATATTCTATGTCTATGCGTATTTATGTATAGACATTCTTATACACTACAGTTATTGTTTCAAAGGAAACATCAAGACCTTTCCAATTGTCACTCGATCTACAAGCGTAGGATGACTAAGTCAAATTTATATTTGTCTACCTAATGGGTCTCCCTCTCTCTCTCACTATAAATGTATCTCCAATCGATCACTTCAATTTCTAATTTCTTTTTGGTATTTGTTTTGCTTTTTAAGATATATGTATTTTAAATGGTGATACAATCCACAGGACAATTCTTGAAAATTTAACTTAGTGGCGGATTTCCTATTGACCTAAATATTTGTGAAAAAATTCAAACTCATGTTAGCAAAATTATAATCGAGATTAGAGAATCTAACTCTATATTATATACAGATCACGAACCGACAACCAACATTTACATGCAATGGTTTTAACAGTATTTTTAAGTAGTTGTTCCCCACTGAAAACAAACTATTATACAATCTGTAGAACCAACGGAGGATAAATCCTACTACTACTATAACTTCACGCCAAATCCCTTACGGGGTAGGCAGAGATAACCGAGCGCCACGCGACTCGATCCTTACATACCTCATGATAAATCTCTATTTAGACTTCAAGCCTTCAAACCGTGTGTAAGCTTGGGATCGTTAACATTTCTCAGGTGCTCCCACTCAGAGGTGAGAGCAATACTCCATTTGCGGTTGGACTTGAAATTTGTATAGCAAAAGTCTGTGTCTTGAGCTGAAGTACTGCTTCTCTCCGTTAAGACTTCGAAAGTAAACTTTGAAGATATGTTCTCTGTAGATCTGTAAATCTCACATATACTGCATAGGTGTACAGTACCCATCGTCTACGTTCTAAGTTACAGTAATAACGATAATTTGCGATTCTATCTCTACTGTTCTGAACTACGAGATTCATAATGATCTATGACACAAAGGATAAGTACCGAAACTAGCGAACTTTAGGCTGTTGTCTTGTGCCATTGAAACAATAGATAGACTCCTAGATAAATAAAATATGATAGGCTGCGTTTTATTGCTGATTTTAACATTCTAAAAAGTATATTAAGTAAAATTGACTGACATAGACATAGAATATTTGACCTACTCTGACATAGAGTAGGTCAAAAATCCTTTGATTAAGATAAAGCCGAAGTTCCTTTGAATTCTTTTGATACAGCAATTGTTACATGTATTTTTAATTTCCAAGACTATTTTGATAGTCCGTCGACGGGAAAACTAAACAGTCTGTCGATTGTATTATATACAATCGATAATAGAGTTACTGTATGTAGAGTAGAGAATGTAGGTAGAGTTGTTTTGGACATATATTACAAACGCGACGTGTATGTAACTACCCAAAGTAAACCCTACCAGAAAATCAACGTACTTTTACATTTTTGTTGTCGTTTATATATTTTTATATAGGTGAACTATTTTGAGATGAATAATACTGTCAAATCGACATCTGCTCGGCAGAAAAATAAAATTATTCACTTTTTTCATATTAAGAAGTACTTACTCTAATCTTGACTTACGTGCAGTTCACATAAAGCGAACTTAACAGTTAAATAAGCCTAACATTAACAGAAAATAGGGAAGGGTATCGATTTTAATGTTGCAGACGAAAATCGGAAAAATGGAATACTAATAATAATAATGGCTTCACCACGTTGTATGTCCAGTATAGTATACGGTATCTACGCGTTAGAAAATTGAAATTTGTTGTAGAGATGGTAGTTTAGTGAATTGAAAGACATAATCCAAAATATTGTACTTGCTAAATGAAAACGGATAAGTTTAGTTTGGATTATAAACGCGACAATATGAGAGTAAAGGTTTATCTTTCCATTGTTAACCAACTTAACTATATACCTCCACACAATTTTAAGTATCGTGCAATTAGCAGAGATAACGGAGCGCCATAAGAATTAACCTTAAGTAAAGAGGAGTTATTCTAGATCCTTCTTTCCTATAATTCGCGAAAAAGAGCTACAAAAGATAAATAGTCGTTCCACTTGTTATTATTCTGACAAGAAAGTATGTTGCAATCCTTTCCGTATGAGATTAAATATTATAGATGCATTCGCGGAGAAATTCTTTTGAGGATTATTTATATGAACCTCCGTACACAAGAAATGACATTGAAGTTATGGACGATAGCCGCAAGGCGTTTGATCCGGCCACCAGTGCGTCTCATACCGGTTTCCAGCAAGCCGAGACGCTCCGCATTGTTGATCCTTCCACAGAAAAACAAATGAAACAATCTTTGTTTTTTTCTCGTTCCAGTCGCTGCATCCATACAGCGCTGCAAGTAGTTTTCGTTGATGGTAATATTTATTTTAATATGATCACGTCCCCATGTAGTCCAGACATGCGTCCTTAACTAACAGTAGAGCCAAATCAGATATTAAATTCAACTTATAATTGTGATTACAACATGTATGTCGTTAAGACCAGGGACCTACCGCCTTTAAACTAAAGATGGCTGAGATAATTCAGATCTTTTTTGATTCCGGATATCGTGTTTCGGTTAAGATAAGTGATAACATTCTACCGTTCAGAAGTTTGAGGCCCAGGATCTCTGTCGTATTAGAAAACGATCGCCATTAACGTACCGAATTTAGGTTTTCATTTAAAAAAATAAGTCCGAATCACTTTCACCGTAGGTGGTAGGCCCCCACAGTACAGTACGATAGACGAATCTCTACAATCAATACAACCGTTTTTATAATTATGCACAAAATATCGTCATTTTGTAGTTGTGTTTGTTGGTCAATAAGTATCATTTCATTTCAATATTTGCTAGAAGTCACACATCAAAACCTATAACATAAAAACCTACGACAAGAATCAAGAACACACACACAGGTGTACACTGAATTGACAAAACTAGAAAAGAAAATTAAAGGCTCCACCGTTGAACAAAGAAAGGTATAAAACTACATATACTTATGATTTTCTAAATTTGCTTTTAATGATTTTGTCCGTCAGAATGACCGCGGCCGCAGATGGATACGAAATGAACTTATTTTTTTGTTTTTATTTTTCAAAACCATATCTGGGAAGAGTTTGACGAACCGATTTTTTTTATACTACGTCGGCCCACTTGATGTAAAGCGGGTATCGTAGCCTATTAACGCTTGCGATATATTAAGTATCACTCGCGCGATGCCTCCTCTGCTGGCGTACACAGCAACTCCTCGGGAGCTTACTGGTGGTCACTCACACGCAGGAATACAACAACACTCTAGGGAGTTGTTATTTGGCTGCAGTTTTCTGTGAGGTGGAGGTACTTCCCCAGACGGACTGCTTTGATGCGCCCTACCTCTCTTAAAAATTATCAGCCATTAGACTTGAATGTTTTCGAATTGACTTTTAAAGTAGATGGAAAAATGGTGGTTCTAAAAACAAAAATTCTTACAAATTGCTAGTCTGCAAACTTGAACTTACACCAACCAAAAGAAATTATAATTTAATCCCCTTTAATTGTTATTTTCTTCCCTTTGCCATCAGTGTTCACGGAAGCTTCGTAGGACACGCCTCGGTGACGCGATTTGCTTAGCAAATATCGTCGTTTCCTGTCATTCCTCGCACACTCGTACAACTTCGTTCGTTTCCCACCGTATCGCTCCGTTGACAACAGAAGATTCAAGGCCATTAATATTTTCTTATTTTGAGTCATGCCATGCCAGATGTTTTCCAAAATGTGTGACTATATACATTCTGTTTTCCGTGGACCCCTGCCTCCTTAATGTTAGTATTTTACAAGAAAGGTAAACCTTTGCAAGTGGGAATCCACCGTTTGAGTGAAAAGAATAACATTTTATACCTTCGGATCAATATAAACATTTAACGACTATTTTAACCTATACTACTACTACTATATATATATATAACAGACTATGCAATCTATTTTATCGAGTAACCAACAACTAGTCTATTTAATTCAATCACATTTATATACACTAACAAAGAAATAAGTTGCAAATGGATGTAAGTTACCTAATTCAATAGCCGCAATCTTATATCAATCATCAAAGCCGTCTTTATCGAATTCTCTTTTCATCTAAAACGAGAAGGAACTTCGCAGAGAATATAAATAAATGTAATAACTTTTATTGCGACTAATTGCTTCTGACCTCACTACAATCTACATACCCAATATCCAGTATATTTTACATTATCAATTTCAAATCAACAATATTTTACTACCTGCCGTACATGGTTGCAAGTAATTTGGCAATTTATATGCAAAAACATCGAAATTTTCGTGCCGTTAAAATACATGTGTCTTATCTATGGCTTCAAACTTAAGGCTACTTGCCTTGATGAAGGTAGTCGAACATTACAACGAGCTGACGGCTGAGGTACGAGTGCATGAATAATTCAAATCGGCGGCACCCTTCCCTGGCTGGTCCTGCCCCAGAGCACACTGATATTCGAATTTTACAGGTCTCTATCACGAAGAATAACTAAATCGAGACAAAGTTTATCCCCTTCTTATATTGTCGTGTCGTGTAAATAATTGAAACTGTCAAATTAAACATATATTGTCATAGCTAGATAATTTAAATATCAACATTCTACCTGACTACTAGTACAAGTGCATGAATAACATATCACTTGCTCAAATGGGACTTGACTAGATAACTATGTAGTTTTACCGTAACATTACGAGTAATGCAGATCCGTAAAGAACGGTGCTTCTTAGCGCACTCCACTCGGAAAGCTTTTCTACGAAGTTTTATGTATGTGCCAAAAACGTTCTCCAACTTTTAGTGGGTGATACACAAGACAGTCGGTGGAAAGTAAGGTTTCTTTTAAACATTTTAAAGTATCGGAAAATGCGATGTATTCGATACATACAGCATTACGGTTTTCTGATATCTTGTGAGTTTTGAGAAAGCATTTGACAGATGTGTTCGAAAGGATCTCTGGGGATTGGCGATGCCAGTGTGCAGGGATGTTGTGCAATATTTATGACGAATATACAGTTGTGTGCGGTTTAGGGGCAGCTTTGGCTTAAATTGTCGTCAAGCTTTATAAAAAATCCATTGCGTAACGGTTTGCACACCGAATTGTAATGTATGAAAAACCTTTTTTCTAATAGATAATGTCCATAACAAGATAGGAAAAGGCATGCTCCTTTTATTCGGAGATACATAAAAAAGCGCCAAGTAAAAATTTGGGAACAGAACTTGAGGTTTTTCCATGTACATGGAATAACGTAAGTACGTACCAAATTAGTCATGTTTTATCAGAAGGTGATATCGGCGAGCGTACATGAAAAAGTTATGAATATTAAAGAAGCTAGTAAAATATGGAGGACAAAGTTATGTGGCGCTCGGTTCCAGTTTCCTACCCCGCAACGGTCTTGACGTAAAGCTATAGATAACTTTAATTTTCCCTTACTAGCCGCGTATACATATTCCAACTAACACTTCTTATAATGAAATAGATCAAAGGAGCAGACTGCTTGTTAGAATAGACGCAAATATTATATATTTTGCTCGATATTAATGAGGTTTTGTTTGGAACAGGAATAAATTTCACACAATATAAATTTATTCATTCCCCAAGTCTTCATCGGATATACATTAGAGAAGTTTCCTAAAGCAGATATTGCTAAGTTTCTCATTCGGTTTCGTAGACACGAGCTCATTCGGTGCCGCTTAAGGCGTTTAGATGCGGTGGAGGGTGTGCTTATCTGACAGTGCGCGGGGACCGTGGGGTGGCTTTGTTCCCGCACTGGCGCGGCGGAGGGCCTCTCCGACCACTTAGAAGATTGCTCGGCTTTGTCTTCGCGCTATCCTTCTTAGTTGATCGGTCCTCTGGTCTTCCAATTTGGCTTTCAAATTCAACTATCATCAAATCAAATTCTTTCTATCTTTATCATTTCAACTATGATGTTTATTTATTTTAATACATTTAATACATATTTTATTTTATTCTTTAGAACTAATGTATTAATTAATGTATGGATATTGAGTGTCCGAAATAAAGGATTATTATTGCCACTCTCGCCGATAATACAGCAACTTCTTAGGCGGTAACCTCGCTCATTAGCAGGAACTCAACTACTCTCTAGGTAGTCGGGTCGCCTTAACCTTTGCCCTACTTCTCTTGCCCCAAAGCCTCGTCCGTTAAATAACTTAGCTGGGTGCACTTTTTTTCTATACAACATCGGGAGGCTTACATGCTTACGTCCCACCTGTGTTACCGTAGCCTGTGTTACGCAGGAACACAAAAACCCTCCGAAGAGTTGTTATTTGACTGCGGTTTTGTGTGAGGTTGAGGTACTTCCCCAGACGAACTGCATATTTAAACATAAACTAACTTATATAATACATGTTTTATTTGCACGCAGTAAACAAGGTTAAGTCTTTATGCATTTAATCACGCCCTATTGCTTTGTACTGATGCACCGTCATCGTACAGGTAATTCTTGTGACACGTTAAGGCCTACACAACTCCTGACACGAAGGCCGTGTTTAAATTGTTTTTGCCTTCACAATGTTGTTATATACAATTGTGATGCTAAAACAACACTTATTGACCTAGTTTCTCCGCCGCTAAGTAAAACCTCCCTGTCACATACGAATCGTTTTTTGATTGTCGCCATCTGTTCATAATTCGTCCTTGATATTTTTGTGAAAACATGTATCATTTTGGGTCTTGTAAAATGTATATTTTTTGGGATGAGTCAAACTTATATAGGGTCGACGTAGGCGTGGCGGCGAAAGCAGTGCTCCCTTGACATGCTACGGCGCGCGCGCATTGCAGTCAAGGCCCTCGGCTACTGGTGCATGCTCGACCCGCCTGCGCCACGCAATGCACCGCGCTAATGAACAAACAATATCGGGCCGGCCAATACATGAACACGGCCATTACTCATATTGCCTCTAATCGGAACTATCGATCTTCCGCCACGAGCTATATGAATAAATGACAAGCGTTAATACGCTGAATTATTATCACATACGTTTGTTAACGTCATTGTATTACTAAACACCAATGGACTTACAATGAAACTGGGTTTTCCCTTAACTATATTTTACCCATATCGTACCCACGTATTGTTTCCTGCTAATAGTGATTGTTTTTGTAAATGCAATGACTGTTTGTGTAATTAATTGTTTTAGCGTATAAATGTAGGAAACACGTTGGCTATCAGCATACGGGCGACCGTGGCACAAAAGCATAGTTGAGACACGCCGCACTGTTCATCCTTGACATGACGAATGCGACGCCTCAACATGCGCGCACCGGCACACCACGCCACTTGTTATGTAATCATCACCCACAGGTATCATTTATTCACCGTCTCTTATGTCACCCGACCTGGCTAGTAAGTGATGCATCGTATAGTCAAAGATGCAGTGTGTTGATGACCGATAACAAACGATTTTTAAACTCAACCTTATTATATGTATTTAAACCCTATGATACCTGCTCCATTGAATATCGATGAACAATATATCCCTGAACAGTAGGGTTACCTACTCTGGAAACTAAATCTGATTATTCGTTATTGGAATTAGGGTCTTGAATCACGAGTTATTTTGATCGTCGATTATCTTGTTAGGCACTAGCAACGAGACTCAATCTCATGTTGATCTAATTATATTCAAGATCCGGAATATTACACAAAACTTTGTCATTGGAATTGGATAATCATTGGAATTAGCATCAAGAGTACCCTACCAGGCCTCGGCAGGTGCTGGGCCTATTATGAATGTATCGGAAGTTAAACGGCTATTGATATGAGATGTATGAAGTGTATTCGACATGTATGGAATCTAAGCGAAAACTTTTCGAATCCGTTTTAGAATATGGCTTTTCGAGGCAATATGAATACCCTACTGGATGGATTGAAGGTATCGTGGTATTATAAAAGATGGTCAGATGTCTGGTATTGTATACCGTGGCCGGGACAGTAATCATATCTAATCGCTACTTCTGACACGCGGTGGTTAGCAACTCGCATGATGGACCCTCGATACACCAGGTCATGACAAACTCCCCTGCATACTAATTATTATTATAATAGATGAATAACTTCTAAGGAATTGTCTTGTGCAATCA
The DNA here is from genome assembly GCA_947507595.1 of Pyralis farinalis. NCBI lineage: Eukaryota > Metazoa > Arthropoda > Insecta > Lepidoptera > Pyralidae > Pyralis > Pyralis farinalis. The sequence continues at coordinate 13,087,449 of OX382257.1, read as the reverse complement.
GATAACTTAAGATTGATCTCTATTTTGTCAATTTTTGGAATATATATTATTCGTTTCGCCGCGAGAATGATGTAAATTGCGAAAAAATAAGGTCTTGCCCGTTAAGATAGCCTAAAAGATGCCTGAAATACTTTATAGCATCGAAGTGGTAAAATTAAAATGTCTTGGCATATGTATACGACGTCAAAAAAATAATGGCTATTTCCTCTGGTAAAGTTTAGGTGAAGACCAAACATGAACAATACAGGAAAGCATTTGATAGACACATACAAAGTTCGCACAAGTCGGGGCCAGGGAAACCGCTAAGTAGGTTTTTCCTTGACACGAGTTGCAACACGGCAACAGACACAAGGTTGCAACGACACGCCCTGGCGATTATTTAATTGTTATTTAAACCAGAGATAGTGCATCGCCGCCATGTCGAGGTCTACGCGCAAGAAATCTGACCCAAGTGGATAATTAAGACGTAATCAATATAAGGACGAACGCAAGCTGAATTCCATTGAATTGGCACCAGTGCATGCGTTTACCTCAGTGCGTCAAAACAATTCACATTATTCCATCGTGGACCTGTACGAGATGCTATTTTCTACTTTTCATATCTGACAACACGAAAACATGTACAACAATAACAGTCCATTATCGTTTACATACGAATGAAGCACCGAACAAAACTCAATTCTACTATGGGATTTGATCGCAATATCAAATAGGATAATTTCTTTTTTTTATACAACGTGGGGGGGGCATACAAGCATACGGTCCACCTGAAATAAATCGCTTATCGTAGCATATGAACGCTTAGAATACAGTAAGTATCAATTGTAGGATGCCACCTCTGACACTAACACAGAAATTCCTTAGGATACAGGTAATTTTTAACTCACACACAGGTACACGACAACCCTCCAGCGAGTTGTTATTTGACTCCGGTTTTCTGTGAGGTACGTCCCCAGACTTAATTCGAAAAGTAGAGACTACCTATGTCATAACAATATATATTTATTGAAATATAAATAATAATTCTTTCCTCCATCACTGCCATAAATGTGGTTCTCGAAATTATTGTCTTGATAATTACTAGAAACTGCAAAATAATGAATCATTCACAACGTTTCAAGTAGTCTTGACCATTAAGTGCATTAAGTTTAACCTCGTTCTTATTTCTAATATACCAACTTACGTCTAAATTTTTATTCTCACCTCACAATGTTTCTTCGTTTGAAGTTACTTGTGTAAAGTCGGATTATGGATCCCACGAAGAGATAAATATTGAGTATTTGTCGTTCGATAAGTATAATTTACCCACGCAGCTTATCACCTCGCAAAAGAGATTACTAATTTTAACTACCTATCATTTTTGACAAACTTTCAAGTTAGAATTTGGGGCATGATAAAGGTCTTAACGAAACGCGATCCGAACGTGTCAGTAGGTACATTAACTTTCTGTATTGGTGTCACATCCGACGAACTTTAATGCTACGAGTTCAGTAGGTACAATATTTTATACCCCTAGATGGCTCGGCGATGCATTTCACAAGATGACCCTTATATCGGAGCGCCCACTTTCTACACTCGATTCGAGATACATTAAAATGCACCATGCACTCGAATCTCACTTCTGATTTCTCATTTTAAACATCCGTTCCGAGATCGAACACAATTGCATTGCCGGTTTGTATTGCTCCATCTCGTAAAAATGCTGGTATCTCATTTACAAAATCCTCGTTATTTCGCCAATTAAGCACTGTTTGGCATTGTAGCGTTTTAAATTCGGTTAAATAATAAATGTCCGTGCTGTGATCCAATTAACAATTAATCCGCCCTCCGCAGACTCGTTCAGTATTCAATTCAGTTTCAGAACAACGTTTCAATTTCGCTCGTAGATGACGTTTTGTTTGTTTGTCGGATTAAACGTTGCCAATCAGTACTTTGTTTAATTTACTGCCTTGACCGAACATTTTACCTGCATATACCAACAGAAGCCTCGCTCACTATTAATTTAATGCCCCTGCTACACTGAACACTGATTCGTAAATGTTATCACTATATGTATATATAGACTACCTATTTTCCGTGGATCTGCCCGCGTTATCCCGTTCCCGTGGCAATTTCAGGAAAAAATATTACATGCGGTTAAATAAATAATATGACGAACATCCAAATTCGTTCAGTTGTTTCTGCGTGATTGAGAGGGAAACATTTAAACAACTAAAGTTTTATATTATTAGTAGGATAATAAAACCGGCAATAACCGAACCGAAGGTGTGTTATTACAGCTCGAATGGACTTCAGGCAATAAGTATTTGTTTTTCTGGTCAACTTGATTACTGCTTGAATGAAGCGATCATTTAAGGGTTCCTTTTTTCCATTTAAGTTGTGAAACCATAAAGAATTGCCATATAATCTTTTACATTTTTGTACTGTAAGAATTGTAAAGGATAACAGCGAACTTGTGATCATTTACAATTCTTTACAGTACACCTCTGCAGTAATTGTTGCCAGGTCTCTAGAAGTTGTAAGGAACAATGCTGACACAGGTTTACTATACACTCACAAGCTTCTTCTAACTTAATTTGCGTATTGGACTTATTTTGACTCCTTTCCTGTGTTTTGGACACTCCTTATCGCTTGTCACCCAACACCCACTTTTAATTTCGAAGTCAATCCGATTCTAAATTTCCTTTTCAACAAATTAATACAAATTTCGATGCGATTTTGTTGCTGTTTTTGTGAGATCATACGGTAACCACTTCTAACTTTTAAATAAACGTAGTCGTTTGCTAGTAAAGCAATCGTGCAAATGTGATGTTATACATCATATATGAAGTTGTACAATGAAAACGTGCCTTAAAACAATTGCGACAAATCAGTCTTGATCGTACCAGGCACACTTCAGGGTCTGTCGTTCATCGTCTGTATACATGAATTAGCGACTAGAGAAAGAAAAGCCGTTGACTTGTATGACACAAATGCTCAGTGCTCCGCTCTAAGGATTTTCATATTTACAATGGTGACGTCCACGCAGTGCACGTCATTCGGCTAGTTCATTGTTCGGGCGCGTTGGCACACGCTAATGTTGTCGGCCTAGCAACGTTCCCTTGTTCCATTCACCTCTCACCGAGCGTGAACGGTGTTGCACACAGCCGCACCCAACTTTATACGCACATTTGAAAAAAAATGTGTAGTACTTCGGTGTAACAGTCTTATATTATTCAATACAGCGTTAATTTTCTCACGGCACCAACTTTGCAGAAGAAAAATGATAACGTGCTCCAGGTAATTTTTAAAAATAAATAATACTGAATGAAACCTTACCCATGCCATTACAATCACATGCAACTTCTTTTGACTCAATTGGCTTTGGGACGTATGTTTGCATGCTTACCTGTATCCAATACACGTGACTGGCGTTTTCGATTGTCATACAGGACCAAATTTTCATCACAAGTGACAATCCGATTCAGAATCCCTTCATTTATGTATCCATTCAACGATTTACGCAGACTTCGACACGATTTTGTTGTTTGTTATTCAGTGACTTCATATTTATTACTTACGTGTTAAATTGTTAATTTCGATTTGAAATTAATCTGCTTTCACTGTGACTTTCAGTTCATCGTCATCGACTTTTGTATTTGTTCGGCGTAGGTTTCGTTCAGCAAATTTTGATCTCACCAATGAGCCCCTTTCATTGATGAGATCAAAATTTCCATAACGTAACCAATCAAATCAAAAAATCCGTTCCGTCTGTGATATGTTGCCACCACGACGAACCCCGTATTAGAGATTTAAAGCGCAATTTAGATTTTTCCGTCACAAAGTAGTGATATGCGGGAAAACAAATGGACAACTGATTTTTAAAAGAAATGTTTTAGCTATGTTATAAAATTTATTTAAGTTTGGAAATCTAAGTATTATGACAGACATGGATCGTCCACACTAGTGTGACATTCTCTGCACCGAAAATTTCACGTTGCAATGTGAAGCCCTTTATGAACAGAAAAACGAATAACAGTATGTAAACATTAACAGGAATAAATGTAAATGTTATTACTGTATTCCATTCTTAGAATAATACGGAATTCAATCTTACTATTCACAAGCAACAAATGCATGAAATTTACGGCATAGTATAGCAGAAAGCAAATGTACTTCGTAACCAGAGTTAGTTCTACATGACGTTAAGATATACCTACATAGATGTCACAGTTACGAAAGTAATAAAAACTTTTTATCGTAGGTATCACTTTACGTAAGTATCTCCTCACTACGCGAAAATTTAGTTCCAGTTTTTCACTAATAGATATTATCCACGTAGACGTTGGCCTGACTAATCCCGACCTGTGACGACGTTATTGTTGGTCACGTGTCCAGTCTATTTGTTTATCTTCTAGTACGCGTGTGAACTGTTAAAATGAAGCTTACATACTCGGAAAAAAAAAAATATGGCCGTCCAACTCCTCCCAATTTTATACTCGTGTTAATTTATATTTAAATGAAATGGAACTTGACACGATAGATAAGTTCGAAGAGAAAGACCTAGGTGTAGTTACGCAAATCAAATTAAAAAGATGAGTAATATCATGAGGTTAAGTGTTGTGTCAAGACTTAAAATCACTGTTAAAGTATGACGCAGTACACCAGAGTGTAGCTCTTATACTGTATATCACTGTAGGTATAAGATAATATTTTCCAACGAACCAGAATAATGCATATGCATTTAAAAATTTGTTTATATATTATCAAAAGTAGATTGTTTATTTATTAACATGCCCCGATACGATATTTATACACACTATTGGTCGGACAATACAGACATTATTTATGGCGAAATAGGCAATGCAAGTATACAACAACCCTACCCAAGTTCACAGTTACTCAAAGGCGCCGAGCCAGCCGACGCCGGCTAGGCACGTTAAGTTGTTAAACAGTGATGCCGCCGGTGGCGGCGGCGACGGGATGGGAGGGGACACATTCACTGCCTTTCACTTCCCGCTTTTGTCATGCAGTCGCTCTAGGCTACGGAAAGGCAGACGGCCTTGTGGACAGCGTGCCTTCTAGGCTTCCCTTCCCATCTTGCATAGATCGCCAACCTGTCGCCAACACACACTAAAAGAGTATCTACTCTTGATGACATCACTCCTGGTGTGCCCGCTGCTCGTCTCAACGAATCAATTAATATCACGTTGATTTCAAAAGTTATTATTTAAAAATCAGCGGCAACTGACTACCGGTAAACAACGTGGTGTGTATACAATCAAGGATTTACCGTGCAATTACATGACATCATGGTCAAGGATAAGATAAATGGCAATTAAATCGTCGGTAATAGAACATTCGCATGTGTTGTTAGAGCGAGGCTGCAGGGCCGTATTAACCTTGGCTTTTGAGCGGTGACTTTCACGGTTAGGCGGTCGTCGAGTTACATAAGATGCGCGGGCTACTCCGCAGCCGACAGCCCGGCATCTGCTGTGACGACATAGATGCCACTCACTAACGCACAAACCGGTTACTTGTACTGCGGTAATAGAATTAAGTAATAATTACAATACACATTGAACTCCCGAGTTGTCGACTTTACAAGGCAAGCCTTTACAACCCCTACCCCCTTAACTTAAAATATCTTGTCTTGATGTGTCCACAATTTCATTAGCATTCCACCTTACTTTACAAATAACTTACTGACAATCGGCCCTGGTTACTGACAAATATGTTCTCATTGATATTTTGAGGAGAAAATTAACGTGAGTGTTATTTGTTAACAGGTACAAGAGCGGGGTGCGCTCAGTGAGGGGCGGGGGCGGCGGCGGCGCGGAAGAGGCGCGGCGCGGCGGCCTCAAGGCGCTGCCAAAGCGCGCCCGCACTCGCTGTAGGGGCATGAACATGGGGCAAAAGCTTTCCGGCGGTGTCAAGTCGGTGTCGCGCGAGTGCACGGCGCCGTTCAAGGCGGTGGTAGCGCGAGAGCTGGCGCCCGAGTCTCCGCGGCCCGCGCGGCTTGACGCGCTTCTGGACGCGCCACCGGCGCACCCGGAGCTGCAACTCAAACATGCGTGGAACCCTGATGACAGGTGCATATTATAGTCTTCTTCTTACCGCCCTTTGCTTTAAGATCACCGGTGGTAATTTCCTAATTCAGTGCCACCCATTAAAATTGATGGTTTTGAACTTAACCGAGTCTACCAATTTAAATACCTAGGGCGTATTGTCACCGATGACCTTAGAGACCAAGCCGACATTGAGAGGGAACGCAGGGCGCTAGCTGTGCGTTGTAACATGTTGGCACGTAATAACGGTTTCCGGATGCTGATGCGACTGGCCCGCTTTTGCAGTGCATCAGGTATGTTCGCACTGTGACATACCGATGACTTTTACGCCATAATGCGGCATAGAACTGCCTCTCTTCTAAGCAGACTGCGAGCCAGTGACAACTCCATCCTGAAAACGATAGCCTGGCGGTACGATTCACCAATCTTGAAAAATTGCGTTTGCTTATGTGTCACGAACACCAGTAGGCCGATTCTACTATAAAACTGCACTGCAGCGCGGCGTGTGTCAAAATGCGTACATTTTGACGTTTCGTCAAGCGATCTGACAGCAGCGACGTTTAACAAAAAGTCAAAATGTACGCATTTTAACACACGCCGTGCTGCTGTGTAGTTGCAGTTTTTAGTAGAATCGGCCTACAGCATTGTAGCTAAGTGGTGACACAGTGAACTGTATTTTAACATGTACGAGTATTTTATTTTTATTTTATAACTGCACTCAACTTACTAACTTAGATAATAAGTTTGCATTATTACTAACATCATATGGGAGCTTTGTATTTTCCTGAAATAAACATTATTATTATTATTTATTTATTTGTCGAGCTCAGTGGCGCAGTGGTGAAACGCGCAGTTACGCTATTTTGGCACCAACGCTCGTGGGTTCGATTCCCACACAATACAAACATTTGTGTGCATGAACATTCTTTCGTTTGTCTTGTTCTGGGTATTTTCTATGTATAATAAGTATGTATTTACAAAAGAAAATGTTTTTACGTATGTTTATCAGTTGTCTAGTACCCATAACACAAGCTTCGCTTACTTTGGGGCTAGACGGCGCTGTGTAATTTGTCCGACAATATTTATTTATTATTATTATAACTACTTATTACGAAGAGATGCGACAATTATTCAAATGGGTGTAAAATTGGCTCAGTATCTACTAACGAGGCTCTTCTGAATGAAAGGGAGCGAATCAAAGCCCGATAGGAGAAATACCTCCACTAACCGCAGTCAAATAACAATTCGCTAGAGAGTTTTTGTGTTCCTGCAAGCGAATGAGGTTACCAATAAGCTCCAAGTTGCTGTGTTAGCAACGACTCCTTGACTGGCTCCTGGTGTTACAAGTATTCATAGGTTACGGTAACCACTGGTTAGCTTAGCTATCGTGCTACTACACTGCGTGCTCAATATTGTATACATGTACACACTTCAAAATCTATACAGCTCATTATATGAAGCCGGGCCCATAGGATGAGTAGTGGTGCCTATTGGTGATACCTATTAATTTAAATAGGGCTAAGCTTCAAATATGTTCTCCCATTATCCTTGTCACTCAACAATGATCCAACAGCTTTGTAGCTATTATTAGGCAAAACGCGAAATTCGTTCATATTTCACATTTGTGTATATCTTAACGCCAAGAATTTTATATCCCTTAAGAAATTAAATTATTTTCCCTTTACCAGTCGCTAATGCTTCTTTTGAATAATAAAAGTTAAAAATTAAATTTACTCAGATTAATCAGTGTCAGCAGAAGGCACCGACACTCGAAACTGAACCTTGACATATAAACGTGCACAGAACTGAGGTTCGAAAGAAGATTACTGCAACGAACTCTAACTAAAGACAGAAAAATTTAAAAATTTAAATCAAGGAAGAAATTAGTATTGTACAGTGTTACGATTATCCTAACAAAATGGATTCTTCCGTCACCATTGCAGTGTAGCTTGCATCCTTCCTTCTATTTCGCAATTTGATTACCCGGTATACTTGCTTCCTCATTGGGTGTTTGTTACTTCACGAAAACAATAGTTTTCATGGACGTCATCTTGTTGATGATACCACTTAGATGTATACTTCCGTGTTTCACGTCATCCTAACATCTGAGGTATTTCCAAGAACTTTGAATAGATACAATGTTTGTAATAGTTGATAGGAAGTCAGATTCAACATCTCTACCGGTGTTTGTTGACCGCTGAACAAGCTTCCCGCTTCATTTACCACATAGATTTAGATTTCCATTGCCAATGTCACATCGCATGAATCTACTCTACTTGTGCAACTTGCAGTAATCGACTAAAGCTACCTCTCGCTTCGACTTCTATTATCAAATAGCTTTTCTTCAGATTTTAATTCTTAAATATACATTCACTGTAATTCCCGTATTTATTGTTTCAAAATATTGTATTGACCTTTGCTAATGTTGTTGAATAACATTAAACCTTAGAAAGGAAATATATAGTAACCCTTATACAACTGCTACGTTTTACAGTTTGTTAAAGTATTTGTAAAATTTTGTTGTAAATAAATAGATATATATAGAAGTAAAAAAGTTAAATGTTCAGTTGCGGATTCCTCACGTTCCATAAGACACCTCTTCCAGTTCTCTCACAAAATACCTGAAGTGAAATACACATTAAAGCACCAGACTGCGAGTTCTATTATAGTTAATTAACACGAGTGTTTTAATACCGTATATACAGTTGTATGCACACTCACACCCTGCAGTAATATTATCTAAACAAAAAAATATTGCATAAAACAAAGCATGTTATTGAAAAACAAAATAATACTTTTCTATGCAGACAGTAACGGAAATAGTCTGAAGAGAAGGGTATATAATCCTTACAAGCCGCCGCGCGTGCGTCCGTGTATATATATTTTTATTCTTGTATTCTATAAACGACATACTGGAATATAGACAATTGCGAAATAATCATTTTGAAGTTGTACGGTTTAAAATCAATTTAGGTTGCAGGTTTATCTATATTTTTTACCCATATTATATTTACAGAATGAAGTTACATCCAGTACATATTTAAAACCGCTAAGCTGAAGTGAGAAAGGATTTTTGTGAATGATCAATCCCTATGTAAAACACATATATTGCAAAGTCAACAATCGAACTGTTATTTCTCTATATAATATAAAACTGTTATTTCTCTATATATATAAGTTGGAAACATACTTTTATATCCTAAATCTAACATGATATGGTATTTGTTTTTCCAGATCACTAAATATATTTGTTAAAGAAGAGGACGCGTTAACGTTCCACCGACACCCCGTGGCACAAAGCACAGACTGTATTCGAGGTCGAGTGGGATATTCCCGTGGACTCCACTGCTGGGAGGTTGTGTGGCCAGCGCGGCAGCGGGGCACGCATGCGGTAGTAGGAGTCGCGACGGCACACGCGCCCTTACACTCCGTCGGGTACCAGAGCCTAGTCGGCGCGACAGACCAGAGCTGGGGGTGGGATTTGGGAAGAAATAAGGTGAGCGCTTGGAGTATAACAGCTAAGCTGAATATGATCACATCTAGCCCAAAGGTTCGATATTAGACATCCACCTGTCCGATTTATAGATTATAGAAATTGATAATAATTTTCCACTTGGAATACAGAGTACTTGATTTGTGATTGGTATTATGCCAGAGTATTGAAATCTGATAAAGCTTTTTCAGTAATAAACGTTTACTTCATCTTTCTGCCGACCGTTATAAATCTACACACGACTTAAATTTTTTACAAGGAACAAGTTTGATCAACTTTTGAGTGCACATGCCATGGTAGTGGTAGCAAGTATCAATCGGGTGAAAATTGTAAAGATCGTGCCATAGAATTGAGTATTTGGTAGATGGATAGTTGATTTTTAGATCACATGTTCTTTACGTAAGAGCTGTTAAAATTAAATTTCAATATTTTGACAGTAAAATATATTAATAAAATTGAAAATTTCACAGAAATGTATGTATTTTTTTCAAAAAGCACTATTACTAAAGAGTTCAGTGCTGTAATGGGTCTACTTATTGTCAATACCCCTGAAGCACCACCTGCATTCATTAGCCAATTCACTAAATCTTCATAGAGTGATCACCGTGTATTACGGTATTACCTATTATATATTACGTTAATCTTCCCAGTTCTCGATAATTTACACTTACCAAATGGTGGGGTTTTTGCTTTAGCTGCCTTATTGCCGACACTTGGCGCTTTTGCTGAACTTACAGAAAGTGTTCGAACTAACTGGGACATATTCGTATATTGCGCAAACGTTGTACTGGAAGGTAAACCTTTCGTAAATATCCGACGATTTGATTGATGGAATAATATCCTCGCCCGCTTACCGGGTGAGCTGCGTACTCGACGTAAATGCCAAATTATGAAAGCGTAGAATAGAAGGGGAAATATATCAACCAGCTTCAAATTTTTGTGCCCCTAGGTCTCACTATCATGCTATAATATAGCCTGTAAGTAATTCCCCGTGTGATAATAAGTTCTCGAATATAATAATTAAAGTAGCCTGTATAATACTCGCTGAAGATAACTGAACTTACGCATTATAAAGTGTTACCTCCCTGAAGTTTTACAAAACATATCAATAACAATTCCTGATGATAAAAAAACCGACGATCTTGTATCACATTCTCTCACAGTCCTATTACCTCATTGTATAAACTCCTTTAATTTTTCCACAATCGGTTTTCCACTTTCGTTTAATTTTTCTACAATCGGTGGGTCCCAAATTCGTAAACATTAATAAGCGTTCACTGTTGACAAGCCCACTATCGGTGAACTGCTCGTGGTACGCAGAATGAAGCAAATATGTTGTAGATATTTTCTGAGACATCTCGCACGGCGATCATATTGTTGCTTATACGAACAGTGCGAGGTTGCAATGCCAAAATAATCCCCTTCTACTACTACTATTAATCAATCGAACTTCCAACACCGTAAAGCTAAATGAAAACTCTGCTTTCACGCTACTTCAAATATCTCACACAGGGCTGTTGTCAGGCTTTGGTGTTAAGTTTGTACCTCTGGAATATCGGTTTTTATAACTTAAGCCAACCTTTACCAGGCGGATGCTCATTAACCGAGTATGCCGATGATAGTCTCTTGTTGATCAAGGCAAATTCTATTCTAGATAAAATTTCTATTATATTGAACACATGAAGCAGATTAGAGAAAAAACAAAAAAGAAATTACATAATAATACAAATTTCAATCTCCACGTAGGACTTGACTTTTACAATTTTAATAAATATAATGTCACAACCATGTGTAACCAAATATGGTTACACATGGATTACCGGCACGGATGAATAGTGTCACTGTAGGTGCTGCGCGTCGTAAAGTACTTTGTACCAAAAATATTATACCAAGACGACGGGTTTGCAGTCATTGTCTTGCTTTAAATTTTAATGCAAGTATAACTGTAAGTGCCGAGGCGTTACCTATGCTGATAAGCGGGTTAACGGTAGGGTTAAAAATAGTGTGGCGCTTAATGTATGAAATCGGAAATCAAGAGGTAACATTTTATTGTTTACTAGCAGAAGCCCGCGGCTTCGCACGCACGAGATTTGGGCTTTAGCCTTTATTTCTCTGTAGACATGAAATTGTTTCTGTTTAAAAAAAAACAAAGTTCCGGGTCGTAGATGCAACCATAGAGCGATTCAATTTTCATACAGCGCCATCTATTGACCTTATAAAGGAGGCAACGTATATGTATTTTATTTATATTACATAAAAAATGCGTAGTTATTTTATGTTACAAAAAATACGTATTCTATGAAAATAATAAAACAAAATTGCAAAATCCCCCGAAGGGGAAGATAATTCCCCCTAATTTTAACAGTTTTTCATTTTTAAGCAGGAACCCTAAATATTTACGGGATAAAAACCCTACCCTATATTCTGCTCTGTCAACAGTCCTCTACCTACCAGTGAAAGTCCCGTTAAAATCGGTTCGAAAAGCCATTTCGAAGATTAACCCGGACAAACGAACAGACAGACAGACAGACAAAAAAGTTAAAAATGCGTATTTAGTCTTTGGTAACGTGAAAATAACAATATGAGCTTAAGATAAAGGCTTTATTTTGAAATCACAGACACTTCAATTTTATTTATTAGATTAAAAACTATGTATCGCTGATTTCCTAAAAATTCCCAATCATAATAAAATCTGTTCATCCCCATTTACGAGATACTTGAAAAACTGTTATCTGTATGACAGAAAAGGGTCTATAAAATGGTGCCATTTTCATCATTTCCTTCAATCGGTGAGACATAGAATAAATAAAAAATTATCTGTTTGAACATTTTAGGTATACCATAACGCGAAAGGCACGGGCGGCAGCGGCACGACATATCCGGCGCTGTTGCGGCCCAACGAGCAGTTCCTAGTGCCGGACCGGCTTCTGGTCGTGCTGGACATGGACGAGGGCACGCTGGCCTTCTGCGCGGACGGACGCTACCTGGGTGTAGCGGCGCGCGGCTTGCGCGGCAAAACAATCTACCCGATCGTGTCGGCCGTGTGGGGGCATGCTGAGATCACCATGAAATACATCGGCGGGCTTGATCGTGAGTTATCATTATATACCATTTACTTGACGCTTAATCTGCTATATACTCGTGTTAAATTTGCTGAAACTACGCCATCGAGCGATTCCATTAAAAAAGACGCCACCTTCGATTAAAAATTAATCGCACACTTTCAGGAAACGGTACTCCAACAAAACTACTTAACCCCATCTATCTGTATCTCCAAGCCTACTTGGGTAGTGGGCCGTAAGAACTAAGCTCCACAAGCCGCGGTCCCTACACATCTCGCTCACTACTTTATGCATATTCTCCGACTAATTAGTTCTAATAAAACCCGACCAATTTGATTATGGAAGATGAGTCTTGACCTTCCTTGTCCCCGATATTATTCCATTTTCGCATTGTATACCTTTTCGTCAGTCTTTTAACTCCCATTCTGTCTATATATATATATATATATATATATATATATATATATATATATATATATATATATATATATATATATATATATGTATACTTATGATACATAGATACCAATAGACCATGACTTTTTTATCTCAACACCGACCCTTTCTTTCGAATCAACTCTCTTTCATGTCATGGTTGCACACGCCATAGATTTTGCGCAATACTCGCATCTCGACCTCCCTTACTGCGTTCATGCTATACTTAGCTTTCGCTTCCAATGTTGCCGTTGTGATTGGTACCCTGTGCGGACGAGCTGTGCTTCCTGGCCTAGTTTTCGCCACCTAGAAGTTTTACCAAACCTTTTTTTCATACCATTAAGATGGCAAAGAAGTGTAAGGCCTTACTGATAGTAACACCAGGGGTGTCATTCTTGTAAGAACCTCTCACGTCTCTCTTGAAGAACCCCATGCTGTTAAGTCCCTTGGGAAAAATTCGGTAGAGAGCTCATTCCATTCACACTTGCAGTTAGACACTTGTATCACGATTTTTACTCGTATTATGTGCGCCATAAGAACGATTCAAAGATCAAACAATCCTTGATGTGTCACTGTGCGTAACTCACTCGTTTATTTATGTCAGCGGTGTACCTGTATTCTATCCACTAATAGTACTTCAAAGCATACAATCTCATTCACTTGTTCCAACACTGCATTTTCAACCGTAATCTTTGTGTTCTTTCTGATTTCCGTTTCCTCGCTTTCACATACCATTCTTCGTTTGGGTGCAGCACGCAGCAGATTACCGTCAATCACATATCCAGGCAAAACGTCAGATACAGGATGAATATCCGAACCAACAGCGCGCAAACCTGTCTGACACCAATATTGATGTCAAACCTTGGCGACAAGTTGCAGTCCACCCGTACACATGCTATATTCCTCATAAGTGGACTGCACAGACGGAGCAGGTCAATCCTATAGCACAGCAAAATTTCCCAGAGATTCTTATCTCTATCTACTTTCTCAAAATCCACAAAACTGCAGAAATCTTTCTGATCCGTAATCAGATGCTTCTCCACGATATTGCAGTGGGAGAAAACGGGATTCGTACATCGACTCATTTAAAAATTACCCCTGTGCTTCCATTACATCGGATATCAGTGGTATTCACCTCTCAAAAATTTTTCATACACTTTGGCTTCTAAACTGATAACACGTGATATTTATTGACGTAATCCGTACGTGATCCCTTGCCTTTATACAAGGGTACTACTGCGCGTCTCCAATCTGATGGGACCCTCCCTGTTTTCTAACATATTGCTCACGAACAAGAAGGCGTCCCGTACGTAGGTAGCGCCTAATGGTCGTCTCATTCATAGTGATGTCTTGATGTGACGCTGACACTGTAGAATCAAACTTATTTTCAATGTCAACATTCAGAACAACAATACATGTCTCTAAAATATTTACTCTTAACACTCCGATCTTTGGCAAGAAATTTGCAAGATTGTTATCAGCTAAGGAACAGACGAGCTCGGTGGCTCAGTCGTAAATGACGCGACTTTGACACCAACGCTCGTAGGTTCGGTTCCCACACAAGGTAAACATTTGTATGCATGAGCATGTCTGTTTGTCTTTGTCTGGATGTTTTAAGGTAGGTAGGACGCATCTAAGCAGCCCGTCTGGGGAAGTACCTCCACCTCAGAGAGAACCGCAGCCAAATAACAACTCCCTTGAGGGTTGTTGTGTTCCTGCGAGTGAGTGAGGTCACCAGTAAGCTCCCAAGGAGTTGCTGTGTAAGCAGCAGATGAGGCATCGCGCGAGTGATACTTAATATATCGTAAGCGTTAATAGGCTACGGTACCTGCTTTACATCAGGTAGGCCGTATGCTTGCATTGTATTATGGGTATCGACATTGTGGATAAGAACTAAAAAACTTGTAGGGTGCCAAGCGTTGCCCACGGCACGGAACAGAGCTTCAGAGCAGTGTGTGCAAGTGCCGTGCGCAACTCCCGCGATTCGGCTCATATGGCCGTGAGGTCGGTGGAGCCATGGGATGGCGGTGGGACAATGTAATCTATCGACAACAGCCGGGACCGAAGGCTTAACGTGTCATCCGAAGCATGGAGAAACTCGAGATAGAGAAACCCATCCATAGACAGGCTGCTGTCGACGTTTCTTACCTGCGTGTTCGGTTAGAATGACACGCGCAACGACTCCATGGCGCTGCCAATGAATAATAACATACCAATATGTAGTAATGGTTCGTTTATCTCTATTCTTACGAAATTACCCGTACGTCCAAAGAATGAGGCAATCATTTTTTCCTAGCACTTCTTTAATTTTCTTTGGGCAGATTGTCTTTTGGTTTCTGATACATAATATATCCAACTTTCAACACCTGTGACAATTATACAGCGTTCGAATCACCTCCATTTCATTTTTTAAGCATTTCGCGCACCAATCCAAATAACGTTTTTAATCTTCCATCAAATTGTGAAATACATCGAATACAAAGCTTAATGACGCCTAAATGTTCGTGTAAGGCTTATCTACTTACTCATGCAATGCCTAAATTTGCCCGAATCCTTTGATATGTCACTCTTATTGTTTTATAACATAAGCCGCACAGCACGCCCGTTATCTTCAGTGGTTGCCGTAGAACGTCCTTCGCACAAATCATCAGTGAGCTTGCTCAGACCCTTTATGAACTAATTAGCGGATACCGACTTTAAAATGTTGTTATTTTACTCTAACGAGATATTATTTAATACCGTTATCCATACCGTTTTGTTTCTATTATTTGAGAATACCACTGATTAAAATTTGATTTACTCGAGATATTTACATTTTTACAGAACAATCTAATACTGACAACTTGTCCCTTAAAGCGTTGTTAAAATTGATCAAGTTGCTGATAGTGGTTTCAAAAATAGATACAAGTGCCGTCCTTTAAGCCTTTCGCTTTTCCTGTACCTCAGATAGCAGTGTACCATGCAGCTCCTCAAATTACTGACTTTTAACGCGTTGCTATATATTTAAGTCTGCCCGTAATACACCTGCCAGTGGACACAGTATAACTGAAAAATAATCCATAATCTTATTAACATGTAGTAGAATCAAGAGTCAGTAAGGAGTGATATTACCATACAGATAGAATATGCACTCTATGGTGGTTCTCTTACATTATTAATAAAACGTGTCATCTTATCTTTTCAGCGGAGCCACTGCCGTTGATGGAGCTGTGCAGACGCGTGATACGCCAGCGCGTAGGGCGGCCGCGACTACAGGCGGCCGCTTCGCGCCTGGCGCTGCCACCCGCACTCACGGCCTATCTCCTGTACCGCGCGCCCTAGCCCACGGCCGCGGCCGCGCCATCGCCCGCCACTCACGGCCACTAACGCCTCACGGGAAATACCATTATACGCGCAAACTTCCCCACTAATTGCCCGATTTGCATCGACGCATGCGACGATTACATCACGTTTCCGTCCTAAACATAGACGCGGTTTTAGCGAGGCGGTGGGGATCGTGTGCACGATGAGAGTTTAGTGAAGTAGTAGTGTGTTCTCGTGGCAGTGCGTCCGCGACACTCCGGTGAAAACACCGCGTGTTACGATTGTTGACTCTATACAGCCATGGAGCCAGGACGATTGAACGCTGCTCCCGCCCTCGAGTCTGACGTGATAATGCGAAGCGATGACAATGTATGAAATAATCGTAGTAGGCTAAGCGGACGGATTGAAGATTTTCTGCCGCTGTCCTCCTGTCTTGATCTAATGCTTTTTAGATATTTCTGTGTGTAATGAATTTCATGTCTTTAAAACTATTTTTAGAACATAAAAATAACCAAATTTTATTTCTTCAATTTTCATCTTATTGTTTATATACAAATATTGGTATATCAACTGTCCGTCCGCCGGTCTTCACATGCCTTACGCATAGGAAATTCAAGTAATCTATCTCAAAATTAACATGTAAGCATATTTTTAATTTATTCAGATAGTTATTTCTTGTATTTCTTATCTAGGCAGAAAACGTCGCAGATAAATATGTTGGGACTGCTATCAACAAGACGTGGTTCACATTCTATAATAGTGCTGAAATACCGGTCCAGGGACTTTATGTGCAAATAGCAAATATTAGATCTTTTTTATCTAGCACTCGCTCGATGCGATAACGGTACTGGGGGTACATAGGGGCATACAATAAGCTTTGGGCAAACCGGTGCTCGTGCTCCGACCAATCAGTAGCCATTTTAGGTGTAATTATTTTGACACACTGCAACGATTGCACTGACGTTATAGCAATGACTTTAATACCTTTACTTTTATATAAATATTATCTGTGATAATTATACGCTAATGACAAATTGAAGCCCGTTTTGTACAGCATTCAATGCGTAGTTAACTGAATCGTTTATCTGTTGCATTGATGTCGAAATTCTTTGGCCCTTTAGTTAGTGGCGACTACGTCACGCGGTGTCTCGTTCCAACACACCAGCGCCACAAATTCGATGGTGAGCGAATATGGTACTTCTTGTTACCGAAACAGTTAAACTTTGAGCGATTTTTAGCTATATGACAATTTTGTAAGTTAGACCTGGCAGTCGACTGCTGAATTTATGTATATGATAACATGATCAACTGAAATGCAAGCCATATTGATCTCTTAGAAAATACGATCTCTGGTTTGACTAAACGCATGGTTATCGCAGAGAAGCGTATTTTACTTGTTAAGAAATAATTTAATGAATGAGTGACAACACAATACAAGTTATACATAACTCACGAGCCTCGACAATTACTAATAACTATTATTAGAGATGTGATTGTTGTTACGACAATAGCATAGCGATCCGCGCCGCGGTCGCGCCTCGGCCAGTGTATCGTTGGCAATCTTACATACTATTTTCTAAGTGACTGGTTTATTTTTTAGTTTAGTATGTTTAATTCGTAATGTAAAGTTGTGTGAGTGTGTAATGTATATATCTACGACTATACTCGTTGTATCCACATGTGAACGTGACCCTGGGATTATTTTAGCTGTACATTTCTGAGACTTAGTACGTTTAGACGGAATATATTGCGGATTAATCTCTCCACGTTATGTCTTCTTTTGCGATTAGACTAATAGGTAATAACGCAATAAATTAATGAAAATAGTATGTTCAAAGCACTACTAATTGTGTCGTCAGCCATTTTTGACCCAAATTAGTTATATTAACATTAAAAAATGTGTAAGTACTTCCATTTTAATAAGATTTTTTCATGTGTAGATTGTACGGCAAGGTAGACATCCCGCGCGGGATCACTATTGTGCAATGTTGCTATTCACGTTTCCCTCTCCTTCAGTAAATATAAAAGACCGCGGCCATTCAGGGTCCATTTTATCAAAATTGACCACTAGTGATATGATCCATATCATGAGAAGCTCTTGTGGTGGTATATGAAACTTTTTTAATTTATAGCTGATAGTGACAACTGCCATAGATAAAGTACCACCCCTAGAACTTTCATTTGGCACAAGTTTAATTCGACAGTTGAACAAGGTTGGTAAAGTAGGCTCAAATTGGCCCTCAGCCCTTTATTGTCGAATATTTTTACTAGATGACGTGTATGTAGCATTGCATTTTTTATTGCGAAGAGTTTAACGTGAATACTAGCATACTGTGAGAATGACTATAATGATAAACTGCCAAAAGCGAATGTACGAGAGTATTGAACGAGAGCGGTGCTAGGCGATGGATGCATATGAGTGTGATTGTGATACGTATTTAGACGTGCATTAGACGGATATCTTACGTTGTGTAAGAGATATAATCATGATTATATAAATACACCAAGCTCGATGTACTGTTGATGTGTCCTTTACGATAAGCCCCGTTCGAAGGACCAACCGGCGCTTTCAATGTTATGTTTCTCTTTTGTCTTTCATTCCTTTATATCTATCCTAGACATAGGGGTTTATCGTAAAAGATTAGTATATTATTAGCAAAAATAACCATTTGAATTCTATAAACAATCAAATTTAGAAGTGTATATAATAAAGAGTATCATTTCTCCCGTTCCATTGTGCATTTTAGTTGTATAAGTTGTAGGGAATTATTTTTAAATGCGTCGTTTCTAACGGATCACTGCGATCGACAGTCGAATCTCTTAGATACAATGATATAAAAAATAGTAAAAACAATCGAAATATATGGTTAAGAAAATAATAAAATGATATGAATTTAACACGCGTCTTTTATTTGTTGCTTACAATATTATAAAAATACTTTACAATCTGCCTTACAATCTAGTGTTTGGCTGACTTGGCCGGCTGGATCAGGTATTTGAGATGTAAATGAATAAGACGTAAGCCCGGAGGCAAATACTTTGTACTTGCCTGGCTGACTTATTAGTACCACTTCCTATTTAACGTAAGTGTAGCTTTTTGGAGTTGCCCATGCCAGCAGAACATTTTTCAACTTGATATTTTAAAATTACAGTATATATCTTCGCTAAAATAGCTAATTGTCAAAATAGAGGCCGATCAAAGATTAGCCAACATAATATATTAGTTTACACAATGAAAAAGTAATGATTGCTCAATACGGTATTCCAGAGGTCGCATATAGTACTCGACGCCTGGCTCATATTTCTCAGAGTGGCGTCTAAAGGACCAAAACGTAACCTGCCTTATTGCATTGATTGCAATTTTGACCGTAAGCTATTTGAAATTAATTTATCACAGTGAACTTGACCAATCGATGCCTTTTCCAATTATCGACTGGAAATAATTCTGTAATAGACGTTTTCTTATTTATATTGTGAATATGATTTTCCAATTCCAGTTTAGGCAGTTTTATACACAAAGGACACGTGAAAAGAATGACCGTTCAGATTTAATACGCGTTCCTACATTGTGATCACACCTTATTACACAAAATTTACCCGTTCTGTGCCCGTCTAATCCACCTATGGGTGCTACAGGCAAATATTTTTGTCGTAGAACACAAAGCGGGCAAATTATTTGGCCCCACGAAGGAAATAATCTGTAGAGAGCCGATGAGATCTATATTACGTGGTAACTCAATTCACCGCTACGGGTCGGGGCAAACTGTCTTGGCTAGTTCGCGGCAATTATCGGTTTATTGGTTGTATTCTACCATTGGTCAGTAGGCTCGAGTGGCTGTGAAATTTAGGCGCTAAAACTACGTTTTTGTGAGCGCAGGATGACTTCATGCGCATTTAAGTGGCTTGTTTGGGGGTGCTAATCGCCAATTAAGAGTGTTTATCCCTGTACGCATTTTTCAAACATGACTACGTATCTATGAGACTTGTTGCCTTTGACTTTGATTTAACTCTTCCTTAATTGCAGTATAGAGTAAAATTTACATTACATTCATTTTAGTGATTGTTGATTTAAGACCTCGATAACTTTATCAAAAATATTGCGGTGTTTATCAAAAATCTACGTCAAAGGTACTTTTCGGGCATGATTTAACTATTATAACATGCATATATATATAATGTAATTTTTTTTCTAGATGGTCGTATAAAGTAGGTCATGGAATAAAAATTTAAAAATATCTCGTTTCAATAGTTATACCTGATTACAAAATGCCTAAATTCATACGTTACATGTACATTTTAAGATTTTTTTTTGTATATTAATTCGACAATATTTATAAATAATATACTCATTACAGGAAACAAGAAGTATTGTTTAACACATAGCATATTTTTGTTCCTATTATTTTGATTTAACTATTTTAGACGATTTTTTAAACCAGTCTATAAAACCGCGCGCTCGGTTAATTTTCATTTAGTACGCGACGGGTCCTCCCACTAACAGGACGTAGCTCGTGCTCTCATCGCACAGTAATGACCAACATTAGGGATTCGTACCCGCCGGCGAGCAAATAATTATACAGCACAATCGTAACTATTCGATACTTACCTCAGAAAATGTATGAAAAGCATCATTTATGATTCTTTTATTATCTATAGGTAGAGTATCAACCGATAGATCGACCCCAATAGAATGTCTGATGGTGAGTTAGGCTACGGTGACTGTTTACCATCAGGCAGGCCGTATACTTGATTTTAGTGGTATAAAAAAAAACCATAAGGAGTCAATGTTTTTTTTTTGTTTTTCGCCCATGAAAATGTAGACCCACAAGAAAAGGACTAACCCAAATCTTGTATAAGATACGATTTCGGAAGGCCGAACTGTTTTTGACAGATTCCTACTGACCTTCATCTGATGCGCTCGCCCCAGGGAACGGGACGACGCAAGCGCCACTCTAGCAAGAACATACGCTTAGAGAGTGTCGACGCTCCTCATGAGGATTTCGACACTGCACTATGTAAGCGGCTAACGAGCGACCAGAAGGGTGCTCACATGGAGAACATTTCCTCTAAGGAGGCTTCGGCCGCTGCAAAGCGGTTCAGAGCACTCGAAAAGTTTGTTTGGAGGATCTAATAGACACTTCGCGGCCTACGTACTTGGTATTGGGAGAGAGGAGGCGAGGGTGGGTCGTATGCCGCTGCAGCTTGGATAAAAGAATCGATTAGTTTTTGTAGGTATTGTTGGATAGAAGAAAGCGCTAAATATCGGTGTAACTCCGCATTGCGGGCGTACTAAGGCGCGTTGAGAGCTCGTCAGCAGAATAGGTTTTGGACGGTTTGGAGTTTCTATGGTATTTGGACTAGAGTGAACAAAAACTGGTGATGCGTACGTCGTCACCGGCCTTATGCAAACCTTGTAGAGGGTTCGCTTATTTCTCAAGGACATTTTACTATGCCTTCCCAACATATTGCTGTGTCGGCCTAAGTAATACTGCCACCTTTTACACGTGTGTGGGCTTTAAAAGTGAGCTTAGAGTCGAGAATATCTCCAAGGTACTTTGCTTGGAGTTTCCTGGGGACTGATGGAACTCCCCAGATATTGTAATCAATCATATAGCGACGTCTAAGAGAATTCATGTAATTACACTCCAACAGTATGGCACATGGATCTCTTATGATTATTAAACTGTTATATGAACACTGTTATGCGCAGTAAAATATATATATATATTGTAACGGCACGCTAACCCCTACGACAATTTATACATATCACATATGTTTAAACTCAGCATTGCACCTGGAAAGGCACCGTCAGCTGTGTATAGGCTTCAACGTAAATCAGAGGCATTTACAGGGATTTATTTATACAACTAAACAAAATTGAACTATCAGTCTATGATTTCAAAATAAAGGCTATATTCAATATTTTTTAACACCTCACAATAAATCGAAACATTATTTTATTTTTTTTATATTTTCGTCTATCTGTTTGCTTGTTTGTCGTGGTTAATCTCCGAAAGCGAATATTAACGGGTCTTCACTGGTATAAACTTCTTTCAATGGGTTGTAAATGGAAATGTAAGTCTTTAATAGTAAAACAAACGAAAGAAACACAATTGATCATTTGACGAGCTCGGTGGCGCAGTGGTGGAACACGCTGTTACGCTACTTTGACACCAACGCTCGTGGGTTCGATTCCCACACAGTACAAATATTTGTGTGCATGAACATGTCTGTTTGTATTGGTCTGGGTTTTTCTATGTATAATAAGTATGTATTTACAAAAAAAAAAATGCATTTACGTATGTTTATCAGTTGTCTGGCACCCAGAACACAAGCTTCGCTTACTTTGGGGCTAGGTGGCGCTGTGTAATTTGTCTGGCAATATTTATTTATTTATTTATCAGTTGCAGTAGCAAGAATGTTTAAATCTGTAAAAACGCGGGCTCACAGACGAACAACATTTTCCCTAGGGAGCTTCTCCAGGTGTTACAATGAAGAAGGGATTATTGAAATAAACATGGATACTGAGCACGCCATAAGTATAAAACCGGCCAAGTGCGAGTCGCACTCGCGCACGAAGGGTTCCGTGCCCGTACGTAAAAACAGCAAAAGAATCACGTTTGTTGTATGGGAGCCCCCCTTAAATATTTGTTTTATTTTAATTTAATTATTTATTTTCAAAGTGAATATATAACTAAATATTGTGTGAATATTTCAATCGTCTACCTGTTGCCGTTATCAATATTGAGCAAACAAAAATCACGTTGTATGGGAGCCCCCTTATATTTATTTTATTCTATTTTTTAGTATTTGTTGTTAAAAGAAATACATCATCTGTATAAATTTCAACTGTCTATCACGGTTCATGAGATACAGCCTTGTGACAGACGACGGACAGCGGAGTCTCAGTAATAGGGTTCAATAGGGTTCCGTTTTACTATTTGGGTACGGAACCCTAAAAAGATACTTTTTTGGAAAACGAATGAATACAATACATACGGCACTATCAATTACAAGGTCAAGGCACACGACGATTGGACGAATGCGGATCTGCAAGTGTACCTTCAGTGAAAATAAGATTTGAAGCAGCAAGATGCTGTTGTTCAAGACTCGGCAAAACCGCGGAGATGCCGTCACGCAGGAGGGATGGAGAGAAAACTACTGAAGACGTAGTCAGTATTTTGAAAGAGACAGATCCAGACGACGTCTCGTAGCGAAAGATTTACATGAGCTGCACCAATCATCCTGGAACACGTCAACGTTTGTACGCTGCTGCAGGACATCAGATGCCTGAAAGCTCGATTCCCCGATTTTCAGTTAAAAGATCGACGTTAAAATACATCGTGATGCACAGAACACTTAAATTGCACACAGAAATCTGTGTGCAATTTAAGAGAGGTAGGGCGCATCTAAACGGCCTGTTCTACCTCACAGAAAACCGTAGCCAAATAACAACACCCTAGAGGGTTGTTGTGTTCCTGCGTGTGAGTGATGTCACCAGTAAGCTCATGAGTTACTGTGTTAGCAGCAGAGGTGGCATCGCGCGAGGGATACTTAATGTATTGAAAGCGTTAATAGGCTATGGTAACTGCTTTACAGGTGGGCCGTATGCTTGTGTGCCGCCCGCCGATACGCAAGGTACCGTACCATGTCACCCGCTCATCAGCAATACCGACTTGGCTTTATACTTTCATTTTGTTTATCTAAAAAAATAAACAATGCGGCCTTCTCGTTCAGCTGCCAACTCAAAATAAAACATGGACGGTTAAAAAACATAATTTTATATTTACAGCTCACATTTCAGTTATCAGTATAATTTGAAGTCTATAAACTTAAATACAATCCTTTTTGTAGTACGGTTCAAGGAGTGTTCAATAACTTTATACTGCATTCTGTCAACTAACTCTCCACTTAATGTCCGAATTCGCCCGGCACTGCGCGCTGAGCGCTAACACATTTTGAATAAGTACAATGATACGACAGATTTATGGTTATGCGGTTAAAAAATCTAGTTGTTTAACTATCAGTCGTAATAGCTGTTATTGCAACTAATTGACATAGTAAGTTACAAACATGTCAGTTGTGCTACAAACTTTCAAATAGTTTTAATGTCTGGAATAAAGTAATCCGTCATACAAATGACGTCACAAGATTTTACGCAGCATTTTCAAATAAATAATTTTTATATATAGTTTTAGTTCATTTCAAAGTTTATTTATTATAAAGATATTCTAATGGTGAGAAATAGGCATTTTCAATAATTTAAGTCACTTTTGAAACGTTGTCCGATCTTCTATTATCGATACGTCATGAATTGATTGATGAATTGATTCAACTTATCGTCATGATAAGTTGAATGGACGCGTTACATTCAATCCATTACGTTACACTAGAACATTAAAATATATCAGTTCCCGTTGATTTCTCTAACGCTTTTAACACGGTAGACTATGATATTGTACTCGTCACCGTTGATTTTTCTAACGCTTTTAACACGGTGGACTACTATATCGTACTCGTTATTTTAGAACCACAATGTATGCTGTTATGTTCGAAAACAATGTGCGAGTTGAGAGAAGTTCCTGCGTTATCATTTTCTATTAACTTTGAACGCTTTTCGCTGTCTATTTCTTACAAAGGTCAATTAAATGTTAATTACAAAAAATAATCCACAATAAACGCATCGCGTCATAGATCGTGTTTTCAGTGTAAATTATAAACGAAATTCCTTAAAGAACTATTCCTTACTTGCTATACTTAAAAATGGGTTTACACAAAATTAAGTAGAATACTCCTTTTTAAAATACAAATTATATACATTTAATTGTTACTACATTCAAGTTTCTAATTTACAGGCTGTTTCGTCACTACTTTGTAGGCTTTGCTACTAGTTAATTCATTAGAAATAGCGCCGGAGGGCTCCCACCCACTAACGTCATGTATCGGTGGCCGCTGCCGTAGTTATATGGTTAGTCTCTACTCCAATTGCTGTTTTAGTCTCTGCCCCGATCCACAATCTGTAACAGATGATACTTCCACCCGCTATCGCTGCCATATCGGCTACTGTGGTCGTCTGCACATGGGCATCGGAAATAGAAGATGCAACGGCGGCAGTGCTAAATTCTGTGGTACTCGCTTAAAATACGAACACAACTACCAATGTTGCAGCAATAAGGGACGTACGCATCTTTACAAACTGTGTACAAGTACTGAGACGACCGTGGCAGTCGGGACGGAGACAACCAAAGCAGCCCTAGCTGTAGGAGGAAGGTGCTGGCCGACGCTAGGAATTGTTTGCAGTAGGTAGTACACAAAGTAGTTTATAATATAAATTGCATTCAATAAATTCCTCGACATACACGACAATAAATTAGTCACAGAGTGTATGGTGTTCCAGCACCGTGTCGTCGCTGATCAGGATGGTATACTCCTCCGCAAAGTCCTGCGGCAGGTCTATTTGAGCAGTCATCTCGCGGAGACCGCTAATGAGTTCACTCAACGATGTCTGCAAACAGATAAAACAACATTTAATACCCCATAATATAAACCCCATATATATATATATATATATATATATATATATATATATATATATATATATATATATATATATATATATACCATATAATTCTGACGAAGTTCAGCCAGGTTCCATCAACATGTTCAGAGGTTAACTAAATCATCTTTAATTTTCTAACCAAATTTACGGTTGTATGTAATTAATGGCTACTGAAGTAAAACTGAGTTAAAAATGATATCATTCAATTGGATACAATCATAGAGTCCATAGACTATGTCTCATCGCAAACAATATATAAATGAGTACAAAAACACAACACCCTATATACACATATGCGGGTGTTCTATTTTAAACGTAGAATTTAAGCTTTTAATCGATCCTTATCTTAGCTTTTAATCGATATTTAACTTAGCTTTTAATCGAAACAATAAATATTTTTTCTGAAATCCTCACTATCTCAAACTTAAATAATGTAATAGTAAACACAGAGTATATGTATAAATATAACATAATTGTTCTAATTATTTATCGCAGTCAAATGTATGGTAAATAAGGATAAGTAACATTGACTACTTTATGAATAGGTATTGCAATCCAACAACAGATCCTATACTAATCTACGAGTAAATCCCAATATGCCTGGCACGTTCAATACGCTCTGAGCGTGCTTTATCCAACCCCGCCGCGCCATTTGAGCAGTATTAAGCTATTTGCCGGCTATGTACATTTACATGTTACCGCTCGAGTAGGCTTAAATATGTTATGTCGCTGCTTGTAAAATAATTCTGTCAAAAAGTCTGTTTGTTTATAAAACTTTGTTTTTTTTTTTATACTACGTCGGGAGACATACAAGCATACGTCCCACCTGATTTAAAGCGGGTGCCGTAGCCTATCAACGCTTGCGATATATTAAGTATCACTCGCGGGATGCCTCCTCTGCTGCTTACACAGCAACTCCTTGGGAGTTGTTATTTGCCTGTTGTTTTCTGTGAGGAGGAGTTCCCCAGACGGGCTGTTTTGATGTGCCCTACCTCTCTTAAAACATCCAAACCAAGACTAACATACATGTTCATGCACACAAATGTTTGCTTTGTGTGGGAATCGAACCCACGAGCGTTGGTGTCAAAGTCGCGTCATTCACGACTGAGCCACCGAGCTCGTCATAATTTACAATTGTCGTCATAAGTGTATAATTTAACATTAAAAATACATAATAATAATAACACAAAAACAAAATCTAAATTATACAATGGCGGACTTATCCCAATAGGGATCTCATCCAGTCAACCGTAAAATGCTTGAAAAGGAATTCATCTGATTTCATCGGTTTGGTGCAATTTACGTACAATACACACTTCACGTTCAAATTAAAATGTCTAAACATACAGCACATACATGCGTTAAAAAGTATGCTAATTCAAGTATCAGAAGTAGAGTCTTAATGCTTCTTCACTTGTGATGTAAAGGAGGAGAGTATGGTTGGGATAACTTCATACTGGTTGGAAGTGCGTTCCAGAGACGTACAGCGTGGACCGTAAAGGATTTGGAAAAACATTGGAAATTATGGACAGGGATTTTTAAGAATAGATCCTTCCTAGGTTGAAGTCGGGTATCCATTACACGAAACTTGAAACACTCGTGGAGATATTTTGGAGCTGTAGGACTAAAGAGTATATGGAAAAGAAAACACAGGATGTGAAGATTTCTACGGAGCCTAATGGGTAACAGATTAAGCTTTTTGCGATATTCAGAAATATGATCAAATTTCCATATACCAAAAACATATCTAATACACATATTTTGAATACGCGCCAATTTGTACAGAATGTCTTCCATAGGATCCAAATACACCACATCTCCATAATCTAGTAGAGGGAGGAGGGAATTTACCAACAAGGTTTTGGTACTGACAGGCAGGAAGTTTTAAAGCCTTCTCAGGGAGTGTAGCGAAGCGTAGATCTTATGGCTGACTTCACTGATCAGAGGAGCCCAGGACAAAGTTCGATCAAATACAATACCCAAATTTTTACTGACGAGGAATGAATGTAATAACATTATCACAAAAAATAACATTTGGGCACATGTCATTGGTAAACGTGGGATATAATAGGGGCTTCAAATAATTACCGCTTTTGATTTAGAACAGTTAATTTTAGACCCGAAATTATTAGTCCATTGGGCAATTGCGGAGAGATCCATATTAATAATATTTACAGCACTTCTGAAATCGTCGAGTGAAGCAGCCGTGTAATCTGAAAATCAGCATGAAGATAGAAAAAAGAATAGAAGACAACACTCCACGTTCCAGGTTAACGGTACTCCAGCGTTAAGCTAACGGCAGTCGGATCATCAATTTTAACAGTTTGCCGCCGATCAATTAAATATGACTTAAACCACGCCAAAGCTATTGGTGAAGGGTTTAGGGCCCGTAATTTAGCCAGCAAAATGTCAAAGTCAACGGAGTTAAAAGCGCTTGTAAAATCAAGTAATACCAATAGTTTATTTCTGATTTTCAATATTGTATCTAATGTCATCGGTAACTCTGACAAACGCTGAAACAATACTGTGCCCTGAACGACACCCGGACCGATTTTGATGTCAGGAGATTGTGTTTTCGGAGGTGAGTAGTAAGGCGCTGATGCACAAAGAGCTCCAACATGTTAGAAAGGAAAGGCAAAATAGATTAGATATAAGACGAAAGTCTGAGAAAGAAGAAGGCTTCGGATTTTGGGAAGCGAAATTACATGGGCATCTTTCCATAATGATGGAAAGACTCCAGAAGTAAGAGAGCAATTTAATATGTGTGCGAGAAAAGGAGCAATATACTCCTTAATTGGACGATATTGTCATTTCCAACAGCTTTAGATTTAATAGTCCCGATCAATTTAACAACTTCATCTAATGATATCTCACCAAGTTCAAATAAAGCAGTCGATTGTGGTGTTACCGCATTCAGTTGCGATCAGACCTTCTAATGGGATCCAGAATGACGGACGAAACACTGAAATACTTGTTTTAAGAATTAGAATCTATATTGCCACTGGTACTGAGCTTTTCCCTGCCAATACCCTTTGTTTTGAGGAGTTTCCAGAGCTGCTGCTTGCTGGGGGGACAGTTTTCAATAGATGAATGCATATATTTAGATCTAGCCTCTCTACATAATTTACTACATCGATTCCGTAGCAATACATACGAATCTCGATTCGAAGCGAAGTTTAATTTTACCCCTATCCCATCGAGCCATAAGTTTTTTAATGTCTTCTGAACGCCATGGCCTAGTGGCGCATGCTTATCATACACTCTTACAACGATGGTGTTAAAAGCATTCAGTTTACTGCCACGTCTGGTGCTGAAAGAACAGTATCCCAATCTGCTGCACATACATCCCTTATTAATTGTCTTTAGAATGTTTTTTTTTTAATGTGGCCTGTCAAAATGTCCCCATCGCGCCTGGGAACTGAACTGATGGAAAGCTTCAATGAGAACCAGATGGGAGAACAGCCAACACAGTGATTAACGCGTGGCTGTCCCCCCCTTGACGGCCCGCTAAGGTGCCTTTTCATACCTCGTCTAAACAACCCGGGATTATAGGAATTGGGGAACACATGCGCCGGAAGCGAATTCCACATTTTGATAGTCCGACCAAGAAATGACTCGGAATGCTCAAACACTGTCCTCATTCAAATCTCTTGTAATAACTCACGATCTGTCACTTAGTTCTGCCTAACACTCTAATCCTATTTACACTTTTATATTTAATTTAAGTTTCTTTTTCTTTTCCGGCTTATCACCAGGTAGTACTGTTACCAGAGTATATTATTTAACATGTAATATTTATTTGTGTTGAAATCTGATATGTATCTGTTTGTCTTCTTCGTATCATTATCCCGTTTTCCTATTCTATTATAATTGGCGGGAAGCCTAAGGATTTGGCGAAGATACTGATTTTTACATGGAGTGACTGTTATCAGATCTCAACAACCCAAAGGGGAAACCAGACCTTTCATACGAAATACAATTTCTTGGACTTGCAGGTTTCCTCACGATGTTTTCATGCAACGCCGAGTAAGTGATAATTACATATATGTACATCAATTCGAAAACACACGAATTTAGTAATAGTAGTAGTAAATGTCAGCATTCGAACCGGGAAGGAATTGGTCAATAGGTCGGTTCCTTATCCACTGGGCTATCACTACTCAAATGATGATATATAACTATTTGTATATGTATTTATTTAGGCAAGGTGATACCCACCTAGCCTACTCTGCACCACCTACCCTGTCATTTTTTTTGTACTTTAATTATTGTACAAGTATGTTTTATTGGTGTAATAAAGTATTATATTGAATTACCTGAGTTTCTTTAAAGTGTATTAATTGATTATCCATGGTGGAATCTTCTCCTTCAAATGGGCCAGCCAGTTCCCGCAAATGTTCAGGTAGAAGAGAAGTATTCAGCTCTCCGGTCGATTCATTCCTTATGACCCTGTACACAAATGATGAATGATAAAAGAAACACTATTTTGCCAAATCATTTGAAGATCATACACAAATGATAATCGACAGGCCAGTCCAATTAACGATGTTACTCGCTCGGATATCGCTTCTGATTTGTAAATTCGAGGATTAAAATTCAGATTTTCGCGAGTATTCGTACATATAGCGTATACATAGAATTAGGAGTAGTATTTAGAATATTTGATAGGGTAGTATGAGTCATTTATGATATTACCTTTTTTTTATATTAGGCATTTTTATGGTAACTTTTGCCTACTACACTAACATAGTGTACCCTAATTATAAGTACTCAATGCCTAGCTCGGAAGATCATTTAAAGATACATTGCTGTAGAACAAAAATATTTAAAATATTTTTGTCCTGTAGACCCGTGGCCTAAATATTTCTTGTTTTCATTTGATACCTCGCCTCATTATTTTGGTTTGAATTTTACGCATCCCTTGCATGTTAGTTTTTCTCGTATTGTACTCACTTGAGCGCAAAAAGGGCTGGAAAACACAGCCCTAGAAACCGGCGAACGTGCACGAGAAGAGCAATGCATGTTAAAGAAGCGAGTGAAGTATGTAAGGATCGAGTCACGTGGCCCTCGGTTCTCTCTGCCTACCCCGCAAGGGATCTGGCGTGAAGATATAGATAGTACTCACTTGAGTATCCTCCGTCGCGTAATATCAGCCCCTGTGAGTAGTGTGACAGTGGCCAAATTGGATCCCCCTGCGTCCCTCGCGCGCCGCTCCACTCGCTGCCAGTCCAGTCTCAAGAGCAGTAAATGCTTAGCTCGTCCTGCTACTATGCACCGACCGCCGATTAACCGCGACGATTCCGCCAAACTCATGAATTGCACTATACAACATTGAGAATAATAATAATATATTTTATTTCTTCCACAACTAAGATACACAAAGTTGGTTAATTACACAGTTTTTGCGCCTATGTGTTGTGGAAGACTGATGCCTAAACTAGGCTAGAAGCCTGTATTTCAGGTCACCCGGTCTCCACCCCACAGTATAAGCAGTATAATTGTAGGTAGATAACATAAAAATGGCAATTAAATGTTTTGAAATCCAACATAAGAATATAAGCTGATGGATAAAAAAAACCTCACATCCCAATGAATACAGACAGCAATTAGTAGTTTCTGTCCGATTGATGTCTTTGGCTGACACCAATCGGACAGAAACTACCGATACCGCGCAAGTGATTACGTCGACGTTTATAGCATGCAATAGGATGTCAAGCTTTACACTAGCCTTTACCTTGTCGTTGCCAAAAGAATAAAACTATTGTCTACTGGCGCGCAGGACGCTATAGGCGCCAGGTGTCCAAAATTCGAAATGAGAAAAATTTCGAAAATTAAAATTTGTTAGAGCTATAGCTTTAGGAACCTAGGCGCTAATAAAATCTATGAATGGTAATGAAACGCGCAAGGTATGGTAATTAAGGATAGAGTCACGTGGCACTCGGTTATTTCTTCCTACCAGAATCTATTAGATTAGAATTGAAATACAATTTGTGTGATGTGAAAACGTTGACCATAGAACCGGGGACAAACCGCACTAGCCTGATCAAGGGCTTGCGATGTAGCTAAGATGTTTTTATCGTATCTGTAAATAATTTACTACTATGGTAATTTGGGGACCCCTACTATATTCAGTGCAGTTTTTTAATCCATTATCTGTACTAATATATAACCTAAAATGGGAAAATGCGTACTTAAGAATGACACCTTCATATTAATATGTAGTATCTTTGATAGCGCGACAATAAATGACAGTTAACTCGAATTCGAAATATGACTTTGTCAATATTTTAAATATGCCTATTGACCCTCTTTCAGGCGTGACAGCGGATAGTGTGGCGATCCGGTGATAATGTGCAACGAGAGAACCACGCTAATGTTAAACAAAAAAAAAAGGGCAACAGCCTGTTTACTATTAGAGTTGTCAATAAATTAGTGGCACGCTTGACGACGCGTTGTCAAAATACTGGTTTAGTAAAACATGTAGTTACAGTTAAAGTGCAGCTTGGCCAGTACAAATGCGGACGTGGCGGCTCTGTTGTAGAGTTCTAGCGGCAGATCTTGTCTTGTTGGTGCTCGCACCAACGCTGTGTCTCCGTACGTGACGAGGCCATGCCAGCGGAGAGGTGTACCGCCCGCACAGCCGTAAAGACGAACCTGGTAAAGTGTTATAAGTACATTTTTAATAAAACGTAGTTTTAAATGTTCTTAAGACTTCTTCAATGGGTTGCATTGCAGTAGTATCGTATTTAATACAGGGGCTTTAAATGTAACTTCACTAAATTTATATAAGAACATTTGGAAACTAGGTGCTTTTAAGCAGTTAGTTAGGTTCACATGCAGTAGCGCGATTTAAAGGTGAGGTCGTTGCGTAGGTACCTGTCGCGTACGATCCACGCGTACGCGGTGGAGCGTGCGCTCCTAGCGGGCAAGCGATGTTTGAATAAATCGCGCCATCGAACGATATGGAAAATACGCAAAGTTGATGTGTAATACTCCTTCACAAGGATAAATGATTTGAAGCCAAATGATTTCACTTACACAAATAGAGTTGTATGTGAGGATTCTAGACGCCATTGTGTAAAATTAACTTCAGCTCCATTATTATACAATTCTTTGTGACGCCGAGTTTTTACACATTGTTGTAACCCAGAATTGTCTTTTTGAGTTTTGTGATATTTACCGTACTTCGCCAAGGAGAGAAGGGAGGTTATAGGCATAGGCCTATAATTCGATTGGTTTGATCTTATGTAATGGTGATTATAATTTAATGAAGAGGTTATGAAGATAAACTCGAAAGTTCTCAAATAAAAACTTATAAATGAGTGGAGCCAACTACATTGAAGTCGGCGCTAGTAAAGACATATCAACTATGTAAATAGACGTCGACATCAATGAAGTAAGTTCAATCTTTAATTTTATTAAAATAGTTGTCTCCCAAGACTTCAATTATAATTTGGTTTGAAAACTTCAATTATAATTTGGTGTTATTTAAGAAGCAATTATTTATGATACAAGATAAGTCTAATTGGACGCAATGACCCAATGGCATAAATAAGAATGTCATTTTATTAAAAATGTTAATACTTACGGATCTAGAAAATTCGCTGTTTCTGTCATAAACTAAATGAAGAGTAGCAGCATAAGGTGTGCATGAATTAGCGTTGAACAATATTGGCAACGTCTTGCATTCCGCCGGTCCAAGTTGTATGACGTAGGTCCCCCTTGTTTCCATCCCAGGCAAGTCTATGGAGAAGCCATCGCCGGCTATATGACACCGTATGTGGACTTTTTTGTTAAAAACGTTTTTTAAACTGAGTTCCTTCCTGCCTGCACGTATCCATGACATGACGTTATAATTTGTTTTTATGGGAAACGTCTTTGGTTTGTCTGTGCCCCCGCATATTTCGATTCTTGTTTTGTTGCCAGTGGCAACATCTTCAAATGCCAATGCACTGTAAAAAAAAATGTTATCTTTTGACAACGATTCATCCTCATACATTAGAATTAAATAAACCGAAACCTGTAGATTGTACAAAGAATATGTCGAGGTTTTTCCCATATGATATGTAATCATAATAATTTATTTGCTATAAATAGGCTAACATTCAATGTCTGTGTTAATTATATAATAAAATTGCTTAAGCCTATTTAGCCATTTTTAACAGCATGCAAATAAATTCTTGATTTAGTATGTCAAATTACTTCCACAAATGGTCAATTACATAACATATTGTTACATTATCTACTTCAATTCTTACCGCTATACGAAAGAGTGAGTAAGAAAACGTAAACCATTCATCGATTATAATATATTAATATTTATTCCTTATATTCTAAGAACTCTTTAACTGTATAAAATGATCTCTCCAAAAGCCATTTACGTAATGATGACATACATGAGCATGTTAAGTGGGACATGTAGATGAGATAGTAGTTCTTAAAAAGGCGTGAAGATATTTTTACATGGTTGTTAACCCATAAGTCATGCCCTTAGGCCTTACAAGCTTGTGGAAGCGTCCATAGACTAGGGTGAAAGCTTATCGTCGAGCAGAAAAAATCACGAACTTCTGCGAGGGTTGATCAAAAAAGTTAACATGACACGACCGTTCGCCAATTTCCTTTAGATATTTCTTAGGCAATATTAAATTTTTTTCGACCAGTAGAGTAAAAAGTAGACAAGGCAAGAACTATATAAAAAGTAGCAGCCCAAGCGGCGAAAGTATCTTCACCTCTCAGGTGTCTGCAGAGTTATGGTGTATTTCTGAGTTAACAAAACGATATTAAAGTCCTGAAAGTGCTGCGATGACAGCACAGAAATGGCAACTAATAACAGTTATGTTAGAATCGCCTACGGCTATAAACGTCCCCAGTTCAAATTGTTGAAGGTACCACTAAATTCTTGTTTTAGTATTTATGTACATATTTGTATTTATATATATCGAAGTCACCTAGATAGTCAAGCTGGCGTCCAAAAAACTTGGGGTGCTCAACAGAGCAAAGCAGTAATTCAGCGCGGAGCTTAGAGTTTTGTTATATAAGTCTCAAGTCAGAACACACATCGAGTACTGCAGTCACCTTTGTCGGGAGCAACTGGATACTGCCTTAGACTTAGACCTTGATGATTCGGTTCAGAGATGAGGAGAAGTGTCGACGATCCTAAGCTTACACACTTATATTGTGTTCTAAAGAATTATTCGATATGATGCCTGCAGCATTTTTTCATAACCGCACCGCTCGCCGACGGCGGGGAGTTCACCCTCCCACGCTGAAACTGCAATGATCGCGTACTGTGCGGTTCCGGAACCGGCACAGTACGCGAAGTTTTCATCCGAGAACTCTCAAGTTAGAAATTAACTCCCAGTCGAGGTTTTCTCAAAAAACTACAGCATGGGGTTCTTCCAGAAAGGGGTGAAGAGATTTTAGAGGGTCGGCAACGCGTGAGTGACACCTCCTGATGTCCTTAGGCTACGGTTACTGTTTACCATCAGGCAGATCGTATGCTTGTGTTCCACTTTAGTAGTTGTATAGGATGGTTATACGTAAACGCTAAAATCCGAAGGCTGGTACTAAAAGAATGCTAGCTAAGCTGATTGGGTGGTGACTCCGAAGTGAGCTAAATGAACAAACCCGTCGAGTATTGAATGTACGCTATTTTAATTGTTGCCACCAAATGATACCTATATAATTGCAACAGTAAGTGCATATTACAAGCTCTACTGAAAATATGTAAATTATTTTCTTATGTCTATGTAGATATTAATATTCGTATTTGTATATGTGTGCGGTAACCCGTAGAGGGGTATAAAATTAAATCACTAGCTCGAAAAGTTCAAGAAATCATATTTTAACAGACTTGTGACCTTACCTAAGAAAAGTCATGTTTTCTCTCTGGATTGTGGAGCTCTGACCGGCAGTCCCTCCATATAAAATCAGTAACTTCGCCAAATCTTCAGTCTTAGATAGCGGACCCCGCCGATCCTAATAGATTAGAAAACAGAATAACGCTAAGAAGATATATTTAGAGATTGGAATACTTACGCTTCCGTTAGACAGTCCTCGGGCCCTGTATACGACAGCGTCAACGATTTCGTGGCCCCCGGTTGAATATCGAACTTTAATGGCGAAATTTTGAATGGAATTTTGTTTGGATTGCTCATATTTATTTTGATGGACCATATTCCTTGTATTGAACCCGTGTTACACAGAGTCAATGTTGTTGGTTCTGAAATTAAACATCGAACAATTTTATAAAAAGTTTTATAACAGACGACCTGCTGCTACTATCTTCAAAATATTCTTAGGTTACCTACTTAGGTCACCACTATCTTCAGAGGCGAAGCAATCAGAGGAGAGGCGAAATTAGAAAGCATTTCAACTGGAGAAATGCCTTCCATATTAAGGTTGATTGATCTAGTTAGTGAGTAAGACTACAGTAAATACACGCAATGTGGGTGGCAACGCGTAATGGTATTATGGGAGTATTATCCACTGCACATACTGCACATCTGATAAAGTGATTACGTAGCCGTAGCCTGTGAACACTTGCAATATACTCTTTGTATCTCTCGCGCGTTGATCCCGATGTTTATACAGTAAATGCCATCAGTCACTCGCAGCCTAATAATTAGCAAACGAGGCTATTGTGTTTGTTAATTATTAGGATGCATCATGTGCAGGTAGGTTTGATGTCTCTAGATGATGAACTTTTTACATATAAAATTACAATTATTCAGAAAAATATTTCATTGAAAATGTACGACAAACTTTAATATACAGCTTATTTATTGGAACAATTGGAACTGTTCAACATCAAATAAATCACATCGAGGGCGCCATTAACGCAGACACGCATTCCTGTCCCTATAAATAAAGGATTTTAACTCTTTTATATACTTACCGCCGGTAAGGTGTAGTTTGTCGCCGGTCAGCTGTACTACGAGTTTAGCAGAGCCGACGCTCGCTATAAGGTCTATTTTCCTCAATGTCGCACATATACCGTATAGGTTTACATTTAGTACGCCATTAAACGTGGTTAAGGCATCAGCTGAAAAACATAGATAAATTCACATTAAACCCTTATTTATCCAATAGTTACTACCCGCGGCTTCACCCCCGTGGTGTTAGGTTTTCATGTTTCACGTAGCAACTTTTAACATTTACGACACAAAAAATAGCCTAAATGTTAGCATGGTATAAAAGCTAACATTTAGGCTATTTTTTGTATCGTAAATGTTAAAAGTTGCTGTTAAAATGTTAAAAGGTGATGTTAGCAATGGACAAACAGACAAAAAAAAACTGTTGGGTGCTTTATCTATATCTAGTAATCCAAGAAGCCGCTTACATCACCTAGCTAGTCACCGTGGAGCTAGCTTTTTAAAGTCATGAACTGGTGCTCCAGCACTACATCACCAACGGTAGTCCCTATGTTCGGTCTGCTTTTGTCTCAAATACCATTATCTTCGCTTCGTTCGTTCATCGCTAAGTCGGAATCCCACATTCGTAGGACAACTCCAAACAACTGTCCGCATATAGGATGAATGGCCGAGTCGACAGCAGGCATGTCAAACCAGGACGTCAAGCCGCCGTGTACCCGTACAAATGCTATACATTCCTCTTAAATGGACTGTGCAGCACGGAGCAGATCACCGACAATCCTATATCCCCGGGCAAAATATCCCACAAATCGGAAAGGGTACGCACTGGCTAGTGCCTCCACTTCATAAAAAT
Source organism: Pyralis farinalis (assembly GCA_947507595.1). Classification (NCBI taxonomy): domain Eukaryota; kingdom Metazoa; phylum Arthropoda; class Insecta; order Lepidoptera; family Pyralidae; genus Pyralis; species Pyralis farinalis. The sequence continues at coordinate 13,049,823 of OX382257.1, read as the reverse complement.
GTTCACAAATCTTACTAGCTTACGCCTTTATAGTGGTCCGTTGACTCTCAAATTGATTCTCTTCTTCTTAGCTTCTCCATTATGGAATTCTCCAAAAGCTTTTCAATCTCTTGGGGATTGGCTGAGAGCATAAGTTGCAACCAAAAAGACTTGCGTGATCTCTAGATTTATCCTAACACAGTGAAGTTTTGGATTTACCGAGTTGTAATCTCTCACACCTGAGGCTAAGCGATATGAGAGCACGACGCCCGCGCTGGCTTGATCGTCCTGGTTCATCCCGGGCCACCGGGAAGATCGTCGTTATCGCTTTATTTCGGCTTAGCCTATGTCACACACAAAGCATCTAAACTTCTCATATTCATTACATCTATCAGGTCATTTATCTTATCTTTCAATACAATATGACAAACAAACGTACATCCTGCCTGGTGGCAAGCAGTTACTTAGTTTAAGAACGCTACGCAGCGACAAGATGAATTTCTAATGACGAGCTGGGTGGCTCAGTCGTGAATGACGCTACTTTGGCACCAACGCTCGTAGGTTCGATTTCCACACAAGGCAAACATGTATGCATGAACATGGCTGTTTGTCTTGGGCTGGATGTTTTAAAGAGAGGTTGGGTGCATCAAAGCCGTCCATCTGGGGAAGTACTTCCACCTCACAGAAAACCGCAGCCAAATAACAACTCCCTAGAGGGTTGTTGTGTTCCTGCGTGTGAGTTAGGTCACCAGTAATCCCCCAAGGAGTTGCTGTGTAAGCAGCAGAAGAGGCATCGTGCGAGTGATACTTAATATATCGCAAGCGTTAATAGGCTACGGTATCCGCTTTACATCAGGTCGGCCGTGTGCTTGTATGCCTCCCGACGTAATATAAAAACAAATCTATACTGAAGTAACACTATAAACTTACTTAGTTGTAAATCGGCTAACTTGGGCGCGCTAAAGGTGATGGTGACTTTTATAGCATTGCCCCCACTGAGTCGACATAACTGCTTGTTAATCGGCTTGCTCTTCGCTCTATTCTGTGTCTCTTCCGTCGATCCTTCCATCAAAACTTTATTGATATCACTTTTTTTTATCTCGGACACATTTTTTATAGCAAACATACTTTCGCCCTCCACAACTGACAAGTCTAATTGGAGATCAGCAGCACAATCGCTTATAAGGACGAAACATTTGGTAAAAGACGTCATCTCTAGAATCGATGGGAAGTTAACCTTATTGACTCCATAACTGGACATTGCTTGAATCATGGGCATCTTTATATCAATTGGTACATTGCATTTTTGTTCCATATCTCCGTCAATAGAAGCGTCTCTCAGAAGGGCCCTGAATGGTAAGGCAGTAGACACCTCGGTGTTCGACGTTATGTGTAAAGTGAGATGCTCTGATTTTCCTGGCGACAGTAATTGTGGAGTACGCGGAAGTTCGATGGTGAGGTCTTTATTATCTTTCGAATAATCGTCGAATTGAAGTTTGGCAGTTAACCAACTGTCTGTTAGATTTGCGATTGTTATTGTGACTGGGCAGCTCACACCTAGAACAGATAATTTGAATAAATTAACATATGAAAACATAGACGTTATTTTATATGGCTAAATATTTTATATTATACATAATAAAAAATAACTAACTTCTTTAGGAAGATGGCATATATCTACTTACGTCGTAATTTAAAAGCATGTAAAAAATATATTTTTTTATAAAAGTCTGTATAAATAAGGATTATAAGAATCTCACCTACATATCCACTTGCAACTGTGGTTGCTATGTCGACCCATTGTTCTGAAATACAATCACACAATAATTACGTAACATAAATAGATATTCCTAAATATTCAGTAAATAAATATAATAATAGTTGTTCACTTTCACTTTTAATTGTTGTATAAAAATGAAATTTATCAAGTTAATGTAGGTTTCTATCGATCTATCTATAACTTCACGCCAAACCCCTTGCGGGATAGGCAGAGTGATCCGAGCGCCACATGACTCTGTCACACACCTCAATCGCTTCTTTAATATTCACAGCTCTTCTCATGCACGCTTGCCGGTTTATAGGGCTCCTGATAACACCTTCTCTTTAAGTCTTGATTACATCCTTCTACTTTTGCGTTGTATATCTGTTTCTTAATTTTGTCCTCCTGCACCATTATACATGTCCGAATCAACAAAGCGTGCCTTTTTATATTTTAACACCGACGCTTTCTTTCAGAACAACACTGTTTCTAACATCATTGCGAACGCGGTCTACAAGCGTTACGCCACAAATTTTGCGCAACGCTCGCAATCAAAAAACCATTATGTTCGTTTTCTTCGCATTAGTTAGGCCTTACCATACAATCGTCTTTCATAATTGTGATCAGTGTTTGCAGGTCAGCTGGTATTTAAGCTAATATCACTGCGTCGTCTGCATAAAGCAAGCAGTTCACCACTATGTCACACATGCGCAATCCTGTATTCGTTGACCTAATTCTCGAATCGAGATACCTGGATGAACAGCCGCTGAATTTTGACATCAAATCAGGGCAACATGCCGCCATCTTTTCGCATACATGCTAAGCAATCCTTGTGTGTGGACTGTATCATATATCGGCAATACGTTCTATAGTTCCTTTTACACAACCCTGTCAAATGCTTTCTCAAGATTCACAAACCGCAGATAACCTTCTGGTCTATGGCCAGATGCCACAAGGGTACAATAACTGCACGTCTCCAGCCATGCAATTCTCTAAGCGACTCTTAATGGCTGTGTGCGTCGCTGTGATCACAGATGTCACAGCTTTGACATCGTCTACTGCGATCACGGCTAAATTATTTGGTATTCTATAAGGCTGTAAGCGTACGCGAGGCTGTTTGCCTTGTAGAATTCCAATTCCAAACGCAGCCTTGTCGCACAACCATGAAAAGCGACACCAAAGAATTGCAATTTTGTGTTCAAGGCTGTAACAGCCGATGTTTCCGAGGATGTAAGTATGTTTGCTCTTACAGAATTGCATGGCAGTTCACTGGGACCCTTCCAGTTCCCCAGAATAGATTGCTCAAGTACCAGGAGGCGTCCCGGACAGAAGGGCCACCTAGTTTGATAATCTCAGCTGTGATCATATCAATTCCCGCTGACTTTCCATTTTTCAAGCTTCGTATCAACCAATCGATCACATCCACAGTTACGATGCCGATGACGCGAACTCACTCTCACTGCCAGCGTCCAAGGCATAATGCCTATGCTAATGCCATTTCTCTAATAAAATATTCCCTCCACCGTTCTAACACTTACTGAGTGCTTTTAGACTTTATCTTGTCCATTCTGGATGCTGACGAACTACCCCGAGACTCTTTACCTTTCTTCAGAAGAGTTTGATACTATCCTCGAAGTTTTTCGTCACTATCTGTTCCTCACTCATAATTAGTCTTTCACGCTTCTCTTTCGCTGTAGCTTTAATTTCATCCTTACATCGATGCTACATATCTTTGTTCTTCTTTCTCATACTTAGTTTAGGGGCAAAAATGATACATAATCCAGCCACGCTTTTTCTCTTTCTTACTACGGAGGATTCAATATCCGCGTCACACCATGCGTCTCCTTTCAACGTTTTATGTCCCTTTGCGCATCCACATATATTTTTTTTTTTGCGCTATCTACCATACTTTTCGACGAGCTCGGTGACTCAGTAGTGAAAGACGCAACTTTGACACCAACGCTCGTGGGTTCGATTCCCACACAAGACAAACATTTGTGTGCATGAACATGTCTGTTTGTCTTGGTCTGGATATTTTAAGAGAGGTAGGGCGCAAAGCAGCCTGCCTGGGGAAGTACCTCCACTTCACAGAAAACCGCAGCCAAATAACAACTCCCTAGAGGGTTGTTGTGTCCCTGTGTGTGAATGAGGTCACCATTAAGCTCCTAAGGAGTTGTGTGAGCAGCGTTAATAGGCTACGGTAACTGCTTTACATCAGGTGGACCGTATGCTTGTATGCCTCCCGACGTTGTATATAGAAAAACAAAATACTTTCTTCAAGAATTTTCCAGCTATCATCCACATCCGACTTGGAAAGGTTTGCTTTCGCAAGTCTTTCCCTTACTAGACGCACAAACGTACTACATACATTTTCACCTTGCAATTTTTCGCTCTTTATCCTTCCATGATCTCCTTTCATATATAAATTAAATGTATAAAAGCTCACAACACTGTCGTGAGGTTAATAATTTTAGTGTGTTAACTTGAACGTTAGTAGCGTGAGCCAATGAGTGTTATTATACATTCACAAACAAGAGGATGTCTAAGCAAGCCCCACCAACCTTTAGCCAAGGCCTCCTTTTCCAAATGCCTATGTTGCAACACTTCTTGCCAATTGACAGATTTATCTAACTCTTTATATTCGGTATTTGGGGAAGGTACATGTGATCTATTAGCTTCGCCTGAAAATTACAACTACGTATAAAAGGTCTAACAAAATTATCCCAACAAAGTTTACTAAGTTTAATAATACGTTTAATACACATGTAATTTTTTTTTTTGAAATTATCTGTGATAAAACGTCTAGTGGCCAACAGCCGTCAGCGGCTCTCTGGCCAGTGTCCTCATATGGTACATTTATTTAATAAAATTTACAGCTTTTCGAAATGGATACCACATTATACATTATCCCTGCAAAGTTTGTCGGGTAATATTTGTTAGACCCTATATAATAAATAAAATCTATATAGGATGAAAATAATATATGAATAATATTTATAAAAATTCTACGTATAGTAAATTCTTTAAAAATTTATATTAGGAATAATGGCAAGAAAACATTATATATTAATAACTTAGAAATTCTTTGCGACACAATAAATAAAGTACAATTCAGAATAACTACATGTGCAATTCAGAATAACTTTGGTATAGGTATCTTATAAATGAATATAATTATTTTGTTCATATACGCGTTTCAAATGATAATCCTAAGTCGTAATGCTTAATTTTACTTTACCTCCTTTACTGTCCTGCAATGGACTTTCATTGGACTTGAAACTGGCGTAGTTTTCTTGGACGGTAGTCAAAGTGGACTGGCTTTTACTTGAAGGTGATTTCGATCTAGATGATCTAGATGTAACTTTCACTTCCGTTTCTATATTTGGGTTATCATTAGACCTGAAAGGGTGGTCTGTAACGAACACTGCCGGGATATTATTAATACCGTCATTTCGATTCTGTTTGTCAGAAGAAATAACAGTGGCAATGCTCCCAGCGGAGCTAGAAGCAGCCATGCTCCTAGAGTCCTTTAAGTGGGTAATTTGAAGCGCCCCTCTGGCCCGACTTGGCTTACAGTCCTGTGAATTCATTTGTAGTTCAGTCAGGGGCGGCTTTTTATTCCCTTTCGCTTGATTGCATTGCAATATTTCGGTTATACTCATAGGGCTATTAGATTGTTTACCTGTAACATTTATACAATATTAGTGTCAATTTCAATAATTTAAATTATCTGTATTTTTATTCATTTGTTGTGCGTAAAAAAGAGGAGGAGCGTAAAAGATGAGAAAAGCATATGGAGCAAAGCGATTACTATATAGCCTATGAGCGCTGGCAACACTAGTAGTATCAACCGCCCTGTTGCTTATCAGTAACTAACAGGCTAACCAAACTCAGCAATGGCAATGCCGTAACTCTAAACTAAGCAAATATGTACATGTGTTTTTCTACGCGTATATCAAACTCCTTATCTTCGTCTAGTGTCCGGTGATAAATTGTAGCCACTGGTCCAAGGGATCTTTTATACAGTTAACACACGAGCATTGCGAGTCTTACCGCTGGCCCGAGTTGCCGTGTGGTTGTAGTCGTATTATCATCATAATATATTATATGTCTTGTCTGAATACAATATCAAAATTTAGGGCAGTACTCTCTCAATCTACCCTCCAAGGCCCTTGTCATGAAGTAATAGACAAATGGATAAACAATCGTATATTTTTATCTTCATCTCTGCCGATACAGATAAAGCTTCTATTCACTGCTTCCAACACGTTGTGATCCCGATATCACAACAATGACTAATGAGTACCTCTCAAAACCCAAATTTTCCCCTTTATCAAATTTTCTTAAAAATCGTTCAAAGACTAAAGGCGTATTTCATTTCTGCTTTGAATGTGCACGCGGAGATTACAGCTCATAAGTAGACCACAGATATAACCACGAATTTGTTCGTAGTGTGTCATACAAAGCGAATCTAAGTCAATGTGCGTAGCTTGACCGTGAGCAGTAATGGAGTAGTTCATTTAATCTCGAAAAGTGAACAGACTCGAAAAGTGATAGACAGCAAAGTTACTTTCTCATTAATTTTCTTAATATGGATAAAAGGCTATCAATCAAAAATGACAAAAACTACAAGTTAAAGTAGTCACTTTAATTATAAATTATGGGAATATTGTACATAGGTAATACAAATGTATCCTTACCAGTAAGATAATCTGCTATTTTTGAAATACTGAAGGAATACTCGTCACTTTCAGTGTCCTCTGTGGCAACCCGATATGAAGAGTGGAGATTTCTTAACATAATATCCATGGGTTTTGACGACGAGTTTAAGAGCTTAGGAATAACACCAGGAATTGTAGACTTAGTAGATGTCATAGGCAAATGTTTTTGTGTATCCTGCAATTTAACATTATCTTGCTTTTCCATTTTCCCGGAAGGTATTTGATTTTCAGTTTTATTAAGCCCGTAATCAGGTTTCTTTTCATAATTCTTTGTGTTGTTGAGATTGTTCATTGCATTTCTTTCGGATATATCTGCGTTGAGATTGCGTGATTGCTTCACCGGTATGCTGTCTAGTGTCTGATCCATTTTGTAGACGTTTGTTGAGTGTCCCAATGGTTCTAATTGACTTGAGACTGAAACACCTAAAGAGGCTTTCATAAGATTCCCAAAGCCCAAGCGATGCCCCTCAGGAGCAAGTGCCCACAGCAGAATAGAAGTTCAAAGAAACATTATAAACCATCGCACGTGCATGAGTTCGCGTCACTACATGATTCTTAACGTCGACCGCTATTTTTCCTAACCGTATCGCCTTTAATAATTGGTAGAGAGCGCGATGCGATAGGATAAGGCTATTACAAGCTACAAACTTATTACAAGCTTCACCGAAACCGGTACATACGTCTCTTCTATACACCACCTTGTCTAATCTCTCAACTCCTACCCATCTACAGGAAAGTTTATCACTTTGTTGAAAGTGACAAGGTGGTGTATAGAAGAGACGTATGTACCGGTATCGGTGAAGTCTAGTAGGACATCACTTGAATTGATAGAAATTAGAAGACATTGTCATATTTATGAAGTTTACTCACAGAAAACTGCAGCTAAATAAGAACTTCCCAGAGGGTTGTTGTGTTCCAGCGAGTGAGTAAGATTATCAGTAAAGAGTTTCTATAATGACGTCCTAAAGAATGGAGCTGACAGACATGCGGAACACACATTTCTTAGGTTGTGCCAATTAGTTTCTTTGACTAGGATGTACAATTATCTATCATCATAGAAATTATAAATGCAGGAATATTTTAAAAACACATTAATCAATTACCTTCACAAAAACTAGGTATTCCAGATCTGTCAGGGCTATCCGTGTTTCCCAATACTTTGTTGATAGATTCTGGGCACCTTTTCTTGAAGTAAGCTCCGACTGAATTTTTGGAAGTATTTATTCTAGAACAACAGTCTTACATTTTATTATGAATTTCATTATTATTTTGTATGTGTCGCGTTTTTTATAACATTAAAAAATATTCTTTTTCTTGAGCTTTTAATTTTTAATTCAAGAAAATGAGTTGTAATATTAAACTAGATTATAGTATACTAGATACTATAGTAAACTAGATTATAATATCAAAATCATTATGTGCGAATCAACTTTGACCTTTGAATATTACGAGATAAAATGTAAAAGAGAATTTAAAGGGGATGTACGGATCAAGTTTCGCTCCGCAATATCGTAGAGAATCTGGCATCTGCAATCAAAGCATCTGGCCATAGACCAGAAAGTTTTCTGCGGTATTGTAGATCTTGAGAAAGCATTTGATAGGGCTGTGCGAAAGGGACTGTGGGACATATTGGCGAGATATAGGATTGACGGTTCAATGCTCCGTGCTGTGCAGTTCACTTACAAGGATTGCTCAGCGTGTGTGCGGATAGATAGTAGCATGTCATCCTGGTTTGATGTCAAAATTGGTGTCAAACAGGGTTGCATGCTATCTGCTAGGCTATTTATCTTGTATCTCGATAGTTGTCTGCAGAGAATAAGGTCAACGAATGTAGCATTGCGCATGGGTGACCTAATGTTAAACTGTCTGTTGCATGCAGACGATGCCATGTTATTAGCAGAAACCAACTGAACTGCAAACATTGGTTACAGCGATAAAAGATGAATGTATGGAGAAAAGCTTACTATTGAATGCGAAGAAAAGAAAGATAATGATATTTGAAAGACAAGAATCCAGAACCAATGTAAGGATTACGGTTTTCAAATCCGACTAGTAGTTCCAGAGGTTAGCGTTTCAAACAAGCAAACGAAAGAGTTCGTTTGCTTTATATATTAGCATAGATAAGAGGCTAACAATTGCCTACAGCACGAAAGCTTCAGGGCAACAAGCGCTGAGTAATTCGCGTACATTTGGTTCATATGACCACGTAGTGGGTGGAGGACTCTAATATTGCTTAGGACGGGAGGTTTTTTATTTAATTTAATTATTTCGAAACTTAGAGAGATACTTACGACACATTATCGATGAAATTTGTGTGCTGGCTTGGGGGTATTGGCAAAACCGCTTGCTTTACTTGAAACGATGCTTCATCCGCTGTTAAATCCCTCTGAAATAAACATTTTGCACTATGTATAATTACCTTGACATTGTGAAACCGAAACGGACGCGTACTGACTGGTTCAAAAGTTTCTCTCGCAATCTAGAATTGTAGAGTAAATGTTTAGTTTCGCAGAAGACTACACCATGAATTTATTCTACAATACGATACAATTTTGGATTCGAGAAGTTTCTTGCGCATTTCGATTATAAGCGCAACTTTCCATATATCAGGGCAGAATCCGACAATAAAAACTGGTGGTAGGTATTCCGTCATTTCCGACGCCATTACTTATAGAGAGTTCCTTTAGAATTTTACGAGAAATTCAACATCAAAGCGTACAGTTTTCTGTCTACTAAAATATTGTAGTAATTGTGGCTAAGTGGTGGTGAAATCCTACTAATATTATAAATGTGAAAGTATAGATGTTTGGATGTTTGTTCGTTCTCACGCCTCAACGGCTGAACGGATTTAGATGAAACTTGGTAGGTAGATAGATGAGGTAGGATTAATACATACGCTACTTTTTATCCCGGTGATATGTTCCCATGGGATAGTTTGGTTGTTTAGATGTTTGAATCTTACTAAATATTGGGGGATTGGTTTTTTCAGCTATTTTATACTACTGATATATCTTCAGGCCAAGTACCTTGTGGGGTAGGCAATGAGAAACAAGCGCCACATGTCTCTGTCCTTACACACCTCGCTCACTACTTTAACATTCATAGCTCTTTTGCTCGCCGGGTTCTAGGAATCCCCACATCATCTTTGGTGATGGTAGACGAGTTTTATATGGCCTAAGGTCTTGTTAACTGAGCAAAAAAAAATTGAAATATGCCGCAATTGGTTACCATACTTAATAGATTCAAGCCCTAGTTTGAGAAAGTAAAATGAGTTCATGCTAACTAGCTCTGGCCGGCACTCACCCACTAGGTACCGCAAGTGGATGCATACCGTTGCCAATGGTATAGTTACCACGGCATGTCGCAGTCTCTCCGTCATTTAAAATCGATTTAGCAGAGAAGAGACCAAACTTTGTTTTAGCAGTATAAGCCAGTGTATCAAATACGGCTAACGGAAGCTGTCCTCGATAGCTTTACCGAGCGAGTACAAAGCACGGCTCAAGGAGGTAATTCTCCCAAGCTGTTCAGCAACTCTGCTGTCGAAATCGTTATACTTGTATAAATATAATTCGTGTGAAAACGGTAAAAAGAAAGCTCGGTCGCCCAGGTACTATTCTGATATATATTATTAATGATGTATATTATTAATGATGAGCATAACTAGGCGAGTAACTATGGAAAGAGCGCAACATACCTCTAATCTCACCGATGACCCTAATTCACCGGTCGTACTCCCAGCCGACTTTACTCGCCTAGTTATGCTCATCATTTGCTCATATAAATAATTTAATATTATATTTTTTATTGTTTGTCAATCATAATAATAAGTATGCCCACTTTAAAGTCTTGTCTTGTCAATTGACGTCGTAGTCGAGTCAGTTTTTAACTTTAATTTTGTTAAAGTAAATACATATTCAGTAAGCTAATATTAATAAGCTTACATAAGGTATAATAACCCTTAAGATTAACCCTTTGTGTGTTCTACCGATCGTACAAAGGATTGTGTTCTGAAGAATTGTCCGAAATGATGCCTACAGCTACTTTTTATAACCGCACCGCGGGGAGTTCGCCCTCACGCGTTGGAACCGCAATGGTCGCGCACTGTGCGGATTCAGAGAAGTTTTCTTCCGAAAACTCTCAACCTGTGGAAGAGCTCCCAGCCAAGGTTTTTCCAAGGGACTACAGGGTTTTTAGAAGGTCGGCAACGCATGAGTGACACCCCTGGTGTTGCAAATTTCCATAGGCGATAGTAGCTGTTTACCATAATGCAGGCTGTATGCTTGATTGCCGCCTTAGGCGTATAAAAAGAGTAATGATCGCCGCTTATGGCACTCAGTTCTCTAGGCCTATTCCTCAAGGGAGTTGGTGTGGCGACATAGATGTATACACAATATGTTACACAAAACAAAAGAGTACTGACAGCATAGTGATCGTAACGCTAGGCGGAAGAAGAGTATTATCTATACAGATAAATAAAATTGGAGTGTCTGTTTGTAATATTAAAATAACCGCTTTTTACTAAATGCATATGGATATATACACGGTACATATACCAAAATGAATATTTTTACAATTTTTGACTGTCTGTCTGCCTGTTTGTTTCAGCTAAACTCTGAAACGAAAACGGCTCGACCGATTTTGACGGGACTTTCACTGGGAGATAGCTAATGTAAAAAGGAGTAACTTGGGCTACTTTTATTTTATTTATTTTTATTAATATAAATAAATAATAAAAAAATAACTATTCCGCGCGGACGAAGTACATAATACATATCTATTATTATTTTGCTGTTTGCTATTTTACTTTGCTTATTTAGATACTTATAATCAAATCAAATAAATAAAATTATAACTAAACAATAACTTTTTTACGCGGACGCGTCGCGGGCACAGCTAGTACTCAATAAAAATATGTTGCGCGCCACTATTTCATATACCAACACCAGTATTTTATCTACCAAAGTAAACATTAAAACAGTTTCGCAATGATCTATTGTTAACAGTTGTTCGTTTCTAAACTTACACTAGAGCATCCTGAGAGAAAGAGTTGTGAGACTTGTGACCTTTCTCATTAAGAAAATGCATTTGAACTATTAGAATACTTGATTTAACGAGTGATACCTTGGAATGAAATGAGTAGTTGCTGGCAATGGAGTGTCTCATAATATTGTGTATTTCAGTGGTCTGCTTGTCCATTTCGTTGGCTAGGCTGTCGAGAGCTATGGAGTGGCGACCCAACTCTGGTTTTTTGATACTTATCTCCATCGTTTTATTACATATTTCCTCTGTACCTGTAGATCTTCCTGTCATTTCTCCAGGATTAAACGCAGACTGTAAGTGAACAACACAAAAGGTCAATATTATGTTTCATATTTTTTCCAATCTCTGTTAAAATGGCTATTTATATTGTAGACTTATTTTGCACATAAATACAAACGACACAGAGAAAGAGAAAACAAAAAAAAATACTTTAAAGAGATTGAACTGAATGAATATTTTCATATTAATTACTTATCTTAAGATTAGGCAGTTAATATGAATGATGAAAATAAGATGAACTTAAGTTCATCGTAATTTTTCGTACTTAATTATTAATCGTAGTTAATACGGGTGCTGCGTCCACATAAAGGTCGTTATACACTTTTAATATATATTCTGTACAATGAGTATAGTCAGTGTGGGATATTCTATTCGCGATAGAAAAATATGTTCTAAGGAAATACGTTTTCAATATTTATTACATTTACATTAAAAAAATCATCTTGTTATCACGAAAAATAATAGTGTAAATAATAATTAATAAATTTTGCTACGAAATGTACTGTGTCTACAAATAAATTAAAATACTGTATTGAATTATTTTAGAATTATGTAATCTTCTTTTAAAAGACAACGCACGTCTACACAACAGACATTTCAAAATTAATACAGTAAAATTTTCGTCAGTGACCATACTCATAAGAACTTTCAATCTAACCGATTTAATTTCAATGAATTTGGATATTTTTCCATGATAAAAGTTTCAAATGCAAGGGGGCGATGAAAACGCCTTTAAAAAGTTCACCGTTTTACGTCCCCGGGATTAACATTAAAATGTTAAAGAGCGCATTTACAATAACGACCTTTTTTCGGTTAATTACTTAAATATATATCTAATTAAAAAATACACATTTTAGGGTTCGGTACCTTAAAAGGAAAAACAGAACCCTTTCATTTTGTTGTCCGTCTGTCAGTCGTTTGTCAAGACCCTTTTTCTCAGGGACGGGTCAGCTATCATGCTGAAATTAATGTCAACACTCAGGTCTGCAATCCCTTCGAACAGTGAAAAAATCAAACTTCTCAGTCAACGCAATTAAAAAATACGGCCGTTTATGCCGCATATTGAGACACTTCCCGGTGGCCTAGAATCATGAAGAAGCAAATATTTTTTTACGGAAACCTCGGTGTGCGAGTCCCGTCTCACACTTGACGGCTTTTTTTCTTTATGAAACGGTAGTTCTATAAATAAGGACCATCAGTTTCTAAGTAATATAAGTTAATAAGACAGTTCTACAAGTAATATAAAGCCGCTAGCGTTAATTTAAGAAGTAATACTAAATCTATTATTAGCTATCAAAATTTTATGGATAATCTACTGAGTATAGTTTCTCATTGCGGTAAACGTATGTCGTAAGTAAGTGCTGCTTTACTTGATCTTAAAGGACACGCTCCAATACAGATTCTCATTGGCATTGCTCGATTTTGACACACGTTTCGTTTCGCGTACCATTTTTTTCGTGATTTGGACAATTTTCTACGTGGTAAAAAATTTTCTTCCCAGGAGGCAGTACAAAATGCTTTCACACAGTTTATCGAATCTAGATCCCCAGAGATATATTGCAAAGGCATAAATATACCTCCGATTTGATGGCAGTAATATATAGATAATGAGGGTAAATATTTTGATTAAATAAATACGTTACTTCTTAGAAAAAAACTATTTTTAATTTTTCAGTACAAAGAGGCAATTGCATACTTTAACCCATAATACATAATATATTGTGAGTAATATTAGTTACAATGCAAATGTAACTTCGACAACAACATTAATGAGAATTTTAATTAAAGCAATAAATTCCATAGGCCATGCAATTTTGGCAAGGTCGATGGCGCAGTGGTTAGTAACGCTACTTTAATACCCACACTCGTGGGTTCGATTCTCACACAGGATAGACATTTGTGTGTATGAACAAATGTGTTTTTCTTGATCTGAATGTTTTAAAAGAGCTAGGGTGCATCAAAGCAGCCCGTCTGGGGAAGTACCTCCACCTCACAGAAATCCGAAGACAAAAAAACAACTCCCTGAAGGGATGCTGTGTTCCTGCGTGGGAGTGAGGTTATCAGTAAGCTCCCAAGTTGCTGTGTTACCAGCAGAGGTGATATCGTGCAAGTGATACTTAATGTATAACGAGCGTTCATAGTCTACGGTAACCACTTTACATCAGGCGGGTCGTATGCCATTCTTCATTGTATAAAAAATTACACGAATAAAGTGTTTTACCACACATAGTAAACACTAAATTAAATGCCATAAGTTACTTACAGATTTGCTTAGTGATAAATTCCCAATCTCAGATTCTCCGAAACCTGTAATGACATACATGTGTTATAATAGACATGAAATTGTCATTTAAAAAAAAAATAGCAAAAGGCAAAAGCATAGGTATATTGAGACGTCGAAATTAGGGTTTACAAATACTTCAGTGTTGACTACACTAACAACAACATATATTAATAGATTTTAAAACACTTAATATTAGACATTCTACATTTAGGCCTTCCAATTACTGGGGCAAACTATAATAATGCGAAAACATCGGTTAGGCTAAAAAATAAGTAACATACATTTGTAGTTTTGGGCCAATGAGGTTTGACCAAAATAACCAGTAAATAAGATGAGTCAAAGAACACCCTTTTTGTGTATATAGGCAAGTAGAGTATTTCATGCACCTAGACCAGTTTCATGACACCTGATTATACAAATTTAGGTAATTAAAACTTTTATTTTTACATCAACAAATTATATTAAAAATTTAAAGTAGACTAAAGGAAAAAGTAAGAACATTAATTCTACACACCTTCAACGCGCTCCAAGTCTAAAATCCCTGAGGATGTATTGGTTGTTGATTTATCCGACGAAGCAGGATGAGAAGCGAGCCTAAAAATAATTTTAAGAGAAGTAAATAAATATTTAAAATTTAATACATACAAAAGCAAGTTTGACGCTATCAATCGCTATCAATACCCAGTCCAAACCCTAGAATGTTGAAAATTTGCGCCTTGAGTTTTATGTTCATGGTGTGTACAAGGAATAAATAATGAATGTAGTTCAAAGTTAGTATCCACATCAACCCTTACTCATTGCACTGCAGGGATACGGGTCTCCCTTCAATTGAAGGGAGTTTAGAGCATACTCCACCACTCTGCTCAAATGCGGAGATCAGTGTTTTGAAGCCGCTTGAGAGCCATTGACTTAGCTTAACGATTGTCATCTATGAACAACAACCGGGACCGAAGGCTTAACGTGCCCTCCGAAGCATGGAAACACTCGAAATAGATACACCCATCCATAGACAGGCCTGCCAACGACGCCATCGAGCTCTCTCTATTATATAATAATTCACTTCAATTGGAAACTTCGTAGTGGTACTTAGAATACGTTAGATTTTCCAAAAATCAACGCCTTAAGAGGCAAAATAGGCAAAGTAAATGTAATAAAACGACATGGGCGTTAAATGATAATAAAAATTGATTAAATAGAAAGTCTGTACCTCTCATTGGATAGTTGTGAACCCCCGCTTCCCAACTATACAATGTGAGGTTCCCGAATATCCCGAGTTTGGGAAACATTTATTGCAGGGTTTCTCAAACTTACCCTCTTACAGTAGTAGTACATAAGTTTTTTTCCTTCAATATACATATGTAACAAACACAAGCAAAAAGAAATCGCGTTTCTATGTTAAAGTAATGGGTGGGCTTGTTTTTTGTGTCTCAGCATTAAGTCGATTTCTGTATATCATTTTTATTAGGGTTCCGTACCCAAAGGGTAAAACGGAACCCTATTACTGAGGCTCCGCTGTCCGTCCGTCCGTCCGTCTGTCACCAGGCTGTATCTCATGAACCGTGATAGTTAGACAGTTGAAATTTTCACAGATGATGTATTTCTGTTGCCGCTATAACAGCAAATACTAAAAAATAGAATAAAATAAATATTTAAGGGGGCTCCCATACAACAAACGTGTTTTTTTTTTGCTAATTTTTGCTCGATATTGATAACGGCAACAGGTAGACGCTTGAAATATTTACAGAATATTTAGTTATATATTCACTTTAATAATAAATAATTAAATTAAAATAAAACAAATATTTAAGGGGGGCTCCCATACAACAAACGTGTTTATTTTTTTGCCGTTTTTATAGATAATGGTACGGAACCCTTCGTGTGCGAGTCAGACTCGCACTTGGCCGATTTTAATGACCAGGTGTGAAAACACACCCGCGAAGTGCGAGTGAGTTCAGTCGCGAGCGCGCCAACATATCCTCACGTGTCTGCCACCCCCTACCGTGGAATGGCGAAACCCTAGGGGTGCGCGTACCCCACTTTGAGAAACCCTGATTTATTGAGTGTGTTCAAGGTGACTTCGTGTAAGTATATACCTAGTCGGGGCATAAGTTCTGTCAAAACTGTATTATTTTAATTTTGGAATGTTGGCCAGAAATACATTGACTAATTTTAAAAATAGAAAGTTCCCGCTTGCCGAAAAGAAAAAATAAATTCATTTTCAAATATAGAGTGGTCGAAGAAGGAAGATAGAGTCGCAGTTATCGCGTTGCACCGCTGAGGTTACGCGCCAAAAGAGGTTTTCAACATTCTACATTTAAAATAACACTACCGTTATTTATCGCACTATCAAACGATATACTAAAGATTCAAGCTTCGAAGATCGTAAGAGGAGCGGCCGACCTCTCACAGTTAGGACACCAGCGGTCATCAAAGCAGTGAAGGCGCGATCCAAAGAAATCCCGTGCGTAAATAAAAAATCTTAGCTATTCAGATGGGATTAAGCAGAACCATTGTCAAAAGAGGGTTAATGAAGACTTGGGACTACGAGCTTATCGTAAAAGGTCAGTCATTATTTAAACGAGCGTTTGAAAAAAATTGGGATGGAAAGATCCAGCGCTTTGTGACGGCGGCACGCGGGAAAAAAATACCGCGAAATTTTGTTTTCAGATAATAAAGTTTTTACCATCGAAGAAAGTTACAAGAAACAAAATTCTAAGGTGTATGCCCACAGTTGTGAAGAAGCGAGCGCGCGTATTCCGAGGGTCCAGTGAGGGCATTATTCTTCATCGATCATGGTTTGGCTTGTAGTCTCATATTCAGGCTTAACTGAGGCGTTTTTCTGTGAAAAAGGTGTGAAAACCAGTACCGTGGTTTACCAAAATACCGTCCTAACAAACATAGTAGAACCTCTTTCTCAAACAATGTTCAAAAACAGACACTGGATATTCCAACAGGACTCTGCACCAGCTCATAAGGCACGAAGCACTCAAAACTGGTTGACCGCCCGTGGAATTACCTACTTAGTTAGGAGACAAATAAACATACGGCCCACTTAATGTAAAGTGGTTACCGTAGCCTATGAACGCTCGCGCTAAGGTTTATCGCACGCGGGTTACCACCCCCGTTGCTCACACAACAATTAACAAATGATGGCAGGGCAATCATTATGCACCATGAACCAAGTAGACACTTTATTTATATGATTTCTCAAACTTTTTTAACGATGCCGCGACACGAAGTTTCTTGTCTATCATAACAAATAAACGATATTCTTTCTCCCATTGAAGTTCGGGCATATAAAAAAAACACCTTATATATATGCTGACATAAATACATACAAGTTGACAAGGGCTACCATGGATGGGTGAGCACGGTTAAAGACGCGAGCCACAATGAAAATCCGTTTCGAGATCTATATACCTAGTCTTGCCATAAATACTGAAACAAAGAAAAAAAAATTCTATTGCAAATAACATTTATTACTTTTACAGTGTGTTAGTTTAATACATAAATATAAAACAATTTAAAATATAAAAAGCTTATTCGAAGTAGTCTCCATTGGCTGCCATACAGTCCTTTAAACGTTGAAGCCAGTTATCAATAGAAGCACGCACTCTTTCCATGGGAAAATTCTTCACTGACAATCGTACGGATTGTTTTAGGGACTCCAAATTATCATGGCGTTTAGAGCAAGCCGTACTCTCTAAAACTGACCTTAAATCATAATCTAGCGGATTAAGATCGGGACTAGACGACGGCCAGTCTTCAGCTCTGATGAAGTCCGAAACGTTCGTTTCCAACCACGACTGCGTAGACCGAGCTTTATGACTCGGCGCCGAGTCTTGCTGGACGGACCATTCTTGGTTATTGAACATGGTGTTGTTAAGGGGCTTCACTACCTTCTCAAGAATGGTACCTTGATACACTTGTGCCGATGTTTTGATACCTTTTTACAAAAGTATGGCTCTACGTGCTATTTCATCTCCCGAGATAAAATCTTTTGCTTTCGGACAGGATTTCTTCGAATTCTTTCCCTTACTGATTTGACCACCTTATTCGTACGAACACTACGTGGACGGCCAGATCTTTTTCTGTCACAAACAGAGGAGGTCTCATTGTACCTATTAAATAAAATAAATAAATAAATATTGTCGGACAAATTACACAGCGCCATCTAGCCCCAAAGTAAGCGAAGCTTGTGTTATGGGTACTAGACAACTGATAAACTTACGTAAATACATTTTTTTTTGTAAATACATACTTATTATACATAGAAAACACTCAGACCAAGACAAACAGACATGTTCATGCACACAAATGTTTGTACTGTGTGGGAATCGAACCCACGAGCGTTGGTGTCAAAGTAGCGTAACAACGCGTTTCACCACTGCGTCACCGAGCTCGTCGTATTAATAGCCCGGTACACAAACATTTTACTAATACCGAGCGTATGGAGAGTTTTAAAAATTGCATTTGGTTCCATACCTACTTTGTGTAATGCAATCACAGCGATTCGGTTCTCTTTATCAGCCCACTCCATTTTAATATCGCAAAATATTGTACAATGTATTGCCGCTAAAATGAGAAAACTCAATGAACAATCATATAAAAATGACAGATTCCAAATTCAAATGTAATATTTTGTTTATTTTTAATTGAAACAGTATTTATGGCCAGACTAAGTATATAACATTGCACGCTGGCTGAACGCAAGAGGGAGCCGACGTGCTCTCCAGGCGAAAGGTGAAGGTGGCGTTCCGGCAGCAGACTCGGTGGAAAGGCAGCAGATCCTGGTGCACTGGGTATGGCAATAAGCCGATCTACACAGATGCGCCTGGTAGAGATGCATCGCGTCGCGATAGGATACAGTTCTAGAATCATATCGATACAGTATTCACAGAAAATTGTTGTGGGTGATGATCTTCAGTCACGAGGGTGAGGCGTGGAAGGAGTTTGAGCGTCTTTATGGTGGTTTAGGACTTGGCAGTCGTAACGCGGAGGTGGAGGATATCCTTCGGACGTAAGCCACTGCCGATATAGCCATCGTGAAGACGTACCTACATTACATTACAAAGCCCGAACATTTAACCACCTCCAAGTGCGGGAGGCATGTTACCTAATCTATTTCTTAGAGATTGATCGTTCAGTGTAATATTTGACGTAGTGAAAGAGAGCATTGGAGATGCACATTAGTGACCTTCATGAATGCTTAGAGGTTTTAAATCTAAATTTCTTTGGTACACAACACAACTATAATTGTTTGCTACACATATACTCATCACATACTAATAGCTAAGGACAACGCCGAGCGAAATAAGTGTAAACAAAAACTCATGTGACTGGTGGTCACGACTGTCACCTGAGGAGCGTATATAGAGGTGTGGGGACTGCTACCCTATGTTGCACTAGGGATACGCGCTCAAGATGACAATAAAGAACATAGATGAATATTTGGCATTTTTAAATGATTACATATGATTGTTTAGCTTGTATGAGTTTGCTTTTTAATGAATCAGTTAAGTTCCTAAAAAATACATGCCTAGTCTGTTCATAAGTTCTGTCAAAAACTTGATATAATTTAATGATACACTTTTTGATTCAAAAACTTGATATAATTAATGATACACTTTTTGATTCAAAAACTTGATAAGTCAAAGTCAAAATCTTTTTATTCCGTAAAAATGGCTACATTTGTTTGGAATCGTCACAATTTTTTCCCTACCGTGCAGTTTATGACTAGGTGAGCACTGATAAAAATACTGCCAAAAAACTCAGGCATCCCTCTTTTGGTGTCCAAACAAATTTACATATTTTATTAATTACATTATAATTGGATCGACTCACTCCCAGGCATTTTTATCATTAATATAGTCAGATACTTTATAATATGCCCTGCTACACAATTTGGCTTTAATAGTAGTTTTAAATTTGTTTATTGACAATTCTCTTATATTGCTGGGAAGTTTGTTATAGAACCGTATACATTGCCCCATAAAAGAATTACTTATTTTGTGGAGACGGCTTGCATGTAAAACAAGATTATGCTTATATCTAGTATTTATGCTATGAGTATCACTCTTTTTACAAAATGAGTCTATGTTTTTATGGACATACAAAAGATTTTCATAGATATATTGCGATGCGACTGTTAAAATATTTATTTCTTTGAATTTTTCTCTAAGGCTCTCCCGGGGACCAAGTTTGTAGATAGCTCTTATGGCTCTCTTTTGCAATAAAAAGATGGTGTTAATGTCCGCGGAGTTACCCCAAAGAAGAATTCCATATGACATAATACTATGAAAGTAGCTGAAATAAACTATTCTAGCCGTATCAATATCAGTGAGCCGTCTAATAGTTTTCACTGCATAGGCTGCAGAACTTAGTTTTCCTGATAATTTTTCAATTTGTGGGCCCCATTGTAGTCTGGAGTCAATTGTTATACCCAAGAACACAGTTGTCTCCACAGGGGCTAAATTAGTTCCATTAACATGTACATTGGTAGCCACCTGTCTTACATTAGGTGTTGAGAACTTAATTACTTTAGTCTTTTTATCGTTTAAAAGCAGATTATTAACACTAAACCAATGAATAACTTTAGAGAGAGCATCGTTAACTTCGTCATAATTACCTAATTGTCTATTAATTTTGAATGTCAAAGAGGTATCATCCGCAAACAATACAATCTCATGTTTATCCCTTACATAATAAGGTAAGTCATTTATATAAACTAAAAATAAGAATGGACCTAGAATTGACCCCTGTGGGACTCCCATAACTACAGGGGACCCCGAAGATCTTTTACCATTAACATCGACCTTCTGTATCCTATTGCCCAGATAAGAAGACAGAAGTTCGAGAGCCTTGTTCCTGATACCGTAGTGGTGTAATTTTCTGACAAGAGTGTCATGGTGCACGCAGTCAAACGCTTTAGAGAGATCACAAAAAATTCCCAAGGCATCTTGCGAACCCTCCCATGCCGCGAATATACTTTTAAGCAAATGAATCCCTGCGTCTATAGTTGAACAACCTCTCGTAAATCCGAACTGTTTCCTATGAAGCAAATTATGTGCATTGAAATGTCTGAGCAACTGGCTAAGCATTAGTTTTTCAAAAATTTTACTGAGAATGGGCAGTATGGAAACAGGTCGAAAATTCGAAGGGTCCGAACTATCACCAGATTTAAATAATGGAATGATTTTACTATGTTTCATCAAGTCAGGAAATACACCAGATGCCACACAACAATTGAAAATTGTAGCTAATTGTGGAGCGATTGAAATAATAATAGAAGAAATGGTTTTGACAGATAGACCCCACAGATCTTTAGTGTTTTTCATATTTATTGATTTAAAAGCGTTCAAAACATCTTTTGGGCTTACAGCTGAAAATTCAAGTATTGTGTCGCATTCTACCACGCTCTGTTTGAGAACCAGTTCAGCAGATATAGAAGAAGACATAAGATTTCTCGTAGTAATAAGAGGAATGTTAGAAAAATATTTTTCAAACTCAGTCGCAATTTCTACATCATTTTTGATATCTATATCATTTATCTTTAACCGAAAGTCTCGACTACGTACTTTCGCTCTACCTGTCTCATTATTTATCATATCCCAAGCAGATTTAATAATATTTGTTGAACCATTAATTTTATTTTTTAAATATATAGACTTAGCATTGGAACAGGCTCGTTTAAATATTTTGGCATAATTTTTTACAAGTTCTTGAAAAGTCGGATTGTGATTACAGGTCCTTTCTTCATAAAGTTCATACAATTTATTCCGACTTTTGTAAATACCAGGAGTTGCCCAATCACTGAATGTCATACGGTCACTTACAGACAGTCGTTTTGGAGTAAAGATTGTATTAAATTCACTAGTGATTAAGCTAAATAACGAGCTGTACAAGTGGTCCGGAGTACCGTGACAGGGCAACAATACAATTTTTTCTGCTATATTAGACTTAAATCTTTCTAAGCGGCTTTTAGTAAATGGTACATAATTTATTTGCTTTCTTTGTATTTTTGAAGAATTTGGAAATGAAACCAACTGACCTGAATGGTCTGACTGAACTTTATTAATTATACATTGATACAAAGGTTTTACAGTGCTAAATATGTTATCAATACATGTAGCACTTGTAGCAGTTACTCTTGTTGGCTCTGTAAAAATATGATGCAAATTGTATGATTTAAATAAATTTAAAAAGTTGTAGGTAACAGTATTTTTCTCCAAGATATTTATATTAAAGTCTCCACAAATTATAACAGTTTTATGGCTATTAGATAATTTATTTAAGGCATCCTCCATGATATTTGAAAATGTTTCAAAGGGCGTGCTAGGAGGTTTATACAGGTTCATAACAATGAATCGTTCCAATTCAATGCATGAAATCTCTACAACTCGCTCAACAGAGAGGCTCACAATGTCACCCCTTTCTTTAAATTTAAGCAACTTATTTAATAATATTAAGGAGCCACCATGTATACAGTTATCTCTGATGAATGAGCTTGCAACCTGGTGGTTATTGAAGCTGAAAATGAATTGATGGGGTTTTAGCCAGTGCTCAGTTAGACATAAAATATCAATATTGCTACAATTCATAAACAACTCCAATTCTAACTCCTTTCCTATCATCCCCTGAATGTTTTGGTGCACCAGGTTGATACAATTATTATTCTTTCTATATTCTTGACACTTTACAATTGATGGGGATATAGTATTATTATTACTTTTAGTTCCGTTTTTAATATTGTTATTATTACTATTTACATTGCCAGAGTAAAACTCTATTGTCTTGTAACCTAATTTAAAGAATTTGGAATACCTTCCAAGGTACCATTACTTAATGTCAAATTATCTAACTGCTCAAAAGAAGCAGGGTTGTTAGCCAAACTTTTGGCTGGTTTCATAAAACAATATGATAGCGAATCTGCTATTTGTCTTTTATAAAAATTGCTAAGATTAAATTTATCTTCTGTCAAATTATAATATTTATTATTAAATATATTTATGTCAAGTATATGAAATTTGTCATCATATAATGTCAATGTATGCATTTTATCATTTAATCTATACCTAGATGCATTTTCCGCCTCTGGCAACAATTGACTGTATGAGAAAGTAAATAAAAACACTTTTCCCACATTTATCTGTTGTATAATTAATGATACACTTTTTGATAATTAGGTTTCTCTTTGTACAACGTCGGGAGGCATTCAAGCATACGGTCCACCTGATGTAAAGCAGTTACCGTAGCCTATTAACACTTGTAATATATTAAGGTATGCATGGAGTCGTGTGTTTATCACACGCTCCATCACTTTTGAGAGAAGGGATATAGCAATAGGCCTGTAATTCAAGCGGATACATATTACAAGCGTTGTAATATGCATCCGGACGTGTAGTCAGCAGAAGATCCAGTAGACCTTGCGTGGTTCTCAATATCTGGCATTCTCGTGGGAGAATAAACCAGTTGTGAGAAACCATAGGCCTCCCCGCAAAGTCAGTGCACTGAGAGCTAAGCCACCCAGGATGGTGGGCATTAAAGTCTCCCAAAATCACTAACTTCGCCGAGGGATACTGTTAGGTGACTCTGTCATTCGCCATTTGAAGGTGTTTGAAGTTTGTATCCGGCGTAATGCAAGTGAGATTTTGATTTGAGAAAAAGAATGGTCAGCCGAGCGGTTTCCAGATGATGATGGACTGCGTTGACATTCTTCTTGTGGTTAATTAGAAATAAGAAGTTGTTAAGCGGACAGAGTGAAGAACAAAAGCGCCGAGACTTGCTGACGCGTCAAGCGGAAGGGTCCCTGAAACCGATTTTTTTTTTTTACAACTAAGGTGGCAATCTAGCATACGGCCTGCGTGATGGTAAACAATCACCATAGCCTATGGGCATGTGCAACACCAGGAGTGTCACTCATGCGTTGCCGACCCTGAATAGTACAGATTGATACTTAATACTTGCTAAAGTTCAACAAAACAAGATAAAAATGTATCTGTAAATATTGGCACTGGAATATTACCTGTACATGAAATTGTGAAATAGGCAGGTAAGTAATATTTACGTGGTTGAGTCTACCATTATCAAATTCTCATAAAAGTTGATCAAAAAGTAAAAATGCTATTGGCCATCCATAGAGGAATTGATAGAGCAATATGCTCTGGGGTGGAAGTGTTATAGTTCAAAGAAAATGCAGCACAACTTTCGACACCCCTGAGTCACTCCCACTAATATTGTTCCTGGCCAACTTTCTATGGCATTTCAGGGGATCCAGTGAGTGAAGACCCACCACCACCTTTACTTTAGTCAGGTCATATAAGTAGTATATTTTATGGTTTATAAAATGTAATAAAGATAATGCCTACATTGAAGTCTTATTTGTTTGGCACTTCTAGTAATACATCATTATTGCAAGGAATGATTCCTGTTAATTGCCAACTATT
Organism: Pyralis farinalis; assembly: GCA_947507595.1. Classification (NCBI taxonomy): domain Eukaryota; kingdom Metazoa; phylum Arthropoda; class Insecta; order Lepidoptera; family Pyralidae; genus Pyralis; species Pyralis farinalis. The sequence continues at coordinate 13,025,316 of OX382257.1, read as the reverse complement.
TAATTATCTAATTCTTCAATGAGTAGTCCTTTCCTTCTGCATATATCTTCAGAATCTAGATGGAATAGGATCAGAGTGTTTGCAGCAAATCTAATGACTCCAAACTCAGTAGGGATGAGTGGCTTTATTACAGTTCTGTTATATTATTCAAATTAATAGTGGTTCAGACCATCGAGCCTCTACTGTATATGCACATAAAAATTAATTTCTAATCTTGACACACAATATTTTTTGTGACTTAACACTTTCCCAGCGAATCACATCACCATGTTATGAGGATCTTAATACAGGTATATTTTAAGAGTGGTAGGGCACATCAAAGCAGCCCGTCTGAGGAAGTACCTCCACCTCACAGAAAACCACAGCCAAATAACAACTCCCTAGAGGGTTGTTGTGTTCCTGCTTGTGAGTGAGGTCACCAGTAAGCTCCCAAGCAGTTGCTGTGTAGGCAGCAGAGGAGGCATTGTGTGAGTGATAATTAATCTCTCACTACCCGCAAGCCACTTTTCCGCCAAGAAATGTATGGGAAAACATATATAACGGGGTCTGACAGGTTAATATATCGCAAGCGTTAACAGGCTACGGTACCCGCTTTATATAAGGTGGGCCATATGCTTGTATGCCTCCCGATGTAGTATAAAAAAAAGAAACAACTCACGAATCACATCCTCCTATCACATATTCCTGTTTGTTTACATGGACACCATGTTGTTAAGACACAAACTGCTAACAAAATATGGATATCTAATACATAAAGGAAATGCAATTTCCTTACCACATAAAAATGACTTGTAGTGTTTGTGAGAGTTCAGTGCAAAATTGTTTTTAGTGTAGATGCAGTCTGCGCTGTTAATACAACCAAACAGGCCAGGCTAAAGGGGATGTAATTAAATGTGTCATTCCTTATTGCAATGCCCCACTGTTGTGTTATTACTAACATAAAGGTTCTTTTTTGTCATTACATTGTCTGTAATTTTAATAACAAATAAATGTTTCTCATCATTTTAGTTTTAGTTATTTTATTCCACATACTATAATACAAAACACAACACATAATATAATAGTGTTAATACATCACAAAAAATTACCACTCCTCAAAATATTATTATTAAAATATTTAACATTTTGACTAACATACTAAAAGCTTCCTGCGTACGGGATTCATTCAAAATGAATATAGGTAGTTCAATTAAATAAACATATATACATATTAAACCTAAAAAGATACATAAATGGCAACAGCTAAAAGAAACCAAAACTGGGCCATACACTTGATTTTCAATGACTGACATCATAAAATTCAGATAGGCGAGTCTCCTTGGTTCTGGTACCAGAAAGAAAATGATAGGTACTACAGAAGTACATATACGAAGAATAAACATACGGATAAACTTGTAAGATGCTCCTGATTTCTTTGACGCCCATGTTAAAAGCTTACTTAAAAAGTATACACAAATGACGCTGTGACTATATTATACAGAAGTGCAAGGTAGTCCAGGGATTACAGTAGTTATATATTTATTTAACGACATTGAATCCGCGGTATTTAATCATCAAACTTACCGTTTTAAATCTTCGTCAGATAGCAAGAGACGTCTAGGCATGTTGAATGACTTGTCTTCTGCTAAATGTATTAATCTCTGTATCTTATTAGGAGTAAGAGGATTATCCATTTTTAACACCACAAAAAGAAACAAGAATCGGTATCGTAAAGAATAGGAAAGTCACAAAAGTTTCAAAACTAATTTATTTTCTTTTCAATGTTAAGTTTCGTTACAATTTAAATTAATTGTCAATGTCATTCATGAAAATGTCAAAATTGACTAGTAAAGTAAAACAAAACAAATTCAAGGACTTCTTCCCGCGCTTTTGACGAGTGACATTGTAGTTTTACTTGAATTATTTACAATTCAGTATAAAATTAGTTTTGTGTGACAATTTCGATAGTATTTTGTAACATTAGTGCTAGTGAAATTATACAGTAACGAAAAAACTCAAATATAACACGTTTATGCACTTTTTGGAAGACGTGAATAAGTTCATCAAGAAAACCTTGTAAAAATCACTACCGTTTTACGGGTGGTATTTAAATTGGATTGATTGGGTCTAGATATCCTTCCCAAGGATTTTTTCAGCACAGTTCCTGATGCTGGAACATAGAATTAAGATTTTCAAATGGTTCTAAACTGAAGACTTGGCTGTATGGGCTAGATCCCTTTGCCTTTCCCCTCGGGGATAAATCGAACCAAAAAAAAAACAATTTCAAGGTTTCTCTCTAACCAACTTTCAAAAGGGGAATGTTTAACACGGCAATATAGATAAAGGGATTGAATGAGGGATAAATGGTTTATTATATAGAGAACTATTTTTTTAAACGTAATTATTGCTTTTGCTAGAATAAGATAGCATAGGATGGTTAGGACATGGTTGTACACAAATGCTTGATCCGTGATCAAAAAAAAGGCAGGTGGTACCTACCTTTTTTTGACACTGACTACGTGGTTGGCCGCTGTGGGCCGTTACTATGTTAACCGGATGGCAGACGCAGGCGTGAAGCGCCACAGCCTGAAATAAGAAAAGCCGACTGTTTAAGGGACCTCGAGAAGGTTTGAACCTCGGCTTAGGACGTTGCGGAGCTAAATAATCGAACTCACGGCTTCATGCCAGAAGGGCCTATGAGGAGTGGCGCCCAGATACCAGGGTACATCTATAGGCGCGTTTTGAAAAAATGATGAGTGAAATTTTAAGATACTGTAACACAAAAGTTTGAAGCTGCCCTGTAAAAAACAGGTTGAAGCTGCCCGCTAAAACGCTCATTAAGTCACGAAAATATGCTCCAAACTGCAGCCAAATAACAATTCCCTGGAGGGTTGTTGTGTTCATGCGAGTGAGTGACGTTACTACCTCACAGAAAACTGTAGCCAAATAACAAATCCCTGGAGGGGTTTGTGTTCATGCGAGTGAGTGACGTTACCACCTCACAGGCAACTGCAACCAAATAACTGTTGCATCGTTCCCTATTAGGAACGACGCAACAGTGGCAACATTAAACGCGCACATAGGTAAACTATCTCTGTCTCAATCACGGTTAAGTTTTTTCTCCATCTACGTGTGGCGCTCATCAGTTCTCTTTGCTCACCTTATAAGGGATTTAGCAGTATGAAGATAGATAGGTAGTTTCTTGTAATGGGAGCGGTGACCACATTTCATTTTAAAATTTGTTATTATAAGGGCCATAGTAATTAATAATAATACGAGTATAATAATAATATATCTTATATTTCCTCTTACAAATATAAAGGCTTTTCAACTAGTCTTAAGTAAACATTCTATTTGTATAATAATATTATCCAAGCCTGGTAGGTTTTGGAAAAAACCTGTGTTACAGGTCGCCAGGCCCCTCCCTTTAATCTAATTGGGTATGGCCCAGTGGAGGCTCACGGAGTTCCAGAACTAAGTATGGTTTGTGGGGTTGAGTATGTGTGTTGATCTATTTGTGTGCGTGTTAATGTTTGTTGTGTGTGAGAGTGCGTGTTTGTTGCGCGTGCTTGTTTGTTCTTGAATATGTGGAGACGTATAGCGTTGAAGGGAGTGATTGTTGGGACAGGACGAATTCGAGAGGTACTGTATCAGGATATTTTCTTATTTTGGCGGGATAAGTATGTCTTCGGTTTGTTGGTACGTTAACGATTTAAGATAGTTACTGAGGGTGAGTTTAAGGCTGAATTTTGGTAGAGGGTACATATTTAGTATGGGATTGAGCTTTTTATATAGATACGTTCCTAGGAAGCAGAAAAAGTTATGTGAAACAGAAGTACGAAAGATAGTAGTCCAATGAAGAATAGCGCCTAGTCTTCGTTTCTCGTGCGTTAATGCCGCGTCGTAGTGTAGCATAGAATGTCGTTTTCATACAGTCTGTAGAATGAAAGATTGCCGTATGGAAAAAACGTTCCATTCTTTATAGAGCTCGGTCGTCGAATACCTAAATGGGAGACCAGCTCCCACTTTTAGGACCATACGCTGTGCTCATTCTATCTCTATTAAGTGAGATTTAGCAACACCACCCCATGTCGTGATGCAGTAATCTGTTAATGACTGGCATAAGGCTTTATAAATCAAAGTTAAAATTTTATGATCGGCAATATGTTTTAGGGTTCTGAAGACATATACATTCTGTGTACTAAGTATCGGGAATTTGTCAATAAAACAAAAAATACAAATTATTCATCTAAATTTATTTTATCGCCTTCAAAGTAGGCCCCATCGCTTGCAATACAACATCTCCACCGCTTCACCCAGTCTTCCATACATTTTTCATAGGCTATTTGCGGTATGGCCTTTAGCTCATTCAGCGAATTTTCTTTTATGGCTTCTATCGACTCAAAACGTTTTCCTCGAAGTGGTAATTTTAACTTGGGAAATAAAAAAAAGTCAGACGGAGCCATATCAGGTGAATACGGTGCTTGGTCGAGAACTTTTGTTGAATTTTTCGCTAAAAACTCTTTCACTATAATGGCTGTGTGTGATGGTGCATTATCATGGTGCAGCATCCATGAGTTGTGTTGCCACAAATCTGGACGTTTTCGGCGGATACTCTCACGCAAACGCTTCATGACGCCTAAATAATATTCTTTATTCACTGTTTCTCCCTCTGGAAGGAATTCGGAGTGAACCACACCACGGTAGTCAAAAAAAACTGTCAGCATCACCTTGATTTTGGAGCGACTTTGCCTCGGTTTTTTGGGTTTCGGCTCGTTTTCGAGACGCCATTCTGAAGACTGTTGGCTTGTTTGCATGTCGTACTCATAAACCCATGTCTCGTCGCCAGTTATTATACGTTTCATAAAGGTCGGATCCGTAGAAGCTCGGGAAACCATGTCTTCAGCGACATGCTTTCGCTGCGCTTTTTGAACAAAATTGAGCTCTTTTGGAACTAGTCGAGCGGCGACGCGTTTCATGCCTAAAATGTCAATGAGAATGTTGTGGACGGACTTAAAAGATATGTTCACCTCACTAGCCAACTCTCTCAGACTCATACGTCGATTTTCGAGCACTAGCTTCTTGATTCTGTCGATGTTTTCTCTGGTCGTAGCGGTTGAAGGTCTACCAGAACGAGGCAAGTCTACTACTACTTCTCGGCCTTCTTTAAAAGCCTTATACCATTCATAAGCCCTTGTTTTCGATATACACGATTCGCCGTAGGTATTTCGCAACATTTTTAGTGATTCACCACATGAAATATCATTTGAAACACAAAATTTAAGGCACACTCTTTGTTCAACAATATTTTCCATTGTAAAAATCGCCGAGGACTCAAAACTATGACCAACAAAAAGTGTAGTTTAAAACAAATTAAATGACAGATCCCGCTCAAATTTTGCGCGCTAAATCAGTACAGTGCTACCAACATGCAGTAAAAAAATTAGAACGACCTCTTTTACGCGGGTCTTTTTATTGACATATTCCCGATACTTTTTACACAGAGTAGTATAAGCTTCCTTAATCTGGATATGAGTCAATTAATGTGGGGTATAAAGGTCAGTGTTTGGTCGACTGTAACACCCAGATATTTGATGCTATCCGTTTTCTCGAGGGAAGGGCATGTGCAGGGCGAGGGAACCGCATGCTCGCGTATGAGAGATTATTTGGGCTGTAGGCGACGGTAGCTGGTTAGACCTTAGCGCGAATGTGACGTATTTGGTTTTTGATACGTTTAGGGTAAGTATGTTTTCTTGCAACCAGTCACCTACCTTTTCGAAACCGCTCTGTGCAGATCTGTAAGTTTCCTCCCAATTTTCCCCCCAGAAGAACAGTGCCGTATCATCCGCAAAAGAAATAGCCTTGCCTCTATGTAGTTGGATTTTACATAACTCGTTGATGTATATCAAAAATAGAGTCGGGGAGACAATGCTTCCCTGCGGAAGACCGAATTAAAATATATCTGAGTGAAAACTTTTCGAGGCAATGTCAATACGGGGCCGGAGCTTAGAGAAACTGCAGGAGGTGTCACTCGTCAGACTTATGCGCTATGTACAGATTGAAACTGTACCGAGCTATTATCGCACATGTTGTAAAAAAAACGCAATATAATTTTAATTTTTCATTTATTAATTTCTCAAAACTCAGTAATTTACAAAAATAATGCACAAACAAAAATCAATGTTTTTTTTATATTATTATTTTAATAGGTAGGTACCATACCAACTTAATCAATATAATTGTAATCTTTCATTTATTTTATTTTTTTAAACTCTGTAATTTACAAAAAATTGCACAAACAAAAATCAATATGTTTTATAAATTACTATTATATATTTTTTATTATTATTTAATAGGTAAGTACCTACCAATTTAATGTTCAATGACTATAAGTCAAACTCATTTTTTCGGGCTTTTGTGTTGGCAAATATTTCAATTATGTTATTTATTATGAAATCAATTTTTGATTCTGTACTTATAATGGCCAAGTTCGTCAGTATATTTTTTTATTAACTTCAATTTTGAAAAAGACCTTTCGCCTTCAGCTACTGTAACAGGAAGTGTTAATATACACGTAAAGATGTTGAAACGTTTGGAAATACGGAGATTAAATTATTGGAATACATGTAACTTAAAACATCAAGTGGAATTGTATCAGCATTTGAGAGAAATATTGGCAACAATTCTAATTCATTAAATAAATCTTACCCGTCAATATCTGATCTGCTTTTAAATTTTAACTTTTCTTGTAAGTTGAGACATTGTGATTTTTTTTGTCCCATCTCTAATGTTCTCCAGGTTTCTAAGTTTTGCAAAAATGAAAAAACGTGATTGTGCTCTATTAGCAACTCGAATATTCTTCAGCAATTAATTTTGAATCCGATAACAATTTGTCAAACGCACTGTCCGTGCGGTATTGTTCTAAATCTTTTCTAACCTGATCCACCAGTTTGATCCCCTCTGAAAGAATGACGTCCGATTATTGCAAGCTTTTGCTCACAATATTATAATATTATTAATCTTTTGTAAAATTTTGTACCATAAAACAAGTGAATATATAAATTTATAAGACTTTAATTTAGCCATTAATGAACTTGCTATGTTTCTTGTGTCGCTGTCATACTTGATGTTGCTAAAAATAGAATATAAGGCATCGTAAATTTTATCCACATTAAAACGTAAAGGTTTAAGTGCTTCAAATCTACATGCGGAGGCGGAGCGGCCGATATTCACTCAGGTGAAGCCGCCCAAAATCCAAGCGGGCGAAGCCGCCGGGGGCCGTCTAGGTAATATCAATCAAAATAAACAAAACTAACTTACCTTAGCAATTTAAATTCTGTAAAATTTATTTAGGATTAAAGTAAACTAAGAAACTTCATGCACTTGCAATTTTGCACAATACAAACAATCTATCAATCGTTTTAGGTGGTTCGTCCGTACCTACGTTACTAAATGTTCACAAAAATTTTCAGTGCTAACTCGGCGGCTGTCCTAGTGGTAATGATGAACTAGGTGAACTAAAGAATTTAATTATTTGTAAATACAAAATTTGATTTCATATTTCTAATTTAACAACATAAAACAAAATCAAACTTTAAAACCTAAACAATAAGATTTGATTTCTATAGATTAGATCTTTAATAGCCATCAATCAGTGACCGACACCCACTATTTAAAGGCGCCGCGCCCCGTGGTAAATTCAAACGAATTTACGCCTGAAACCATAGTGTTTTAGGAGCCATTTCGCTTCAAGTACGGCTACGGCTATGTCAAAGAAAGCACCCCTCTTTGGATTTGAGCCGGGCGCGTGTTGAATAAATTTGAAATTTAAGATGAGTAATAATAATAGCTATTTTAACTTCCACATTGTGAGCGGATGACACGTGCCAAAAGCATGCATCATGAGGTGTAATAAAATATTTTTTACTGGTACCTATATTTTTATTATATACATTCATTTGACGTAACAAAGTGTACAAAACAGTGACGTATCAAAGGTAGACACGTTATACACGAACATTTTTGTATTTTAAAATGGCGCAAGTACTACTATATCTACGTACAGTTATTTATTATCACACTTTGATCTAAAAAGAGACAAATGATAGGGAATACCTGTCGTTAGAAAGAGATGAATATACATCTTTAGTTACGTATTGATTGCTGCTGAGCGCTCATTGGCGCGAGCACTGATTTACCGACATGGAGGAGACTGGGGAAAAGCTCTGGATTTAATTAGTGTTTAAAATAATAAAACGAATTATGTACAAAACATCTATTTTCGTAATATGAATTGTGAACAATGAAATTATGAAATAATATCGAGTCAGTTTGTGAGTGAATAAAAAAAATACGTATTTGATAAACTATTATTACCTCAAATAAACTTAACTTATTCCTTTTTTGTCTTTTTTAATCAGTTTTCTAATCTAGACTATTTTAATGCGCGAAATATATTTTAACTTCACTATAATAGCGCGTATTAGGTGAAGCCTGTGATTATAAGTCGGATATTGCTCTAGGAAATGACAATTTAAAGAGGAAATTACATCATTGCGATATAGGAAACACTTTAAATGACGACTCGAAATTTGACGAGCTCGGTGGCTCAGTCGTGAATGACGCGACTTTGATACCAACGCTCGTGGGTTCGATTCCCACACAAGGCAAACATTTGTGTGCATGAACATGTCTGTTTGTCTTGTTCTGGATGTTTTAAGAAAGGTAGGGCGCATCAAAGCCGCCCATCTGGGGAAGTACCTCCACCTCACAGAAAACCGCAGCCAAATAACAACTCCCTAGAGGGTTGTTGTGTTCCTACGTGTGAGTTTGGTCACCAGTAAGCTCCCAAGGAGTTGTTGTGTAAGCAGCAGAGGAGGCATCGCGCGAGTGATAATTAATATATCGCAAGCGTTAATAGGCTACGGTACCCGCTCCACAGCAGGTGGGCTGTATGCTTATATGCCTCCCGACGTAGAATAAAAAAAAAACAATTTTTTTTCATTAAAACATCTAGATAATCTAAAATGGAAAGAAATAAATGATAAGTAATATTCTATTCGCTTCATTCTTTTCTAGAACGTCGAGTATTACTAGTATCTAATAATTGAAAATAAGGTAGGTAGGCGTATTACTTAATGTAAAACAAATTTAGGAATAAATTTAATTCACAATTCTGTGTTCATAACGTGATAGTTAAATTTTCCTCAACTTCCCCTAGCAACGACTGCCACTAGGCCCGCTTTAATATTGCCAAAAACTAAATACATTTACTATGTTTTTAATAAAAAAAACTGTACTTACAAATGAAATGACACGTTTTCCTTGTCTTTAACAGTTGCCGTGTAATTTGTGGACCATCTAAAAACATAGGAAGGCATTTTTGCCAGAAATAACTTATTTACGCTTTGTGGCGAAGTACGTATAGACGTGACGCGAGAGCGTGCCCAACTGAATGCGCGGTGGGCAATTACCTTACTTTCGTATTGCCATTCTAGAGCGTGTACAACGTATCTATGACTATAAAAACATCTTAGGTACAAAACGGTGCAATGACGTTTACATTGAATGAGTTTAGAGGTTAATAAAATTTCCAATTTCTAGCACTCGGCGCCCCCTAGGACCCGCGCCCGGGTGCGGCTGCACCCCTTGAACCCCCGGGTAAAGACGGCCCTGCACAGATGAATGAGGGCAGTGTACCCTGAGCATCGAGATCGTAGTGATTTGGGATGCGATTTGAGCAAGAGACTGGTGTACACACGCACACGCTCGTTCAACTATGTCATAAACGCAGGAAGCGGCTGGAAATACCGCCCGCTTAATAAACACCGAGCTGTTCTAGGATCCCAAAATTTTGTAAGTGCCCGCCGTAATTTTCTATAATTACAAGTCAGTACGAGGTTGCGGGCAATCTCAAGTCCTAATTAGGTCTTAAAAATATATTAAAACACTTCGATGTAAACAAATACACTGCATAAACAGGAAAAAAAGTAATTAGTAATTTAAGGTCTCAGAATACAGAATAAACCAGAAGGAGCCTACAGCCGATAATACATGCGGTCCGCTGTGTCCAGAAACATTTCGCAATCCCCCGCACTCCTCATACTTCCCACCCGTACAGTATTGCTAGCTTAGTGAGAGTTCGCCTCTTTTAGGGTAAATTAAAAGTGTTATATTTATATTAAAGATGTTATATTAATATACTGTTATGCATAAAAAAATGCTTTAGTAAAATAAAACACAAGTAATTTACAAAAAATATGTCTACTTAGGTACATTTTATTGTACTAATAATATTGCCGTTTTGATTCTGAGGTAATCAATACATTTTTACGTTTCGACAAATGAAGAAGTCTTGCTCTTTGCTTTTATAATTTCTATGGGGAACTGAAATTCCATATATAATAATTAGAATAGTTTTACACAAAACATTTTTGTAAAATAACTACTATTTACATAATTTCACATATGCAGACTATATACCAAAAACATTAGTTTAGTATTTCAATCATTACTATTAAGTCAATAATTATTATTTATTTCAGGCAATATTTATATTAAAAGATCTCAAATAATGTAAACATAGGCTCATATCGTAAATACCTTAAAATTAAATAAATGTATTTACATATTTTATATTAATCAAACTTTTTTTAATTACTTAACATGCATTTATTATTTATTTCATCAATGTCAACTTTATAAAAAAGTAGGAAAAAGAAACCAGTAAAACTGGCAACATGAACAAAAGGGACTCGCCCAAATTGTTTACCACAATCAACGAGTAAAAGAAATTCATTATTTAAATAAAATGAGATGTAAATGCGCTAGTTACACATGAAATGTGATCCCATCTTGTTGTTTTATGCTTCTAACTGCATTCTTGCAGGTGAGAACCGCACAAGACTGCATTATTTAATAAAAACTATGGACAAATTTTTACGCGTAGAGACACGATGGCCAAATATATACTAGTCGTCCAAATGTCAAACTACTCTCATTGAGAGTAGTTTGTATGGCTTCAGTTTTGGGCGTGTTTGCGGTTTCTGGTTTATTCTGTATTCTCAGTTTAAGGTATAGTAGGCTAAGATGTTTTTATAGTTAGTAGGTAGGTATAGTACCGTACAGGCAAACGATTTTAAAACGTATAGATTATAATATTTGTTTTATGGTTATTTCAAAACAAATTTTGGGTAAATCGCGTTAGAATTTTGTTCATCGTGCCACCAAGGTGGACAAACAAGGGTACGGCCTACCTGATGGTATGCAATTACCATAGCCTTTGGACGCATGCAATTCCCGAGACATATCACAGAAGATTTAGTAGTTCTCAGGCGAAACTCAACTTTCTCGTATCGAGTCTCCAGCTTGCATCTATTAGCAATGGAAGCTCTTCATACTTATATACAGAGAACACTGGAATGAGACTAAGTTGGTGTGTGTATTAAAAATACACTATTTGAATAAAAAATATTTATTACAAAGCTATTATATATAGTGTTGTATTGCTATATAGTGTGGTACAAGGGTGTTGCAAAATATTATATTTATCAGGCAAGTATCTCAAATATTAGTGTACATGAACAAGTTTGTTAGTCTTTTTCTGGGTGTTTTTATGAGAGGTAGGATGCATTAAAGCAACCCGTCCGGGGAAGTACGTCCACCTCTCAGAAAACCACAGCTAAATAATTCACTGAAGGGTTGTTGTGTATGTTAAAGAAGCGAGTGAGTTGTGTAAGGGTCGAGTCACGTGGCGCTCGGTTCTCTCTGCATACACCGCAAGGCATTTGGCGTGAAGTTATAGATAGATAGAAGGAGTCTTTGTGTTGCATTAACTAAGGAGTGATCTTCAGATTGGCCTCTCTCAAAGCCTCCGGAACACAACCGGTCGAGTTCAAGAAACGAAAGCGGAGCGTCAACACCGGGGATACCTCCGCTGCACATTTTTTCAAAACAATCGCTGGGATACCATCAGGACCACTGGCTTTACGGACATAGAGTGACTGTAGCTCAAAACGTACATCACGCTGCCTGATGTGAATATCTGGCATAACGGGACCACAGGAGGGTATCGATGATGGTTGCGTGCCAGTCATCGATCCGGGAGTTAGCCACAAAGAGACTGGCCATAAGATCGGCTTTCTCCTGCGGCTGATGCGTCAGTGAGCCATCGAAGCATCTCAACAGAGGCAGCGAGGGCTGGCAGAAGTTGGCCTGCACGGCTTTGGCTAGTCGCCTGTAGTTTCGCGACCCAGTAGCGTGCGACACTAGTGCCGTGCCGACTCGTGAAACGCGCTGGGCGTCCGTTTTTATGTATGCCCTCTTGCAGACCTTGGTCGCATCGTTACGCATACCTGCTTAACATTGAAGTATTTCATTCCGATATTATCAACAGTAGATATGACAAAATGTATAGCTGTGTATATTGATTAATAATTTAAAATGCCCTATAATAATAACATAATAATTTAAATTATATAAACAATACTGTCCTTTTTTATGTAATTTTTAAAATCACAAGTTCCTTTATTAATATCAACGGTTCAATTCTCGTATGATGCCCTATTAAACTAACAAAGGTGTATTTATGTACAGAAGTACCCACTACCTGCTCTATCCTATGAAATATTAAAGGGCAATTTGTAAAAACTCTAGAATATTTAATAATCGTATACTTTATTATATTATTTCTGGTTTCAAAAAATGTTCTTAGAGAGCTTGTTAAACTTGCCATCTGTCGCTGTACTGTGTAAAGTGTGGCAAATTCACATTTAGCGGCCAACTTGACCTTAGCTTTCGCTAATTAGCAAAATATTATTACTTGAAATTGAAAACAAGTCTGACATGTCGTATTAAATGGCAGTAGGTTGATAATAAGATTGTCATTGGTCATATGTTCTTATTTCATGTTTGCTTCGGTATTTTTACCTAAATTTAAATCCAAAACCCACAGGAGCAGGAAAGTGGCAATGATTCGGGATGAGATATTTTGTAACATTCGCGTTTGTATGCGTATATGTCACACAGAAAGCAATCTCATAACGCCGGATGGCGACCGCTTTTCCCGGCCCTGTGGATTTTGACTTTTAAGTAAAGTTGCTATTGACGTGGCATCTGGACCAACAGTTAGGGTTGACATAAAATTAATTTCAATTAGCAAGTAGGTAAGTGCAAATTCAAAGTTTCCAAATATATCTGCTTACGTGTTGGATACCTACAATTTTTAAGATTAGATGGTCTCTACTCTTTTATAGTGGAATCACGAATAACAATACCTGATATAATGTTTATTTGGAAAGTAAACCCATTTGGTCTATCCAATAACGATCAAATTTTATGGAAATGAAAAAGCATATTTTAAACGGTTTATTCAAATGGTAGTCACATCAAAATTTACACAGTATATGAACATGAACCCATTCTTATGCTTCGCCATTCAAAATTGTATAATTTCTCGTTACATATTCCGTAATTTTTTTGCATATCATTGTATATACCTATAGGCCCTAATTTCAGCAAAATATGAATGCAAAAAGAACTGAACTTCATAAAATTTCTAACTGTATCGTTAGACCACTTACTTTATTGGATCTTCGGATAATTATAACTGTGTATTTTGATTCAAACTACTCCGAGAATAGTAGGGGCGGTCTTTCATAGACAAGTAACTATCAGACCACAATATTAAGAGAGTACGAGCAAAAGAAATTTTCACTGCAATTCAAAATAATTTTTAAAACCTTGAAAACGTTCTGGGGGAACTTTTTGTTAAATTATAATTAGACCAATTTTGTGCTAACCCAGACCTTCAAATGTATATTTCGTCGTTATAGACTGCCATAAATCCCGTTTCATAGCGGAGTAAAGTATCAAAATACAATTAAGAACTGCGCAAAAGGCTGTATTTTAGTTACATTTGCATCAAACGAGAATGGCAAGGTTTTACCTCAACATAGTTTACAAGTTCAAAGCCTTATAGAAGCAATGGATCGATGGCGGCATGAATCTCATTACAGTAGAACAAAAAATGGATGGTTCTGTATGTGTGAATTTTTCAACTGGCACACAAACACAATTGTACCATTTTTTTAAGACGGGTGGGGACATCAAATCATCCCGTTTGGGGAAGTACCTGCACCTTACAGAAAACCGTGGCCAAATAACAACTCCTATCGAGGGTTGTTGTATTCCTGCGTGCGAGTCAGCCTCCAGTAAGCTCCTAAGGAGTTAATGTGTCAGCATTAGAGGCGAGTAATACTTAATGTATCGCAAGCGTTTACAGGCTGATGTAACCGCTTTACATCAGGTGGGCCGTATGTTTGTATGCCTTCCGAAGTTGTATAAAAAAAATCATGGGCGCGGCAACTGAACAGAGGTTATTGGCTACAACTTATCTAGGTACTCACATCAATTTCAAGTAACAGAACTGTGCGAGAGGTAGGGTAGGATATTTTTGTACTATTACCGCGAAATTCCACACAGCTGACCTAATCACTTGTTGTCGTTGCGTAATGTTTGTTGGGTCTTCAAAAAAACGTGGCGAAAAACTCCTAACATATTACAAAATTGAAAACCCACGTCAAACATCATTCAATAAATATAACTTTCCAACTGTTTTGGAAAGGTTGATAGATGATGTAAGCATGCATAAGAAAATTTAGTTAGTGGCTTTAAGAGCCTTGGGTTTACCCATTGAACCTACAGAAACTTTAAAACCAGTATACCTAATCAATGAGAGTATCGTCGGCTTTTTAAAGGCGAGCAAAAACCTTAACGACGTGAAAATATGGAGAAACGGGAAATTGAGTGTTGAGTCAGTAATGCCTATAATGAAATCTGACCTTATCAAAATAGAAATGACTGAAAAAAAACAGTGGAATTAGCAATTTGGGTAGCTTATTACCACCCCCTTAACAAGTTCACTGTCCAACGACTCCAAAGAAGTCACGTCATAAGCCAAAAGTAAATTTGATGATTTTTATTTCACTGGATGTATGAATAAGAGTAAAAACATTCTCATGGATGGACGTCTGGTTAGATAACAAGGTTAGGGAAATTCAAAAGAGCCGCCATAAAATTTTACCCGTTTCCCATATATGAAGAGGGTAAAAAAACCGTTTTTTTTTTGTAGAAATTGTTGTTTATTTAACTTAAATCAATGAAATGTATTATAACATGGACGGCAGAGCACCTTTTTTTGTTCCAAGCTATCGATTTTTTTGTAGGACTATTGTATCTACTGAACTAATCGGACACATCGATACCTTTTTCTCTTTATTATACTCTAAACCTATTTCAGGTTTGAGTACTGGTCTTCGCCCGCTACTTATTTTCAATTCTGTCATATTGCATGTAGAAAGAAGTAAAACCTCACGTTTATATTGCCGTTTTAGCACAATCCCTCCTTTCTTCAATTTACTTTGAGTAACAAGCTGCGGAAGGGCTCTTCGCTTTTCATTTACTGTACCTAGCAAATCAGTACGCAGACGGCCCTTCAACAAGGTGGCTAGAGTACACTGGCGTAAAAATTATCGGTAACTATCAGCCTACTCTCATCTAGCAAAACCATACAAACTTCAACCCCCTTAAAGGATAAAATCTGCGATAAAAACTATTGTATGTTACTCAGGGATAATGTAGGATTCTAATGTTGAAAGAATTTTTGAAATCAATCCAGTAATTTTGAGTTTATTCGTTACAAACATACATAAATACAAATATTTCCTCTTTATAATATTAGTGTAGAATAACACAGTGATAGGGACATAGATATTGATCTAGAAGAGGAGGACTACTATGAAGTATATATTAAATCACCAGAACTAATTGGTTTGGATAAGACAGGAGGTCTAGCCAGAAATGTGGAAATGAAAGAAATATAAATATTAGAAAGGATAGAAAGAATAATTAAGGGAGACAGAATCGGAAAACTGCACTTTAAATGACTCACAAGTATTAAATGAAAATCCCATAGTTGTAGAAAAAAAATCAAGGTTTAAACAATATACCTACATACTCGTATAAACATTCACATGAAAGTTATAATTTAAACAAAACTTGATATAAATGGAACATAGAAAAAAATATAATATAGACGTGGTATTACTCAACCCAGAAATGGAAATATTTCATTAGTATTATTGAGAACATCATCATCTCTGAAAAAGTTTATTCTGTTATTTATTACAAGATAAATACATTTTGGTTATCATATTCCATTTGTAATAGGGGTTAAAGTATGAAATTGCCGTTTTATATAGATACTTTGAATTGACATTAAACCTTCATGGTGCGAGATTTTCGAGTGAAACTTTTTTCACGTGATACATATGAGGCTTTTCTATCAAAAAATGTGCAACATTTGATTTTCAAAGTTCAATTGTTTTTTTTAAAATCAGTTTAGACGTGGAAGATGGATGCTTGGAAAAGGAGGAGTTCCGACGAGGAACTAACGCGGCAGAAACGGCTCGCAAAATAAATGTTGCGTTTGGAGAGGAAAATGATAATGAACGCATCGTGCGTTTTTGGTTTCAATGCTTTAGTAATGGAAACTTCTACTTGAACAACGAACCACGTGGAAGACCGACCACACAGGTGAATAACGCCGAATTGAAGGAGACGGTGGAGCCGATCCGAGTCAAACTATCCCGGAATTAAGGGTTAAATGTTACCTTACTTACAATATTAACTTATTTGCATTCAATCAATAAGATAAAAAAATATGAAAAATGGATGGCTCATGATATTGGATCGAATTGTGACATGTACAATGTCCTAAAGCAAAGCTTACCAATAAAAGGTAGTGGTAACTGTTTGGTGATCTCTTCATGGCGTTATTCACTATAGCTTTCTCAGGTCTGGTCAAGCAATAACAGCAGATGTTTACTGTACCGAACATTGAACAATGATGGCGAAACTGGCAGTGAAACAACCCTGACTCGTGAATCGATCTTCGAGATTATTGCTCTATGATAACGAAAAACCTCATACTGCTAGAGAAACCGTTGTAACTCTACAGGAGCTGCAGTTAGAAACCATACGACATCCTCTGTACTCGCCAGACCTTGCTCTTACAGACTATCATTTTTTTCGTGATTTGGACAATTTTCTACGTGGTAAAAAATTTTCTTCCCAGGAGGCAGTATAAAATGCTTTCACACAGTTTGTCGAATCTAGATCTTCTATAGAAACTTCCGATTAGATGGCAGCAATGTATAGATAATGAGGGTAAATATTTTTATTAAATAAATATGTTAGGTGCATCTTAGAAAAAAACGAGTGTTAATTTTTCAACACAAGTCGGCAATTTCATACTTTAACTCCTAATACAACCCGAACGTGTTGATAAATATTCCTCACTACCTAAAAATTGCATCTTGCATAAATTTGCTGCAAATATCAGAAAGTCAAGTTTACATGACCCTTTAATATATATGTTTTATTTCCATAGGTACATCATGCCATTTGAATTTCTTTTTATGCCTTTTATATATAAGTGAAAATATTATTAATGATAAATAGAAGTAGTGTCTAGTGTTATTGATACAACAATATTCAAAACGATTGTAGGAAATTATTTCAAATCCTGTGGCAACTAAGAGTAGTATCTAAAATTGCCGTTTATTGTGAAAGCAAATAGTATTACCTACCATTTACATACGAGAACATAAAAAAAGAGATTAGCAAGTAAACCTAAAATAGGAAATGTTAGGCATATATATAGCAACTAGCATTTAGGTCAAGATACTATACTACACAATGGAGTCAATTTAACCTGTGTTACATTTATTTTTGTAGAATGTACAGAAATTAGCCATGTAAGTAAGTTAAGCCATGTCAAATTTATTGTTGTCATAAACAAAATATAAAATAAAAACAGTGCGAAAAGGCTTTTTAAGCGTGTGTCCGAAATCTGAATAAAGCGTTCATCTCATGAAGATTACCTAAGTGTGCAAGAGAGGGGTATAGTTCTGTCAATGTTATTCAAAAGCCAAAAGAGTCTTGTCGCATTGTAAATATTATCTGATTTATAGTTATTTAAAAAAAACGTTTATTCAAGTTGCCATACTTTAGGTACCTATAATAAAACAGTATGGTGTATGTACAAGTGCCTTCTGCTTGTTGGCCCATCATTACCGTCAGGTGACCCATGCAACTGTTTGTCACCCTCTAGTATAACAAAATAATAATAAAAAAAATCAATATGGCTAGAGCTAATGATAGTTCAATTGTGAAATCACTTAATTAGGGTATTGATATACAAACTGATAGTTTGATTCTACTGCAACTTTGTACCAGATGCTACTGATGGGCCAAATTGGTAAATTCATAACCACGGCCAAATCTACATAAGCTAAATTTCGTACACGCCTGGCACCACCAGATTATAATCTACCCACTTTCTTCTATATTCCAAATATTCAGAAACCTTTGTTACAATTTACCACTAAATAACAATATATTTGAGTAGCTAAAGGCGGGTGCTAAACTAAGATTGGTGGTAAAAACTATTTCTAAAAACAGTAAAAAGCAGACAAAAATTTATACATTTTCGAGAAAACGCAAGTCTGTCTTATTGCTAAAGGCGGATGCCTTAGGGTACCTTACAAATAATTCACATCAGCAGGCTATGTAACTGTACAATAGTAGTTTGTACATGAAATTTTTTTAAATAGTGATGAGCTGGATTCCATTATCGATACAGATGCCAAATAGTAGTCATAAACAGAATTAATAAAATGATGAGGTCCTTGTTTGTCCGTGTGTACTTTTTATGTATGTTTACCTCTATCTATAACTTCACGCCAAATCCCTTGCGGGGTAGGCAGAGAGAACCGAGCGCCACGTGACTCGATCCTTACATATCTCACTCGCTTCTTTAACATTCATTGCTCTTCTCATGCACGCACGCCGGTTTCTAGGGCTCCTGACATCACCTTCTGATAGAACATGACCAATTTGGTCATGGTAGGTAAGTCTTGGCCTTCCCCGGCTCCTACATCCTTCCACTTTTGCATATCATCTTGCATTCTTTCTACATGCCCGAACCATCGGAGCATGCCTCTTCTTATTTTAACACCGACGCTCTCTTTCAGTTATGTTTACCTCATAGCAGAAATAGCTTGGAACAACTCAACAGATTTGGTAACTCAAACGGTTTTTAACTATGGTAGACCACAGTCGGTCGCATTTAAATTGAGTGAACCTCTAGTCCTTAGTTAACATTTTATTATAAAAAAAATTAAAATGTTTTTAATTGGGCCCTTGTATTGTTTATAATTTGATTTTTATTACATGACAACATTAGATCAGGATATCCAAGAAGTATGTGGTTTTTGTTGTAATATTGGTGTATGTTTAATGAAATTGTGATGAAGATAAAAGTCATCAAATACAAAGTTTCAAATAAAAGTGTAACCAATTTTATTGAAGTCAGTGTCATATGATGCATGTATGTAAATGGATGTAGACTATTTTAAATTAATTTTAAAGTTTTCTTAATATATTTGTTAGGTTGTCATATGAGGATACAGTCAATGTGTTCTCTCTTGTTGCAATACATTTCTCTTTTTTTTTTCTTACATATAAACAACACAACCAATTTCGATGCAGTTTTCATTTCAAATCATATGAGGATTTCTATTGAAAATATATAAGCATACTGTATGATGCTAACTAGCTTTTGATAAGGTTACTAGTTGCCCGACCCGGCCAACTAGTAACCTTATCAAAAGCAATACTAGAGCTAAATTACAAAACATAAATATATACATATCTGGAATCATGAGAATGGATAATAAAGGTATTGATATGAAACCAAAACCTAATGCAGATTGTGAATTACATATGTAGGGATGTACCTCTAAAGCAGAATTCACTAAAACTGCATCAAAATTGTTACAACAGAAGCTGTGTTACAAAGTCATAATTTATTGCACATTTTACTAGCAGTAATTTAACTTGAATTAGGTCCTGTTAAAGGTAAAGCATTAATTTCTTTATTGAGTCGAATCTGTTCATTAATGACTTTCCATGCATCATCTTTTTCTTTCTTAGTAATAGGGCGCTTTTTCTGTTTTGCGGCTACCATCTTTTTGTAAACATCAATACATTCCATATCCACCTGATCCAACTGCTTTTTTAAATTCAGTCTAATCATCTCCTGTTTACATAGTGAAATGAGATTTTTAAGATTGCGACAATTGTCCTTTCTTACGGCAGTAAGTTCGGTTTGACACTTCTTTATTTCAGCTAAAATTTCATCATCAGCGGGGTTAGTCAGGGGTGGCAAATCTTCAGGATCTAGGATACCTTGCTCCACCAATTCTTTCCTTAAGCACTTCTCTAAAGTTATGGAGTTCTTGTAACTATTTTTTGTAGTTGTTATTTGTTTAATTTTCACATCGGGTACTTCATAAGGTAAGGCATTCTCTTCCATCAATGCTGATACAAGTCTCTGTGTCAAGGGACCAGTAATCATGTTGTCATTTGTCTTTTCTAGTTTTTTACGCAAACTGGAAGTATCTGGTGACATTCCCGTTTTCTGTTTAGTGGCACTTGAAGCATTTTGGTCTTCCGCAATGTGTTCATCGGCCCACACTTCTGAATAGTGTCTGCCAAGTGGAGGAATTGGAGGAAGTGTTGTGTTACTGCTTGTCGCTAACAATGATTCAAGAAACTTTATATCGTCTAGACTAATGGGAGCACAATATGGATCCACCGAGCTCCAAAATTTATATGGAATATTATTCTTTGGTAATGCAAACTGAGACAATTCCAGTTTAACTGAATTATCTGAATTTATGTTATGATCGTTTGCATAGTTATGAGAAGTGCTAGAAGAGTTAAAATTTTTAAATTTAGGCACTTTTGGTTGATTTGAGAGTTTAGTGTAATCTTTGGTCTTTACTAATTTGTCTTCCAGAAATTTTCTCTTTACAGGGTACTGTAGTTGTTTACCAGCAGCTTTTCCTTTTTTCTCGCGTTTTGATTCATTGGTATCAATGCTCTCTATTTCTGATTGAAAATACCTTATACGAAGGGCTGTATTGCACAAAAGTGACTCCAGCTCTAATTGCAGAGCATCCAGTTCATCCATACCTATTGGCTCATCAGCTGATCTCGCCGCAAGTGCCGTAAACCGAGGTAGACTCACAGGATTATCTTGAATTCTTATGTATGGTATAGGACACATTTCTACTTTAGTTTTGCCAACAGATACAGAACCTGGTATTTTTGCCGGTTTATTATAAGGAGATAGCCCTGGGCTGGACGGTTTTCCATTGTCGTGGCCTTTAATCGCTAATCTTCCCTTACTGTTGTGATGCATTCTTTTGCCCAACATTTTGAAATAAAAGCGGAGAGATTTTAATAATGTTTTCAAATAGTCAAAATAACCCGCGAAAACAGCACCTACAGACGAGTACTTCAAGCGCCAACAAATTGTGTTTCACTTGTTATATTACGCATCAATATTCTTCTCGTTTCTCACTCAGTTACCGAATACATCACTTGAAAAGCCTTAGATGAACTTAAAATCACTAGATGATGCGTGGATACGAAATATTACATTGTAGACAAAATATATGCACGACAAAATGGCGTATTCTATAACAGGATTGGTTGCTAAACTGTCATGTCGTGTCATCAAAATCATAGACGACGAAAGTCGGATAAATAAAGTGTGGTAACCATGAAACTACACGTGAAACTGGAAGCAACACTTAAACTTCTAACAAGACAAGTACGTAATGCTATGGGCGTCCGGACGGAGTGACCGCTCACTGCTCAGAACAAAGCGTCATTTCTCGGCTCGCACGCAAACGTTACGTTTACAGGCATTTTCACACAATCACGCAGTCTCCAACCGAACTGGGCCGATTGTAGCGAGGGCTAGCACGGTCGTTCGTCACTTATAAAAAATGATTAACCAATATTATTACGGATGCAGTGCATTTGGTTGTTTAAATACAACTAAAACCTGTGTCTACACGTTCTTTACCTTTCCAAACGATATCGAAAGTTGAAGAAAAGTTGGGTTTCTGTTATTGGTAGGTACTTGTTGGAACTAGTTGTTATTAGACATGCATTTTAGAAACGCCAGTCATCAAATCCCAACTACAATCTTACTTACAGTCAAGTTCTTAATCTAAATGCACATATGCAATGTGTCAATTTAATTCGGAAGAGAGTTATGGTAGAAGTGGTACTTTTTCCCAGGTTCCTTTATGCAAAAAATAAATAGTTTGTTTTAGTAACAACCTAATGTTTTCTTTTCAGAGAACAAAATTATAGAAAAGATGTAAAAAACAAATGGTCAACTGTCTCCGAATTTACTTCGATCTTTGATTCCTTAGTAAAGATCGAAACCTTTTGCAAAAGGCTCAGTTGTTAAACTTTTGCTACCTGTCATAGGATATGAAAGTAAATAATTACAAAAATTATTAATAATCATTCGCTCGCGCACATTCGCGCGCGCCGGTACGCTTCGTGTTAGATCGATGTATAGTTAAAAATGTCGGTAACGGTAAAGTGCAATCAGTGCAATATAGTGATTGATGAAATGTTATGTTTCATACAAAATAAGTTATCCGTGTCGGATGATGACAGTTTGATGCGTATTTGCGTGTCTTCGTTCACAAGTGAAGAAATCAAAAAATCTAAATCGTTACTTTTTGAATCTGTACCAACGGAAAAGAGAAATATTTTACGGAAACAAAAGGGGAAGGAGAATCGTGATTTGATGGATATTATAGCACTTTTGAAAGCGATGGATCCCGATTCAATTCCGGTATTTGTAGCTAGACAGCTTGAGAAATTGCCTGCTATAACATGGGACCACCTTGATTGCTCGCAATTGTTGAAAGAATTAACACTGCTAAAAAGTCAAGTTGAAGATATTCGCTCATCATATGTTTCTCAAGAACAACTTAAAGTGCACCTGAATAATATGAAATACGATTCAATGCCGTCACGATGTGGTCATTCACAGGACAACAATATAAACATGAAACGTGGTGGCTGCATCTATCAAGACAGCGGTCCTATCGGATTATCGTGTTTGAATGAATCGAATGTACATAATGCAGGTGCCGAAATTGGTGATTTTTCATCTTCTCCAATGCATGTAATTGACAATTGCAACATAAATACACGAATATCGGATAATAAATTACATAATGACCACCAATGCGGTAGGCAAATAATCCGAGACACAGTGTTACACAGTGGCGGGTCGCCGCGGGCGACTATAGTGAGCCGGTCTCCGTCTCCGCGCCCGCTTGCTGATAACGATCAGCTGTGCGACGCAAGCGACCGGCCGGGTAAAGATAAACAATATAGTATTCGAACCGGCGATTGGATTGAAGTGCAGAAGCGGAAAGCTAAATCAAAATATCGATACCAAGGGCAAATGGGATTGAATAATGACACCGATGGGAAATTTAAAGCTGCTGAAAGAAAAATTCCCATCTTTATCACAAACATCCACAATGACACAAAAGAACAGGATATAATAATGCATATTTTTAAGAAGACAAACCAGACTGTTGAATTACAAAAGATATTCATCAAGAGAGATACAGATCATAAGGCATATAAATTTTTTGTACCAGAAACGTCATTGCCGTTATTTCTAGATGAAGCTTTGTGGCCTCGAGGTGTAATATTTAGACGTTTTATGCATTATAAACCAAGATACTCGGATAGAGCTGATACGAAAAACGGCACGACAACAAATCTAAATGGATAGACAAACCAAAATAGTTAGCTATAACTGCAAGAATATCAAGCGATCTATCGATGATATTAGGGGGTTTTGTAGAACATATGATATAATTGCTCTTCAAGAGACGTGGTTATTGCACGAGGAGCTGTCGTTCTTGAGTAGCATAAGTGAAGAGTTTGGATGCACGGGAACCTCAGCAGTGGACAGCGGAGCAGGCATGCTGCGTGGGCGTCCTTATGGTGGTGTCGCACTGCTATGGCGGCGCTCGGCACTGCCGAACGTTACAGTGGTGCCGTGTGACAATCCGCGAATATGTGCAGTTAAAATAGTGACAAGTGATCGATCTGTTTTGGTGTTTAGTGTATACATGCCCACTGATGTGATACAAAATCTAACTAAACGGAGTTTGCACACTGCCTCGGTACGGTAAGCGCAATTATAGATAGTTGCAACATTGAGTCTGTTTTTGTGGTTGGCGATTTCAATGCGCACCCTTATGAACAATTTTATAATGAACTAATGAATTTTTGTGATGACCATGAATGGATCTGCGTGGACATAGAAAGATTAGGTTTGAGGTGTGAAACGTTTACATTTATTAGTGACGCGCATGGTTCAACGCGTTGGTTGGATCATTGCTTAGTAACGAAATCGGCACTCTGCTTGGTGGATAATGTTTATGTAAGATATGACTCCTTATGTTCGGATCATTTACCATTGATATTGGAATGTAATTTTAATCTTATTGCACTTAAAACCAATAATAGAAATCTCATTACGAATGACATTACTTGGGGTGATAGAAATACACAGGAAATTCAAATTTATTATGAAGAATGTCACAAAAGATTACGATTAATTGATTTTCCTGTCGACTTGCAAATTGCAAATTGTTGTAACGGGCGACGGTGTTATGATTTGAAGCATAGGGAGATAATTGATAATTTGTATAATGATATTGTAACAGCGTTAAGTCGGGCAGCTATGATGGGTCTCGGGTGTAGGGCTGCGCGGCGTGGGTCGAAACGCGTGATAGGCTGGAATAGGCATGTGCGTGACTTGCACAGGGAGGCCAGGTCTAAATTTCAAGCATGGATATGGCACGGTAAGCCTACAACTGGCACAGTTTATGAAGAAATGCGTGCCAGTAGGAGGGCATACAAGGCTAAGTTAAAATGGTGTCAGAATCATGAGGATGAAATTAAGATGGACATACTAGCTGAACTACATTCTAAACATGAGTTTCGATCATTTTGGAAAAATACACAGAAACATCAGCATAAACCTGGCCTACCTGTGTGTGTTGGTGGAGCAAATGGCGAGAAAGAAATTGCAGATATGTTTAAACAAGTTTTTACAGTCGAACCACTTGCTACTGGGTCCGTGGAGGGGGTGTGCGATGTTGAGACGCAAAGTGACGACTTGAGTATTATTTTTGCAGCCAAGGATATTCATAAGGCCATTGATTCAATCACTAGAGGCAAGTCGCCGGGACACGATGGTCTCAGCATCGAGCATCTCCAACATGCTGGTCCACACTTGTCACGGTTATTGGCGATGTTGTATTCCCTCTGCGTAGGGCACTCTTACTTACCAGCGGAGTTATTGAGGACGGTCGTGGTACCAATTGTCAAAAATAAAACCGGTGATGTAGCCGATGAAACAAACTACAGGCCGATCTCATTGCCTACCGTGATCGCCAAGGTATTTGATGGCATGTTGAATGCATATCTCCATAAACATGTAGTACCGCATGATAACCAGTTCGGCTTTAGACCCAAGTTGTCCACTGAGAGTGCCATACTGTCTATGAAGCATGCCGTCAGGTACTATACTGACAGAAGTACGCCGGTGTATGCCTGCTTCCTGGACCTGTCTAGGGCCTTTGACCTGGTTTCCTATGACATCTTGTGGAGAAAGCTACATCAAGTAAACTTCCCATCTGATTTGATCAGCACTCTTAAATATTGGTATGGAAACCAGGTTAACCATGTGAGATGGGCAGGTGCTCTGTCGGACCCGTACAGGTTGGGGTGCGGGGTAAGACAGGGGGCGTTCAGTATAACGACGCATTCAGGGAGTTGCTGCGGTTGCCTCGTTTCTGCAGCGCGTCGGAGATGTTCGCTAAAGAGCGTGTGGATTGTTTTCATGCCACCTTGCGCAAGAGAGCGGCTTCGATGATGAGGCGGACGCGGGCTAGCGGCAGCAGCCTCCTGAATGTTATCGCTGAAAGAATGGATGGCCCGTTTCTGAGGCACTGGATAGCGTTACATGGTCCAGTACAGCGTTAAAACATTTTTATATTTATTATATAGGTATAGAGAAATTCATAATAATAATGATAACTAGATAATATTGCTAACATAGACCTAAGGATTTTCTACTAATAAAGTGATGGACTTTTAAATGTCTGAGAAATAAAATAAATAAATAATAAAAAAAACTGCGGGGACTATCGAATCATGTATATAATAGCATATACTGCAGCTGACATTTCTGTTAATAGTCAAAAAAGAAAGCTTAAACCCAATATTCTTGACAGCAGGAAAACACTACCAGAGAGTGTTGTTAACCTGTTTCCTGTTGAAAAATTATCTAAAGTTGTAAAATATCCAGTAGAATTCAAATTTCATTCTCCTGGAAATAGTTACCGTACAGACTGTAAAAAGTCGGTCGGTGTAAAATAGCAGTTTATTTCAAGAGAACCGATCCACAACTGACCAACAAATCTTCTATTAGCTGATACAATGTATAACTATTATCCCTAAAATCCAAGTATCCCGCATGGGTATTGCAGAATCTACTCGTATTTCCGCAGAGAACATTAGAGAAGCTAAAAGAGGAGGTAAAATTATCCCAACCCCTCGTAAACGTGGTTAATGAAACTTAGAGGATCGCGCCATGCCACGTTCTTTAATTCCATTTTAATTCGAGTGCACCTCCTACGCGACCAAAGTTTTCGTAATTCGCGTTTATTGAGTAATGTTTTTCTGATGTGCCTCGGTAGCTCGCTCTTATGATTTGTTTCGATTGGTGCTTGACAAGTAGCTGCCTGTTTTGCGGTTTGAATAGTGGTTCTAAGGTACAAGACTTCCACCTCTACCTTCTCTGGCGTTGATAATGTTCCTCCGAGGGAAAAGTTTTTCGCTATATATTTTCCAATTCATTTTTGTATACGGTTTTCGTTCTATGGTATGAGGTGCCCCCATATCCCTATCCATGATATGTAAGGAGCTGCGTAAGGGTGTTTGTAGCTGCCGACCAAATATCGACACCGTCTGCAATTCTCTCAACATATTGATTAAAATTCCTACAATAACCGCAATTGGACCCCTAACTGCATATGTGTTGAGCCGGGAGGGTGCCCTATGTGTAGTTTGTTGAGACTGTTGGGTCGGCACTTGATTGGCGAGTGAGTTTTGTTGGGTTGCACTTTAGGCGGATTTTTCTGCTAGGGCGCCTATTAATCCCACCCTAGACGTTGGGGCGCCGCCTACCTCGCCCTCGGGACAGCGACACCGACCAAACTAGTTATACACCGAGACTACCTGTCTACGGAACCTACTCTACCGCTAGTTATAACAAACGTCCGATTTTATAGCTGAGTTAGCAGCTATAAAATCGGGCCGGAGTGAGCCGATAAGCCCTGCGTGGCGCATAGGTTTGCTATAGAGTAACAATGTATATTTATTTAATCTTAACTGTTCAATCATAGAATAAAGATACTTTTATTTTAAATTCAAATCCCCCTGGATCCCGCTTCTGTCGGTCGTGTTTTGTGGAGACCCCTATTACCACTTAAACAAAAGAAATATAATAAATTCATAAATTAATATTAAAAAGTTAAAATCTCTAAGTGCTCGCTCCGACTACTGCCCACGGATCCAAGAGCAACTTTCTTGAGGGCGTGTCATCAGTATAATATCACGTCACCGCAACGTGCAATTCTCACTGCACTTTGCGGGCGGCGCGGATCTGTAAATAGGCTTACTAATAAATAATGTTCCGATCGCCGGCAGAAACAATGCCCGATAAATATGGATCTGATCCAAATATGAGTATAAATAAAGACGAAACTCCATCTAGATACAAATGTGCGAACTTAACATTAAAGCGAGCAAGAGAATTTGACTTTAAGGATGCTTTTAGCGAGTTTAAAAACCAAATAATATTCTCTGCTTGGAAAGACGAGTAAAACTCGGTTTTTTCTGATTTACGCCTGATGTAACAGCTATCAAGATGCAATTAGTTGACGTTCAAACGCTGGTTAAACTTGAATATCCTATCCCTTTGTTAAGTCAGATATTTGGCGTTTATTTTATTTATTGAAATTTTACATATAAATTGTGTTATTAAGTTGTTAATTTTCATTTTGTTAAACTTCATATAAATATAACGACATCTGGTGTTTCGTAGCACACAAAGAGAATTGTAAATTTTAATTCTAGTTGTAATTCTAGTTTCAGTACGGAGCTTGGTTCTGTAAATTGTTGACGAAGATGTCAACGTGTAACAAACAGTCACAGTCCAGCCAGGTAGATCCAACTTCAGGAAACTTGGATAGCCAGCGTTTGGGAAATTGGGAAAGATTTTGTTGTCCGAAAGAAATAACTCAAGTCCTCAATGTGAAAAGTGTTATAATGCCATGAATTCAAAATTTTGATTATTATCTGGTATTTAGTTCACACAAATCAATTTGTCAGTTGTCGTGAGGATCGACTAATGCGTTTCAATCTAGGAAGTCACGAAAACAAAAAAAAATTGTTTGCTTGAATAAAATGATAAACACTGTGGGCCAATTCTGCTAAATAACTGCAACTGCACGTTTACGTCTGTCACTTGAGTCGTGCAGGAATAGTGCAGTGCCGATAGGTGTATTCTACTAAACTTTCCTGCACTGCAACTGCGCGTATGCTGCACTGCAACGGCACTGCAACTACGCTGCAACTGTGCGTATCTTGCAAGTAAACTACTTAAAACCTGAAATGTTGCCATATTTCAATCTAATAAAACTGAATTTTTATTTAATGTTGACTCCTACAGTTTCACTATTGACCTTGGTTGCCGGAGTGGAGGCATTTCTAACCGAAAATAAGCTTTACTTAATTATATTTATCCACAAACATCTCCCAAAACAAAGCAAATATAATTCACCGCCTCAGAATATTAATTTCACTTCGCAAAAGTTACTCAAGAGTAACGTTAACAAAACTGCAAGTAAACTCCTTCAAAACTTCTGTCACCGGTATACAAATGTCAAAACAATTTATCAGAATACAATTATACCTATTGCAGGAAACGTGCAGTGTCAGTGCAGGTTTTTTAACAGAATAGCGATTCATTTACTGCAACATTCCTGCAACGTCGCTGCTGTCAGATCGTTTAACAGAATACCGAAACGTCAAAATGTACGCATTTTGACACACGCCGCGCTGCAGTGCAGTTGCAGTTTTTAGTAGAATCGGCCCACTGTCCTACTTTATATTACGCTGGTGACTACAGACTTTCTTGCCACAATTGGAAATTAAGAGGAGCTACGATGACATTTTGACGTCGAGAATTGTCAAAGACTGTTTGACAATGCACAAAATGGACGTGCTAGTCTTTTACGTTTCGGTGCTTTCTTCACGTTACAGTAAATTAGCGTGAAGTTGTTCAGATTAATACTGTGTTGAAAATTCGATGTGAATATAGCACTTACAGACTTTACAAAGTTAAATTGATATGTTTACCAAAAAAATATGAATGTAGCAGCTCATGGTTCTCACCCTTTAAATCCTTGACGCAAATTCATGCTTATTTCATTTTGGCATAATGGCAGACATTATAGTAAAATGCCCACTTTGCTGTGATAAAACCTTTACATCAAAGTTAAGACTTATAGAACATTTAGCAGATACTTTATCAAAGTTATTTTGCCCAATTTGCGGCAACAAATGGTCATCAATTGGTCACCTTATTGAACACTTAAACCTTGATAATTGTAAACCAGATAGTTACACACTCCAAACATACAATGTTGAGGCATTAGATGAAACTGATTCAAGCCAAGTTGAAAATAATATTATTGATGTTAATAAACACCTTGAAAGTGGTAAGATCATTTAAAGTTTAAATTTTACGTGATTGGATGTTTTTGGCTAGTCTAATAAACATTGACTAGCTAGCTACAGAGTTAAAACTTTTATGAATAGTTGTATGCATTATTAACACTAAAATACCAAAGTTTCAACTTTCAGAAATTCATGGTTTTCTAGTAATAAATTGTTAAGTGAGGAACTTCCTTTCAACAACTGTATAACATGTTTTTTGCAAACAAATATTTGATTATATTTTATGGACTTCATGTAATTTGTGTCATTTTTGTATCTTTATTTGTCATCAAGTTTCTTTATATGTTTCAAGACTTCAGTTTTATTTTCGTCAATGAACTTGTAATTAAGAAAATATAAAAAAAATTTTTACGCATAGTCGAACAAATTGTGCGAATTAATAAAGATATTTTATTATTTTCATACTTTTTTATGTTAGTTCCTTTAGGGGGTGATTTAACATAATACTGACATTTCATTTTGAATTGTTCAATGAATGAATGAGTGAAATAGCTTTTGTTATAAGACATTTTGTTTATTGAAAAATAATGGGAGCGATCCCCTTACCACTCCCTTCCGGATACTTAAATTTTTGTTTGTGTGTTGTTGTGTAAACAATGTCAGAAGGCATACAAGCATATGGCCCACCTGATGTAAAGCGGTTACTGTCTGCCTATGAACGCTTATAATACATTAAGTATCACTTGTGTGATGCCTTCTCTGCTGCTATCACAACAACTCCTTAGGAGCTTACTCACTCACTCATACGCAGGAATACAGCAACCCTCTAGAGAGTTTTTATTTGCTGCGGTTTTTTGCAAGTTGGAGGTACCTAGGTAATATTATCATTAAAAAAGATAACAATGAATGTTAAAGAAGCGAGTGATATATATAAGGATCTAGTCATGTGGCGCTCGGTTCTCTCTGCCTACCCCACAAGGGATTTGGCGTGAAATTATAGATTGAAAAAAGATAACTCCTGTGGGGGAGTCGAGTTTGCACTGAGGTGGATATGCAACTCAGAGCAAACTCAGTCATATAACAACTACCTGGAGGGTTCTTATGTTCCTACAAAAGAGTCAGCTTAGTAGTTAGCTCCTGATGAGTTGCTACACCTTGTATTGCAAGTATTCATAGGCCATTGCCTGTAGGCCTTCCAATGTCGAAAAAAAAAAATCTTTTTTGCCATTCACAATGTATCTACTTCCTAATCAAGACTATTATCTTCATTCTTAATAATTTATAATATATTATATATATTTCTGATTAAAACTATAGTATTTCAATTATTAATTATCTTCACCTTATTACCATATAGACCAACATAAAGAAATTGCGACACAGCTAATAGAAGGGCAACAAGAATCTGAAAAGGTCAATAACGATGATAACAAGATGTATGTGGAGTTGTTGAGTGAGCAACTGATGAAACCATGCCTTCAAACACAAGAGCTGAAATTTATCCAGGAGGATGGGGAAAGCCGATATATAATCATGGAACAGCCCGATGCTCAGTTGCATACAGGAAGTGCTGTGCTTACAAAACAAAATCATGATGGCACCATATCTTTGACCACAGTGAAAGGTATTTTTCATTGCTTCAGTGGGCAATCCAAAATTTGCTTTGTGCATGTTTTACTACAGTTACTGATTACAGCAATTACAAAAAATTTACATTGTTGCTAGTTTTTGGAGATCCCACAAAAGATGTTTTGAATGAAATACAAACAGATACATCTTATATAAACAGATACATGTGTTAATGCATATCTGGAATATGGTATTTTATTCATCTTATAGAATTACTATACCTATATTCACCTTTTACCGCATGGGGACAGATGTGAAATTTCATGTCCCTAAACTTATAAATGGGCACAGATGGAAATTAAAAGTTTTGTCTGTCCCTAAAATATTTTTAGGTCTTGAATTTTGTTATGAAACTTGAGGCAACTTTGTTTTGTCACAGGTATAACTTAACAGTATTTGGTTACCATAAAATAAAATGAAATAAACCTTAACCAATATTAAAATGTTTTTGTTGAGAAATATGGCATAATGATTATTCAGATGATAATAAATGTTTAGCAATATTTTAATCTTTTTGTTATTGTCCTAGAGAATATGAGGAATTTTTAGTAATCATTTTTTTAACATAATCTTTTGAAAATATTCAAAATCCTTTTCTACCTACCTACCTACTACTCATCTTATTTGTTTCTTTTTCTTTCTGGCTTTATTGTATTTCCTAATTTCTTAGGATTGGTGTGGTTTGCTGCCTAAGCCTATAGATTAGGTGATGATACTAATTTTAACGTTAAAGAGCAGTGGTAGCTCAGTAGATAAAGAACCAACCTATTCACCAATTGGTTCCCGGTTAAAATCCCGTCATGTACTACTAAGTTTGTGTTTTCAGATTTATGTACATCTCTATAATTATCACTCTCGGCGGTGAAAGAATACATCGTGAGGAAACGCACACGTCCAAGAAATTATTTTTCGAAAGATATGTGACCTAGCCTAAGTAAGATCAGGTTTTCCCCGCTGGGTAGTAGAGGCCTGACGGCAATCAAAAATGTTTCTTTGCAAATCCTTAGGCTTAAGTAGCGGACCCCGCCAATCATATCAGATTAAGGCTAAGAAGCAGACTGATTTTAACATAGGGCGACTGCTGTTAGGTTAGGCCACACTTTTTTATATACATACAGCAATTTTAGTGTTTTTGTTTCTAAACTGTGTCTTTTAATACTATGGTATCATGAGAAATTGAGAATTGAGATTTATTGAAATGTGCAGTTGATTAAGATTTCATATCTTAAAAGATTGTAAGAGGAAAGAATAATAGAACAGTGTTATTCACAAATGAAGCCTGCCTAGTAGTATACTCAAACATATAAATAGGGATTTATAAGTTTAGGGATAGTTGACCTGACAATTACCATTTGTCCCCACGTGGTTACTACTGGTGGAACTCTTCTTTTTTTAATGTGATAGAATCAATTTTTTTATACCTATGTATTATTTCTGATATTTCTAGATTTTAATATGGAGATGCAAACGTTAATAGCACCAGCTGAGACCCAGATGGAAGACACACAGGAGGAAATATACAGCTGTAACACATGTGGAGTTTCATTCTCCTCCGTGCTTGAACACATCCAGAACTATCACAACGATCAGGATGTAGTGGTTGAGGTGTGTAGCAATAATTTAAAATGATAGTAGATATCTTCGGCGTTTTCCATTCTGTAGGCCAATTCTACTAAATAACTGCAACTGCACGTTTACGCCTGTCACTTGAGTCGTGCAGGAATAGTGCAGTGCCGATAGGTGTATTCTACTAAAATATCCTGCACTGCAACTGCGCTGGAACTGCACGTATGCTACACTGCAACTACGCTGCAACTGTGCGTATCCTGCAAGTAAACTACTTAAAACCTGAAATGTTGCCATATTTCAATCTAATAAAACTGAATTTTTATTTAATGTTGACTCCTATAGTTTCACTATTGACCTTGGTTGCCGGAGTGGAGGTATTTTTAACCGAAAAGAAGCTTTACTTAATTATTTTTATCCACAAACATCTTCCAAAACAAAGCAAATATAATTCACCGCCTCAGAATATTAATTTCACTTCGCAAAAGTTGCTCAAGAGTAATGTTAACAAAACTGCAAGTAAACTCCTTCAAAACGTCTGTCACTGGTATACAAATGTCAAAACAATTTATCAGAATACGATTATATTGCAGGAAACGAGCAGTTGCAGTGCAGGTTTTTTAACAGAATAGCGATTCATTTACTGCAACATTCCTGCAACGTCGCTGCTGTCAGATCGTTTAACAGAATACCGAAACGTCAAAATGTACGCATTTTGACACACGCCGCGCTGCAGTGCAGTTGCAGTTTTTAGTAGAATCGGCCCACTGAACTTTGTACTGCATGAACTACAATATTTACAAGGTTGTGAAGTTCCTTTTATGGTTTTGCTTGATTCAATTCGGAAACATGCCGCAAGGGTTTAATGATTCAATTCGGAAACATGCCGCAAGGGTTTCAGTTAAACCCACTATTTGTTTTATAAATGCAGTTATACACATACATTTTTCTAGGAAATAAAGTAATATAAAAATAGATGACGTAGCTTGTTAAAAATGTTTAATATTCATTTAAAGTCAAAGCTATGACGTAAGTTGTACTGTGTTTATGCATGCATTACGCTAAAACTAGTAAGCAGACATATAAAAAAAAATTTTGCTTCTGTATCGATAGTAGAATCCAATTGTGATTAATCTTGTGAATTATCTATTTAGTAATTTAATAATCACGTACGTCTTTTTTATTACTTGCATATAATTATGTCCAAGTGTAATGGGTTTAGTATTGCTAACAGGACTTGAGTACTGGGAGCTGAAAACAAGCTGAGTATGACGTGTAATATGTTGGTCTCATTTTATTTGTGATTACTTTTTAGGGTTCTGTAGTAAACAAGGAACTCTAGTTTCGCCATGTCCATCTATTTATCTGTCCATCTGTCTGCGGCCTAGTTCAGACACGCTTAATACTAGAAAGCTGTAATTTGGCATATATATAATATTGACTATGCTAACAAAGTGGAGCTCAAAAAAAGTTTTTATGGTGGTACCTCCCCTGCACGTAAAGTGGGGATTATTTTTTTATTCGCGCCCACTCCATGGTGTAGGGTGGGCGCGTGGCGTGGTGTGGGGAGTCGTTCGATAGGTTTGTTAAAAACATTGAGGGTGTGGGAAGATAATTTTTCGATACAGTGATCCGTTTGCGAAATATTTATATTAAAAGTGTAAACTGTTAGACTTAAGGGATCCCCTCCTACCTTCACCTATGCCAGCCATACTGTTGTTGTTGTTGAAAATGTAAAAAAAATCATGGTAGTAGTAGTCCATATAGTGAATTACGAATTTAAAAGAAAAACTATCACGGCTAAGCAGAATTTAGGAGTAATAGACGACTAACTTGTAAAATGTATTTTCTTTTATAAAAAAGTACTTACAAATGTCATAGAATATGACATTGCACTTATCTGCACTAAGCGTTTTGCTTCCTAGTTTCTAATTTGAACGGCCAGGTAGTGGAATTCCCCCCCTGCGATACATAGGTAATTTCATAGTTCATTTGAATTTTATACATAATTTTAGGTCCGTTATATTGTACACTAGATGGCGCTGTAATTCGCGGTCGGTAGTAGGATCGACGCTCGGGGGTTCCAGCGCAGACCGCTAAATTCACTCTTTGATCCCGATGATCGCATTATGGTTGCGAATGCCCTCTACCTCTCCGACCACGATCCCAACCTTGCCTTGTTGAATCGGTACAGAAATGAAGGAATATTGGATCGAATTGTGACATGTGACGGAAAGTGAATTGGTTAATAGATTCAGGCGTTATTTTGCGAAAGTCAAATTGCATGAAAAGTGAATTCTTTACGATGCAGTGGCTGAACTCAGTCAAAGGCCGCAACAGTCATTTACCGCAACCGCACATAAGCTTTGCTTACTAATAAAAAGGTAATGGTGAGTGTGGTCTCATCCTGGCGTTATTCACTATATCTTTCTCGGGTCTGGTCAAGCAATAATAGCAGATGTTTACTGTACCGAACTTCGAACAATAATGGCGAAACTGGCAGTGAAACAGCCCCGACTCGTGAATCGATCTTCATCATTATTGCTCCATGATAACGCAAAACCTCACACTGCATGAGAAACCGTTGTAACTCCACAAGAGTTGCAGTTAGAAACCATATGTCATCCCCCGTACTCGCCAGACCTTGCTCCAACTAAATACCATTTTTTTCGTGATGTGGACAATTTTCTACGTAGTAAAAAATTTTCTTCCCAAGAGGCAGTACAAAATGCTTTCACACAGTTTGTCGAATCTAGATCCCCAGAGTTATATCGCAGTCATAAATAACTTCCAATTAGATGGCAGCAATGTATAGATAATGAGGCTAAATATTTTGATTAAATAAATATGTTACATCTTTACATATCAGTTACAAATCGGCAATTACATACTTTAACCCCGTACATACGTATCCTAATCCTAACCTACATATTATACACATACATATTACATACTAGCTGCTGCCCGCGGCTCCGCCCGCGTGGAGTCAAATAGCGTAGCCTATGTGTTAATCCAGATCATAATCTATCTACGTGCCAAATTTCATTCAAATCCGTTCAGCCGTTTAAGTGTGAAAGAGCAACAAACATCCATACATACAAACTTTCGCATTTATAATATTAGTAGGATTTGAAATTATATTTCGAAAGACGTGTGATCTCGCCTAAGAATGATCAGGTTTTACCTCTGGGTTGTGGAGGTCTGACGGCAGTCGCTCTATTTAAAAATCACTTATCTCTCCGCCAAATCCTTGGGCCTAAATAGCGGACCTCGCCAATCTTAATGAATTAGAAAATGGGATAACGCTAAGAAGATGATATAGTGGTTACCACAGCCTATGAATGCTTGCAATACAGAAATTATCGCTCGTGCGTTGCGACACCTGCTGCTTACACAACAACTCTTTAGGAGCATACTGGTAACTTCACTCACTCTCGGGAACAGTACAACCCTCCTGCGAGTGATTTGGCTGCAATTTTCTGTGAGGTTCAGGTTCCTTAGTCGGGCTGTGTTGATGCACCCTACCTCTCTTGAAACTATTACTATAATGACTGACTTGGATACGTGCAACTTGTGGTACATGGGTTTTTGAAATTTGTGATTGAACGTTTTTTATATTCACTTGATTAATTCTGTTGATTAAAAATACTCAGGAACCTCTAGAGGACTCGGAAGAAAACCTATCTCTACATAATGCACTGATGAATGAAGAGCTAGTAGTGACGGAAAAACTTCCAGACATGCGACGCATCATCACCGAGACTGGTGATATTGTAGAGGAAGATCCGCTGTTGCTGAAGACAGGTAAAGAATTTACTGCAAACTTCGATATCTGAAATCCATTAAGTTCATTGGTGAATTTCAGAAGTTTGACTTTGATTTAGGTTAGTATTGTAATTGTAGGCATCTATTGTCAGATTATTCTTTGCTTTCTATTTTATTGGAATATTTATGTACGAGTATAATGCCGATAAGATAGTGTATCCTACAGGTACAGATTGAGTATGCCTAAAAGGAGACGCTATCAATCTAATCTTCAATCGGTGAAAGATAGAGTTAAGAATGTTTTTTTAGGGTTTCGTTCGTATACAAAATGTAACACGTTCTAACACACCCCCACAATATTATCTGCCTTCATACCATTCTTCCAATATTTTTTTTATATAACGTCGGGAAACATACAAGCATACAGCTCACCTGATGTAAAGTGGTTTCCATAGCTTACGAATGCGATACCGCCTCTGCTGCTAACACAGCATCTCATTAGGAGCTTACTGGTAACCTCACTCACTTGTAGGAACACAACAAATCTCGAGTTGTTATTTGGCTGCGGTTTTCTGTTAGGTACTTCTCAAGACGGGCTGCTTTGATGCGCCCTACCTTTCATAATTGTGTAATTCTGTAATTGGCATTGGTTTTTAGAGGTATATTAAACGTTCCACTACTAAGTTTAATTGTGAAGAATTTTCCTTCATAACATAGTTTTACGAATCATCATTGAAGTTGGCACTAAGTGTTACTTCATCAGGAAGGTTTCTGTCCACTTTATTGTACTCTCCACTAGGTGGCGCTGCAGTTACCAACTTTTACATTACTCAGTCAAGACCTACAGTCATTAACAAAATAATATTCTCGACACATTTAACGCTTCCACGCTGTACAGTAAATAAAATAATTTTATTTTTTTGCAATCTGAACAGAGTTCGCAAAGAGTGATGTGGAGAAACAGACGCGCGCGCCGAAACGATTTGTACAAATTGACAAGTTTTGTGACAGTATTGTAAAGGATATAGAACCAAATGATGGTAAGATACTTTTAGTACTTCCGCAGTAGCGCAGCGAGCCGCTGTACAAAAGTCTAAAGTTCGACCAACCAAGACCAAGATCCAACCTTATCAATATAACATTTGGACGGGCTCTTTAAACGGAAAAATTCAATTATTTAACTATATAAGACGCTATTTTATTATAAATGAAGTATTGATCCCATTCAAATCACACACAGCCAAATTGATTATATATTATGCACAGTGTTAGCAAAGCACCCTAAAACCGGAGAGAATGCATGAAGAGGTTGGTGTGTGTGGAAGAAGCGAGAGAGGTATGTTTGGATCGGTGCATATGGCGTTCAATCAATAGTCTCTGCCTACCCCAATGAGAAACAGGCGTGATGATATGTATGTATGTTAACATTTTGCATCGATTCATCCAACATCCAATATTGTGCAACCGATTAGTGCGTCACTTGAGATGGTATTTGGGGAACTACTGATCTTTACTTATCTACAACAATGTTATGACGGTAATGTTAGTATGTATGTATATCTTCACGCCGGGTCCCTTGCCGGGGTATGCAGAGAGAACCGAGCGCCATAAGACGCGGTCCTTACATACTTCACTATATACCTTGCATATTTTATGCACACTCGCCGGTTCCTGGGGCTCCTGACATCACTTTTTGATAAAACACGACCAACTTGGTCATGGTAGGTTAGTCTCGGTCTTCCTCGGCTCCTATATCCTTCCACTTTTGCATTCTATATGTATCATTATATATGAGCCTAATGTTAGTACATAAGTTTATTAGGAAGTAGAAGATAATCGATTGAAATGAACTACTGATTCAATTCTAAAAATTTTTTTACTAACAAATGGTGTGTTATGACCTATTTTTATTTAGGGTTTGACTGAGGTCTCCAATAAACTCCTGATGAGCTGCTGCCTTAGCAGCGGTGGTGGCGACGCGTGATGTTACGCCTTCATTGCAAGTGTTCGTAACAGAAAGACCTTTAAGTAAAATGCCCTATGAGCACAACATTCTAAAAGCA
Organism: Pyralis farinalis; assembly: GCA_947507595.1. Taxonomy (NCBI): domain Eukaryota; kingdom Metazoa; phylum Arthropoda; class Insecta; order Lepidoptera; family Pyralidae; genus Pyralis; species Pyralis farinalis. Next base: position 12,986,536 of record OX382257.1, on the reverse strand, counting down.
AAAGGACATATAAGGAGCTCGTCCTGTTAGCAAAAGACCGTGGTAGCAAATGGTCTCAATATCAAAAGGATATATGTAGTAGCAAAATGCATTAACAATACAGTCCTATACAAAGACAAATAAACATGATTGTCGAGCTCGGTGGCGCAGTAGTGAATGACGCTATTTTAACACCAACGCTCGTGGGTTTGATTCCCACACTGGACAAACATTTGTGTGCATGAACATGTCGGCTCAAAACTGCAGCTAAATAACAACTCCCTGGAGGGTAGTTGTGAGTGAAGTCACCAGTAAGCCCCTAAGTGTTGCTGTGTTAGCAGCGAGGTCGCATCGTGTGTGTGATACTTAATGTATTACAAGCGTTCATAGGCTACGGTAACCACTTTACATCATACTGTATGCTTCTATGCCTCCCGAAATCTTCTATATATATAAAAATAAATGTTTGTCTGTATGCCTTCTATGGACTCAAAAACGGCTGGGCAGATCATCATCAATCAATCAATCAAAAGCTAGTTGTATAAATAAAAACACACAACACCCCTTTGCATTTAGTGGGTCATATGTTTCTTAGCTATCCGACATTCTACAGAAAATGCATTTGATATTAAATTTAGTAATGTTTACTTTTACAGAGAAGGTGGTAAGCCACAAGGTGATTTTGAAGGAGGTAGAAACGACTTCGAAGAAAGTAATAAAGATGTATCATTGCATTTCATGTAATTTCTATGTCAGCTCACTGAACGAGTTTAAATCGCGCCCTTGTAAGGCCTGTAAGTGAACACTTTTGTCATATCACTGTACGATTATATAAACGGTAATTTATCTTGCCATTTATACTTCACAGCACGTCCCTTGCGGGGTAGGCAGTGAGAATCGAGCGCCATAAGACGCGGTCCTCACTCGCTTCTGTAACATTCATAGCTCTTTGGCACTCTCATCGGTTCCTAGGGCTCCTGATATCTACCACACCAACCCTAACTCATCCTACTGCGGGGATACGGGTTTACCTTCCGAAGGCGCTTGGAGCATACTGCACCACACTGCTCAACTGTAGATCGTTGGAGGCCAGTGATATCAAGTCGCCCGATGGCTACTGACTTAGCTTAGCGACTGTCATCCATCGACAACAGCCGGGACAGACGGCTTAATGTGCCCTCCGAACACGGAGAACTAGAGATAGATAAACTCATCCATAGACAGGCTGCGGTCGACGTTGCTTAACCTGCGTATTTGGTTAGAACGACACGCGCAACGATGTCATCGAACATTTGGTAGCAGTAGGTTAGACAATTGAGCTTGGTTCTCTTTAACAACTCCGCAAGGGACGCGCCATGAAGATACACGTAGTACAGTAAAATATAGTGTAGTATAGTGTTTAATAAAATACGATGTTACGGAACCGTGTACGAGTTTTGGCCGGTATTTTCAGGACCAATGCCAATCTCTCTGCATAGATACGCACCCTTCTAACTAGCGCTCCAGTATAGCATAATGAAACAATAGGATCATGACAGGCGTCGGTATTATTCTCAAGTTTATAGATTGATGGCTGGTATCCTAATAATTTATAAATAATATTCTTGTTTCAGTGAAATATTCTTGCCCTCACTGCCCTGTAGCGTATGAAAACTCTAAGTCTCTGTGCGCACATATGAAGGTTCATAAAGGACAAGTAGGTAAGTAAAGTGGTAAAATTCACCTGTTTTCTGACCACGACCTGGTTAACCTTATATTGTTATGATATATATATATATATAATTTCTCATGTACCTATGAATGACGAGCTCGATGGCGCAGAGGTGAAACGTACTGTTACGTTACTTTGACACCAACGCTAGTTGGTTTGACTCGCGCAAGAATGTTTCATACAGGACAAACATTTGTGTGCATGAACATGTCTGTTTGTTTTGGTCTGGGTGTTGTTAAGAGAGGTAGAGCGCATCAAAGCAGCCCGTCTGAGGAAGTACCTCCACCTCACAGAAAACCGCAGCGAAATAATAATTCCGTAGAGGGTTGTTGTGTTCCTGCGTGTGAGTGAGGTTACCAGTAAGCTTCTAAGGAGTTACTGTTGTTATGGATTATATGGATGTTAGCAGCAGGGGTGGCATTGCGCGAGTGATACTTAATGTTTTGCAAGCGTTCATAGGCTACGGTAACCGCTTTATATCAGGGGAACTGTATGCTTGTATACCTCCCAAAGTTGTAAAAAAAAGAATATTATACCACTCATTTTAGTGGTATAAAAAATATTCAGAAGAATATTTGTACATATAGGGAAATATAGGAATAGAGTGAATGGAGCGTTGGGTAAACTTCTAGGCAGCCGAAATCTAAGCCAGAAGGCATAGCTCGCTGTACACAACGCGGTGCTAATTCCAACGCTAACTTATGGAAGTGAGAGCTGGGTATGGCAGAGAGAGCATGAAAGTAGAATAAATGCGGTCGAGATGAGAGCATTGCGCAAAATTTGTGGCATAACGCTTGCTGACCGCGTTCGTAACGAAAACGTGAGAGAAAGAGTTGGTCTAAAAGAGAGTGTCGGTGTTAAGATAAGAAAGGGCATGCTCCCTTGGTTCGGACATGTAGAAAGAATGCGGGACGAAAGAATGACGAAACAGATATACAATGCAAAAGTGGAAGGATGTAGGAGCCGAGGAAGGCCGAGACTAACCTACCATGACCAAATTGGTCGTGTTTTATCAGAAGGTGATCAGGAGCCCCAGGAACCGGTGTGCATGAAAAGAGCTATGAATGTCACAGAAGCGAGTGAAGTATGCAAGGACCGCGTCTTTTGGCGCTCGGTTTTCTCTGCCTATCCCGCAAGGGACTTGGCGTGAATATATACATATACAAGAATATAACATAAAAGCATGCGTATTGCTTGCCTTTGATAAGTAAGCAGTTACTGTAGATTATGGACATTTGCAATACCAGGCTTGTCAACGCGACTTATGTGTTGCCGATCCTGTAAAAACCTCTTCAAGTTCTTTTTAAAGAAGCTTATGTTGTAGTCTCCCGTGAAAACCTGGCGGAGAATTAATTCCACGGCTTAACGGTTTTCGGAAGAAAATCTCTGGAACCGTAGCGTTCGCGTGTTGGCTGTGGCCATAATAGAGCATAGTTCCTTAAAACATAACATATTTGTACCTGATTGTACATGAATAGAACACATTAAGACTTGGCTTAAGTCTCTTTTTAGACTTACGGTTTCAGTACCGTATGTAAGATGTGATCGTTGACAATTCTTAGCTCGTCTCAGAAGCGAATTACAAGGTTTAAGTTGGTATTCCCTGGTATAATAGGTGTTCTCGTCCAAAGGTGACTATAGTACTCCAGGCGCAGTCTGACTTGACTTGTTTAATAAGTCTCTGACCTGAGACATAGTGCTGTTACCTTCTATTGGGCAGACTAAGTTCATGGGCGACCGTTTGGCCATCTCCTCCAGGTGATTATAGAACTGAACACATCTCGACCTCAAGGACCAATTCTCTCGGCGATAGTACGTCTAGAATTGAAACTACAGCATATATGGGGTTTTCTGTATCAATAATGTTTACCTGAAGTAAAGATTTCTACGATGTAGGATATAGAATCCAAGAAATTTCGAAAAACTCACGAATAGTTTTTGATGGTGAAGGTATTGACTCTGTGTCAGTCAAAATTGAACATAAAGTTATTAGCATGCATTACAATTTAAACAATATATTTCTGTTGCAGATGTAAAAAATGAACCGTCAACTTATGAATGTGAGATTTGTTGTACAACATTTCAAACAAATAAATCTTTGAAACTGCACAAGCGTATGCATGATCCTATTAAGTAAGTAACATTAAATAATAAAAACCTTAATGTATGTGTTTCGGACTACAGTGTGAATTATATATATACGTAGGTCACACTATAAGTAACTTATAAGTAACGTAACTTAAAAAAACAACATGTTATAACCAAAATATTATGTTTATTGCTTTTCAAAATACTCTACATTTTAAACATTTTTTCATGCGATCGAACCATTTTTTAAAACAGGAGGACCACAGATCTGAAGGCATGTTTTCTACGTGCTGATTGAACGCTGTCACTGCCTCTTCGGAGTTGGTAAAAGTGAAACCTCTCATCAAATCTTTGATTTTGGGGAAAATACAGAAATCACAGGGTGCTAGGTCGGGGCTATGCGCAGGATGGGTAACGAGTTGTACTTTTTCGGAAGTTAAAAATGACTTTGTTTTGTTGGCCGTGTGTGAAGAAGCGTTGTCATGATGTAGGAGAACGCGGCTTTTTGGTCGTCTTTCGCGAACTTTTTCTAACACCCTGGGTAAACAAATGGTAGAATACCACTCGGCATTAACACTCTTTTGATCTTCAAGTGGAATTGTGCAGATAATTCAGTCAGAATTGTGCAGATGGGACCCGTAGCTGAGACAAAAAACCCGATCATTTTTTTACCAACGTTTCTCGCCTGCCTCACTTTTGTTGGCCTGTTCTCATTTTCAAACACCCATTCACAAGATTGCTGTTTTTTTTTCGGGTTCAAAACAATAAATCTATGTTTCGTCTCCTGTGACAATGTTATAAACAGCATTAGAATGTCCGTGGTCGTACTTCAGTAGCATCTGTGAGCACCATTCCACGCGAGCCCGCTTCTGCTTCGCTGTCAGTTCATGAGGATCTAACGACAACAAAGTTTCCGAACTTTCAATTCTTCGTGTAAAATTTTCTGAATTTGGCTGATACCAATCCCCAATAGTTCTCGAATTGTCTCATAGGTAATCCGCGGGTTTTCTTCAATTAGCCACTTAACAGTAGCCACATTATTTACCTTGACATTGATTTACTTGATTACTTGATAAATTGTGCATATAAAACGAGGAATGTAAATTATTGCAACATATAAATACGAATAAGTTAGATCAGCAAGAGCCCGTTATGTCCACGGTAAATCAGTAGAAGAACAACGTAATTGATATTATAACGATATGTTATTTCCACTTTGGTACTTAGATTATTAGTTTTACGTCAGAGCATTATAAATTTTGCCGTCATTATTATTATTATATTATAATGCTAATGCCATAATAAAAACGAAAAACGCTGATTCTTTCTTGATTGATTTGAAAATATTTTGCTATAAGGCTAGCTTTTTATTGCGAATACAATTCACAGTCCCCATACAAAATGCTCTATAAGCTGTTCACTTTTGTATGAGTAAGTGGTTTTTGTCGATTCATTAGTCTCTCGAGGTAAGAGGACTTGCAAAACATTAGCTAACCAGAGCTTTAGACTTTTTTGCTTCTTTAGCGATCTTATATGCGATCGATAATCTTACATTAATGTTTAGATTTTTTAAGCAGTATTTAATTTAAATGAGAGTTATTTGAAGCCGCAAAAAACATTTTATTAAGGCAAGACAAATGGAAGCACTGTGCTTCGCCAATCTGTTACGAAGCAGCGCTGGAGAGTACGCTCTTACCGCCTTTTGTTGATCCTAATTCAAGCAGAAGAATATAAAAGATGAGATGATAGTAACGTATATTTCCACCAGGGCGCGTCCAATTGAAGGTCCTGTGAAGGCTGAGGGCGGTTCAGAAGACAGATACCTCTGTGGCGTTTGTGACAAAATGATCCCCGTAGAATATAGGACGATACACCAACACTCTCACAAACATAACAATAAAATGAACTGCACCATCTGTAACAAGAAATTCCATTCTAGTGAATATCTCGAAATGCATATGAGGGTTCATAATATAGATAAGGTAAGTTAAGATACATATTTCTGTTTAAAGTCCTTTTTTTTATACAAAAGTTAAAGTGACGTGTGAAAGTAATACTTCCAATACAGATATAGATACAAAAAAATCTCTCGTGCGTAAACACCCCTGCTGATAACACAGCAACTCCTTAGGAGATTACTGTTAACCCCTCTCATGCACAGAAACACAACAACTCCAGGGAATTGCTGTTTGGCTACGTTTTACAGTGAGGTGGAGGTATTCTCTTACGTAGTTAAGCTGCTTTGATGTGCTGAAGCTCTCTTAAACGTATCTTTGAATACAACCTTTGAATCCTTATTATCCTATGTCCGTGCGTCAGTTCATCATCTGCTGAGCCTGAACATTTCCATAGATTTTTAGTGAAAAACGCAATAGGCCTGAAAAACTGGAGTCTGTAAAGCATTTTCCACTCCGAATTGTTTCATGTAAAAAATCATTTTAGCCTAATTTAATATTTTTATCAGGCACCAGTAAATAAACCTGACGCGTCTCTTCCATATGCCTGCCTGTACTGCTCGCGGCGATTCGGCAAGCCGCACGAGAAAGTCAAGCATGAGAGAATACATACAGGTATCTATAACGTGTTTTTGTATTATTCAAACCATCATCCAAACAATTATATGGTGGCGGCCTGAAGGGAAGCGCCTACAGCCAAGGATTTCAATCTTAAGGGACTTTATGTTTAGATTTGGTTTCTGTCAGTTATGCAGTGCAGCTAGTGAATATTTGGCTATGTGCCGATTTTCAAAGAGTTATTTTCAAACCGCCGAAGTAATTAATTTTCATTCCTTTTTGAGCTAGTCCAGGAAGGTTTACTTCTTAGACTAGCCCACTACTACTACTAGTGAATACTAGTAGACTAGTGTATAAATTTATTACTAATACCGTTCATATTGACTGGCCTAATGCACGATGTAAATGGTTGGTCTGCCAACTAGTAACCGCCTGGTTTTTATATTGAAACAAAACTCTACAAAAACTATTCTCATCCAACTGGGCACGCAAGTTTACGAGTAAATCTATTTTATATAATAATATGCAACACTAATACTAAACTAATTGTAATAGTAATAAGTATTTATTTGTCACTTTTTTACAATATCTCATTATGATTGGGGTCTCCATTTAAGTATATAAATACTAGTGTTTGGAGAACCCGCTCTTCCAAAATAGCTTACTAGTACTTACAATTAAACTTAAATAACTGTTTACATTTTGGCAATTCAAGAGAAAAAAAATAACACAAAGATACATACATATTTTACATACCGCTATGTTTATTATATATAAATATAAATATTTAAAATTGGTTTACTAGAATACATAGTATTGAAAATATTTTATGTAATTGAAAAAAAGAAAAACAAAAAACAGGTAGTAGGCTCAGTTCATGAATAAATAGGATTTGGTAATGTGAGGTATAATGTAGTTGGTACTGTAAGTATTATATTACGCGCATAATAATTCTATATCATCAAAGTTTTTGTTTTGAAGGAAGAAGGTGACAGATTTTTTACATGCATGATTTGTTTGTTCATAGATATTAAGATTTTTATTAAGATAGTTGTATATGTGTGTGGACCGTCTGGAGAACTGCCTTTGAGCGTATGAGGTTTTAACTGGAACTACCGCAGCTACGGCATATTTACGTCTTTTGTTTAGTTTACTAGGATCAAAATTAAGCGCTTTATGTTTTTTTAAAGTAATATTAAGAACATATAACTTTCTAACAGAAAGTAGATTGCAATCTGAGTACAGTTCAGAGGTAGGGTATCTATAGGGTTTAAAATAGGTTAGTTTTAGAAGAGATCTTTGTGCTCTTTCGAGATGTAAAAATTCAGTCTTAGTTGCACCTCCCCAAACTCAAATACAATATCCTAGGATTGATTGGGCAAGTGAAATATATATTAATTTAAGTAAATTGTTAATTAGTTAATAGATTCAGGCGTTACTTTGCGAAAGTCAAATCTACATGCAATTTGATCCAACCTGCTTTGCGTGCTCCCGCCACCAATTGGTGTTAATTGTCTTACTAACATTAAAGGTGGTGCTAGCTTTTCCTACTAACTTCATACGTGCTTTTCTGATATACAAAATAGAAATTAAAATCTGCAAGTGTCAATCTCCTAGAGTAGGGCCTAGACCGTATTGCTAGAAAGGCCTTTGCCAGCGAAACTGTGTATTAAAAGAATAATAAAGTGTATGTATGTATTAAAGTGTCATGTAATTAGTACGGTATTGTTTTAGGCGAGAAACCTCACACGTGCGAGATCTGTGGCAAGTCGTTCCGTGTGTCGTACTGTCTTACGTTGCACATGCGGACACACACCGGCGCAAGACCCTACGCCTGCGAGCACTGCGGAAAACGGTACTCAATATCATGCTATAATACTACGAGAATCATGACGCGTTACTTTAAACAGACACATAATTTCACAAGATTCTATGTCTGCAACCATTGCAGGAAACGATGCTCTATCATACAACAAGAGAGGCGGCAAGTCGCTCCAATGTCATACTGTTCCACTTTGTACATGCAGATGAGCAAGACCTTATGCCTGCGACCATTATAGTAAACTGCTCTCTCTACGATACTATCATGCTCTCATATCTTGTCGTTATTACCTTACGCTACGCATGTGGGCGCAATCTGACTCAAGTCACTATGACTGCGACCACAGCAGGAATGGTACTTTATGTCATACTTTCACGCTATGGGATCATCAGCAAGTCGTTCCAGTGTCTTATTACTTCACGGTCTACATTCGGGGGCAATCTGGCGAAACCTACGCCTGTGATCATTATAGAAATAGAAAGTGTATGTATGTATATCTTCACGCAACGTCCATTGCGGTATAGGCAGAGAGAGCCGAGCGCCATAAGACGCGGCCCTTACTCACTTCAGAAAGTGACTCCCACACACACTTACATTGGCACAAGTTTTCTTACATCTTTACTGCAAAAAAGGTACTCTATATTATGATGTAGAGTACCTTTTTTGCTTTTTTTATAGTATGCCATAAGATCGGCGGCAAATAGTTCCAGTATCGTATTGCCTTACTTTACTTATTCCATACGTTCAAGCCTATAAGATTCAATCTTTTATGCCTACGACTAGTGCAGGAAATAGTTATTATTTAATTCACAACATTGCTATATATACATATGGTAAAATCGTTGTTATTACGAGTATTAAGTTTTAACTCCATTATAATCCTGGGTCGCTATTTAGGCTATATTTTATGCGATAAAGTTCATCAAGTAGAAATATCCATTAAAATACGATTAAAAATATTATTTTATAGATATTTTGTATGATAACTTGTATGTCATCTATAGTGTAATAAATTAGTAAATATTTGGGTACGTACATTGCGTACCTGATTGGTTACCGAGAGTTGTCGTCTTGACTAAAATTTGAAACAATCCATTTGAATTATTTGTCTATGAAATGAACGTGATATAATTTCTAGGTAACATCTAACACTGGAAAGCCAATTTCATTCTATGATCGATCTCTAAATAACTAAAATGATTATACTCATCACATGTAATTTTATGATTATAATAGTATTACAATTAATTACAGTGTTATAATCATTCCACAATCTTATTTCATTGAAATATCGTCATGTCAGGCGCTAATAGGCCGTTTTTTCTATCTTTTATCATTTACAAGTTTTTAAGACTGATTGATCTATTATTATGGTAGTGCTGTACATGTATATATGTAAGAGAGAGAGAGAGAGAGAGATGCGCTATCCTATCAACTCCTCGTTTCAAAGGAATCAATCTAAAGGTGTTCTGTGTACTTACACTCCCTTTTAATAAAAAGCTTTATTAATCTTTGATTTACTTTAATAGTTCACAGCCGTCCATGAGAATGGATGGATTCTAACAAATTAATAGATAATAACAGGCGTATAATTTCTGCGTGATGCTATCGCATTAAGTGAGCTACTCTCCTACAGGTCTAAACGAGCGGTCTTGATATTTACGGTTGGTGGTCAACAAAGTCCACAAACTGTCAAGTTAATTATCGCGCCGTGCATTATTAGTTACACATTATTAGCTCGCTCCGATACTGCACCACCAAATAATAGGAAGCAACGAAAACGATGTTAATTTATTAATCGACATTAAACCGAAAATGTATGACGGCATTTATAGATTTAAAGTGTAGTGACCGTAGACTAAGAACGCTTGCAGTATAAGGAATATTGCTCACGCGCTGCTACCTTCGCTGTTAACATTGCAACTCCTTACGGACTTACGGTAATCTCACTCGTTCGAAGGATGGATCACAACAATTCTCGTTACTTCTCTTAAAACATGTCTCGATGTGTTGACAGTATTCTTAATTCTTGCCTAAATCTTTTTTCTAAACCAAGACTAAACTACTCGTGCCGTGATCAAATTCATGTTTTAACAGAATGTGATGTCAGGAGCCCCAGGAACCGGCGAGCGTGCATGAAAATATGTATGAATGTTATAGAAGCGAGTGAAATGTTTAAGGGCAGAGTCTTATGCCGCTCGGTTGTCACTGCCTACACCCTGGCGTGAACATATAAATACATACCATACCTGCACTAGCTTTAATAAATCACTTTAAAATGTTTATTAGATCATTACAGAATATACGATTGATATATACAAAAAAGCGAAAATTCTTTAAAAAAAAAAAACTGACGGTGGTTATATCTACTACTACTGTAGTATTATTGTAGGTACGGGACTTGCCGCGATTTGTTATTCTATTTTCCCGATATTTCGGCGACGTTGCAGACGCCTTGGTATTAAAGTAGCCATTGCTAACTATTTTAAGAGAGGTAGGACGCATCAAAGGAACTCTCAAAGAAAACCGCAGCCAAATAATAACTCCCTAGAGGGCCGTTGTGTTTCTGCGTGTGAGTGAGATCACCAGTAAGGTCCCAAGGAGTTGCTGTGTAAACAGCAGAGGAGACATCGCACGAGTCACTTAATATATCGCAAGCGTAGGTAGGTAAGATTGCCTTTCCTTCACCTTACGACCTGCGTAAGCTATAGGTATATTATCCCTAACTAGAATCATGAACCCTGTCTTACCCTATATAGTAATTTCTAGAAAAGTGTATACACACGCGCATAGACAGCATGCCCGTAGTCTTTGTTCCTCGCTAAGCCTACTCTAATTATAGAATTCAGGATGAGCCAGATTGTATTCAACCCCTTATACTCGTAGTTAGATAAATAATAACTCTATCAAACCTATCAATTGATTTCAGCCATTATGAATAGAGATGCATTCGAGCAACTTGATGATAAGCACTATACTATATATAAATCTAGATGCTCTACGGTCAAATGTATCTCTACGTTTCCTTGCTATTGTACTATTGAACTGACATAACAGAATGCCAGAGCGTAGCATAGTTAACACTTATCATGGCAATGCGTAATTATAACGAGTCTTGACCAGTGGCGGCTGTACTTTAAGTGCGCTCGTGCGCTGAACCACCAATTCGAAAGATTTAAAAAATGCAAAATATTACTTCTTCTTTAAATTACCATATTAATATTTATTTTTGAAACATACAAAAACATAATATTACAAATAAAGTTTAAAATTATAACACATAAAAGACAAAACAATTTAAGCGCTTTGCTAAACTATTAAGACTTATTTTCCCTGTAAAGAAAAATTCTCGTGCGCTTCGGCGAGCGCACGAGGACTGGTAGTATAACTTGTATGAGTTACGAGCTAATATGCCTGACGCGTGAAACAAAAGATAGTTCATAGAAATGTACCGAGAAATGACTCGGTTCTTGTGCGCCGTACGTGCGAGCCAATGATTACCGAGAGCACCCGATGTTTGACGAAATTTGAAATTTGAGTTCGACGGCGGCCATAATGTACCTCTCCTTATCAGTAATAGTTTCGCTGTATCTGTGACGCGTTAATTATTGTTTGTTTATATTAAGTAATTGTTTTTTTTTTAATTTAAATCTTTTATGTAAATTGTTGATTTGTTGCAATTTCTAATATTAATAGGTACTTGGTGAGCAAGTAAAGTGCACCGCCAGTTCGATAACCCACCAGCCGCTACTGGTCTTGACTCTAGAAATATGTCATTGTAGACTTAGTAACATATTGATTGACACTTGACATTATGAAAACGTTATTTTTTGTATTAATGTTAAGTGGCACACGCGCCACTTATTATTATTACAAAAGATAACGTTATGCTACTATACAACGTTGAAATCTCATTCAATGCAATTGGTGCGTTGGATGTCAATGAATGGGTTAATCCAGACTAGAGGATCTACACACAAAAGTTGTTGTCAACTAAAAGACGACAAAAAAATTAATTTTACTTACACGCTTCAAAGCAAAAATATAAATGCCCCTTTTAAAAATATGCCTAATATTTGTCTATTTTATTTTTTTCTTTTTATTATGATTGAACAAGATTATAGGTATTTTCTTCCTAAACTCAATTCATATTGTGACATGTGTTGTTGAATCTTCGTTCGAATTCGTCTTATGATTTTCATACAGGGAATCAGTAGCTGTTATATAGTAATTCATCAGTCATGGACGAAAATAAACTAGAAACGTTAAAAGCCATTGTAAATGTTGGAATGACCATTAACCTGCAGTATTCCACGGGCCATTAGCGCCCCGCAGTCGTTACCGCGAGTTACAGCCGCGCGTTTCCGGAGATGATCTCAATTCGTAACATTTACGTACACCTAGCATTCTTAATGACGATATGTTACACAAATATCTCATTGGCGAACGTGTAGAGTTTAGACCTACTTAACACATTTAATTTTCGTACTAAAAAGTATGTACTTTATTCTAAGGCACAGAGAATACCCTTACTTGATGTTAGGCCTAGTTTGCCTAAGCGATAAAATCTAGAACGAGAAACATCGACTGAAAACCAAAATCGACATGTTTTAAAGTCAGTAAGCTCGAGTGTCAGCACTACTACTTTACGAGAACTAATGTGATATTCCGTGTGAATTTTCGTTCTTGTAATCTCACAATCTAGTAATATGATTATTTATATATTAGTTTTATACCACTTGACCTTACGGAGTGGGGGTCATGTGCCAGAAGGGTGCTATTTCACAACCCCTGCCAATCAATTAGATTGCAAATCTTGCCTGAAAACGCACCTATTTTACGGGGCGTACGCGGGTTAGGGCGTCCCCAATATGGGACGTGCACTGATCCGCCCCCGTCGGTGCAAATATAGGTGCATGCGGCAGTGGGGGCCGGCACCCACCAAGCAGCGCCAATTCCGGTGGGTCGAGGAGGGCCGAGTGCTGCATAGGCACGTGGAATGTGAGATATGGATTGAGTGATAAGATGAACGTGCTGATGGACGTAATGAATGAGAGATGCTTATATGCTTTGTATGTGACAGAGACTAAGCGCAAGGGGAGTGACACCGATGATCTGCCCGGTGGAATGATGGCCCTATGGTCTGGGGTAGACAGGGCGATCATGCCCGTGCTGGTGTAAGTGTCGTACTTTCCTCTCGCTTAGCCTCTGGTGTAAAATATTACTGTTTGGTAGCGCCTAGACTTCTCTGGGTTCTTATAAAACTGGGCATCACACGAATATTCCAGTTTGCAGCATACGCTTCCGTAAGCTCAGCGTATGTCCGAGAACTATAGAAGTTTTGGGAGTCTGCGAGGGGTGTTCTGGATTTAGCTGAAGGGAATGAAAGAGTGATTATGTGTGGAGATTTGAATGGAGGATGGGTTGGGACCGAACGAGACAGCTATGGAGCTGTTCTTGGTCCCTGTGGAGATAAGAGAGTGAACGAAGCAGATTAGTCAATTCTAGATTTATGTTTGGAACGAAACCTCCTCGTGTCGAATACTTTATTTCATCACAAGGATATTCACACGTATACATGGAAATGCAATGACCAAAAAAGTGTGATTGATTTGATACAAGAGCCTTTAGAGCCCACTCTTGAAACGGACCACTACCTGGTGGTAAGCCGATTTGTGGGACTTTTCAAGAAGTGGAGGCATTGGCGAGTGTGTATCCCTTTCAGAGATCATGAAAGGATAAGGAGTAAAAAAAATACAAGATGAAAGTGTAAGGAGAACGTATGTACATCTGGTCAGCGAAAGACTTGCAAATGCAAGTCTTTCCGACTCAGATGTGGATGATTGCTGGAAAGTTCTGAAAGAAAGTGTGGTGGATAGTGCAAAAGAAGCATGTGGATGCGCAAAGAGGCATAAAACATTGAATGGAGCAAATACCAAACTCTTTTGGAGAGAGGTAAAGAAGGCTCGGGGTAGTTCGTCGGCATCCAGTATGCACAAGATAAGTCTAAAGCTGGTATCATTCTTGCAAACATTCAGGAAGTGTTAGAACGGTGGAGTGAATATTTTGAAGAAATTTATGAATATGCCTCGAACGCTGGCTGATGCTCACTTCACGTTGACGGCGTCCGAAGAAGGTATGAGTATGGATGAGATTGAATGGTCGATACGAAGTTTGAAAAATGGAAAGTCTGCGGGAATTGATATGATCACAGCTGAGATGATCAAACTAGGTGGCACTTACGTCCGCTACGCCTTCTGGTACTTATGCAATCTATACTGTAGAACTAGAAGGGCCCCAATGGACTGGGGCAGTAATCGCACCCTTGTATAAAAGCAAGGGATCACGTATGGACTGCGCCAGCTATAGGGCCATCAGTTTGATCAGCTTAGCAGCAAAAGTATATGGAAAGGTAATTGAAAAGAGAATGAGGGTGAAATCTGATGAAATGCTGTGGGAACCACAGGGAGGAATCCCAATTGGAAGGGGATGTACGGATCAATTTTTTTCGCTCCGCAATATCGTAGAGAAGCATCTGGCCACAGACTCAGCGCGTGTGCGAATAGATGGCAAAATGTCACCCTGGTTTGATGTTAAAATTGGTGTCAAACAGGGTTGCATGTTGTCTGCTAGGCTGTTTATTCTCTATCTCGATAGTTGTCTACAGAGAATAAGATCGAAGAATGTAGGATTACGCATGGGTGACCTAGTGGTGAACTGTAAACACCATCTGAACTGCAAATACTAGTCACAATGATGAAAGACGAATGTATGAAGGAAGGCTTACTATTGAATGCGAAGAAAACAATAGGATGACGGTTGATGACGAAGTCTTGGAACAAGTGAATGAGATTGTACATCTTGGATGCGCTTTCAGCAGGTATGGGGAAGCTACACTGCTGTACACGGATGTAAAAACACAAGGGAGTGCTGGGAATAGTGTAAATGGAGTGTTGGGAAAACTTCTTGACAGTAAAAGCTTGAGCCAGAAGGCACAGCTCGCTATACACAATGCAGCGCTGGGTATGGCGGAGAGAGCATGAAAGTAGAATAAACGCGGTCGGGATGCGAGCGTTGCGCAAAATTTGTAGCGTAACACTTGTAGACCGTATTCGCAATGATAATGTTAGAAACAGAGCTGGTCTGAAAGAGAATGTCGGTATTAAAATAAGAAGAGGCATGGTCCGTCGGTTTGGACATGTAGAAAGAATGCAGGAAGAAAGAATTACAAAACAGATATACAACGCGATAGTTGAAGGATGTAGGAACCGAGGAAGGCCGAGACTTACCTACCATGACCAAATTCGTGTTTTATCAGAAGGTTATATATATCAGGAGCCTTAGAAACCGGTGAACGTGCATAAGAAGAACAATGAATGCTAAAGAAGCGAGTGAGGTTTATAAATCATCCGAGCGTTAATCCCGGAGCTCAGGGTCCGACATACCGCTTGATCTGTGTTGCATTATTATTTACAGACGTATACGTATAGCCGTTAGTTTGTCAGACAGTTAATCATGTTATTCTATTTCATTAAAAATTTACTATTAGCTATGAGCGAAGCTATCTCCATACTCACAGAAAACCGTAGCCAAATAACGATTCACTGGGTGGATTGATGGTGTTCCTGCGAGTGTTTGAGGTTACTTGTAAGCTCCAGGAGCTGCTGTGTTTGCAGCAGGGGTGGCAACATGCGAGCGAGACATCCTGTATTGCAAGCATCCATATGCTACAGTAATCGCGCTGATGTTGTATAAAAAAAATATACTGCAAATTAGGCCAAAATTATTTAAGCTGTGAAAGATAACAATAAACATTATCTCATTATTTACAATACACGTTAGTAAATATAAATGTTTTCATTTTTAGGTTTAAGGCGCATAGCGTTTATAACCATCATCTACTAACCCACTCTGAGAAGCGTGCATACAAATGCCCGTATTGCCCAAAGGCGTTCAAGACATCCGTGCAACTAGCTGGACATAAGAACTCTCACACAAAGCCGTTCTCATGCCAGCACTGCAACAGGTATGCCCATTTAACGCACGATTACAAGGTCGTTTATGTAAAGGGGTGGTCTGTAGGTCCCCCGGAGTCTTTCGTGTAAGGAGTGTATACTCAATACTCATAGTTGTAAAGTATAAGATCCGTGAAGATGATATGATTTAGTTGTGGTGACAAAAAATTTAATAGCGCGAATTAGGTCTTAGTAGAAATCAGTATTCTTTGAATGGAGAATTTGGGACGAGGCACCCCGATAAGGTTGAAATTACACATATCCGATTACTTTTAACAAACAATTCTTGTTTGCTCTTCGGTAAAGAAACAAATCGTGGGAAAACTCGAAATTGTACTTCGAAAGACTTGTGACCTAGTCTAAAAAAGATCTGATTTTACCTTTGGATTGTAAAGGTATCTTCGCCAAATCCTTAGACTGACTGATTAGGAAATGGTATAACACTAAGTATAGACACGAAAGACGCCGAGCAAAGCTCTATTAGCGTCCAGGTGCTATCCTACTAATATTATATATATATTATAAATAAATATTGCCGGACAAATTACACAGCGCCACCTAGCTCCAAAGTAAGCGAAGCTTGTGTTATGGGTACTAGACAACAGATAAACATACGTAAATACATTTTTTTTGTAAATACATACTTATTATACATAGAAAATACCCAAACCAATACAAACAGACATGTTAATGCACACAAATGTTTGTACTGTGTGGGAATCGAACCCACGAGCGTTGGTGTCAAAGTAGCGTAACAGTGCGTTTCACCACTGCGCCACCATGCTCGTCATATTAGTAGGATAGCACCGTTTCTGAGGATGCATGGATGTTTGTTGTGTTGTACACAAATAGATTATGATTGATAACTGGATTAACGCATAGGTTACATTTATCCTGAAGATACTTAGGATTACTTAATAAATCTTTGTTGTAAAAGTTTTACAACTTGGAAAGCTAAACTCCATTAGGGTAGAGCCGTGGGCAGCAGCTAGTAATAAAATAAAGCAACAAAATAACACACAAGACAAACATTAGTGTGTATGATCATGTCTTTCGGGTCTAGCTTAGGTGTGAACTGTAAGTATCTATTTATAATCTTCGTAGTACCTACTTATTACTTTTTTTTTATACAACTATGTTGGTGAACAAGCATGAGGCCCGCATTAGATGGTAAGCGGTCACCACAGCCTAGTGACGCTCACAACACCACGTGGGTGTTACTCGCGCGCTGCCAATCTTGTGACCTAAGCCTGTTTCGTCACAGTACACAGTAATTTCTCTGCCATGTCTCACACCCTTCAAACCGGAACACAGCTATATTAATATATCTGCTTGGCGGTAGAAATAGGTGAGACAGAGGTACCCACGCAGACGACTTTTGTACATTTTCAGGCCTTTCGCGTCACTGTACGCGGTTCGTGTACATATGGAAACGCACGCGCGACACAACAACCTCAAGTTCTCGTGCCAGTTGTGTGGTGCTAGCTACGCGCGTGCTTTTGCTCTGAAGGACCACGTGAAGCATGTGCACCAACGGGACGTTAAAGCCACCGATATTGTAGTAAGTTGACATACATTCTACGACAGATGCAAATCTCAGCTTTATGTTACGACTTAAGAATCATGGGCTTGCTCTGTTGATTTTTGTATATATTTTTCTCATTATGAATACAGGAAAGTGAGTATAAGGAACTATATAACAATAATAGCTATGCTGAGGAATATGTTCCTATTGCCAATCCTATTAGTAGTAGTATTAGAAAAAATAGATCTGTTTGCACAAAAAAAAAACACGACAATGACGTGCTCGGTGGGGCAGCGGTTAATAACACGACTTTAATACCAACGCTCGTGGGTTCGATTCCTACAGAGGACAAACATTGGTGTGCATGAACATGTCTGTTTGTCTTGGTCTGAGTATTTTAAGAGAGGTAGGGCGCATCAAAGCAGCCCGTCTGGGGAAATACCTCCACCTCACAGAAAACCGCAGCGAAATAACAACTCCCTAGAGGGTTGAATTAAACAATTTTTAACGGAAGTATCGCGTATTTTATTTATTTTGTTGAACCTGACGTTTCGAACACTTTGACAAAATAAATAAATAAATTTGCGTTCAACAAAATAAATAAAATACGCGATACTTCCGTTAAAAATTGTTTAATTCAATGTGTAACAATCGCGAAAACCTAAGACAATCCCTAGAGGGTTGTTGTGTTCCTGCGTGTGAGTGAGGTCACCAGTAAGCTCCTAAGGAGCTGCTGTGTAAGCAGCAGAGGAGGCATCGCGCGACTGATACTTACTATATCACAATTGTTAATCCCGCCCGAGGAAGTACATCCACCTCACAGAAAACCACAGCCAAATAACTCCCTGGAGGGTTGTCGTGTTTCTACGTGCGAGTGAGGTCGCCAGTAAGGCTTATAAGGAGTTGCTGTGTTAGCGGCAGAGATGGCATACCTAATGAGTCACAAGCGTTCATAGCCTACGGTAACCGATGTAATATCCGGTGAACTGTATGCTTGTACGCCTCCCGACGTAGAATTCCAGAATTCTATAGAAAACAATAATGGGCATAACAATATGCAAGATTATCAGAACTTTACAAAATTTGCCGTCACTGCGGTGATCAAGTTAAGGCGACACCTCGATCGTGAAGCTTTAAAATGGCTCCGCCCAATCACCCCGCGCCCCTCAATTGACACTCGACGCTCGATTTGTAAAATTTGAAATTAGCGCCTAATAGGTAACCTGGGGTCAACGTATAGTCAATGCAAACGAACAGAAAAGCTACAGAGTCGCGTCACACTTAAATAAAATTTATAATATCAATATTTAATAAAAATTATTGATTTAATTATTATTTAGCTTTATACATACTGAACCAAACATATTTATTTAAGCTAGACGGAAAACAATAGTAATAATAGTAATAAAAAACTACAGAAACGTATTCACTTTTAAAAGTTTATTGAAAGAGAAATCAATGACATCGTTTTATGTTTATATCTCTACAAGTTAACATGTCTTGGTATCTATGATGTTCTTACTTAGGTCTCGTCCAGTGGCGCCCTCATTGAATAAAAAAACATATTATAGCATAGAAGATAAACATTATGAAATCTTATGTTGCATTTATTACGAAGATAGTAAAGTATTTTTACGTCATTAAACCAACACTCAAAATATTCCACTATCGTTGTTATAAGCAAAAGTGCTAAAAGAGGCCGTTTTTTGGCAATTATGCCTATAACAACGAAAGCAAAACATTTCAATTGTTGGTTTAATGACGTAAAAGTACGTTATTGTATTTGTAACACACGCAACACATGACTTTATAATGTTTATCTTCCACGCTAAGATACGATATATTATTCCTTGAGGCGCCACTGGACAGCATGTATCCCCCTTAAGAAGAATGAAACACCAGCTACATAATACAACATTGTTTATCGAGAGGCTAAAGCGGGCCATTTGTTGATTCGGACACATATGTTTAGTTAGCAGATACACCATCTAAACTGCAAACACTGGTCACAGCGATGAAAGACGACTGTATGGAAAAAGGCTTACTACTGAATGCGAAGAAAACAAAGATAATGGTATTTGAAAGAGAAGAATCCAGAACTAATGTAAGGATTACGATTGATGATGAAGTGTTGGAACAAGTGGATGAGTTTGTATATCTTGGATGCGCTTTCAGCAGGGATGGAAGGTACACCGCAGATGTGGAAAGACGAGTGAGTGCTGGGAATAGTGTGAATGGAGCGTTGGGAAAACTTCTTGGCAGTAAAATCCAGAGCCAGAAGGCACAACTCGCTATACACAATGCAGTGTTGGTCCCAACGCTAACTTATGGAAGCGAGAGATGGGTATGGCAGAAAGAGCATGAAAGTAGAATAAACGCGGTTGAAATGCGAGCGCTGCGCAAAATTTGTGGCGTAAGGCTTGTAGACCGTATTCGTAATGATGATGTTAGAAATAGAGTTGGTCTGAAAGAGAGCGTCGGTGTTAAAATAAGAAGAGGCATGCTCCGATGGTTCGGGAATGTAGAAAGAATGCAAGATGAAAGAATGACGAAGCAGATATACAATGCAAAAGTGGAAGGATGTAGGAGCCGGGGAAGGCCAAGACTTACCTACCATGACCAAATTGGTCATGTTCTATCAGAAGGTGATGTCAGGAGCCCTAGAAACCGGCGTGCGTGCATGAGAAGAGCAAAGAATGTTAAAGAAGCGAGTGAGATATGTAAGGATCGAGTCACGTGGCGCTCGGCTCTCTCTGCCTACCCCGCAAGGGATTTGGCTTGAAGTTATAGATGTTCGAGTGTCATAATGGCTGATAGCGCCGAGTAAACACAGGATTTTTTTATTTCGAATAAATAAGAGAAATAAAATTATCAGATTGAATTAGATTGAAATTGAAATAGAAAATTGGATTTTTTTTGCAACTCCCTCCTGGTGAAGATTCACAAGTTATTTTACACAGTTAGGTATAGCTCTGGTAGGGATCCTAGCTTTTTCCCTAAATATAATACACTCTCGAATGACTAGGTATGCGCTTTCACTAACAGTCAATTTAACTTCGCGAATTTTATAAAAAAGTACAGGAAGAACTTGACGGTTAGACGGTAATTTTGCGCCTATTATTTGATAATTTACGTCTCCAACTAAGAAAATACTTGATTTATTGCTTCTCAATTCCACTGCCATCTTATAAAAGTTAAAACATTACGTATTAATCACGAGAATAACTGACATTCAAAATTAATAGACGGTTAGGTAATTATGACGAAGTTAACGATGCTCTCTCTAAAGTTATTCATTGGTTTAGTGTTAATAATCTGCTTTTAAATGATAAAAAGACTAAAGTAATTAAGTTCTCAACACCTAATGTAAGGCAGGTGGCTACCAATGTACATGTTAATGGAACTAATTTAGCCTCTGTGGAGACAACTGTGTTCTTGGGTATAACAATTGACTCCAGACTACAAAGGGGCCCACAAATTGAAAAATTATCAGGAAAACTAAGTTCTGCAGCTTATGCAGTGAAAACTATTAGACGGCTCACTGATATTGATACGGCTAGAATAGTTTATTTCAGCTACTTTCATAGTATTATGTCATATGGAATTCTTCTTTGGGGTAACTCCGCGGATATTAACACCATCTTTTTATTGCAAAAGAGAGCCATAAGAGCTATCTACAAACTTGGTCCCCGGGAGAGCCTTAGAGAAAAATTCAAAGAAATAAATATTTTAACAGTCGCATCGCAATATATCTATGAAAATCTTTTGTATGTCCATAAAAACATAGACTCATTTTGTAAAAAGAGTGATACTCATAGCATAAATACTAGATATAAGCATAATCTTGTGTTATATGCAAGCCGTCTCCACAAAACAAGTAATTATTTTATGGGGCAATGTATACGGTTCTATAACAAACTTCCCAGCAATATAAGAGATTTGTCAATAAACAAATTTAAAACTACTATTAAAGCCAAATTGTGTAGCAGGGCATATTATAAAGTATCTGACTATATTAATGATAAAAATGCCTGGGAGTGAGTCGATCCAATTATAATGTAATTAACAAAATATGTAAATTTGTTTGGATACCAAAAGAGGGATGCCTGAGTTTTTTGGCAGTATTTTTATCAGTGCTCACCTAGTCATAAACTGCACGGTAGGGAAAAAAATGTGACGATTCCAAACAAATGTAGCCATTTTTACGGAATAAAAAGATTTTGACTTTGAATTTGAACAAATGAATACCGCGAGTACGTGCGGCACTGCCGCGCAATTTGTATGAACATGTTTCGATGTAATTCGGCACGGATTATCGTAATCCAAATAAGTTAAAAATTAATTTCCGAGTGTTTTAAAAGCAAATGAACAAAACTAAGACATATGCGTTAGAAAATAAAAACTTTGAAAAATAAGGGACACCCTAATATACATATATACAAATAGATTTTATAATCTATTCATATTTAAAAAAAAACATGTGACAAATGATTTTCTTGCTGTTTCATAACTTTAACTTCAGTGTAATGACATTTATTGTATTTTACTTATGTATACTCTGTGTTTTGTATTGTTGTACGTTTCCTTGTTATTTATTAAACTCTCAAGAAGAAAGAACCAGGACCATCTCTGATGTTGCAAAATAAATCTACGTACGTACGTACGTACAATAGTTCAATACTAACCACAATGTATAGAATAGATGATTTTTTTGTGTTTTCAGTGTTGGTTCATAGTAAATATTATTTGTTTTCACGAGTACCATGGGTATAAGTATACTATCTATCTATATCTTCACGCTAAATCCCTCGTGAGCGCCACATGACTAGGTACTTACACACCTCGCTCGCTTCTTTAACATGAAACATACCGAGTTTTTTTAAAAACTATCAAAATATACTATTTTACTAGTAATTATTTTAATACAAAAAAAAAAAAAAAAACCTCCACTGGTTTTCTATCTTCTGATTGGATAAATTTCCAACGTAAACTAACCTTCACCTACGTACAATGTCTAAGTCGGAGTTCGGTGAGCTTATAATGGTTACTATGAGTTTGTCGTCCCGTATGACACTTACGTTAAAGTAGCATATAAATCGAGTAGTGATTCTTCTAGTGGAATATGTTTATTTAGTAAGTTTCTTCTAAAAAACAAAACAGTAAAAATATTCTATTTTATAAGTTTTTATTTTAATACAAAGAAATAAAGAGTCTCCACTGGTTGCTATGTGCTGAGAGCGCGAACCTTATTGGTATAAATTTCCAACGTAACCTGACCTCCACCGACGTACAACTTCTAAGTCGGAGTTCGGTCAGATTATAATGGATATAATAGGAGTTTGACGTCCTATATAGGTACGCGGTCAGCCTGTGGATAATGTATACCAATTATCAAATGTTACTGTTTATTCCTGCAAAAAATAACTCTTATTTAATTAATGCAGTTTTATATAGAGTTATTAAGTAAGCAAAATTAAAAAAAAGTTTGAAGAGGAATTAAATAGCTTGGGCCAACCATACCTAGGAACTGTTCTAAAAACTAGAAATATGTCTACACAATGTTATTATAATATGTTTAATGAATATAATAATTAAAAAAAATAAATACCTTGGCTTGTTCGCCTCCGCCATTCTACGAACATTTTCTTTGTATTTTTATTCTATATATTTTCTTTTTAGTGTTCCCCATTATTACAACAGTATAATAAATATATATAAACCTATAATATTATTTACTACTTATATCTAATAATAATACACTTACGCTAAATACTATAATATTGAATATTTACAACTATTAATTACAAAAACTTCGGTGTCGCGATGTAAATGGAGCGAGCTCGAGCAGACAGTCGACATAGGTCTCACCTCGAAGCGGGCTGCAGCCGGACTGGCTGGATGTAGTTAGTCAACGCGTTTATAATCCTCATTACCGCATAATAAGGTCGAAAACACGTAGCACCCAAGACGAATGTGATCGCTTAGAAATTGTCAGAAACTTAAAATATTTTTAAAAAATTTCATGTTTCACTTATCAAAATATGCAGCAACCATATTATAAACATATATATTACTAATAGATTTAAGTAATTTTGAAGCGTATAAACAGAACAACTTCGTTGTAATTTCAAAAATAATGAATTTCAGGAGGTGTTTTCGAAAGTAATTATTATCGAATCAATTTTACACAATCGCGTATTTGAGCAAGCAAATTCAAGATAAAGAAATGAAGTTATTTATATTAAAATCTTAGATCCGTCAGTTTAGTCATTAGCCTATACTATTCAATGAAAGTTGGTCTAATTTTTCGATGTGTCGCCTTAACTAAGTAGGTATATGGGAAATTTGAGAAATATCTTTACTTGCCATAAAAGTCACCTCGATATTGTGAACGACATTATGTTTGGTGCATCACTCTCTGAATCTGTATAAAGAAAAATCTGAATTAGTAATACTCGAAATAGGGCACTTTAAAGTTTAATCTGAGTAGGGTTACTCTGGAAACCAATTCCGATACATCGGAATTGGGATTAAACTCTACCGTCACACCAAACAGTACCGCCAGATTTGTGGTGGTGGTGTCTAGTTGTCTATTAATGAAATTCATTCCTATGGTGACCAGATTATAGTCCAAATTTGTTTTTTTGACAGACGCGGACTCGAGATGATTGGACGATATTAACAGTGACTGAAGATACAGAAACTAACCCGGTTGATATTGACAAAGATAATGTATTGGTTAAAGAGGTAAGCCGAACTGGAGCTGAGAGCTCCATTCATTTTGCTTTATTTTTTTCTTCTACGAGACGACCTCGTAGGCGGATTAGGTAGCCCGTGAGAAATCAAAATAGAAATGACAAGACAAAAAATTGTTTTTTTTATTTGTAGGATTTTAACCGCTCGTAGGTCCTCATCGCAGCGTATGAACAAATATTTATACATTTATTTTTAGTGATAAATTAAGGTATGGTTAAAGTGGTTGGTAAGTAAGGTAATTGACGAGCTCGGTGGCTCAGTCGTGAATGACGCGACTTTTACACCAACGCGCGTGGGTTCGATTCCCACACAAGACAAATATTTGTGTGCGTGAACATGTCTGTTTGTCTTGGTCTGGATGTTTAAAGAGAGGTAGGGCGCAACATAGCAGCCCGTCTGGGGAAATACCTCCACCTCACAGAAAACCGCTGCTAAATAACAACTTCCTAGAGGGTTGTTGTGTTCCTGCGTGTGAGTGAGGTCACCAGTACGCTCCTAAGGAGCTGCTGTGTAAGCAGCAGAGGAGGCATCGCGCGAGTGATACTTACTATATCACAATTGTTAATAGGCTACGGTGACTGCTTTAGATCAGGTGGTCCGTATGCTTGAATGCCTCCTGAAGTGTATAAAAAAAATCGATCCATCGGTTCTCCCGAGAGCGGGAAAGTCGCGTCGTTACACTCGCCTGAACTGAAAGAATATTCTCTTACATCAGACGGGACGTATGCTTATATAGCTCCCAACGTATAAAAAATGAGATGTAGAGCCTATTACATGAAAATTATAGTGTGAAGATATGGTATAGTGGTATAGTATATAGTACATTTAAAAAGCAGTGTAACATCTCGGAGGGAACCCACTCGAAGCAATAAGACGCATGTTCAGCCTGCTAACTTGTTTCTCTAATTGATGTGCGCCTTAAATATATCATCATTATATATTTGTAAACGGGGCTTAACAAAAGATTTGGTAATAATTGGAAAGGAATCAATCACACTTGAACACTATGTCGTCGGACGTCAAAAAATACAATTAGGAGCTTCAATACATCAGATTAATTATGATGAATATTCCTGATTTATGTACATACCTACATACTTTTATGTACATAATGTTATGTCCAAGAAATTATATTACGAAAAACGTGTGAACTAATGTAAGATTAGTCTGGTTTTCCATGTAAAAATCAGTATCTTCGCTAAATCCTTAGGCTTAGCTAGCGAACCCCGCCAATTCTAATTGATTAGGAAACGGGATAACGCTAAGAATAATGTATCGGATTAATTTGGATGCCAATAAATAAAGTTTTTATTTCTAAAATAAAAATAGAATTCATGGTAACATAATATTTATTTCTTTTTCAGGTAACTGAATTGGATTTGGACTCAAACGAACTAATTGTGCCCTAAATTGTAAAATATTTGTGAAATGTTAAAATATTGTGTAAATACATGTATATATTTTTAGTATAAGTATTTACTCCATTCAATGCTGATCGATGTCTATGCGTAAATCTAGTATTCTTTAATTAGCGTCGTATATAAATGTATAATGCTGTCCGTAAAAGTTAGTACGTTTATGTTTACACAATATTTATGTTATAGATTGGCCGTTATAGATAGATCAACTGGCAGCTCCGACAGATTACCGTTCAGAAGCGATCCCCGTAAAACACTACTGTTTTAGTAAATATATACGTGCTATAATAATATTTCTGTAACTGCTAATGGTTTTGCCACTGTTCATAACTCTTATCTGAAGAGAAATGTCATCCCTTTCTACGTAAAAAAAATTTAGTACTTATTACTTTATTATATTAGATATAGTCCAATGAAATTTTATATACAATAAAGCAAAAAGAAATAAATAGGATTGTATTCGTACCTTGAATATTAAAAACATTATTACGTCCCCTCTACGTAATATATATTTTTAAATATTCAAGGTACGAATACAATCCTATTTATTTATTTTCTCCTGCCAATATATATATTTTATAAATATGTTTAAACAAGTCTTAACATAGGTATGTATATCTTTCTTGTACCTAGGTTGTACTTATATTGTCAATAGTACAAGCCTTTGGCTCTAGGTCTAATATACACACATACATATCATCACGCCTGTCTCCCATTGGGGTAGGCAGAGACTATATAACGCCAGGAGCACCGATCCAAATCTACCGCTCTCGCTTCTTCCACACTCATAAACCTCTTCAATGCATGCTCTTCGGTTTTGGGTACTTTTGATATGGCCCTTTTTCAACACATCACCAATTTGATCTATATGTGTGCGTCTAGGGCGGCCGTGACATCACTATTTACTCTTACTTGATACACTTCTTTCGTAATTCTTTTGTCATTCATTCTTTCTAAATGACCAAACCATCTCAGCATACCCTTTTAAATTTTTGTCACTTGGTCTAATATGTTATAAATTCTCGTGTTTTATCAGACGATAGTGTCAGCCCTAAAGAATGTGAAAGAAGTGTGGATAGTGAGATATGTAAGGAGTCAGAGGTCGAGTAATGTGGCGCTTGGTTCTTTTTTATGCAGATAGATAGTTGTCGGTTATTAATTGTAGAGTTATCGCAAATTATCTATGTGAACAAAGTCGCGGGCATTCGTTAGTCCAGTATTTCAGCTGCTTATTGAATTAAGGATTAAAAGCATAATTGGGGATATTATTATAAGAAAAAGATAATAAATCTTTTTCTTGATCTTTCGATCCATCATGACGTTAATAATACGCGTAGTTGTTGGTTGTTATCAGGAAGCGAACCTTTTCTCTTCATTGGCATTCTCCGATTGTAACATTCATATTTTTGTGAGGAGATTCCTTGATCGTGCCGATTTGCATGTTCCTGTCAGTGTTGCAAACAACGCCAAGTCATTTCGGTTCTCCCCGTCATTCCCCCTCCCTCCCCGTGATTTTCGGTTCAATTAGATCAGAAATCAGTGGTATGGACTGATTGGTACGCTTAGTTGTCCAATAGGTATATATCAAGCTACAATTACAAGGTATTTATAAAACCTTCACATATTAAACACGTAATTGCGATGGGCGATGTGACATATCGTATTCTTAATGTTATCACTGAGCGGCAACTAACGTTACGGGCGATTTTAACAACGATTTATTTCGTAGTTCAGCGCGCTCAAACAGTACGAATTGAAAGTTCGGTGACGTATACCTACATACATTTAAGCATATTATCAGTTTTAAGAGTATGTACAACGCAGAAAGCCTTATGTTAGACCACCTACGCCTTAACTATTTAAAGTAAAAAAAATGATTCTCAAATTACTATTGCAAACATATTTTTATTTTCGCACATACAACATGGGGTTTAA
The DNA here is from genome assembly GCA_947507595.1 of Pyralis farinalis. Taxonomy (NCBI): domain Eukaryota; kingdom Metazoa; phylum Arthropoda; class Insecta; order Lepidoptera; family Pyralidae; genus Pyralis; species Pyralis farinalis. Next base: position 12,958,774 of record OX382257.1, on the reverse strand, counting down.
GGGTAATAACGCCGGCCCCTTGTCAAAAAAATCGGTAATTTTGATGACAATTTTTTGATAGTGAGATTCAAAAGAACGAGACTACATCCACACATAATTTCACTGCCAGTTCATTTTTAGTGGCAGTGAGATTTCCTGCACATTTATAATTTCGATGACTAAGGTTACGTTAAATGTAAAACTATTAAATATTTTTTGGTCGTCTACGAAATATTTGCTATATATTTCAAGACCCATTAGTAGAGTGGCCGAGCTCTCTTAGAAAAATGTACAACGTGTTGTCCTTTAGTCATTAATTCTTAATTTATAAAATTATATAAAAATATAAAATTCTTTATTATGTAACTGTCTTAAATGAAATAATAACAATTTGTTGGGGACCCCTTTTAAGTAAATTATTTACTTGTGTTAGGGGACACCGCTCTTCATAACAAAAGTACATTGACAATAGGTATATCGAAACTATGTTATAATATAACCGGTTAAAGAAATATCATTGGATCCTCATATTTATAACTAAAAAATAATAACAATAATAGTTGTGTGTGTATGAGTGGAAGGGTGTGTATGTATGTATGTATGTATAGTATGTGAATGTGTGTGGGTGGGGGTGTGTGCGAATGTATCAATTATTTTTTTCTACATATAATAAATCGAAAATGGTAGTTATCAGAGTAAGAGAAAACAAAAAGCTGAACAACATACAAACAATAATACAGTATTCAATCTAACCGAAAAGGACTTCCGTTTCAATGTAACTCCGATTCCAATTGCGCTTGGTCATAGGATAGATATTTAAAATATTGTTTATAGCATTGTATATGGTAGCTGAATTATTGCTATATTGTCGGTTCGCAAAAGTTGTTTTCGTTAGCGGCACAGGTGCAACGTTCCGTTTACGTCTTCTGTTACCCAATCGATTAGTGGGATTATATTGTAAACTTTTCTATAGGTTTAGGACCGTGTTAACTATACACAGTTGTCTAACAAAAAGAACATCGCTATGGAGGTATATATCATGGGTTGGGAACCTATATGGTTTAAAGTATATGACTTTCAAAAGCGACCTCTGTGCGCGTGCCAACTCGAGAACTTAGTCTTAGTTGCTTCGCCCCAGACAGGTATACCGTATTCTAGTAATGACAGTGCCAGCGAGACATAGACTTGCTTTAGTAACTTCCTGTCAGCTGACTGTCATATGACTTTATTACAGCAAACAGTTATATGTATATAATAAGTATATGCCGATATAAGACTTGATTAGGTATGAGTATTTTTTAAATTTGAAATTGTAACAATATCAAATGAAATGTAATATTAAAAAACTATAATTGTTTAAAGTGTTACTATACGAGCTGACTTTTTTTAATCTGATATAATACAGCTTACAAGGTGAGTGAGTATACGCTACAGTATACAAATATTGAAAAATACATAAAAGATCTCACCTCAATCGCAAAAGCTTCAGCTACGCTTATTTCACCTTTCATACTTCACCAATTTGTAAAAGATCATGTAGCGTAATTTCACATGAAACTATAAATCCCTCTTATTTTGCAAAGGGATATTTTATTTATTACGATGTCTTTATATAGTGTATGTCCATTGCCTATGTTACGTATGACACGCTGAAAGTGTTGCGTAACTCATAAATAAAGCAAGTTAAGAGCAAAATAATGTTTTTTTTTTTAAATACTCTCCTTCACATTTACATCATTACTTTACGCGGTCTCATCAATTTTCACAACACGAGGACTACTGACCTTTTTTGCATGTTCTCCTCATATCAATTGACCCCATCACGAGGTTTTAGTCAAAATTCTCATCCAGTTGCTGATTATCAGAAAAAGAAAGAAGTCGCACATTCCGGTTTATGTGCTGGGTGCGTGCGGGTGACGCACTCCACTTTTATTTAGGGTATAGAGGACTTTGTTTCGATCGCCGTGTGCGAAGAAACGCCAGCTCTTCTGTGACAATATCCTAAACAGCATTTGAATGTCTATAATTGTACATTAGCATCAATGTTGTGCACCAATTAACACGAGTTTCATGGTCTGGTGTTAGTTCGTGAGGAATTCAACAGAGTTTTGTAACTTTTAAATGTACATTGGTTCATTCCGATCCACAAATTTCGTCGCATTACCGGTTAGATTGCCGGTTTTCTTCATTTACCTTTTGACCATAATCATGTATTCCTCCGAAGTCGCAGTTAAAAGCCGACCTTAGAATGTCCAAAGTCATTTTGAAGACAACAGCGCAATCTTGCGGAGAAAGATGACGTTTTATGATGAAAAAAAAAACAATTTCACGTCAATATTTTAAAAACCAAGGACACAATTTAGTGTTTAAAAAATATAATTTTAGAAAATTAATGATTTATAAGTAGCCAGGAACGCAGTACTTTCAGTGTGCCACATGTATATTTAAGATATCAAAAATGATGATGTGAGTTCTAGTCGTAGGAAACATATTCCCCAATTTTGGATTTTTTTTATTTGAAAAATTCTTGCGCAAATTCGTCGTATGTTTTTATAAATATAGATTTATAAAAACTTAAGACAAACTTCCGCAAGAATTTTTAATAGAGACTATGTTCTTTACGAGCATATAAACGCTAAAAAAAACGCTAAACGAGCTCGGGAAAGTAGCCTTTGTCCTTCTTCAGCCTTCCAATTACATATCTCCATACTAAATTTTAGGCTTTAGCGGTGAAAGACGAACAACAAACAAAAACACTTTCGCATTTGTAATATTAGTTAGGATAAAATTGGATGCGGGATGAATATAAACAACTTTTTCTATAAAATTCGAGACATTTATGAAATCCTAAGACACCACATCGAATTATTTACCAACAGTTTTATACACCGTATTGACAACCACAACACCTCGTAAGTAGGACTTCCAGACTCGAGCGCGACTCGTTACATTAGCAGACTCGAGTACGAATGTCGAATTCTGAGTTCATTCGGAAACTCGAGAGGCTCGTAATACATCGAGCATCAGACTCCCTGTTTTTATGAGTTGAGTCTTGGAATTTGAGCAGAGCCCTAAAATTTTGACTCCCAGACTCGAGTTTTCTTACAACACTACCTCCACCTGCCAGAAAACCGTAGCCAAATAATAACTCCCTAGAGGTTTACTGTTTTCCTGTGTGTGAGTGAAGTCACTAGTGTACTCCTGAGGAGTTGCTGTATTAGCAGTAGAGATGGCATCGCGCGCGTGATACGTGACGGCCTCAGTGGCGCAGTGCGCGCTGTTACGCTACTTTGACACCAACGCTCGTGGGTTCGATTCCCACACAGTACAAACATTTGTGTGCATGAACATGTCTGTTTGTATTGGTCTGGGTATTATCTATGTATAATAAGTAAGTATTTACAAAAAAAAAAATGTATTTACGTATGTTTATCAGTTGTCTAATACCCATAACACAAGCTTCGCTTACTTTGGGGCTAGATGGCGCTGTGTAATTTGTCCGGCAATATTTATTTATTATTTATAATGTGCTGCAAGCTGAGAGCTGACGTACATACAATTTGACACATGTACATGTGCCAAATTGTTTATATATATAATCCATTTAGTCTTCTCAAATTTTACTATTGCCAATGGAAACTGAATATATCAATAAATGCTATAACTTCTGTTAAAAATATTTTTTTATGTAAGCACAATTAAACATCATTTAGGGGTTTTTTTTAGTTGTTTTATTTTATTGACTGACTGCCCTTTTAGGAACAGCAGAATGTGCTCAACAGAGTGATGGCGAAGAGACTAACCTCATAACAATGAAATTAAATCATTATTTAAAGGGACACTTTAAAATTAATTTATGTATACTTATGTGTTTTTCGTTTTATTGGGGTAAATAAGCAGTGACAAAATATGAGAGTATAAACTACTTTATCTACTCTCATTTTGTCACTGTTTATTTAAGTGACTAGACATAGTACCAATTTAGACACCAAAACCGTTTATCACAATTGACATGAGAATGTTGAGAAATATTACCAACTTAGCTTTGGAACAGGCAATGAGTATTACAAATAAGTATATTTAAATAACACAAAAGTAGTTCTTATTGTTGGTTTTGGGTGAGACAGAGTATTGTATACACTGGGTCGCGACGACAAATGTCGACTGATTGTGATGGTTTCCCTGCATTCGTTCGACCACGCGAGATTGCAAACAATCGACTTACCTACAGCAGTGGGTTCTAATATATATGTAACGTATTCTGTAACATATTTGGTTAATTAGATACCTATTTGTGCGTCTCCGTGTGTGAGAGAGGTAACATAATGTTTCTCACTCTATCAATTCACTGTTAGAGTGAATATTGTTAAAAACAAAATTATATGCAATTTGATCTAACCTGCTTTGTGTGCTTCCGCCACCAATTAGATCAAATTGCATGTAAATTTGACTTTCGCAAAATAACGCCTGAATCTATTAACTAGAAAATTATATGACGAAGCTTACGAATGTGACCTTTTCTTTGATTACTATTGTGACATTTGTTACTGGTGTCCGGGTAATATGCGGTTTAATTTATTGTATTAAAAGTCTCGATAATGTTAATTCAGCAATATGCCTATTTTATATATCGATTTAAATAGATGAATTTGGGAAAAGGAAATCAACTCACATGAACCGGCTTATGATGTAGATTTGATAAGGTTAATGTCAGTCGAATAGTAAACAAAATAAGGATGACTTTACATTGTTGTCGAATTAATCTCTTCGCCGCCACTCTAACGGTCTGCTATTTCTCATGCTAATAAAGGGATACTATTTTACATCATTACAAACCTTAAGAAACATATTTTACACATGTGCTAGATAAATACAAGTGTATAAGTTCACGCATTTGCTTTTAGATTATCTTTTACGACTTTCCTATGAACTCAGCAATTTTATGTATCTTAATAAAGTTAATATCAGTGTATCAACCGCAGAAGTTAAATTGTTATATATGTCGCATGTGTAGCACCACTACTAACCTGGAAACAGAACCAGAAAGGTTTTGGCATAGTCTGTTGCCTTCAGAGGTATCTTATTTAGGGTACTAATAGTGCATATGTAGCGCTGACATCCAGATGTGAAACATTTAAATTAGCAACTTGGTCCCACCATTATGACTAACGCCATTTTGAGCGATATTTTTTAGTAGGTATGTTATAAATTCAGGATTGTCTAACTATGTTACCACTGTATTCGATACTTGGTACAATCAAAATGTTCCACACACAACACAGGTTCGTTGACAACCAACTCACATTGATGTTTGTAATGAAAACATCTATATCTGTCTATAGATTAGACATTATACATGCATAATTATAAAAAATGTGAGTATTGCACAATTGTAAGATTAATATTTTTGTTTTAAGATTACACAAACAAAATTTTTACGTTAAAATTGATTAAATTTCATAATAATATACAATTTTTTGCTTTACCGACATTAAGTCCTTCATTGTTGATTTGCGTTTTTTTTACAACTTCGTAAGGCATACAAGTATACAGCCCAACTGATGTGAAACGGTTACCGTAGCCTATGAATGTTTGCAACAGAACACGAACACTTGTATCATTCGCACGTTGCAACCTCTGCTGCTCACACAGCTACTCTTAGGAGCTTACTGGTGACCTCACTTACTCGCAGGAATACAACAACCCCACAGGGAGTTGTTATTTTTGCTGCGGTCTTTCTATGAGGTGCAGGAGTACTTTCCCAAACAGGGTGCTTTGATGTGCCCTACCGCTCTTAAAACACCTAGACCAAGACAAACAGACATGATCATGCAAAATATTTGTCCTGCAAGGGAATCGAACCCCAGAGCGGTTGGTGTCAAAGTAGTGCTTCTAACCACTGCGCCATCGAGCTCGTCAAAACCAACATCACTCAATATTAACAAATAGCTCCATCTCTTTTACTAGCTGATAGCGCGATGTGTTGAAAAAACATCAGCCAGTACGTCATTTCATGGAAGAAAAATGTTGTATGAACTTGCCGTCGTAGTGGTTCAGTTGGATTGCCGTTATGGTTGGCTCCGAATTATAGTTGTGCAGTCCACACATGTCTGTCCACTGTCAATGCGCGAGCGGTGCTTTACGGCCATGTGCTGAGGTAACGTCTTCGTATTAGTCGGTTCGTATGCTTGTTTATCTCCCGACGTGATATAAAAAGTGCTGGATCCTTGCAAATAAAATGTTATATATATAATATTTTCATCTTTCAAGCTCATTTTCATTCTAAATTGCATACCATAAAGAAAACAAGCTTGAAAGACCAAAATGTATTGGCCGTTGCAAGGTCTGGTGAATATTTAACCTCCACCAGTCTTAAACTATAAAATACTATTTATTATTTATATACATTTTTATCGCTTATTTTATTAGACACCAGGATTTTTTAGGTTCCTTTGTTAGTAAAAAAGAAATATTTGTACCAAATATTGATTTTGGTTGTCCAGGCGGAACGTTATGTAGTAGGTGCAAACAGAACTCAGAAATTATATTTTATAGAACCTATTTCACAGAAATTACACTGATCTTTTAATCATCTTCAATTCTCCAAGATCTTCGTAATAATAGTATTTTCTTCTAGCTTGTTGCAAAGATGTGCACTAGTCGCTGTCCGTTCCATATAATAATTATGGGAAAGGGCATTACTTCTTTATTTGACATGATATATTCAAAGCTAAGCATGATATTGGTTTAGCTTCTCTATATTTATTTCAAAACAGAAAAATTGAAGTGATTAAAAAAGTCCGGTATTAAGGTGTTAAAAATGCTGATGTTCATACTGTATGGGAACGGAATGTCGAAATTTACAACGTCGAGTATTTATTTACCGACAAGTTCATAATTCCGAAACCACGTTTGATTGAAAGCCTTTAATAGCGTGTACTATAAATTATAATCCCGAATATTTATATACATTTGAAATATCTACCTACCTCATTTCGAATTAAAAAGTAGGCTAAAAATCGAGTAAGAATATTGATAAAAAAACAATTGGGTGTCCGTTGACTCGCCTAATATTATCTACTGATCGTAATTTTGGTGGGCCAAACCAATTAACCTATACTAATACCGTATTTATAATTATTGTCTAACCTAATGGATGTATTCGCACTATCATAGTTTGCCTAAAATTAAAGCTTATTTAATTTATATTCTTTAATATTAAGTGTACCTACTAAAATCTATTAGCATATGTTTCTTTCGACATAACTATGGCTACCATGAACTATTGTAAACCCTATATTGTTAATTGTAGTCACTTGTTGCATTATTGATTTAGATAGATAGAGATTCCTACTTAGCAGCATTTTTTATTTAGCTCTAGGTGCTGTAGGCGAGTGAACGGGATTGTTCACTCAGATTTGACATGGACCCTTTTGGTGACTCTCCTTCCTTCAATGTAAGTTATTTTTATAAAAATATAAAATACAAAGTAAAAAAGTTAAGTATAGGTACAACTTGCACATCGGCTTAATAAGTAGTAAAAGAAAGTGTCGACATTATAATGATATACAAATTAAAATTTCGCCATCTTCGGGTCGTACCTACATAAGAATGTATCTAAGATGTTTCACTCTTTGGGTGCTGTACTACCCACGCACGGAAGAAGCAATGTTTTATTGATGATACAGCATCCGTGGCAGACTGTGGCTATCGGGTCCGTATTATAATCTGAGATTGATGCTATAAATGTCGACGTTTAGTAGCTATTTAGAATTTTCAGCTTTATAGGTAATAACTGAGAACGTTATAAATCTATAAAGACTGGTATTTTAACGAAACTTTATAATCATAAATGGAAATTTGTATAATTATAATTTGAGTTCGTGATCTTTAAGGAAGCTTTTAATGAATATGTTCTGCTACGTCACATACCTAAATGAGCGTAAGACAAATCGGTTAGACAAATATACATACTTTGTATATACATAAAGAAATCTATTATGTAAATTATGTATGTACTCAGCCAATAAATAAAAGTTTTATTCATGATCATATAGTTTGTAATTATCTTACTAACAACCTATCTTAAGTTTCACTGTTACTAACCAAAATTTATGCACATTATAGTTGATTTATTCATATTTATTTTGTAAGTATTTATAAATTCAACTAGCTGTGCCCGCGACTTCGTCCGTGCGGAATAGTTTTTTTTTTATTATTTATTTATATTAATAAAAATAAATAAAATTTCTAAAATAAAGGTAGCCTAAGTTAGTCCTTATTACATCAGCTATCCCGTTTACTATCCATTAGGATTGGCGAGGTCCGCTACCTAAGCCTAAGGATTTGCCGCAGATACTGGTTTTTACATGGAGCTACATCTGCAACTCAGAGGGAAAACCAGACCTTTCTCAAGTACGGTAACACGTCTTTCGAGATATAATTTCTTGGACGTGCTGGTTTCCTCACGATGTTTTCCTTCACCGCTGAGCAATTAATAATTAGATAATAGATTCAGGCGTTATTTTGCGAAAGTGAAATTTACATGCAATTAGATCTAACATGCTTTGGGTGCTTCCGCCACCAATTAGTTCATACGGCCTAGCACCGGCCGGCACCCACCCACTACCGTTAGTAGATGTAACATGCCGACGCTGCCCTGGTTGCTCCGGTAGTCTCTGCCTCGGCTGCTGCGGTCGTCCGCCATCTGGAACAGAAACCGCATGCACCCACCACCACCGTCGCTGCCACGACTGGCCTGGTCGTCGCTGCGACACATGTTTCGCCTCTCCACGAGGCATCATCAGGCGCTGTAGACGTTAATCGTAAGAATAACATGCTACAAATGACAAATCCATCGCAGTGCCGTCCCTTATATTGAATTGAGGGTGGGGGTGGATCACGGAATAGGTAAAAGAGTTACCTATTCCGTGGGGTGGATGGTGTGAGTGAAAATATATTTGTCAGTTGCAGCATGCGGTTTCTGTTCCTGATGGCGGACGACCGCAGCAGCCGAGGCAGAGACTTCCGGAGCAGCCAGGGCAGCGTCGGCATGTTGCATCTACTAACGGTAATGGGTGGGTGCCGGCCGGCGCTAGGCCGCATGAACTAATTGGTGGCGGAAGCACACAAAGCAGGTTAGATCAAATTGCATGCAATTGATAATTACAAGTATGTACATAAATCCGAAAACATGAACTTGGTGGTACATGCCTGGATTCGAACCGGGGACGAGTTTGTCAATAACTTATCCACTGAGCTGTTCCTTCGTGGAATTTCGTTATAACGGTAAAAAACAACCCATGTTCTTCATCAAGGCCCGGATTGCGTATTTATATTATTATCGACCTGTTCAGAAATTTTGTTGCGATGAAGTAACAAATCAAACGCAACGACCGAGTTACTTTCATATATTTATAGTCCGGACTGTCGATAAGGGCTCACGATCATCACAAAAGCCAAGGAAGTCTTTAAAGGACAACGAAATATTAAGAAAACAGACTTGAGAGATTTGGTCTGCAATATAGTATCGGTCTTCAGATAAGAAAAGACATGCTCCGCTGGTTCGGACATGTAGAAAGATTGCAAGAGGAAAGAATGACGAAACAGATATACAACGCGAAAGTAGACGGATGTAGGAGCCGAGGAAGGCCAAGACTTATCTCGCTTCACCATGGTCGTGTTATCAGGCGCCCAAGGCACGGGCGAACGTGCATGAAAATAGCTATGAATGTTAAAGAAGCGAGTGAGGTGGACCAAGTCATGTGGCCTACCCCGCAAGGAACTTGGTGTAAAGATGTAGGTAGTAGAAAATATTGGAGAAGAACCACCATCTTACAGAAGATGGCATTCGAACGAGTCTTTGAAGAACTGTTGTGTTCCCGGTAATGTCCAATATCACCAATCAGCTGACGTGGAGTCGCTGCGATAGGACTCGGTGTGACGACGCACAAGTGATCTTACCTAAGTACATTTTACTGTAGGTACTTACATCATCCACGTGCAATGAATGTTACAATGTGCAACATATTTTATACAACGAAACCGCTTGTAAAAACCTATTACTCATCTCCCACAATGTTGCTTTGGTTTTTTTACAGAAGCGGGACTATAACTACACCAGCTGCCCCCGTGACTTCATCCGCGCGCCGCCTTGTATCCCATAGAAACAGTGAAGAAACCGCTTTTTCTACTTTCTTTCTTTTTCCTCGGTTTCTAAAAGACGTATCGTGATGTTGGATGCCTATAACCGTCCGCAATAACTGGGCTTTCAGTTTTTGAGAAAACGACGTTGTGCGAAAATAAGTGCCATTATGCGAAAATCTGGCGAAAATGACTAAATTATTCACAATGACATTTTGCGATAGTGACTTTCTACGTCAAAAGGCTATCAAGAACGTACCTATGGTTTATTACACTACTTACGTTACTTGTCAGGAGCCTTAGAAACCGGCGATCGTGCATGAGAAGAGCAATGAATGTCAAAGAAGCGAGTGAGGTGTGCAAGGATCACGTGGCGCTCGGTTCTGTCTGCCTACCTCGTAAGGTACTTGGCGTGAAGTTATAGATAGATAGGTACTTACGTCGCTAGTGTTCTCAATATACAAAAAATCGGCCAAGTGCGAGTCGGACTCGCACACGAAGGGTTCCGTACCATTATCTATAAAAACGGCAAAAAAAATCATGTTTGTTGTATGGGAGCCCCCCTTAAATACTTGTTTTATTTTAATTTAATTATGTATTCTTAAAGTGAATATATAACTAAATATTCTGTGAATATTTCAAGCGTCTACCTGTTGCCGTTATTAGGGTTCCGTACCCAAAGGGTAAAACGGAACCCTATTACTGAGGCTCCGCTGTCCGTCCGTCCGTCCGTCCGTCCGTCCGTCTGTCACCAGGCTGTATCTCATGAACCGTGATAGTTAGAGAGTTGAAATTTTCACAGATGATGTATTTCTGTTGCCGCTATAACAACAAATACTAAAAAATAGAATAAAATAAATATTTAAGGGGGCTCCCATACAACAAATGTGATTTTTTTTGCCGTTTTTATAGATAATGGTACGGAACCCTTTGTGCGCGAGTCCGACTCGCACTTGGCCGATTTTTCAATATCGAGCAAAAATGAGCAAAAATATCACGTTTGTTGTATGGGAGCCCCCTTAAATATTTATTTTATTCTATTTTTTAGTATTTGTTGTTATAGCGGCAACAGAAATACATCGTCTGTGAAAATTTCAACAGTCTAACTATCACGGTTCATGAGGTACAGCCTGGTGACAGACGGACGGACGGACGGACAGCGGAGCCTCAGTAATAGGGTTCCGTTTTACCCTTTGGGTACGGAACCCTAAAGAAGATTCTTAGTTAAAAGCTAGTTGATGAATGCTGTATAGACAGGAAGAAATGCAAATTAGACCAATCAATTTTTGTAATTTGGCTAGGACTGCCCATTACAATCGCCTGCGTGTTGGATTTACAACAATACAGAAACTATACATTCTGATATGCGAGAAAGATCATCATTAACTATGGAAATATGGGCTAACCTAATTAAAACCTACTAAAAAAATACCATTAATTATATAAACAGTTTTTAAACGGAAACTTAGGTAATAGACGTATAATGGAAATAGGTACGATTTTTCTGGTTGTGAGGTAAGGTGCAACGTATGAAAGTAACAAGTATTATTGTGAAAAACATTCCGACAAATACGTTTCATGTAAAGTAGGTTGTTAAGACATATTCACATACTCAACGATTTTAGTGCTAAGCGAGAGTGGACGAGGGCCGCGAAATGGTCAAGTCATTTCATTTACCTATTTTTTAATCAATGTAGAGTTAGAGGTTGTAGAGTTAAGGGTTCGACTCTACATGAGACCGAATGTCTTTTCAACAATAAAGTTTGTTCTTGGATAATACGAAAAAATGCTTGACGTAACTCTCAGAGAGTTATGTATGTACTACACACATAAAGGCACTGACAGACGTGCTCAAAAAAAAGCATGCTCACAAGCATGCTTAAAATTAGCATGCTCTGCAACTCTTCACATTTGCCAGCAATAAGCATGCTTGTTTTAAGCATACTTATTAATAAGCATGCTCAAAGCAAACCTATGTTCAGACGTGCTATATGCATATTACACAAAAAGCAAAGTTTTTTCTTCTCCCCAACGCGACATATTGAGGGTTTATTTCGTTTTTATTTTAAATTGACGCAGCAACTGTCGCGGTTTGAGATCGAATAATAGTACCTATGCTCATAAGCAAACCTGTTCAGCATGTCTGTCCGTACTAACTTAACTACTAACTCTCTGAGACTTATGTCTCAAGCATCAATGCATCATCAAGCATTTTTTCGTATTTAATTTCTTTTTGCAGAATGTCCTAGGAATTTAAAATTTATCGGGCTGTCTTTGGTACTAATTCATATGTATTCTCATGCGTAGATATGATTATTCCTCGGATGTGAGGGTTTTATTATTCAAACAAAAATAATACAAAGAAACGCATGGAGAAAAGGTAGTTAGTTCCCTGTTCTTTTAGCTGGGGCACTACCGTGCCTCCTGTATATACCCTGGGTTACCTATATGTTTATTTTTGTTTTGCGTAAAATCTATGGCGTACCTAACGCATATGTATAGACCGAGTTCGCAATAAAGATTTAAGTGAGTCGGCCTGAAAAAGAGATGTTAAGATAAGAAGAAGCATGCTTCGTTGGTTCGGACATGTGGTAAGAACGCAATAAGAAAGAATGGCGATATACAAAGTAGGGTGTAGGAGCCAAGGAAGGCCAAGACACACTTACACTTACCACGACTAAATTGGTCGCGTGTTATCATGATCATATCATAAAGGATAGTATCACGAGACCTAGAAACTGCCGAGTGTGCATGAAAGGAGCTAGGAGTATTAAGTGCTAGAGATATGTAAGTGAAGCGAGTGATGTGTGTAAAGACAGAGTCATGTGGCGTTCGGTTCTCCCTACCTACTCTGCAAGGGACTTGGCGAGAAGATAGATTTCCTTTAGTAAAAACTAGCCGAATACAAAATAATGAAAATACCTTATAATGTTATCAAATATATTTCAAATAAAGGATAACGGTTTGTAATACAGGAATAATTATAACATTTACTTGGACATGTAATTTACAAATTCCATTCAATTAACTATATTTATAACAAAAACATGTTTATTTTTCTTTTCAACATGTCTTATCACCTCATAATACCCTTTTAAATTTTACACTTTGATCATGAAACAATATTATCAAATAACATTTTAGGGAACTTTGACCGTATCTCTTTTTTCATATTTGTGCATTTCTGAAAAAAGTGTTACAGTCATGTATTGTGATTTCATCGTTTAACCAAAATAATTATCTAAAGGGATGACCATGCATTAGCGAACAAAATATGATTTATGGTACAGATAAATAATTGTAAGTGTCTAATTAAAAAAATGTTTTAAGGGCATCATTTGCTCCTACTTATACATCTAATAAAAATGGCTTTTGTTTTTGGTATACAGCTTCTGTTTTACATAGGTATATTAAAACTAAAAACTATTTTTTTATACAACGTCGGAAGGCATACAAGTATACGGCCCACCTGATGGGAAACGGTTACCATAGCCTATGAACGCTTTCAATACATCAAGTATCATTCGCGCGGTGCCACTTCTGCTAGTAACATTTGGAGCTTGGGATCTTACAAAGGACCCATTGAAAAGTTATGTTACATTTATTGTGACTTTTATCTATACATATTTTTTATAGTCGTTTTTTAAAAAAATATGTGATAGGTAGTGTGAATAGTCATATTTGTTTTTGTAAATTACCACGTATAAAATTTATTTGTAACATAAGCGCATATAACCTCTTTTAGGTAATTTCTAAATTGCTGTGTACTCTATTTATTATTAGCGATTATTCTAATTTATTCTATAAATAGATTTACAATCTTAAGGCTCCTGAGAATCATTGTCATTATAAGCACGTGTTGAGACAATTTTTCATTAGAAAAATTTCGACAAAATAAATCTACAATTTTATATGTATTCTGATATTATGAGAGGTATTTTGAACTATCATAAAATCTCACTTATTTTTTAAAGTTAATAAGTACTTTTCGATTGTTAAGTTTTGATGCTCTCTAGTGACGTTACGTTTGGTAGTAAGAACTTGCGTTACTATTAACCTGCATTATTTTATTATTATTATATTACAAGTTTTGACATTTAGTGGTACAATATTGGTTTGATATTTGAGTTTTTAAATATATGTATATTTCTGAATAGGTATACAGGTATGTAAAAACCATATAATAAGGCACTATAAAAAAGGCTATCGTAATCGTAATGAATCTCCGCTTAATTAACTATCACATGTTTCGGTATGTTTCACTAAATACTTAAGGTACTTGCCTAGTCTATCACTTATAATTACACATCACGTCTAAAGTTAATGGAATAAAATAAACGTCTTTCATGTAGTTAATGTCAATTTATATCACACATTTGAAATGTTTTGGTGTGGAGAATATATTGTCACGTTTGTCCATTGTTAGTCCATTCACCCTCCATTCTCCAAACCGAGAAGGCATAACTTAACTTGTCCTGTGCTAAGTACTTGCCGTGATCACTGCCGGCGTCGCTGCTACTGTCACTGCTTGTCACCGGTTCACTGCTCGACAAGATTTGGTACAGGAACTCTATATACTGCGTCGCCAGCTGTAGAGTTTGTATCTTCGACAGCTTGTCGCTCGGCAGTGATGGAATTATCTGTCTCAAACTCGCAAATGCCTCGTTTAAGCTCTGCGTTCGCTGCCGCTCTCGCACGTTTGCCATCACTCGTTGTATTTGCATCTCTTCGAAAGACTGTGTTTTTTTCCTCGCCGACTTTGAGCGCTTTCTGGATCTTCTTTGTTCCTCGCTTTCAGATCGCTCATCTGTCGAAGTGTGATACGCGACGGCTAGCTTCGGTGTCTCATTATTGTCGTAATAGTGACTATCTTGGGAGGTGGAATCGTTGAAGCAGAACCCCCGTGATAATTGTCTTTGGTATGACTGTTCGTACGGTGGGTACGGCGGTTGTTGGTATTCTCGATCCTCGCCTTCATATATCACAGTGGTGGTCCAGTGTGGATGCGCGGGCCGATCGGGGCCGTTGCTTAGATCCATTAAATGAGTCGGTGATGATGGCGCGAAGACCGATGTTTCGCCGTGCCTCTCAACCTCGACTGGAGCATATTTAAAATATTGTGTGTCCTCTTCGTGATACTCTAGGTCTGCCTCGCGTTTGATCGGTACCGGAAAATTTTCACAACCATCGTAGTTCATATTTCGAGGCAATATGTATGGGCACGCGTGTGTGCGACATGAGAACTCCTTGCGGGCTGCGGTGCGACCACGGACTGCGGTGCGTACTGTGCGGAGTCCTTCGCGTGAGACGCGGACCGCCCCTACCCGTCCCTTCATTGACAAGATACAAAAAATAACCATTTCCAACGGGCGTTCCTCCGCGCCTCCCAGAGCGCCGCCTCCTGCCGTCGCGCGTACGCTTGCACGCGACAGAAAGGGAAAGAGATAATAAAGCCATGCCGTTTTCTGTTTATCTTGTCCATCATCTTTGATACGTGCATTTGAATCGGAAGATTTGTATGTGTTTGTGTTCGCTCGCTTACCGATCGCATCGGTGACCGCGCATCCTGTGAGACTTCGGCGAAGCGACGTTCATGATCAAGCAGTTATAGGTACCTACCTACTATAGATAATGTTTACGTTTGTATAAAATTAGAATATCGTAACTATGAAGTCTAGATATTTAGGATGACGGATGGGTAATAATAATAACGATAATGATGATCGAGAAATTAGTAGGTAGTACCTACCCATGACCTAAGTATAGTGTTAAATCTGTTTTATTTATTTATCTTTACTTAACTTACCAAATTCCTTACAGCTACCGAAGTTCCTGAACAGATTGTAATAAAATTTGGTAAAGGACTACGTATCTACCCCTAGTAAGTAGGTAGCGCACGTGGAGAAAATTACTTACCTAAGTAAGTAAATATCTCAATATGGTGATATATTTGATTCCAATTAAAAGTGTCAATAAAAATTAAAACCATGTTGATTTACAGCAATAAACCAAATAAATTTCTCAATTTCAAATTCTCAATAATTTGAAATCGTAATTTACTATAAGTAGATACAATAGTAAAAAGACATATTTACCAACACTTAGGTATTTCGTAGCCGAAATATATTCACTGCTGAATTGTGACCACGGGAATGGGACCAAATAGACTCTAGCTAAAAAGACTGGGCAGGTGGTTGCAAATATAATAAGTACATATTATGTATCAATACAGTCAGAAATATTCTCACTATGAGTTATGTTAACATCGATGTGTATGATTTATTTATTATTATGTTGCACTTGTAAGTGCCTAATTGTTAGATTATTTGATTTGTCTTCATTTTGAGCTAACATTGTTATAACTATTTAGTTATTACAAAATTTTACAAATCTGGTAATTTCAAAAAATATATACCTAAATATTCCACGTAAGCGACATAAAATTTGGCGCCATCCATGCTTGTAACTTTTGTATAGACGCGACGTCCTGCCGCCATCATCCTAAAAATATCCGTGACGTAATCGAAGCAAGGAGTTTCAATCCCGATCCCACGGCTCGGCCAGGCCAGGCTGCATATTATAAATATTGAATTTATTTATCTTGCTCCCAGAAACAAAGATAGGTATGACAGCGTCTGTACAGTGTTTAGTACGGCGTTGTAAGGATGACATTCTGCGTTATATCATAACAGTTTTACTTAACTAAAATAGCTTCGAATAAAGTGTCAGTTACACTCGATTCGAAGCTATTTATTAGATAAGATTTTTTGATAAACACGTGAACATGAATGGTTGTGTTGTGGTGTAGAAATGTAGTCGTTCGTAGGTAAGTAGGTACTACGTACTACTACCACAGACAACCATTTAGGCGCCAGAGTATGATATGGTTGCTCGTGTAACTCTCATCCTATGCAGTAGTGGTCCTGTAACAACCATTTCGTGAGTTTATTCTTCGTAATAATCGTACAATGTACTTAAGTAAAGAGTAAATAACTTTATATACCATATCAGGCGGTAAGCTAGCTTACACTTCACCGGATATGAAGCGGTTACTGTAGACAGTCTATAGACGTATATTGTATTTACGTATAGACGTAAATACAATAATTCTCTGACCTGAAGTCTTGTTGTGTTCTAACGGAAGATGGAGTTCACGTGAAATCTCCCGGGGAGATACTACGTTGGCAGCTGTGGTGGGAAGTTCTGAACAAGGAGGAAGAGATTACTACTCGTGTAATGCTAATGTAGTATGTCCTCAGGAGTTTACTCGTCAACTCCCTCACTCCCAGGAACACAAGGAGGCTCCAGGGAATTTTTATACTTTCCAAAGTAACTGCTGTTTTCCGTAAGGTGAAAGTATCGCATCGTATTTTCTCAATCGGGTTGTTCCTAATCGAGTATCACTGGACCCTAGGCTCTTTTGACAGGGATTCATTTGTAAATGATAATAAAATCAAATTATTTTATTGTAGAAAATAAATTAACAATATTTTATTTTATCATCAGAGCACCACTTGCAGACTGATCATTTATTTATTTTATGATTTAATAGTAAGTATGTATGTTCATCAGTCATTTCGTGACATTTTGGCAAGTGCGATATCTTTGAAAGATGGCTGTAGGCACAAATCAATAAACCAGTTGACGGAGCACGAAGGCACTCTCACTCACAAAAAATATATTGATGTGTTGTAAAAAATATATCAGCGATTCGACCCTACTGACTAATGGGAGGCAATTTTAATCAAAAAGCCGATAGGTGACGTGAATTCGTGAATCAACCGCGAATTAGCCAATAAGAGCTTAACTTCTATTTTGGCCACCGACCAAAGACTTCCTTGTATACATAGAAGTCTTTGCCACCGACCCGTTAGCGGTAATGTGGTTACAATACAAAATCGTCTCACTGGTTCTTATTTTTCCGTCGTGGTTGTAGGCTGTATGATTTTAAAACGATATAATTTCTGACGTAAAAGGAGGATGCAAATGGACGGCCGTAATGAGACCATTCCAAAGTTTTATGTACCTTACCATACCACAGCAATCCTTACTCATCCCACTGCAGGGATCCGGGTGTCCCTTCAACCGAAGGAGCATACAGAGCATACTCCACGCTGCTCAGATGCGGATTGGCGGAGACCAGTGTTTGCAAGCCGCCCGAGGGCCACTGACTTAGCTTATCGACTGTCATCTGTAGACAACAGCCGGGACCGACGGTTTAACCTGTCCTCCGAAGCATGGAGAAACTCGAGATAGATAAACCGATCCATAGACAGGCTGCGGTCGAAGTTGCTTACCTACGTATTCGGTTAGAATGACATGCGCAACGACCCCATCGAGCTCTCTTATATAAATAATAAAATATTATAATAAAGTAATCAACAATAAAATTTTAACTAAGATAATTATTTAATTAGGGCCATTGGTTTTTACATACTTAGGTATCACTCGGAGTTCACTGCTTCAAGTATCCCTATCTAAAAAATTAAAACATAGTACTAAATACGAATTTAACAGCAATATAACTTCAAAATTTAGAAGCAAAACCGACTGCGACAATAAGGCTTCCTAAAAAGGTATATACCTATATCTATATAGGTAAACCTTTGAACCCATATTTAATAAGAAGTGTACCTAGTTCATAAACTATGATTTCTTATGAAAATGATTTATGTGAAACATTACCAAGAATTGATTTCAAATAATTAAATATTGTTATTTCGGATATACATAATACGTATAAGAATTGCAGTACATTTGGTGACGGAAAGGGACGTATTCTAGAATTGTAGAGATACAGCAAACAGGAGTTTCTTAGCGATGAATACAAGTCAACACGACTCGTCTTAATGATAGATAAATAGATAAAACTTTTATTAGGCTGGTATCACACTTTTACTGAATAAACTTAAGAAACGTTCATTTGTAAACCATCTGAAAAATATAAATAATGCATATTATCTATGTGCATGCATTGATACAGACGCAGTCTCATATCTAGAGTATGAATATTGACACACACTTGATTCTGTACCCCAACAATGAATTAGCAGCTCAGTGACAATTAGGTGTTGCCCCTAGAAACAAAGCATTGATTTTTAGCAAAGACTTCTATGTATACTACATAGTATACATAGAAGTCTTTGATTTTTAGCTTCAACCAAAAGACTCACTGAGTCGCAAACAGGGCAATGGATAGTTAACACTAAGATGAGGGTGTCAATATGTAAGTCTCTTTGATTTATAGTTACGTGTGTGTATAAAGAGATTTTGCTAGAACAGGGGTGAGCGGTTACGCAAAGGTGTCGACGAGTGTCGCTGCAGGGGAGAGTTAAGATGAGCTGGGATGTTATTTTGCTGCGGTTTTTCCGTGAGGATGAGGTAGTACTTCCCCAGAGGGGCCGCTTTGATGCGCCCTACCTCTTTTAAAAATGTTCATGCACACAAATATTTGTTGTGTGTGGGAATTGAACCCACGAGCGTCGGGGACAAAGTCGCGTTATTAACCGCTGCGTCACGTATGCATGTGATTCAAGTCTGAAGAAAGGTGAATACTTAGTAGTTACCCTAATCTCCGTTAATGTACATGGATAAAACATTGTCATCCCCCTGTTAGGGCGCGATGCAGATGTTTTAAACTTCAACTAACGATTAACGCGTTACCGCCTTACAGTTTATTTTCTTAAGAGTTTTACGACCTTGCGGTTTGTTCTAAGATTTTTTGTCGTAAGTGACACCTGCTTTAGATAACGACATTTACAGCACTTAGCTGATATGTAAGTAGGTACCTATGTTTATTTATTTTTTACATCGCTTGAATGGCAAACAAACCAATAGTCCACTTTTAATTGAATGCAGGAGACTAACTGCATCCAACCTGTGCAGTTATTATAGCCCGTAATTTTATACGACCACGAAGGCAAACGAGCGTGTGGTCCGCCAGTTGATAAGCCGTTACCATAGCATGAATGCAACACTAGAGTCGTTATTCTTGCATTTTACTTCGCTTGCTTTTAGTGCTGCATTGCTTGTTTGCAGCATCAAAACAAAACTGAGTTCACGGGACACGATATTAACATCTCTATGAATACAACGCCTTTTGAGGAGTTCGGCCAGTTATTATATTATTATTATTAAATTAGCATAACTACCCAATAATCAACATTTAAAGTTAAATCTGATAAATTCTTAGTTTTATATTAATTAGTATACGTACTCTACATACCAATCTGTGCGGCAACGCTGAGCATAGCGTATGAAAACCGAATTATTATAAGAATTGATATTCGAGATACGATATTGTTCGACAGATCCTTACAAACATACTTGGTACCTCAGACCAAATATTGGTACAAGGAAAGTGTATAAGATGTTTGATGACATCTAAAAATGATGTTAGAAGCTTATATTATATTATATATATTTATATTTTTATTTTTATTATATTTATATTTTTCTTTATCTTTATCGAAATTTGTCCAAATCTGATTCAAAACCCACTAAAATCTAACTGAAGCCGTGCAAACTTTATCAAAACTGGAATCAAACCTAACCCAAGGTCAAGTGCAAGTCGGTTTGGGCAATACTTTCCATCAATCGTAATAAAATTTATATATGACGGAAAAGCCTTCACAAACAGTCTTAGTTGACTACGTGTTCAAGACAAAGACTTCTATACATAGAAGTCTTTGGTTCAAGACTTTCGATTATTGATTACTTATTAGAAAGACTGTGTAAGAAATGTTATTAAATTTTTCTATAACACCTAGGTATGTAATACATACATGAACTCTTATCAAATGTAGTTTTTTCGGATATTATACTTTTCAAACCTAGGTGATAATTTGGGGAAAGATAATTGTAACTGTGACATAGGTACGAATTGACAGATAGAGCAGCTCCATGAGATTTTTGATAGATAATCCAATAGTGTACTTATTGGTACGGAACCTCTAAGGTTTCCACTATTATTAGGTACTTTCAGGTACGTACACCTAAAATACTTAAATACCCTGCTGTATAGGTATAGATAGGTATTATAAGTAGGTTTTCTTTTAAGCTGTTAACAACGTAGGTAGGTAAGTACTTTCCTAATATATAGGTACTGAGAAGTTAATCTACCTATGTCTTCGCCAGAGTTCTAAGAATTACTAAATTAAAATCAGTGTAATTGTAGAGAAAATATCAGACACGGAGAGATTCGTTAAACGTTTTTATATGTAGGTAGATAAGTATTAGCTGCGTACATAAGTAATTGTTTACCTACTCACCTAATCAGGAAGAGAAGTAATAATGAATATGATATGTATTATCTCTGTATAATTTATTCCTAATGGCTCCACCCTTTTTTATTATCCTTTTAACTCCCCGCGAATCACAATTGTATCTACCTGGCGATCCGCCCACAATGAATTGAATGGCTCATGCGATGTACTCAAATACATGGAATGTGTAGATTTTACCGTAGATGTAGCTGGCCATTTGTAAATAGTAGTAGGTAATTGAGTGCCACAGTTCTCTCAGGACAGTACTTACCTATACAGGGTTACCATCCATCCGGATTTATTCGGACATATCGAGACTTTTGGCTTTCTATACGGACTTTTAATTTCATAACACATAGAAGTCTTTGTTCATAACAGTCATCAATCTATACGCGTGTGGAATTGAATATTAATTTCTACTGTAATGTCAGAACTTCTTTTAAAAAAACATTATAATCAAGTTCTGTAAACAAGTTATGCTCGAATATAGGTAGGTATATAAAATATACTAATATATACATATACCTACAGACAAAGACTTCTATGTAGTATATAAATTAATATATCACTGTATACATAGAAGTCTTTGCCTACAGACGAATTGATAACCTCCTCCTTTTTGAAGTCGGTTAAATATACGAACGTTCCTGTTGAAATTTAATTTCGCTTGTAAAGACGTTTCAATTATAATCCAGTAGATACTTATATGGATTTGCAGCAACGGGTATTCAACTTTCGTATCTAGAATTCTCGAGTTCCTGTTTTCATTATGTTCTCATAGTATCTACATTTTTTTTAATTGTCGGCACGGAAATACTTTCATAGAAGGGTCGGTCAAATAAAGTAATAAAACAATCTCGAAGATATTCTTTCCCACGCAAACTTCCACATCTGCGTACCGTATGCCAAAACGCTGCCCAGCGCTGACCATTGTTTCATTTGATAATAAAATCGGAGATTAGGTTCTAAACGGCAATATCGTAATAAATAATAAAGCGCCTTCGAAATGCTCAGTGCCATAAAACATTTGTGGAGGCCTTCGCAGCTGCGCTCCGTAGAAAATACGTCACACGTGTGCCGAGCCCATAGTCTCGTCCAAAGAAATTTTAAAACTTTGTCTTGTCTATTCAAAATATCTATTGTCACAAAGCAACAATTTGCCGATCTTAGGTCTTAATGAAGTTAGCTGAACACCTGCGTAAAGTCAATATTCAAAGAAGAACACCTGCGTAAGACATAATAGATAGGCGACTTAAAAAAATGCCGATTGATATAATGTTATCAGTTAGGTCGATATTCTACCTAAAGAGAAAAAGTAGACCTTTATTGAGTCACTTATAAAATGACTTTTAAAAGTATAGAAGTACTTCTATGGTTGTTACTCTTTGAATCAGTTTTTGACACGATAGTGAACATAGCTGAGCGCAAATAAAATGTATCATTATTGTAAATAAAAATATCACATTTCTAAGGGACTTAAGTACTTCTTAGGTGCCTACTTTTTTGCAACTTGCGAATGAGTTGATTTTAATCTGTAAATTGCGAGTCACTGAAGTTTAGTCGAACTTTTGTAATGTTTTTGATATATGTTTTGGCTAACAATTTGTAATTATGTATTAGTAAAACCCTCAAGTGCATTTTTTTTATAATTAATTGATTTAGGGTCCGATACAATTCTACGAAAAATGTATTGCATAAGAAGATACAATACTGAGTGAGGAACACACAGTTACGTGTACAAGGCATCCCATACATGGGGGGTACACCATGTATGGGATGCCCTGTACCACATGTTGTGTGAGATGCTCCCCACCAATATATATCATAAGATACATGCACACCCCCTTGTTTGATACCTATAGGTACCTATAGGTAGGTATAATATGAGTACATACATCAAACAATGTACTGTACTATACAATATCTTCACGACGAGTACTTGCGGGGCGAGCAGAGTGATTGCATGGGTAATTAATTAATTTCCATTTTTTTACATACTCAAATGTTTGTTTGTAGAGCGGAATCTGAATTTTTAATCCCTTATTTTTTGGACTGGTTCTTACATACCTTCGCGTTCAGCAGTCTGAGCGTGTCGATTGTGATTTGTATGAGTGGAAGGATTAGACTGCTGGCATTCCCCAAGTGTACTCTTGCTACCTTTATTATTAGCCTTTTGCATAAATTTCTCGCCATTTTCGTTCAGTTGCTCAAATTTCTGCAAAACGAAATAACGCTGCGAACGCCCAGTTTAATACTGATTTAGACAGCACCAGCAGCTTGGTATAAAGATATCGGTATACCAATAAACCATGTAAATCTATATCAGGCAATAATTTAATTAATTATTGACCACAAAATAAGAGTACCTTCCCTTATATGGTGGTCAATAAAGTTAATAATCTCTTGAAGTCTGGAATTGATTTTGAAAATTATCTCAATACTATTAGGTATAACAGATCTTTCTTAACACATGGATTCAACTCTACGTGGGTAGTAGGTACCCCGGGCAGCAGGTGATAATTATAAAATCATTTTGAGTGTGATACAGAAATGTACAAGCAAATTCCTGAAATTTAAAATATTGCATGCATATATATGTATATAGAAGCTATACTATGGGCTCGAGCAGAAGGGTACACCTCCAGCGGGCTGAGCACAGATGCGTCCCATGTGTGTCGTTTTCTCCTCGCACCGCCACCGCCGCCCGACGCGCCGCGCCGACGCCCTTGCTCAGCGTACCATGACCTATGCCCGCCACCCCGGACATTCTCCGAAGGGATTTAATCGCATAGCAATCGCGTCCGATTTCAATAGTCTGCATAGGACTCTGCCTAAGTCTATACAAAAGTATTTACCTATATTAAGTAATTTTGATGTCTCGAACAGATGAAATGTCTCATTTATTAGAATGCATTTACACTTAAACCTCGAGGGGTTTAGGGTTAGTATGATTTTCTTAGTTCCTCGATGTATTGGCAGGGTTTTCGTCCTTATTGTGTAGGCATGCTGTGTCGTTTAAGCATCTTAAGGACTTTCTTCTTTATGAGCTTCCTGTCGTGCTTTCTCCAGCGACTAAAGCATCGAATTCTGATAAAAGAATCTATCTTAATAAGTACACTTAATTTGATGGACGTAATAAACAGAAGTAGGGCGCATCAAAGAACGCCGATTTGGAAAGTACTACCAATTCACAGAAAACAGCAGTTAAATTACATCTCATTGCAGGTTTGCTGTGTTCCTACGAGTGAGGTTACCAGTAAGATCTTCAGGAGCTGCTGTGTCTGCAGTGAGCATGCGAGGCGGTACCTAACAGGCAAGCGATATATTGCAAGCGCTCATAGGCTATGGTAACCACTTTACATCAGGTAAACCGTAATCTTGTATGCTTCCTGAGCCCCTACGTTGTATAAAAAATATTAAAAACTTATAAAAAAATCAAACCTCTACATCCCAGAGGGTATATAAGACCTTTCTTAAGTTAAGTACGTCTTTTATATATATATTAATATAGTTTCATGGACGTGTGGGTTTTCCCTCGATGATTGTTCATCGCCGAGTAAATGATAAATACAAATGAGTACATAAATTCGAAAACACAAATTTATTGGAGGCTCACGTCAGGATTGGAATCAGAGATCATCGGTTAACAGCATCGACTTATACCTACGTTAACAGGCTGGTTAATTATCCACTGGACTATCACTGCTTTTTAACTGCGCCTGACCCTGCCAACTAGTAAACGAGGCACAAAAAGTGTTCAAAGGACCGCGCTGTGGCGCAGTAGGTATATTTTAATAAGTTCAACTGCGGAAATACCTTCAACGTATACAAAATTGCTATATCTAATATAACAACTTCTAGGGGATTGTAAGGTGCGAGTAAGGTGACCAGTAAGCTTCTGAAGATTTACTATTTAAAATCTGTTTGTAGATCTGTGGCCTTACCTGTACCTTAACATTACACGACTAAACTTTTTGGTAAAAGTTTGGTACAGAGTCTAGGACCCTGGATAAGAACATAAGCTCCGTATTAAAGCAATAACGATATCCATATGTGGGTAGAAACTAGTATAAAATACCTATACTCGTAAATAAGTACAGGAACTGTATTAATATCTAACAAGTAAGAAAAATAACAAAAGCAATATGAATAATGTTTCGTATAACTGATTAAATGTAATAGAATTTGAATTAAATTTAATGTGTAATTTTGACTTCTTCTTGGCGTTATCCTTTCCTAGTTCATTAGAACTGGCACGATCCGCTACTTAAGCCTCAAGATTCGGCAAATACTGATTTTGACATGGACCGACCGCCGTCAGACCTCCACAACCCAGAGGGAAAACGGACCTTTCGTAGATCAGGTCACATGTCTTTCGAAATATAATTTTTTGGACGTTTGGGTTTCCTCACATTGTTTACCTTCACCGCCGAGCAAGTGATAATTACAAAATATTGTACATAAATCCAGAAACACGAATTTAGTGGTAATATGTCGAGATTCGAACCGGGACTATTTGGTCAATAGGTCGGTTCTTTCTCCACTGAGCTGTCACAGTTTAATGTGAAATTTTGTGTTTTGTGTCTAAATTATCATTATACTTGAAATTTTGACTGCCTAACTGTATGAGGCAAAACATAATGGAAACTGTCTCTAAAATAACGCCTCCATTTTTGTACTTAGATTTTTGCAAAATAAATAATTTGAAATTGAATTAAATCCTCTCGGCACCGCGGGCGAGAGTTGACCCCCGTGAACGAATTCGTTCACGGGTTCGCGAGTCGTATTTTGTTCACACTTGAGCTAGACTAATAAATAAGAGAGTTGCCCTTTTTATTGCAAAAAAACGACAGTGCCTGGGATACGTTGCATCACTGCGTCGTGAAGTGTAAATTTTATGAATAAATGTAGAGACGTGCGCCCGCGAATTTCTCCTACGGCAGCTACCTCTGCCGTAGGAGAAATTCGCGGGCGCGCTGTATCTGTTCCGAAGATAAAAAATGTTGAAGCGTATTTGTATTGTCCGAACTAGCCACTCACGTGTGGCGACAACTTTCTCCTCCAGTATTGTCAGGCGTTCACGGGATTTGCATTGTTTCAGCAGATGAGTCTCGCAACTCTCTCACCGTACAGTAACGCAACCCCAGGCATGCCTAACCAACCTACTCGGAACGATGCCAACTAATTACTCACAAATAAATCGGACTGTATTAGCTAACTGAACTGAAACCGTCGTTATAACAAGACAATAAATATTTTGCAAAGTTAATTGCCTTTCAGTTTTCCGTGACGAAATAGGTAAAAAGGGAAAGTAAACATTTACTTACTTCATCTTATTTTATACAATCCTGCAGCCTGCGAAATTTAACGGTTATCTAGGTACTTAAGTACGGGTTACAGGATCTCTCGGCGTCTGTCCGTCAACGGAGAGTATGTACGTGATCCAGCTTGTTCGGGAGGCTGGAATTCATCAAGTCTGCGTGCGAGACGATTTGTGATGACCTGATGACTCTCGAAAGCAGTACATAAACGCAGCTCAGAAGCGATATCGGCCTTAGCTCTTCACTCTTCAAGAGTGAAATTGGCTTGAAAACTGTAAAATTGGCGGATGTCTCGCCGTATGCATTTAGAGAACTGCCTGTTCAACTGCCTGTACTCTGGCGTGTGAGCTGAAGACTGCAACCACATTTTTGAACTGCATGAGATTATGCATGTGAGTCGAGAGCTTTTGGGTTCTTTTTAAGCGAGGCTTTCGAAACTGAGCTCCTACTGCATGGACAGTCTCCACGAGCTTGCTGTTGATATGGTCCGATGTTATGTAATCATCTAGGCACTGAAAACGATTATAAAGTTCGAGTTGAAAGCTTTCTGGGTTTTGGATCAGGGCACGAGATGTATGCAGCGTAGACTTTACCAGACGAGACCTTTCCTGCTTTACTTTAATTGTCAAATATCATGCCTATGGTCTGGTAGCTTGTGACAGACATACTGTCACAAGCTACCAGACCATAGGCATGATATTTGACATTTACTAGATTGAGATTCCGATGATTAAATGCAGTTAAGGTAGTATAATCAAGGAAGATATAAATGATGTCTTTATTGTTTCCGTGTAGTGGGGTGTAAAATGGAAGCTTTAACTAGAAAAAATATATTCAAAATTTGATACGGTGGAGAATCTGCACAACTTACTCGCGTTATACATTTCACTACCAACTATATTTTACAGTACCAAACTATGGCTACGATTTACTAGAGAAACGATATAGGTGAAAATGAATGTAAAAA
The DNA here is from genome assembly GCA_947507595.1 of Pyralis farinalis. Classification (NCBI taxonomy): domain Eukaryota; kingdom Metazoa; phylum Arthropoda; class Insecta; order Lepidoptera; family Pyralidae; genus Pyralis; species Pyralis farinalis. The sequence goes on along the minus strand of OX382257.1, from coordinate 12,931,100 downwards.
TATGAATTTCTCAAAAACTATGGAGTGAAAATTTAGTTTAAGTAAAAATATTTCCGATTTTTAAAATACTTTATAAGGGCTCTTTAAATTCCAGTTCCAAATATATTGGCAAAAGCCATAACTTGGTAAGTATGTCAACAAGTTTCATGAAACTATCATACGTTAGGTTACAAGCAGATTATTTTGAAATTTTATAATTTGGCCTTTAAATGGCAAATTTTACAAGGCCAAATAAAATACACCATGTATTTTGTAAAATAGTAGCAATTGGCAAGGTTGACAGTATCGATCACATTTCTCTAACAAAACCCCAATCGAATCCATGGTGACTCAATAATAGTAAAGGTCATGATCAGCGTTATTTAAGTCCGTATTCGTCCACTGCTGATCATAGGCCTTCCCTCTAGACAGCCTCTACATCTCCATCCTGTGCGATCTGCATCCATCGACTCTCTACAAACCTCTTGAGGTCGTCGCTCCACCTAGTGGGGGGTCGTCCCACACTACGTGTTCCAGTACGCGGATGCCATTCGAGAACTTTTCCTCTCCAGTAGTTATTGGTTCTACGAATTATGTGGCCGGCTCACTGCCGCTTCAAATTGCTTGTCTTTGGGTTATATCGGTTACCTTAATTATACAGCGGATATCCTCATTTCCAACTCGATCATTCAGAGAAACTCTTTCCATAGCACGCTGACCGACTTTGAGTTTCCCCATTCATTTGGCAAAGTTACGTTTAGTGAACCAATTCATTAACTCATGGTTCATTTAATTACAATATGTTTATTAAAATGACAAGTTGTTGTAAATGTCTTTCAGTTACAAATAAAAGGGTTAATCTTTAGAGCATCAGTTTGATGCCAAAACCCCAATCCCTAATCTTTCGAATTCTGTTTTCACAAACATTATAAACTAATTCATAAGGTATGTAACGAACAAACCTAACCTTTCAAGAGCTTCAGCGAACCACCAATGAAATCTGATGATTAACTTAAGAGTCATATGAGGATGACACACACAAATGAATAAACCACTTGACTACGCATGAAAGTCTCTCACGCGCCGAAACGTTGTGTTTTAGTAGGTTTTAGTGCCTAAATATCACCGCGATACAAGCCTATTAAACCAATGCAATGGGAGGATATTTTAACCAATAAACCGATAAGCGCCGGGATGTTGATCCGTGAACTAGCCAATGAGAGCTGCGCGTTCAACCTTACCGCCCGACCCGGACCGAACAATGATATTTAGTAAGTTTTTTATAACATCATTGGTACCGAGGAGATTGTATTTAGCACGCGACATGGCGATAAAGAACCGGCCTATTGATAAACTGGTTGTCGGTTCGAATCCAGGCATGTATACCGCTGAATTCTTGTTTTCGGATTTATAGTAAGTATACATATTTGTAATTATCACTTACTAGGCGGTAAAGGGAAACCCGCACGTCCAAGAAAATATAGCCGAACCGAACCGAATTAATTTTCCCTCTGGGTTGTGGAGGTGTGAAGGCAGCCGCCGTCCTCGTCAATCCTAAGGGCTGGACATGAGGATACGGGTCAACGTAGGAACAAGAGATTAATCTTAAGTTATATATTAATTTCATGTGCCTATTTATTTTCTCGGTCATCCATAGGGGAAAAGATGAATACGATATTTTTCCGCTAGGGCAACGTCGCGTCGTGCCTAGACTCTAGACGTAACTCGATTAGATTGTTTAGTCTTAATTAGATAGGTATTAGAGATGCGCCGAGTACTCGGTTATTACTCAGTAGGTACTCGGCCGAGTAACTCGTTTTAAATACGGTTAATGTAATGTAATGTAACCTTACATGGTTAAAATCTTGTTTTCTCAATAGGGATTAAATAAGCATGTTTAATTTATGTAATGAACATTGAATTATTTAAAAAAATATTTAAAAAGTCCACCTGATGTAAAGCTGTTACCGTAGCTTATATACACTTGCAGTACCTACATTTAGTATCCGTCGCGCGATGCCACCTCTGCTGCTAACACAGCAACTCCTTAGGTGTTTACCGTTGTTATTTGGCTACGGTTTCCTGTGAGGTGGAGGTACTTCTCCAGGCGGCTTGCTTTTATACGCCCTCCTCACTTAAAGTCACCCAGACCAAGACATCAGACATGCACACAAATGTTTGTCCTGTGTGGGAATCGCCGAGGTGACGGTAAGCAGTTACCTATGATCGCTTGCAACAGAGCTATCACTCTCGTGTTAGCACTAAACATTTCTTCCCGCCTTTTTTGAGGAACGTGGTGTAGTAGTCGTTTGGAAAAATCCCGACATGGAGTTCGTTCCACAACATACCGAAGAGTTCTCGGAAGAAATCTCTCTGTTTAATGTAAGTACTAACTACAAGAAAGTTGCCTACTCACAAATTGTAAATAATTAGCTTTTACCCGCTGCTTCGCTTAGGAAGATGTAACGAAGTTTTGTCAGTAATGTGATATTTCCCGGAATATGAAGTACCTACCTATCCTATTGAAATATTTTTGCTATGCACACTGTGCTATTACACTTGCAAAATATTATTTGCTCTCTTAAGATGTAAAAGAAGGAACAAACACCCACAAATATCCACACTTTCATACTGTATAGGTATCTATATAATCAGTGGGCCTGTGTCGCATTCATTTGTGTAATGTTTTTATGATGCGACGTCTGACTAGCAGTGCAACGGCAGATGTTAGCGCGGGAGACTGCTAATTCTGGGTTGTGTGCACTCGTTTCCTGTATCGATTCCTCGCTATGCCATTTCCTTCGCAATTATGTTATGCAAAACGACCAGTAGATGCTCGCCAAGCAGCAAAATATAATGCCATTATAGTATTTATAATAGCGAAACGACGAAGTTACAGTACAACAAAGAGTACCTATATCAAGCTAGTCACTTTAATGATTGTACCGCTGTATGGTGCAAGCAATAGGTGGTCTGATTTTTTTTACCATAACACGCATAAAGTTGTAGCTGCGACTTGAAACTTAATAAAAGCGTATAGGAAACGCTGCTAAATTGCAATGCATTTTCTACTGGTAAAGTTAAGTTGATTAATCTTCCAAAATAATGTAAATTTTTTTCGTAAAACCGATTTGTAGTTCATAATCTCCCCAATATACAGCAGAGTTTACCATACCAATAGTAGGGAGAATTAAACATTCTAAATTGTACCTATAGAAAAATAAAGATTGACCTTTTGTAAATCTCATATTTTTTAATTAAAAGATGTCCTAGATGTCAGCAGTTAACTGTTCGAAATATGATTAGCTAAGATGAAAAAACATTTACTGGTTCAAATGAACATATAAATAATATATAACTAAGACTTATTATTTATTCGTAAATAAGTAACTATTAGTATTTATTAGATCAATCAGTAATTTTTATGCAAATATGTAAATATTTCTCTGACTAAAGTTGCTTAAGAAATTATTAGTCTATCTTAGTTTTCAAAACCTAGAAATAATCATTCCAAATTCATATTTATCGGTCAGTCCAGCACATAATTCGTTTACATACCTATAAACTTGCAGGAAATATAGGGTTTCAAATATAAAATTGGTTTTGCTTGAACTTTCTGCAATTCTGCAATTTCTGTCCAAACGACTTCATTCGGTTCGAGCTAATTATATTGCATATATTTTTTTTTTACTTTCACTCATGATAAAAATGCTCCCAGATACAGTCGTCAAGTAATTTCGAGAATTAACGTTGATCAAATTGTATGGAATAAAAATTACGCAATAAGCAACGTTGTAATTACCTACATTAGCGCCAATTGCGATTCAAAATACTTACACACTATACTTATTTCGCTTGGCTTTTAATTAGATTTTAAACAGAGGTTGATATCTCTATAAACAAGCCTTATCATTGGCCTTATTTGGGGTCGAGCAGGTACAGTAACTGATATTAAGATCCTCACGTCTCTCGTACTATACTTATAATTGCATTTAACACTTACTGACTTCGATTTATCATGGGTCTTAAATCGAGCAAATGACATCTCCGATTAAAAAATAAGCAAAAACTATCACGTTACAAGTATTTAGATACCTATCTATCTATATCTTTAATCTAATTTCATTGAGGGATAGGCAGTGAGAACAGAGCGGCACATGTTTTTTTTTATACTACGTCGGGAGGAATACAAGCATACGGACTACCTGATCTAAGGCGGGTACCGTAGCCTATTAACGCTAGCGATATATTAAGCATCACTCGCGTGATGCCTCCTCTGCTGCTTACACAGCAACTCATTGGGAGCTTACTGGTGACCTCACTCACACGCAGGAACACAACAACCCTCTAGGGAGTTGTTATTTGGCTGCGGTTTTCTATGAGGTGAAGGTACTTCCCCAGACGGGCTGCTTTGATGCGCCCTACCTCTCTTAAAACATCCAGACCAAGACAAACAGACATGTTCATGCACATTAATGTTTGCCTAGTGTGGGAATCGAACCCACGAGCGTTGGTGTCAAACTCGCGTCATTCATGACTGAGCCACCGAGCTCGTCAACGTTAGGTCCTTACATATGAAATTGGCGTTTTGTCAAATTAGCCACTTTGATCTCAAATATCTGGCGTTTGGTTAGGAACTCTACATTCAAATTTATTCCAAATTAAGTCTTGTGTATCGAATTCATTTGTTTTTATGCCATTTGATTTTTCTTTGACATTGTCTGTTCGCAACATGGAAAACTTAAAATATCGCGTTATTTACGAATATGAGTTCCACCGTAGCACCAGCGCTGCAGAAACAGCTCGAAGAATTAATGATGTGTATGGGGAAGCTTCTGTAAAAGAAAACACGGTACGTTTTTGGTTCCAATGTTTTCGTTCTGGAAATTTTGATCTACAGAACAAACCTCGTGGACGGCCGAATACCCTAGTTGACAACGAATTAAAAGTGATCGCGGAAGCAGATCCATCGCAAACCACGTCAGAGTTAGCGGCAGTCTTCGTATGAGTGAGGGACAAAACAATTTTAATTCACTTGAAACAAATTGGAAAAATGAAAAAGCTTGAGAAATGGGTACCGCATGAATTGAGTGAAGCACAGCAACAAACACGCATTGAGTGCTGTGTTACATTAGTCAACCGTCACAATAACGAGGGAATTTTGAATCGTATTGTTACTTGTGATGAAAAATGGATCCTGCACGACAATCGGTTATGCTCATCATAGTGGTTCAACACAGGAGAAACGAGATGATTACGGTAGATCTATATTGTCAACAATTACAAACCATGATGGAAAAGCTCAACAACCAAGTCTGGTCAATTACTCTAAACCACTGCTGCATCAGGAGAACGCTAGACCTTACACTTCAAGACAGACGGTCGCTAAATTAGAGGAGCGATTGGAATGTCTTCGACACCTACCATACCATCCCCAGGCCTTGCTCCAACAGATTACCACTTTTTACGCAATTTGGACAACTAGGTACTTGCAAGGAAAAAATTCAATTCCACATTTTTTTCAGCAGTTAATCAGTGAACTACTGGTAAAATGGCGAAAGTGCATAGATAATAGTGGTACATACTTCGATTGATTAAATATATAATTTCATATATTTTTATTGCTTTACATTTTTTTCAATAAAAACGCCAATTTCATATGTAAGGACCTAATATATAATAATATCCTAACAATACAGAGATGGAGCTGGACCCTGATATCGACGCAGAAGCCAAATCGGCCCTTTATTAAATTTGATTATTGGTGGCTTGGTTAGATGGTAAGCTATTTGAAAACAGAATAAGTGTTATTATTATTTACTAGCAGAAGCCCGCGGCTGCGCACCAATAAGATTTGGGCTTTTTTAGCCTTTATTTCTCTGTAGACATGAAATTGTTTCTGTTTAAAAAAAAAAACAAAGTTCAGGGTCATATCTATATGCAACCATAGAGCGATTCAATTTTCGTACAGCGCCATCTATTGACCTTTACAGGAGGCAACGTATATGTATTTTATTTATATTACATAAAAAATGCGTAGTTATTTTATGTTACAAAAAATACGTATTCTATGAAAATAATAAAAACAAAATTGCAAAGTCCCCCGAAGGGGAAGATATTTCCCCCTAATTTGAACAGTTTTTCATTTTTTACGCAGGAACTCTAAATATTTACGGGATAAAAAGGACCCTATATTCTGCTCTGAACAGTCCTCTACCTACCAGTGAAAGTCCCGTTAAAATCGGTTCAGCCATTTCGAAGATTAGCCCGGACAAACAAACAGACAGACAGACAGACAAAAAAGTTAAAAGTGAAAATAATAATATGAGCTTAAGATAAAGGCTTTATTTTGAAATCACAGACAGACACTTCAATTTTATTTATATGTATGTATGTATAGATGTATAGATTAATATTATTTTTATTTATATTCCCGGGTATTATCCCGGTTATTTGATAGGCGTGCGCGGGGATACTGATACACAGATCCAACGCGTAGAGGCCCTTTTGAGAAGATTATACAACATAACATACACCCACCGAGACCCGCTCCTAAAAATATCGATACCATATATCTATGAGCAGGTCGCGGCAGGTATTGGGACTATAGCGAATGTAGGAAATTATTAGTCTATTGTAATGAGGTCTGGAGGGATTATTGGTACTGGGTTATTGCAAAAGTGGGACGGACACCTGCCATAACTATCATATCTGACTGTTACTTTTGGCAGGCGGTGGCTCGCCACTCACTGGGAGGACCCCCGAAATGCCAGGTAAAGTCGACCGGGGGCAACACCGGTGTAAGTGACTCAGGGGTGTCGAGAGGTGTGCAGCGCTTTCTCCGAAGTTACACGCAGCGTTATGCCCTTTACACTTCCATCCCTGGAGCATATTACCTGATACAGCAATATGCTCTATCGACTCCTCTCTGGACGACCAATGAAGGCAAGCCAGAGCTGAAAGTCATGCGGGCCTCCTTGAGTTTACACTCCGACCGACGAAGACACGCCGGAGACGAAGGCCCTGATCGGCTCTCTGGAGCACTCGGGTACCCGTGGTGTCGTTACGCACCAACAGCTCGCCACAAGATGCCCTGCGGGGTTATTATATTTATTTATTAATTATTATTATTAAGCTTGTGTTCTGTGAATATGAACATGATCCTGCACGCGTAAAATTTAAATTCTTTAAAATGTATTGTCCGGTAAAACCTCTTACACTTTGGTATACGATTCTTTTATTAAAGTATCGGTAACGGAATCCCAGTAATTTGTCCCGACATGTTGTTGACCGCTTATTATGAATATACATATTTCGGTTATTCAACTTCTCCAGTATGTAAAAATAAATGTGTAACTATATTTTATATTCAATAGCAATAGAAATTTTAATAAACTCCTAAGTTTTCAACAGTTCGGTGGCGCTATAAAAATATTGTCGGGCTTTACATCAATATGACAGTTATGTATAATTTGCAAAATGTAGGAATTGAGGTGCAAGTAGGTTTATTTCCTTCGACGTTAAATATTTTGAAATGGTACCGAAAATAAGCTGTATTTAATTTGAAAGCGGTCCGCGGTGTTGATGAGTTTAGTATGCGCTTCCGTTCGCTCTAAAGACTTGCCGAGGACCAGTCATCGATACCAATAAAGTAACATTTAATAATATTCACACAGAGAAATAATATTTCTCATATGAAAAATGGTCTGCATATTTCAAAATATAATTTCGTCGTTCAGCTATGATCAAGCTGACGCAAAGGTTTTGGCAATTTATAAGAACCGTTTTATCGCTCTCTCGTGTATCGTTGAATCAATTTTCATCAAACGTAGTTAAGAACAATCTTCACTAAGATATATCTAAAAATCCACTGAAATTGTCAGACACATTTTTTGTAATATTTATAATTCTTTGTCAACTGGTATTTTTGAAGAGAGGAATAGTAACTGTAATGGACAGAGGGACAAATTCTTTTTTTATCTTTTGGTACAGTACTTACCCAAATAAAACTCGCTAAGTACGAGTCTGACTCGTAACTGAACTAGCGGCGCAACGGAGTTCAACAGGCGCATTCGTATAATTTTGTTTGTAAATTTATTTAAATGATTTCTGAGACCATCATCATCCGAGCGCTAATCCCTTCTAAGCTTTCTCTTCGAAACCCAGGGACCACTTTCCGGTTTTTACTCCTACACTTTGTGCGGTCTTCTGCATCACTTATAGTGAGACATTGTCACGTCATCCCTCACAACGTTAAGCCAGTATTTCATGTCCCTACCCCTTCTTTTAGGACCTGGCGGAAGTCGCATGACTCGACATTTGTTCCCCACGTAACATGCCGGTTTTCATAAGTGGTCATACCAGCGGAGGCGACACTCTTGGAATTTCTCAGCTATGTCACGGACATGAAGGCTATTGCGAATGCAGGAGCTTAGGAGCCCAGCTCCTTCATGCGTCCAGTTAGTGTGCGGATGTTCAAGGTCGTGAAACGGTTTTTCCTCTTGGCTCCTGTCTTTAGCCGTGCTAGCCCACTGCATGGCAGCTCTTGTCCACTTGTCAGGGTACGGGCGATACTTCTGTGCGCTGTTTTGCGGTGCCCAATTCGTTGCACAATTTTTTCCCTTCTTGCCATATTTTTAAATTAGGCTTTATATTATGTCATATTATTCACACGATCAACATCTATAGCGCCAAAGAATGCCTCTAGGAGAGGCGAAACACACGTCGCAGAGACTATCAGAGCAGCATGATTGCGGGTGCATTGATTCCTGTTGCAGATAGCAGGAAATCGCAGATACGACTGCAGCAGCCGAAGCAGTCATAGCGACGGCTTGCATCTAGTGACGGTTGTGTATTGTTGCTGGCGGATGCAATTCACATGAATTCAATGGTGGTGGAAGCACACAAAGTAATTTAGACTAAATTGCGTGTAAACTTGGTATAAAATAAAACCTTACCGCAACCATGTAGATTTCTCGTATTTCTTGAAATTACAGTACACTATAAATTACATTGGAGATCCCGCATAATCAAACTTGCCAGTAAGTACGAGTACGCTTAACTTCGCCGCCTTTGCAGTTAGGAGAATCAGACAATGGACGGACGCGACTACTGTGTGCCTCGTGTATTTCGTACTACTTTCATAATGTTAAATATACATCGAGTAACATTCAAATAATTTTACAAAAAAAAAACTCAGTCGCTCTATTTATTACTCCTCCTATATAGAGAATCACTTAGAGAGCTGATCAAAGAAATTAAAGTAATGAGTTGCGTGTGCCCCTTAACGCAATAGCGTTGTATATTGATTTATAATTAGGTAAATATGTAAATAATCTTATCTTTAATCTAAGTCGTCAATATGGTATAAAAATAGGTCGGTTATTAATTTTTTTTCTCAGCGGCCCCAAAAACCCCCGAGTCCACCGTTTCATCCAATTCTGATGGATTTTTTCAAAAAATGCTGGATTAACAGCATGGGGGGTTAAAGCCGGGATCGTGATCGGTTTTGGACAAAAATAATTTGGGGTCCTTTTGTCTACATATTTTTCCCCATCGAATGCATCCTGTTTCAGTACTTATTCAAAAAATTTTTAGTAAAAAATACCGTATTGACTCCACTAATAATACTTCATTTAAATATAACATATATTATTAACATAGGTAATATTACAAAAAATATCAAAAATCCTGATCACATGTTTGTGAAGGATTTTTCCTTCCTATCTAAGCCACTATCATTCGCAATCGCAGTTGATAGTTGGGTCAAGTACGTGTCTAGTTTAGTCCTGACCCCACGGTAACGTATTTTTCAAACCCTGGTTGTGTCTGAAATGGAAAAATACGCCACCGTTACCAACCCACCTGCTAGCTCAGTTGGAAGAGCACTCGCCCATCGGGAAGAACGTTGAAATCCCTCCATAATATTTAAGATTTTTTATTGCAAGTTGCGTCGAAAACGACTATAAAATTATACAACAACACGACCCTTCAAATGTATATATAATTATATAGATTTCAAGAACTGCCTCGTCGATCACAGTTAATATATTAAATTTTAAATATAAAAGTGAAACGAACTTCATCGATGCTTAGAATTATACTAGCGTCGAGTTGAATGAAGTCGGTTTTATTGTTTTTATTTAAAAGTTGTAAGTATGAAGATGTGGGATCACGGATTGAATTATGATGAAATAATAAACTAAGTCTGATAGTAAAAATACAAAGACATAAAAAAAAGATTTATAATACCAAAGATAATATAATACTACAGTAGTAATATATAAGCAAGCTATAAAACGTAAATCGCTGTCGATCAATAATAAAACGCATTTCTGCAGAAAATAAATGCAGAATTAACAGTCTTTTTGGGACTGAGGCTTGCACGAATGCATGTATTGAAGTACCTATCCTAGAAAACGCCCAGAAATTTCGTCACGCGTAGATCATAACCATATCATAACTCTCTATAAGTACTACAGACAGCTCTATAGATAACTATAGAAATATATATCTATAAAAAATTGCTTACTATCGGCACAACCAACAGGAGATACGCACGCTCTATAGCTTGCTTACTCTAAGCATATAATAAATACATATCTTTACCAAATTCATATGAGATCAAATCCGAATATTTAGAAATGAAGATAGAACTGAATGAAGGTGATATGAGTTAAAAACATTAAAGTTTCAGTAATTTACGGTTTAAACGTTTTTACTTGCAGAAATTCCGGTTCCAGAGATATGTTGATAAGTCTTTTATAACATTACGACTCTTAAGTGTTTCAATCAATCAATAATACCGCCTTTGTACACTATATGTGACACTTATTATTTTGTTTTATTTGTGTGCAATAAAGAATATATATATATATATAATATTTATTTGCGCAAAAATGTAGGTACATAATTAGGTGACATTTGTTTCCCGTTTCCCGTGTAGATTTTACCTTTTGTAAAGGCATGCAAATTATAAAAGAAACGAAATACTGCTATTAGTCTAAATTGTTGTTAGATATTAATACATTGTAATGTCCAATATAAATCAAAGAATGCCATTTTAATAGTCTTTAATTGAATAATAAAATTTTGCGATAAAATTAAATACAATTTTTGCAGTCATTTATAGTCAATTCTTTGATATTTTTTGGTAGCTTATTATATACCTATTTTAGGAGCCATTCCAAATACGCTCCCGCTGAACATAGTTGTGTTGTGCGACAGGTGTCGAATTTTGTGTTTATTTCGTACGGAACTTGTAAAATCGAATTTGTTTAAGTTCGACTTTACAAAAACAGATAATTCGTGTATATACCTTGCAGGAAAAGTAAGAATATTTATGCTCTTGAAATTTCTTCAAGTATTAATTCCATTGAATTAGCATAATCTTGTTGTAGAAAACTTTATTATACAATAACGTACGTTAAAATGTGTAAATGCATTAGTTACGCTTATATCACAATGACGGACTTTACGGTTATAAGAACAAAATAGTAGGAGTACATAGGTGGGCTATTTATGAAAAAAAAAACAGTAAATCGAAAAATGGTACATAACACCCGTCTCCACCATTTATGTCTCAAATTATTCTCGGGCAAATTACACAACTAAGAAATACTTGTACGATGGGTACTTGACGCAAATACGCATTTTTATCAGTTGTGAACTTGTGACAAAGTAATACCTTTTTAGGGTTCCGTACCCAAAGGGTAAAACGGAACCCTATTACTGAGACTTCGCTGTCCGTCCGTCCGTCTGTCACCAGGCTGTATCTCATGAACCGTGATAGTTAGACAGTTGAAATTTTCACAGATGATGTACTTTTGTTGCCGCTATAACAACAAATACTAAAAAATAGAATAAAATAAATATTTAAGGGGGCTTCCATACAACAAAGGTGATTTTTAGGGTTCCGTAGCCAAAGGGTAAAACGGAACCCTATTACTGAGGCTCCGCTGTCCGACCGTCCGTCCGTCCGTCTGTCACCAGGCTGTATCTCATGAACTGTGATAGCTAGATAGTTGAAATTTTCACAGATGATGTATTTCTGTTGCCGCTATAACAACAAATACTAAAAAATAGAGTAAAATAAATATTTAAGGGGGCTCCCATACAACAAACGTGATTTTTTTTTGCTTCTTTTTGCTTGATATTGATAACGGCAACAGGTAGACGCTTGAAATTTTCACAGAATATTCAGTTTTTTTTTTTTATTATATTAGTTCATCATAGTGGCACCTCTTTGCCTGATGGTAAGCGAAAGAGGAGCCCAAATCGCAACTGCAACTGACAGCATACCACATCCCGCATCCTGTCAGTTGACGCTGCCATGCTGACCCGCAAAATGCTTCTTCACGCTTCGTTTGAAGGATCCCATATTGTAGGAAGGAGGGAACACATGTGCAGGCAAGGCGTTCCACTTTTTGATGGTACGACAAAGATAGGAGTTGCCGAACTTTTTGGTACGCGAAGAGATATTCTCTACCGTGGAACTATGACATCGCAAGCCCGCACGTGTGGTTCTATGACGGAAGGGTGAGGGTGGGATAAGGGAAAATAGTTCTTCAGAGCACTCGCCATGGTAAAGGCGGTAAAATACGCTTAGAGAGCCTATGTCCCTACGGAGTTGAAGAGGTTCTAGGCTTTTGGTGACCTCTTCGTCGTCAATTATGCGGATAGCCCGTCGCTGTAACCTATCGAGAGCCTCAAGAAGATACTGTGCGGAGCCGTCCTAGAGATGCGAGCAATACTCCACGCAGGCCCGAACTTGTGTCTTATAAAGCAGACAAAGTTGGTCCGGCGTGAAGAACCGGTGCACCCTGTTCAGGACTCCGAGCTTTCTTGAGGCTGTTGAGATGAGGCTCTCGATGTAATAACGCTGGTTAAGGTCGCAATGAATACTCATACCCAGCATGTTCAGGCTATCACGCATACTGAGGGAAGCACCCTGAAGACTAGGAGTGGGAAGGAAGGGGGACATTTTTGTTGTAAACGCGCAAACCTGAGTTTTCTCGGCATTAAACTCAACCAGGTTATTGGAACCCCATTTACTAATGAGATCCAAAACCCGATTCAGTTCAACGACAAGACTCTTACGCCTCTCACCGATTTCTGTCCGACCAGCACCAGGCCGACCGAAATATCGCCCATGGACCGTACTGTCATCTGCATAGCAATGAATATTACCAAGTGGCAGCATGTCATTGATATGCAGAAGAAAGAGGGTGGGCGATAGAACGGAGCCCTGTGGGACACCGGCATTCACTGACATGAACCGCGAAGCGCATCCATCTGCAAGGACGCGAATTCTACGCTCATGCAGGAAGCCAGCAATCCAATTACAAAGCTGGAGGGGCAGACCGTATGCCGGAAGTTTGGAGAGAAGTGCTTTGTGCCAGACCCGATCAAACGCCTTGGCGATATCTAGGCTGACTGCCATGGATTCGCCATATTTATCGATTGCCTCCCCCCAGAGGGAATACGCTAGAAGATCACCCGTTGATCGTTTCGGTCTAAAACCATACTGACGATCCTTGATTATGGAGTGATCTTCTAGGAACGGATCAATTTTTTGTTAAGGATCCTTTCCATGACTTTGCACAACACTGAAGTTACGGCAATGGGGCGGTAATTCGATGGGTCAGAACGGTCTCCCTTTTTGGGGACCGGCTGCACATTAGCCTCTCTCCAAGCATCCGGAACGGAATCGGTCGAGTACGAGAGGCGGAAGAGGCGCGTCAGCACCGGAGACAACTCCGCTGCACATTTTTTAAGAACAATCGCTGGGATACCGTCAGGACCACTGGCTTTTCGGACATCGAGTGACTGTAGTTCAAAACGCACATCGCGCTGCCTGATGTGGATATCAGGCATAGCGGATCCACTGGAGGGTATTGTTGGTGGTTGCGTGTTACAGTCATCGATCCGGGAGTTAGCCGCAAAAAGGCTGGCCATAAGATCGGCTTTCTCCTGCGGCTGATGAGCCGGTGAGCCATCAGGGCATCGCAGCGGTGGCAGCGAGGGCTGGCAGAAGTTGGCCTGCACGGCTTTGGCCAGTCGCCAGTAGCTATGCGATCCAGTAGGGTGCGCCACTAGTTCCGTGCCGACTCGTGTAACGCGCTGGGCGTCCGCTCTTATGTATGCTCTCTTGCAGATCTTGGTGGCAGTGTTGTAGGCTGATTTCAGTGAGTTAGTATTCGGATTTTTAAGGGCGCGACCCCTGATCCAAGCGCGATACGCCGCCTGTTTGTTACTAACAGCTTCAGCGCATTCGCGATTAAACCAAGGGCGTCTCCGGCTTTTGATGACGACATCGGAGTGGGGAATGTAATATTCCATGCCAACGCCGATCTCATCAACAATGGCCGCAGCACTCGCCGTTAGATTCTTCTCACTGAAACAGCGCTGCCCCCATGGGACGGAAGCAAAGTAGTCGCGCATACCGTCCCAATCTGCTGACGAGTATTGCCAGACACGCCGCCTAACCTCTGTGGGTTGTGGCGGAATCGCGCTTGGCACTGTGCTGGATACTAGGCAGTGGTCAGATGTGCCCAGGGGCGCCCCGACCTCAACCCGGTAGCCAGCAGGGTGGGTGGTCAGCAGTAGATCTAGCAGAGAGGGCTCCTGACCAGCAACATCAGGTATTCTGGTGGGTTGGTGCACCACTTGCGTCAGGTTGTGCGAAAGAGCGAACGCGTGGGCGGTCCTTCCTGCATGGTTAGTTGTGGAGGATCCCAACCAGGAGTCGTGGTGAGAGTTAAAGTCCCCCAATCATACCATCTCTGCAGTAGGATACCGCTCCTGCGCTTCATCTGCCGCCCGACTCATGTACTCAAAGAGCCGAGTTGTCTCCGTGTCCCTAGTATGGGGTCGGTATAGCCACATGTAAATACGGCTCTGAAGGCCCAGGTTTACATGCACCCAGAGGACAGGAAAGGAGGAATCCTCTAGGCAGCGCAGACGGCGACAACATACATCCGAGCGGACAAACAAACAGACCCCGGCTTTCGCGAGGAAATTCTCCTCAAGCACATAACCGGGATACTGGAGGTAGGACGTGTCCGCTGGACGCTGAATCTGTGTCTCCGTCAGGAAGAGCATGGCGGGCCGTGCCGTCTCTAGGTGTTGGTGGACGGCATTAAGGTTAGAGTGGAGTCCGCGGATGTTAGCGAACTCAACCTTGAACAGGGTGGTGGGGGAGTGCACCACTGTTAGACCATCTTTTCCTATTTGCGCTGTAATGAGTAATGTAAAGAATGGAAGCGTGAAGCGGGAGAGAATTGCCACGACATTGGGGAAGAAACGCGGTGGACTGTTTCTCCATTAGTTTGTCGACAAAGGAGCTGTGCTGATCCGTCGGACGGAAGGGCCCCCGAACCCCCCCGGAAGTAGTCGCCGGGTCCCCACCATCCGGTCACCAATCGGCACGACGATCTACCCCGAGATTATGCGCGGTATGAAAGGGCAGCCTCTCAAGGTGGTTAGTCTTGATTGGGCCCCTGTACTATACCGCGGGCGGCCAGCGGAACAACCGTTTCAACGGGTCTCCCTGGCCGACGGGTCAGCTCAGTCCTTCTGACAATGGATAGACAGAATCCACCACTGTTCCCGCAATATCGCGTCAACAATCCCCCGAGCACTGGTTATACACCAGCTGATCCCGAAACGCGACGTACTCATAGGTACGCCACTTCACGGGTGTTTCGCCGTGTGTACGGTGGTAGCCAACCAGGCGGGTATTTACCCTACCACCGGCTAAGGGAAAATATATTCACTTTAAGAATAAATAATTAAATTAAAATAAAACAAATATTTAAGGGGGGGTCCCATACAACAAATACTAAAAAATAGAATAAAATAAATATTTAAGGGGGCTCCCATACAACAAACGTGATATTTTTTTGCTTCTTTTTGCTTGATATTGATAACGGCAACAGGTAGACGCTTGAAATTTTCACAGAATATTCAGTTATATATTCACTTTAAGAATAAATAATTAAATTAAAATAAAACAAATATATAGAAAATGGTACGGAACCCTTCGTGCGCGAGTCTGACTCGCACTTGACCGATTTTTTATTTGTAAATACATACTTATATAGAAAACCCTCAGACCAAGACAAACAGACATATTTATACACACTAATGTTTGCCTTGTGTGGGAATCGAAATCATGAGGCTTGGTTCTAAAGTATCGGTATCCACCCGACCACCGAGTTCTATAAAAACATAGTGTGAATTATTTAAATAAGTTAACCCGTCTGGGTAAACATACATACTCTTCCTATTTTGAAGTCTATTAAAAATAGACTGCTCCTAACATTTATTATAGTATGTAGGTACAGATGGTAGGTAGATACAAATTGAAAGGTTTGGCTGATGATCTCATTATCATTTGGCATCGAGGAATGGTTACTGTCGCGGGGCCAGCTGATGTATGGGATGTGTAATGAAACTCGTCTGGGCGTCTGGAGTTCCTGCACTTACGTCACTGCGATTTCTGCACGCGGCAAGAACAGAGACCCTTGTTGGATCAGGTTACTGATTCAATGTAATCCTTTTATTGATATTGATAACATTAAAATTATACCACTATGTATTGCGGCTGTATGTATTATTATGTATGCATTAGATCCGCCCCTTGATTCTGCCAATGTCGAGATCCCTTTCCATCTCTTGGAGAGCTATTCGGTTTCTCTAGTCTGAATTTACGGTTCATGTAAAATCAGTAAACGAATAAAACATGTTCTTTTCGTTCACTGTGTAAAATTGAGAGAACTGGATGGCGTCGCTGCGCGTGTCATTCTAATCCAACACGCAGGTTAAGCAAGGTCAACCGCAGCTTGTCTATGGATGGGTTTATGTATCTCAAACTTCTCCGTCGAAGAGAAGCTAAGCATATATATAATAAGCTAGTCAGTGGCCTTCGGGCGGCTTCAAAATATTGGTCTCCGCCAATTCGCAGTTGAGTAGCGTGGTGGAGTATGCTCTAAACCACTTCGGTAGAAAGAAGAGAGAGGTAGAAAGAGTTATTAATATGTTAGTTAATATGGGAAACTTTGAAAAAATACAATACAATACACTTTATTACACCAAAAGAAAAATACATAAAAAAACAACAATTCATAAAGTATCAGTACAACGGCGGTCTTATCGCGATGCGATCTCTTCTAGACAACCTTAGGGTTGAGGAGAAGTAAAGAACAAGGTAGGGTGGTGCAGAGCATAACTCAAAGGAAATAAAATATTATATAAATAGACATAAATAAATACATACAATATACATAAATATACACATATAATATACATTAATACACACATACACACAAATTTATCAACATGATACATACAATGAATATGCACACAGTAAATGAGACTGTGTGCATATTCTTTGGGAGAAACAAGAAAAGTTATGCTGATTACGTAATGTTAAGGGACAGATAGTGAAGTTTGAGAAGATGTTTGAAGGATCGAAGTGATTGAGCATTCCGGATATCGAAAGGTAAAGCATTCCACTGGCGCACTGCCTCAACTGAGAATGAATTGGTGTAAAAATCAGTGGAGTGGAAAGGTATTTTAAGACGAAGTAAAAGTGCGTCACGCAGGGTACGACCATGCGAATCGCTATGAAAGAAAAAACGTTCTTTTAAATAGGTTGGAGTGGTAGGATCAAAGAGGATAGAGTAAAGAAGGGAAAGGCTGTGCCAGTTGCGGCGAAGTCTTATAGGGAGCCACTTGAGTTGAAAATGAAATTCAGAAACATGGTCATATTTACGAAGCCCAAATATAAACCGTATGCAAAAGTTTTGAAGGCGCTCAAGCTTATTTAGTTGCTCTTCGGTGATATCTAGGTAACAGGAATCAGCATAATCAAGGATCGGAAGGAGCAAGGATTGTGCTAGTGTAATTTTAGTGTCTAAATACGTGTATTTCATTATTATTATTATATACAATGAAAAAGTGGAGGGATGGAATGAAGAAAAAATGAAGCCGAGGAAGGCCAAGACTTATCTACCATGACCAAATTGGTCGTGTTCTATCAGAAGGTAATGTCAGGAGCCCTAGAAACCGGCGAGCGTGCACAAAAAGAGCAATGAATGTTAAAGAAGCAAGTGAGGTATGGAAGGATCGAGTCACGTGGCGTTCGGTGCTCTTTGCCTACCCCACAAGGAATTTGGCGTGAAGTTATAGGATACATTCCTTTTTTTATACTACGTTGGAAGGCATAGAATAGAATAGAATAAGATTTATTGCAGTAAATGTGGTTGATTACAGGTGATGGATATATAATTTTTGACTCACACATTTAGTCTTAGTAGACATGCAACAGACATATAAAGTCACTACCTCATAAAATTAGAGTGTAAATTAAATTATGAACATTAATTGATGATTATTGTGCTATTATGTAGGTACATAATAATCATTCAACTTTCAAACATGTATTACAATTCAATTTCATTAAATAAAAAATAAAATAAATAAAAGAAAATAATAATGTGTAGGTATGTGTATAATTGGATATGTTATTCGTTATAATTTTATAACATTATCAATATCAAGTCAAACAAAGCCTACCTTTTAGTTGCAAATATTCTTGTACACTATAAAAGCATTTGCTAACTAACCATTTCTGTAATTTAATCTTGAATTGATTATTAGGTAACAATTTCAATTCTGCAGGTTAATTATTAAATATTCTTATTGCCATCGGATAACAATTTGAACAATATAATGATGTCTTCATCACAGGGAATAGCAGACTATTTGGAGATCTTCTGCTATACTTACATGGAACGTCTCCACTGCCTCTAAAATGACTAGGATACGCTTTTACAATTTGGCAAATTTCGTATGTGTATATGCAGGGTAATGTTAACAAATTGAGTTCTTTGAACAATGGTTTGCAGCTTGTGGTTGGTTCAACATCGAGAATTGCACGAATACATTGCTTTTGAGAAATAAAGGCCCAATTTATTTCTACACAGTTTCCCCATAAAGCAATAGAGGCGACTTATCCATGATATGTTTGAATAGCCATTTTTTCCCCTTCTACCTTTGTCAGTCTCTTACTCGTAAGAACATAAGAAAACCTATTAATTTTATTACATATACTATCTACATGATAACTCCATGAATATAATATATATAATATAATAATAATCTATTGTCCAAAACAATTCCCAAAAACGTAACAAAATTTGTTTCTTCAATATTCTGTACACGGTTAACATATTTTAAGATCTTTTTTGTTAGTGTTACGCTTATTATGAAATTGAATATATTTCGTTTTGTTTATATTAACAGTCAGATTATTAAATTCAACGTATTATCTCATGTACAGTGTTATTGATGTCTTTATTGTATTCTACTGTGTCGTTAGCTAAGTCAGGAATAATTATCGATATGTCATCAGCGAAGAGTGTACAAAAATGTCTAGTAATGTCGGGTAAGTTATTAATATAGATTATGAATAGCAATGGTCCCAGAATACTTCACTGTGGAACTCCTACTTTACTTAGTTTAGATCGAGATTTATATGTTAGCTCTTGTTTCTTTATTTTGTCGATACTCTTGATCTCAATGTATTATGTACGACCAGCCAAATAACTTTCCAGCCAATTTAAAGCTTGCCCCCTTATACCATACTTTTCACATTTTGACAGCAATATTTTATGAGAAACAAAATCGAAAGCTTTGCACATATCGAAAAATAATGCAGTTGTCGGGATTTTTTTATCTACGTAATACATTTTTTTTCGATATTATTTTAAATGCTGCTAGTGCCGTTGATTTACCTTTTTGAAAACCGTTTTGTTCCTCGTTATAATATTGTATTTGGTTAAGAATGAGACGATTCTGACATACATCGCCTTTTCGAACACCTTAAAGAAAATCGGTACGAGTGAAATCGGTCGATAGTTTTCAATTCATAATCTATTTCCCTTTTTATGAGCCGGTTTCCCAACTGGCACTCCCAAATCGTCGGGGAATATACCTTGTACAAATTTAATTACTTTGGTCGGAATTTCATAGTATCCGACTGAATTTGTGTTATTATTATTTGTGTTTATTTATTATTTTAATTATTTCGTCATAATCAGTAGGAATCAAAAACATATTACTCTCATTTGATTTTATTTTGTTTTGTGGTTTCATAATTGTATGTAAATTTGTCTCGATAGAATCATTGGTCAATTGTATAAAATACTCATTGAAAGTGTTCGCGATGTCAGCAGGTTTATTGATTAAATTACCATTATGCATGATTTTTTCAATAGTCTTTTTTGGATTGTTGTATGACAGATTTGTTTTTATTATTTCCCAAGAAGATTTGCATATTATATTTATGACTTTTTTTTAAGTATGCTTCGTTTTTTAATCGCAGCGCAGTGGTAACACAGCGTTTCAGTACTCTACTATAATTAACATATTTCTTTTTATCTTTCAAAGTTTTTGTCTTATAGTACGCAAATCTCAGATTTCTTTTTATCGTACAGGCTTTTTAAATACCATTAGTAATCCAATTCATGGATCATTTTTTCCTAGCAACTTTTTATATATATATGGGAAAGCAAAGATTGAAAAACAGTAGGAATGTTTCATGAAATAATCTAAACGCTTTATTTATATCTGTCTCCTCATATATTTCAGTTCAGTCCAGGACAAACTCTGTAAACACTCTGCAAACTTGGCGATATTATGACTACTAAAATTACGGTATCTTATGAACCAAAAATCTGGTACTGTTTTGGTTTTTTCTTCAATAGCTATGGATAGAAATTGGGCTGTCTCATGATCTGAGAGACCAAGCGGGTGAATTTCTTCAATAGCTTCTGGGACATTACTAATGATTAAGTCCAAACAAGAGTTTCGCCTTGTGGGTTCATTTATGTATAGATTGTAATTAAATGTTTGTATTAATGTATTCAATTCAATTGTATTTCTATTATTTTTTTGGATATTAATGTTAAAATCGCCTGTTAATACAATTTTCTTTTTCGTCTTGGGTTGTAATTTAGTGAGTAGTGTATTAAGGTGTGCCAAAAAGGTTGCAGGATTAGATATCCTCTGTCTCTCTATATCTGGGATTATATACAAACAAATAATAATAAGATTGTAAGCAGTCTCCACAACATTGAAAAATGAATTCTTTGCCCTCTGAAATCTTTTAAGAAGGGCACCTTATATTCTAGATCATTTTTGCAGAGTATACATACAACACCGCGTTTTTTTGTTCTTGAATTCAAGCATACGGCCCACGGCGACGAGCTCGGTGGCTCAGTCGTGAATGATGCGTCTTTGACACCGACGCTCGTAGGTTCGATTTCCACATAAGACAAAACATTTGTGTGCATGAATATGTCTGTTTGTCTTGGTCTGGATGTATTAAGAGAGGAAGGGCGCATCAAAGCATATATATAAGCATATTTCTAAGATATAAATTCATATAGATCTCTTTTTTTATCCAATTATCACACTCTATTTCAATAAAATATGGTCGATAATTTTTATGTGATGGTATACCCGTCTGGGGAATTACCTCCACCTCACAGAAAACCGCAGCCGAATAACAACTCCCTAGCCTAGAGGGTTGTGGTGTTCCTGCGTGTGAGGTCACCAATAAACTCCTAAGGAGTTGCTGTGTTAGCAGCAGAGGAGGTATCGCGCGAGTGATACTTAATGTAATAAGTACAAGCGTTCATAGACTACGGAACGGCTTTACATCGTTGACGTTGTATAAAAAGAAGTTAGACAATATACATTAATTTATTTGCCACTACAATACACACATACATCAAGTTATAGTGCTATAGCAAAGCTAGGTTCTAATTACTTATATTTATAAACATTATTTGTAATGCAAAAAGGCCATGGCTCAGTATATTTTTGCATAAGAACTTGCAAAATTTGATTTTCCTGACATGACCTGTAAATAGCGAGTGCAACTGATTTAATTCGATTAAGTTGTGTTGTGTAATAGTTGAGTAGAACGTTTGTATTTATATGTCGTTTAACAAGTGTGGATAGAAAGAGAGAGAGATTATAAGGAATGTTAAAATAGAATACAAACGAATGATACAGCTGTGCAATTGTTAATATGGCCCATATGATAGAAATAAAAATAATTGTTGTGGATAGATTGAAATAACAATGAAAATAGACAATAATAATAATAATAAAATTTTTATTATTGTGTCATCGTTCGTCTTTTGGTAAGCATTATTTTATTGTAACTCCTATATCCTAAATAAATAGAAAATACTCTGATATCTGGTCTCTGGTCTCTACCTATTTATTACATACAGTCCACCTTCCTTTAAAACCCATTCTTTACATTTTTTTTACCAAAAATGTAAAGAATGGGTTTTAAAGAAAGAACATTTTTTTTAGAATGGGTTTTAAAGAAGAACATTTTTTTTTACCAAAAATGTAAAGAATGGGTTTTAAAGAAAGGTGGACTGTATGTAATAAATAGGTAGAGACCAGATATCAGAGTATTTTCTATTTATTTAGGATATAGGAGTTACAATAAAATAATGCTTACCAAAAGACGAACGATGACAAATAATAATAATGATAATAAACCCTGCAGGGCAGCTTGTGGCGAGCTGTTGGTGCGTAACGACACCACGGGTACCCGAGTGCTCCAGAGAGTCGATCAGGGCCTTCGTCTCCGACGTGTCTTCGTCGGTCGGAGTGAAAAGTCAAGAAGGCCCGCAGGACTCTCAGCTCTGGCTTGCCTTCATTGGCCGTCCAGAGAGGAGTCGATAGAGTATATTGCTCTAGCAGGTGATATGCTCCAGGGGTGGAAGTGTTAAAGGGCATAACGCCGCGAGTAACTTCGGAGAAAGCGCAGCACACCTCTTAACACCCCTGAGTCACTCACACCGGTGTTGCCCCCGGCCGACTATCTCTGGCATTTCGGGGGTCCATCTAGTGAGTGGCGAGCCACCGCCTGCCAAAAGTAACAGTCAGATATGATAGTTATGGCGTCCGTCCCTCTTCTGCAATAGCCCGGTTCTAATAATACCTCCAAATCTCACTTTAATAGCCCACTTTTTCCCGACATATTTCCAATAGTCCCAATACCTGCCGTGGCCTGTTCATTGGTATATTGCCCCATTGATATCCCCTGGAGCGGATCACGGCAGGTGTACAACATTACATACAATCTTTTCTAAGGGGCCTCTACGCGTTGGATTTTTATCCCCGCGCAAGCCTATCAAATGACCGGGATTAATACCCGTGAGTAGAAAGATAATAATAATACCAAAAATAACAATAAATGTACACTATTGTCTTAATAGGCTGATTTTATTGTAATTAGTCTATAAATATATTTCTAAGATATAAATTCATATAGATCTCTTTTTTTATCCAATTATCACACTATATGTCAATAAAATATGGTCGATAATTTTCATGTGATGGTATACCGTCAGCCAAGATTAAAAAAAATGCTTTCCATAACACCAGATACCTACTTTTAATTGGTTGCAGTCTTCTGTGCATATATCACGCAACAACTTAGACGGATTTTAATAAAATTTTGCGCAATGATACCTTACAAACTTCAACGTTTAGACATTTTTTTATCCAGAAAAAGATTCAAGCTAAGAAAAAATTTAACGTTCTCGCGTAAAATTTAAAAAACTACTATCCGTGTCCGTGAACGTATCCGGGGTCATTAGCTAGTATTAAAATAATGTCATTCTCTTCGATCGGTTCGAGGATTTCAACCTCGAATGGCAGGGTGGTCGAATTTGGATCCATTGAATTATTACTACTGTTGGGTCTACGACAGTAAGCTCATGGGGTGAACTTTAACAAGAGCGAGTTAATTTTAAATAAAATCAGCCGATTGCGAGTTGGACTCGTAAACGAAGGGTTCCGTTCCACCGTCCTTGTAGAAATAAGACAGAAGAAACACGTCCCTTATTAGAGGCCCCCTTTAATGTTTAACTTTTGAATTTTGTTGTTTGTTACTAAATATATCATTGTAATAAACACTCTGTGAAAGTGTCAAGTCTATACACCTATTACAGTTTAACAGATAATAGGTGCCCTGTGACAGACAGATAGACGGACGAACAGGCAGCAGAGCCATAGTCATAGAATTCTATTGTGGTAAGGAATCACGGAACTCTAAAAATGGGTAAGTAGTTACATAGTAGTAGGTATTTCCCTCTGCTTAGCCCGCTTAGTTAGCATGAAGTTACAGATAGATAGTTACATAGTGTAGAAAGTACGTACTAATTTCAAAATCACTGTTTATACAGAAATACAGATAAATGATTACGAAATCAATTAATGTAGGTAAATAGGTATACATATTTAAAACAAAGTGGGACAGTACGACTTGCATTACCAACAATTTGAAATTTAAAACTAAAAAGTGTTTTGAAACGCATAATGGTATATTTCTGTTTAGTTCTGACAGTGTGTTTATCTTTAGCCGCATTTACGATCGAGCGATGAATTATTAGCTGCCCAGTAAGTGACAGGCTGTCTCCGGCAACCAAATAAAATAGAAATAAAGCTAAATACGTTATTTGTAGTCTCAATGAATTTATTTTGTGATTTACTGCCATCGAAGTTATGGCGGCGTATATAACTCTAAGTAAGTATCTATCTACGTAATATAATGGATATTATTTCATCGGTCATCATAAGAGAGAAGGTGGTCCTAATGTAGTGCAGGTAGCAATTAGGCAAGAAAAGGATATTGACCAGCATACTAGTGGCGAGGAGATACACACGAATTGGCATGTAACTATTTTTGTTCGCGATAACTATAAAGATTGTAAATAGAAACCGTCGCGTGTAGTATAAGGCATAGTATAGGTTCTTATGTACTTAATAAACAATTTTGAATTAGTATAGTAAGTTTACATAAGTATATAAGCTTTGAAAAATAGAAGTAGGTTGCGGCTTGCTGGCTGTCCTCGTGCACCCAGCCCTCCTCCTTCTCCCTCCTCCAAGCCTCAAAAAGGCAATAATGGGATACAAAGGGAGAGGAGGGCGCCACTGGCGCCAAACTCTACCGACTTCCCTCCGCTGCCAACGGCAAACAAGCCGAGCAGCACGACCGTGCCCCAGCAGGCATGGAGTCTCAGAGGGTAGCTGCATTCAAGCAGCAAGTTTCTCAAAACCCCACCCATGGGGCCCTCAGAGGGCTGCCTTCGAGCAGCCCCAAACGGCTAGCCCCAGCTCGGGTGCAGTACCTGCACCATTCAACAATGGGATGAATATCCCAGAAGTTGACATAGATGAGGTCAGCATTTTTGCCCGTAATTGGCAAGCTGCCAAAACCCCAACCGAAAGAGGCCTTGTGCTACACCATCACAGGGCCCTGCTTAAAGCGCTTGAAGCGTAATAAATACTATGAATCCCAGTAATAGTAACATTAACCTCGCGACGACACCAGTCGGCCGATTGAAACCCAAAGGGCTCTCGCTCATTTCTTTTAATGCACGAAGCCTGCGTTCTAACATTCTCGAACTGAGGGAGTTTGTACGCAACAGGGATATTGGCCTTCTGCTCCTTCAAATGTGGCTCAAACCCACGAACCGGAGGGAGCTGGCAATTCCCCAGTACACCTTAGTGCGAAATGATAGAACGGGTAGTCGTCACTCAGACACTCCGTTATTAAACAGTATGGAGGCCACTGTATGTAAGGTGGCAATGACAGAACATCAGTCCATCGTCATAGCCTCCATATACATACCTAGCGGTACCATCCCTCTAAGAAGCGACCTCGAGGCGCTCTTAGCACTAGCGAAATCTGTCATTCTGTTTGGTGACTTTAACTCCAAATATACGGGCTGGACATGTCAAGCCTCTAACCCCAGCGGTTGAGTTATTAAAAATCACTAAAGCCCTTGATTTGGATGACCTGTGTCCATACTCTCCTACTCACTATCCGAGTAACCGAAATAACATTCCCGACGTACTAGACTTCGCGCTGGTCAAAGGATTCGCACTCAGGCTCAACTCTTTAGAGCCTCTCGATGACCTAGGCTCAGACCACCGTCCAGTCTACAAACGGCGTAGAGCTTTCACTCTATACTATGAGTGTTCAGAACAAGTCAGCCTTCAACAAACTTCAAACCTCAGTCACTGATTTAAAAAGTTGGTTTCGTAAGTGGCGTATAGAAGTTAACCCGGACAAAAGTTCCGCGGTCTACTTCGATGTCAAACGCAGACTTACTTACTTACCGAATGCCTTGCCTGCGTAAGCTAGGGTCGTCAGTCCTCTGGCAACGCCAAACAAAGTAAAAAGGTGGCCAGTACCGCTAGATATTACTTAGGCCGATTCAGCAATATGTTGGGAAGGCACAGTAAAAATAAGAAATTATATTATTATATATAATAAATTATATAATTATATATAATTATATTCCTTGAGAAATAAGCGAACCCTCTACAAGGTTTGCATAAGGCCGGTGTTGACGTACACATCACCAGTTTTTGCTCACTCTAGTCCAAATACCATCAAAAAACTCCAAACCGTCCAAAACCTCTTCTGCCGAAGAGCTCCCAACGCACCTTGATACGTCCGCAATGCGGAGTTACACCGAGATTGAGGTATGCGAGATTTAGCGCTTCCTTCAATCCAACAATACCTACAAAAACTCTCTAAACGATTCTTTGAATCGTCAGAAACCCATCCTAATCCTTTTGTCCAAGATGCAGCGGCACACGGCTCGCTGCCGCCTCCTCTGTCCCAAATACGTAGGCCGCGAAATGTCCTATTAGATCCTCCAAACTAACTTTCGAGAGCTTTGGACCGTTTTGCAGCGGCCGAAGCCTCCTTAGGGCAAAAGTCCTCCAAGTGAGCACCCCGCGGTCGCTCTTAATAGTTAGTTCAAGACACGCCGTCATTTTCTAAGCATATGTTCGGTAACTAACTGAGTGACGCTTGCGTCGCCCCGCATCCCCTGGGGCGATCGTCTCCGATGAAGCCTTTAAAGCCTTCCCGGCTAAAGGCATCCCTAGGCGGTGTTTAGTCAGTAGGAGTCTGACATAACTCGTTCGGCCGTCTGAAAGGGTACTCATGAGAGTTCACCGCCTCCCTCCCATCGGGTCCCGGAGAGTGCCCCTCACGGAAGAATGACTAACCCACACCCGGGTGTGCGTTAGTCCGTGGTTCTTTATTTTCATGGGCGAAAACAAAACAGCGATCGGTACAGTTGCAGTTTGCGGTCATTCGAGAAGCATCCGAACAACCTAGTCTCTTCGAAAGCCAGTCAAGCCGTCGCCCCTCTAAAGCATTACATTCGGCCTCATACTCAAGCAACGTGATTTCATTTTCTTCAGCCAACACCTACCCCTTACGGCTTACCTTCGTGTACGGGTTGTATCTGGCCCGTACAATTTTTGTACATGTCCTATTCTCTTTCAATACTGACGTTAGGACGTGAAAAAGTAGCAATCAAATTTCCGCCTAATTTATCAAAAAATTTCAATGTTGGCAACATTTGAGCCTCTTTTATTAATTAGCAGGGTGCGTGCACTACGCACGGATGGCTCCAAAGGACATTTAGTTATTATTTTATTGTGATAATTGATTATCAGTAGGTAAGTAGGTAAACATGTCGTTGTAGATTCTTGTGTAGCTATTTAAGTCAAGTACTGTCCCATAGTGCGTGTGTCGGTACGGGTACGCCATTCCAGACCCATTTTTCCCCAGCGATTATCGGTTCTACGAGTTGCCTGTCCACAGTCACTTCACCTTGCTTATCCTTTGGGTTACATCCGTTACTTCAGGTCGGATAATACTGCAGATATCTTTATTTCTGGTTCTATCATGCAGTGAAACTTCGACCATAG
Organism: Pyralis farinalis; assembly: GCA_947507595.1. Taxonomy (NCBI): domain Eukaryota; kingdom Metazoa; phylum Arthropoda; class Insecta; order Lepidoptera; family Pyralidae; genus Pyralis; species Pyralis farinalis. Next base: position 12,903,284 of record OX382257.1, on the reverse strand, counting down.
GCCTGTCCATAGCACGCTGAGTTACTTGAGCTTCCCCGTCGCGGTAAAGGGCTGTAACGGTTTACCGTTAACCAATTAACATAGCTAAATCTAAATATGGCAATCTAGTGGTTTTGAGGCACACCACGTAGTGTTCCACCATAGATTACTACGTTACCACTGCATATCGCTAGATGTCGCTCGGAATAAAAAAAACTTTTAACTTCGGAACTCTAAAAATTACCAATTTACCTAAAAAAATATACAATTTCAACATTCAGTTCTAAATTAATTCGTTAAACATATTTAAATCTGAGAAACTTATAGAAATTGAGCTAATAGCGCCCTCTTTTTAATAGTTATTATAAAATCATTCATCGCTCTAAAATTGACTGTATTGGCCCGAATCGATTCATTTCCTGCACGACTCAAGTGGCAGGCGTAAACGTGCAGTTGCAGTTATTTAGCAGAATTGCATGAACACAACATCCCTCCAGGGATTTGTTATTTAATGATGCCGGAGAAGTATAACTTCTCACGCGCGTACATTTTATTTTTTACACTAAACTATTTTTTAGTTTTTCATTTACTATACTTATCAAAATTATAATCTTTATATTTCGAAATTTAATATTTTTACAGTAGCCTAAAATGATAGGCATTAAAAGTACTTTTTTCTATAGGAAAGTGATTTTTTTAACAAAATTACACATTTGATACAGAAAAAAAATCTTTTTACTTTTTAGCCATCTTTACGAATTTGTAGTTAAAGTAGGTAGGTAGGTACACGTATAAATTATTACGAGCGGGAGCGCAGCGGCGCGTGTGTGCGTGGGCGCGGGCGGTATTACGCACGGACGGCGTAGCCACGACTGGCGTACCTTTAGCAGCAATAAATTTTGTCAGTGTGTGCGTGCGACGACGCATATGTACGGGCGCGCACACTTATAAACCGCGTTCGGTGCGTATCTATGAAGATATCCTACTTATTTGATTTTACTATGAAAAAGTAAAAAATAGTTTAGTGTAAAAAAAAATGGGTGCGTGTACGCGCGTGAGAAGTTATACTTCTCTGGCATCATTAAATAACAAATCCCTGGAGGGATGTTGTGTTCATGCGAGTGAGTGACGTTACCACCTCACTGGCAACTGCAGCCAAATAACAATTCCCTGGACGATTGTTGTGTTCAGGCGAGTGAGTGACGACTACCTCACGGAAAACTGCAGCCAAATAACAATTCGCTGGACAGATGTTGCGTTCATGCGAGTGAGTGACGTTACTACCTCACGAAAAATATGCTCAAAACTGCAGCCGAATAACAATTCCCTGGAAGATTTTTATGTTCATGCGAGTAAGTGACGTTAACACTTCACAGAAATCTGCAGCCAAATAACAATTCCCTAGACGGTTGTTGTGTTCAGGCGAGTGAGTGACGTTACTACCTCACGGAAAACTGCAGCCGAATAACAATTCCCTGGAGGATTGTTGTGTTTATGTGAGTAAGTGACGTTAACACCTCACAGAAATCTGCAGCCAAATAAATCCAGGGAATTGTTATTTGGCTGCAGTTTTGAGCATATTTTTCGTGACTTAATGAGCGGTTTAGAGGGCAGCTTCAACCTGTTACTTTTGTGTTACAGTATCTTAAAATTTCACTCATCATTTTCTCATAACGCGCCTAAAGGAGTATATAACTTCAATACAATAGTCAGCTCCTGGTCTATGTACAAAAAATAATTAAGAAAAACTTTGTATTATAGATACCTGATGATTCACCTACGGGAGAAAATTGTTTTGTATATAGATTATGCATCTTTGAAGATTGAATAAACTATAAGCGACAGCCCTACGTGTTTAGGCTATTATCCTTCACTCAGGGGTCGAATCGGCCAACTTATTTGATTATACTATGTCTACAGCGACGCCGGAGTAAAAAGTAACCCCATTATTTGGAATTGGGTTCTGAGCTTACTAGCATAACTATAATAACTATTTCTTACAGCTTTGTGAAATCAATTGGTTACTGTTTACCATGGGTAACCGTGACGAGAATTCTTTGTAATTATTAACTAGCAAACTATTATAATTTATGATGTATGTTGAGTACCTACTTACTTATTGTAAAGGAAAAATGTATTTCGATAACGAATCTTCGATCCCACTTTATAATTGCTTATATTTATTTTGATATAGGATGTAATATTGTCCCTGCGAACATTTCGTTGAATAGTTTTCTTTATTTTATCGCATAACAATCTTAACAAAGCTCTTCAAGCGACAGCTAACCTTATGTTGGTCCTCCTGATATATTTTATGTTGGGGGTTGATGGTACTCACGTCCGCAGGCTTTACCGTAGTTTCCCTGCACGTGACCCCTGGGTGGTGCTAATCGAGTAGCAAATTTTCTGGTGGTAGACCCTGTTGTAGAAGGGTCATCCAGTGACAGTTACCACCATGCAGATGTGAAAATCCCGCCATAGTGACTCGTTCTCATCCCCGTTCGAGTCGCGTTCCGGAGTCAGCACTGCACGAACTGGGCCGAGAGGATCACCGTCGCAACAAATGTGGGACCATGTGGTTGTTTAAACGGAGGCATGTTCGGGCCGCGCGAGCTGATCCGCCGGCCAGGGAGACCCGTAGAAACGGTGGTGCCGCTGGCCGCCCGTGGCATAGTACAAGGGCCCAATTGGGTCTAACCAACCCAAGAGGCTGCCCTACCAGGTCACGCATAATCCCGGAGTGGTTCGTCGTGCCGGGTGGTGCCCGGTTATGGTGGGCCCCGGCGACTATTTCTGGGGGGTATGGGAGACCTTCCGTCCGGCGGGTCAGCCAATGCGACTTCGAACTACGTAGGACCAACTGCGCACATGCCTACAACCGCTATCTAACATTCACGCTTTGTCCGTCTTTGTTGCTGCGTTAATCGTCTTTTTTCACGCCTCTTTTTCTTTTCCCTTCCAACTCCTCTTCCTCCCTAATAATCGTTTTTCGTAATAAAATGACAGCACAGCATACGTATAGAGGATCTACAGCGGCATCTCTCTCTCCCACCAATAACAAACTATTTGAGGTAGAGTTCGCCAACATCCGCGGACTTCATTCTAACCTCAATGCCGTCCACCATCATCTCGAGACGACTAAACCCGCATTACTCTTCCTCACGGAGACACAAATAAGCCGCCCCGCTGACACAGCATACTTACACTACCCCGGCTATGTACTGGAAGAATCTTTCCGTCCTAAAGCCGGTGTATGCTTGTTTGCTAGGGCGGATGTTTGCTGTCGCCGCCTGAGCTGTCTTGAGGACCCTTCTCTATCCACCCTCTGGGTGCTCGTAAACCTGGGCTCTATGAACCGAATTTACGTGTGCCTTTATCGTTCCCATTCTGGAGATACCGAGACATCTCGACTCTTTGTACACCTGAGTCGAGCAGTTGACGAGGCTCAGGAGCGGTTCCCTTATGCCGAAATTGTGATTCTGGGTGACTTTAATGCCCACCATGAGGCCTGGCTCGGTTCCTTTAAAACTGATCACGCAGGGCGAGCCACACATGCCTTCGCTCTCACGCATGACTTGACTCAACTAGTAAACCAACCCACTAGGATACCGGATATTGTTGGTCAGGCGCCCTCGTTATTAGACCTCCTGCTGACGAGTGACCCGGTCGGATATGAGGTGCGGGTGCGTGCTCCTCTTGGATCCTCCGATCATTGTTTGGTTCGTGCCACGGTTCCTCTGGCGGCTCCGACGCCATCAGTCGAAATAAGGAGACGGCTCTGGCATTACTCTTCGGCAGACTGGGATGGCATGCGTGATTATTTCGCCTCTGTTCCATGGAGGCAGCGTTGCTTTGAGGGAAAAACCGTTTCAGAGAGTGCGTCGGCCATAGCTGGTGAGGTCCTATTGGGTATAGACTATTACATACCCACTACGAATGTTACCAGCGGTGGTAGATCTCGGCCCTGGTTCAATCGCGAATGCGCGGACGCTGTCGAACGGAAACAAGCGGCGTATCGCGCTTGGATTAGGGCTCGCAGTTGTCACGACCCTCACGTGGAGTCCCTCAAGGCGACCTATAACAAGGCCACCAAGGAATGTAAGAGGGCTTACATAAGAGCTGATGCGCAACGGGTTGCGCGGATTGGTCGGGAACTCGTGTCCCATCCTACGGGTAGTCGTGGCTACTGGCGCTTGGCCAAATCTGTGCAATCCAATTTCTGTAATTCTGTGTTGCCGCCATTATGGTATCCGGACGGGACACTCGCCTACCAGGCGCAGGAGAAAGCCAATCTTCTCGCTGATCTCTTCGCGGCCAATTCGCGTATCGATGATAGTGGTGCACTACCACCCGAACTTGCTAATTGTGGGACAACGATGCCAGACATACACATTAGGCAACGTGATGTCCGCGCAGCGCTGCAATCACTCGATGTGCGAAAGGCTAGTGGCCCCGACGGTATCCCGGCCGTGGTGCTCAGGAACTGTGCCCCTGAACTTGCTCCTGTGCTAACTCGCCTCTATAAAATGTCGTACGCCTCGGGGATCGTGCCGGAGGCCTGGAGAGAGGCGAACATACAACCGGTCCCCAAAAAAGGTGATCGGTCTGACCCTGCCAACTACCGACCCATAGCTGTCACCTCCATTCTCTGCAAGGTATTTGAGCGGATTATAAATACTCAACTAATCCGCTACCTGGAAGATCACTCGTTAATTAACGACCGCCAATACGGGTTCAGACCAAATCGGTCTACGGGTGACCTTCTAGCGTATGTAACTCACCTGTGGGGTGAAGCTATGGACAAGCATGGCGAATCTTTGGCAATGAGCCTAGACATTGCCAAAGCTTTTGATCGGGTTTGGCATCGCGCGCTTCTCTCCATGCTTCCGGCATATGGTCTACCACCTCGATTATGCACTTGGATTGCTGCCTTTCTCCAGGGACGCAGCATACGAGTCCTTTGCGACGGCCAGTCATCGCAGTTTCTGCCTGTGAACGCCGGAGTACCGCAGGGATCAGTCATGTCGCCCACCCTGTTTTTGCTGCATATCAATGATATGTTATCACTTGGTAGCATACATTGCTATGCAGATGACAGTACAGTTCATGCGCGATATGTTGGACGACCTGCGGCAGGCCAGGCCGAAGTAGAGGAGAAAAGACGTGCACTTGTCGTTGAGCTCGACCGGGTGATGGATCGCGTTTCTCGATGGGGCTCCAGCAACTTGGTTGAGTTTAATGCCAATAAAACCCAGGCGTGTGCGATTAGTGCCAAAGTTTCTCCATTCCATCCTCTTCCCTCTCTTCAGAGCACCCCTTTACAGATACAAGATAGTCTTAACATCCTCGGCATCAACATTAGGGGCGACCTCAACCCCAAAAACTATATCGAGAGCGTTATTTCCGTGGCTTCTAAAAATCTCGGAATCCTGAATAAGGTGAGACGGTTCTTCACGCCTGAGCAGCGCTGCCTTCTATACAAAGCGCAAGTTCGCCCATGCGTGGAGTACTGTTCTCACCTCTGGGACGGGTCTGCCAAATATCTACTTGACGCTCTCGATAGAATGCAGCGCCGCGCTATACGCATCATAGATAGCGTTGAGGTCACTAACTCCCTTGAACCTCTTCAGCTGCGTAGGGATATAGGTAGCTTGAGTGTTCTCTATCGTATCTATCATGGGGAATGTTCTGAGGAGCTTTTTGACCTCGTCCCTCCTTCTCCTTTTCTCCTCCGGAATACTCGCGCTGGACTGAAATCACATCCACATAGAGTTGGGTTGCTTACCTCCCGTACTAAGAAGTTCGGCGACTCGTTTTTTGTCGGACTATCAAAATGTGGAATTCGCTTCCGGCGCATGTGTTCCCCACTTCCTATAACCCCGGGTCGTTTAGACGTGGCGTGAAGAGGCACCTTAGCGGGCCGTCAAGGGGGGGACAGCCAGCACAGCGCTAATCACTGAGATGGCTGTTCTCGCATCTGGTTCTTATTGACGCTTTCCATCAGGCGCGATAGGGACATTTTGATAGGCTACATTAAAAAAAAAAAAAAAATTATGTAGTCTGTCTGTCTGTATATCTACCCTTCTGCCATTTTGTTTTTCTCGATTGCCCGTCTCGATTGCTAGGTGGTCTATTAGGCGTGTGTCTTACTCTCAGCAGCTAGCATCGAAGGCGGGAAGACAGTCCGGAGGCAAGGCAGGGCCAGCTACTGACCCTCTGGACGTGTGCGTTGCAGGATTCCTCCGTACGGGTGGAAGACGCTGCTGAACTGTCAATCCCGCGCTCAATGGTCGAGTGGCAACTGCTACTTCGCCACGCCGCACCACGCCAACTTCGAACAAAGGGGTGCCCGAGCAGCCTCTGAGAGAAGATGAGTTCTCGAGAGTTTGCTCTAGCGGAAACTACAACCTTACCTACGACCCCTAACGTCTGTAATTCTTCATTAAATCTTGTCGGTATTTACATCGTCTTTTTCTTCTTACGTAAATACCGATCCTCCTCGCTCCAGGGGCTCTAACCCCTGCGACAGGGCCACGTTTCAGTTCCGTATGTTTTCACTGGCAGCATACACTGTTCGAAGACTTTAGTCTTAAGGGGTTGAGGTATTTGGACGCGAAAATATGTCGAAGTTTCCCGAACGCTGCCCAGTCGAATTAGATTCGTCTCTTGACCCCGTGCTTCGGAGGGCACGTTAAGCCGTCGGTTCCGGCTGTTGTCGATAGGTGATAGTCGTTAAGCTAAGTCAGTGGCCCTCGGGCGACTTGAAAACACTGGCCTCCGCCAATCTGCATTTGAGCAACGTGAGTATGACCTAGACCCCTTCGGTTGAAGGGAGCCCCGGAGGTAATTGAGCATAGCACTGAAGTCCTTCAGCGTTTTCGTCATTAGAACTATATTCGTCAGGAGGAGCTGTGTTAGCAGCAGAGGAGGCATTGCGCGAGTGATACTTAATATATTACAAGCGTTAATAGGCTACGGTAACTGCTTTACATCAGGTGGGGTGTATGCGTGCGTTGTATAAAAAAATATAAATAGGCGGTAAATCGAAGGTGAGTGATGTATTCGCTATTGATGTTTATACCATATCTTTTCCAGTCCAAGAGCTTGAAGACATCTTCCAATGGTACGGTGAAAAGTTTTGGGGATATATCTAACACCCAGTTTTAGATCAAGGAGATCCAAGTATCTCTTGTTTGATAAAGCCATTAGATAATAAAGACTTCCTCTATGCCACCGAATCAAATTAGCGTAGAAGAAGATGATATTTTGACTGGTGTATTAAAAAATTACGTCGAATCAGATAGTCGTGATGATGAAGACTGTTCACTAATTACTTCTCTGAATAGCGACGTATTAGAACCTGAAAACGTTGAAGATTGCGACTTAACTATGTATATGCAAACTGCCGAAGAAGAGCAATTATTAAATGCTTTTGAAACCGAGGTAGCTAAAAATGAAATCAATGAACAGCCATGCAATTCTGTACGAGCAAACGTCCTTACATCCTCGGAAACATTGGCTGTTACAGCCTTGAACACAAAATTGCAATTTTTTGGTGTCGCTTTTCATGGTTTTGCGACACTAACGCCGCAAGGCTACGTTTGGAATTGGAATTCTACAAGGCAAACAGCCTCGCGTACGTTTACAGACTTATAGAATATCAAATAATTTAGCCGTGATCGCAGTAGACAATGTCAAAGCTGTGACATCTGTGATCACAGCGACGCACACAGCCATTACGAGTCGCTTAGAGAATTGCATAGCCATGCCTGCCTTAAATACATTTAGCAAAATATCCACGCCTTGGGAATCAAACCCGAGCATTAAATCTTGAAAGTGACTCCTGTGAGTGGATACATTTTATATCGGGAGGAAAACTTATTTACCCAAATGAAGAGCATATTAGTGTGGCACAAATAATGGAAACTGAGTTTGAGAAATTTCACGGGAAATCGCTGTCTACGGAAAAAATAATTTTCAGAAGCTTGGATGACATTGTACACATTTGTGTTAAGGATCGCTACCCCCAAATATATCACTCTGTAATACTTTGCTTGGTTCGAACTAGAACCTACATTAGACTCAAAGAGCTAAATAGAAATAATACGTGTCAGCAACTAGGAAAAAAATGTAAAAGTAAATAGTAAATTATATAAAGTATCAAACACCCATTATTGAACTATTAAATTCTAATAAAAAATCATTGTTATACTGTAATATTTGTTTGTGTATAAGTAACCCTTAGATGCCCTATACCGAAATAATATATTTATATAAACATATACATGCATTTGGAGATACAGGCAAAATCTCTACAGATAGATATATAACAATTAAGTAATCTTTTAAATGAAGTGAGGTTTAATTTTCCAAAATTATAAAGTTTGAGAACCATTAATAGCGGCGATGACGTAAGCTTGCGTTTTATACCTGGCGTAGTATATTATTCATGGTCATGTATGGACTTTGATATGTTGGGTGTAGATAGTAGTACGCATACATATGTTAGCGAGATAAATAACTCTAGGAGGTGGTTAGATCACATTTTAACAAGTAAAGCTGCGGTCAACTCCATTCAAAATGTGTATGTTGTATATGATGTTGTTTGGTCTGACCACTATCCTCTAGCAATAGAGTGTAACCTGGAAATTGTTTTGCCGACAACACTTAATAATAATCTGACTCGTCATAATAAGGTTGTGTGGGGAGACAGAACACCTGAGCAGATTTTTGATTTCTGATTGTATAGGTAGGAATGTAATAGTAGGTTAAGACGTATTGACTTTTCACATGTGTTACATAATTGTTGTGATAGGTTATGTAATGATAATAGCCACAAAATTATAATTGACAATTTATATCGAGATATAGTGCAAGCCCTTAATGAATCCTCCTTAAGAGGAAATGAGAAAAAAATCCGAAGAGAAAAGTGGTTGCGGGCTGGACTAAACATGTAGCTAAAGCTCACGAAAAGGCCAAGCTTAAATTTCAATCATGGGAGTTGCAGGGCAAACCAGCAAGCGGCATGGCATACGAAAATATGTGTGAGGCTAGAAAAATATTTAGATCACGCTTAAAGTGGTGTCAAGATCACGTAACCCAAATTAAAATGGATATTTTGGCCTCCCATCTCTCTAAAAACGATTTCTTCGTTTTGGAAACACACCAAGCGGTTGCAGTGTAGGCCGGGCCAACCCGTGAGCATTGATGGTGTGAGTGAGCCTGCAAGTATCGCTGTTTATAGATCATTTCACCGTAAAATCCCTTCTCAGGCCCTCAAAATCGACTCTGAATGCTGAGCCTGACGTGGAAAGGAAAATAACTTTATCGGTTAAAGAAATTGATGTTGAAATTAAATCCATGACTAAAGGTAAATCACTGGACACGACGGGCTCAGTATTTAGCACCTCAAGTTTGCCGGTCCGCACCTACCTCGTGTACTGTTTTTGTTCTTTAACTATTGTATGGCACATAGTTACATGCCAGACGAGATGATTCGAACTGTAGTAGTGCCTAAAGTAAAAAGAAAAACGGATGATCTTGCAGATAAGAACAACTATAGGTCGATATCGTTAGCAACAGTAATTTCGATAGTATTTGATAGTGTCTTTAACACACATTTGAATAGTCACGTGAAGCTGCATGATAATCAGTTTGGTTTCAGGCCTAAATTGTCGACTGAAAGCGCTGCCATGCAATTCTGTAAGAGCAAACATCCTTACATCCTCGGAAACATCGGCTGTTACAGCCTTGAACAGAAAATTGCAATTCCTTGGTGTCGCTTTTCATGGTCGTGCGACACTAGCGCCGCAAGGCTGCGTTTGGAATTGGAATTCTACAAGTCAAACAGCCTCGCGTACGCTTACAGCCTTATAGAATACCAAATAATTTAGCCGTGATCGCAGTAGACGATGTCAAAGCTGTGACATCTGTGATCACAGCGACGCACATAGCCATTACGAGTCGCTTAGAGAATTGCATGGCTGTACTGTGTGTTAAGCATACTATCTCTTACTACGTGGAACGAAAAACGCCTGTAGTCGCCTGCTTTCTGGACCTGTCGCGGGCTTTTGACCTGGTCTCCTAGGACATCTTATGGAATAAATTACAAAAAGCTCACTAATCAATAGAACTTATGCTATATACTCAAATATTGGTATGGATACCAGGTCAATGGCGTGCGATGGGATGGGGCCATGTCTGAACCGTATAGGTTGGAGTGCGGGGTGCGACGGGGGGGGGGGGGGGTTAAGTTCACCCACGCTCTTCAACCTGTACGTAAACGAACTGATTGAGAGGCTGAGCAGCGCCAATGTCGGCTGTCATATAGACGGCGTCTGCGCCAACAACATTAGTTACGCGGACGACATGGTGCTGCTGAGTGCATCCATCTGTGGACTACGTAGACTGATGTCAGTATATGAAGAATATGCCACGTCTCATGGTTTGGTGTATAATGTCAAAAAAAGCCAAGTAATGGTCTTAGGGGCCTAAACGATATGATAATATACCATCTTTAAAAATTAATAATAATGTGCTACAAAGAGTATTTAAATTTAAATATCTTGGTCATATGTTGACTCCCGATCTCAAAGACGATGAAGATATTGAGAGGGAAAGGAGAGCGTTGTCAGTGAGAGCGAACATGCTGGCCCGCAGGTTTGCACGTTGTTCGCGGGAGGTGAAAATCACGCTGTTCAGGGCTTTCTGCACGACTTTTTACACGTGCAGCCTGTGGGCTAGGTATACTCAAAAAGCTTACAACGCTCTTCTTATCCAGTATAATAATGCATTCAGGGTGCTGTTGCGGCTCCCTCGTTACTGTAGTGCATCAGGGATGTTCGCCGAAGCAGGCGTAGACTGCTTCTACGCAACAATGCGTAAACGGTGCGCGTCCCTTGTACGCAGCGTGCGGGCGAGCGGTAATAGTATCCTGAATATGATCGCCAGCAGACTAGACTGCGTATATGTCAACCATTCCTGTGCCATTTCGAGGGGAGTGGTGCAGGAATGGCCACTGTAAATTACTTTAAATTTATTCTAAATTCGAGATTTTCTTTACTAACACAGATTATAAGCATTACTAACAAAATGAGTCCTAGTTACATATATAAATAAAATATTCATTAATTCATTATTATTATCCTATCTCATCTCAATGTCAACACGGCTTCTTCCCGCGCTTTTGACGAGTGACATTGTTGTTAATTTTTACAATTCAATATAAAATTAGTTTTTGTAGGTAACATTTTGATAGTATTTTGTAACATAAGTGCTAGTGAAATTATACAGTAATAAAAAAATTCAAATATAACACGTTTATGCACTTTTTGGAAGACGTGATTAAGTCCATGTGAAAACGTTTTACAGGTGGTATGTAAAATGTAGGATTAGGTCTGGGTACCCTGCAAAGTATTTTTTCAGCACAGTTCCTGAAGCTGGACTATCTAGAATAAAGATTTTGAAATAGATTTGAAGATTTGGCTGTATGGGCTAGATCCCTTTGCCCTCGGTGATAAAAAGAACAAAAAAAAAATCAACGTCAATCAACTGAATCAAATTAAATCTGAATTTTCAAATGAATATGATCTTGTTTATACTGTGTGCATAATTAATTTTACGGTTTGTTTGTGTATTAAAAGTTAAAAACTAAGCCATCATGGATGTAGGGGAATCATTTTTATCATGTGCTGTGACACTTGAATGGACAACACCACAAGGTTCCATTTTAAAAAAGGCTGTTTACAAGACTGGTTCTCTCCGTCTCATTCGTAACGAATTTAGAGAAATGTTTATGGAAATATCAAATGATAAAAGTGTTGCTGTTCGATTAGCTTTAAAAGGTATAAATGTTTTTAAAAAGTTCATGGCAGAAGGTAAAGCCAGCGTGAAGTTTCAAGAAGCAGGGTGCACGCTATTCATTTCGAACGCGCCACCAACCAATCTAGTTTCATTTTTAAGAACCATATTTGTTAAAATGACTGGTGATAAAGAGAAGATCACTTCTTCTCAACAAAGTATGAGAGCTAAGTTGCTTAGTGGCAAAGTACAAAGTTTTGAAGAAATAAGTCCAGTGACAGTTGGAGATTTGAACAAAGCTAAATCTAACATTCCAAAATCGACAATGACAACTCCCTCGCCACCTTCGAAGAAGCGCAAATCTGAAGATACTACTAGAGGACCAGCTCCTAAAAAGTTGTACTCTCCATCACCATTGACTTCAAGTAGTTCTTTAAACACTGAACAGCAAAGGGTTTTGGAAGCCTGTCTCGGTGGAAAAAATATATTTTTTACGGGTTCCGCTGGGACAGGTAAGAGTTTTCTTTTGAAAAGGATCGTAGCTGCCCTACCTCCTGATGTGACGATGGCTACTGCTTCGACAGGAGTAGCTGCATGTCATATTGGTAAGTTAACAAACTTTGTAATGTAGTGTTTGGAGATAATTCAAAAGCAAATTGCTGTAACCTTAATGACAATACAATATCATCAACAAAAATCATCAATGGGACCATGGAATGAATGTAATGATAAAGTTGAAAAGCTTTAGCATGTAAGTCCTTCGAATTTAAGATCTTTCTACTTGTCTACTTTATCAATTATAACTTGATATTTTTTCACCTAATTCACTTGTTAGCAGGATCTCTGTAACTTTGATTTGTGTAGTAAAAATCAAACAGACATTTTCGCCACAACCTTATTTGTTAACTAGGGTGCACCTTGCACAAGAGTTGTTGAATTTGGCTCTAAAGATTACTTACGGGGTGTTCAAGAGAGTGAGAACCAAGTGCCATATGGATTGTTTCCTTACACACTCACTTGATTCTTTAACAATCATAACTCATTAAGTGTCCTAAAAATTTAAATTCAATTATATATTAATTACTATTTATATTATTACTATTATTAAGTACTTATTTTTATATTTTTTACGACTTCCGTCTTTTGCTGGCTTTTGGCTCGACAGATAATGTTAAGCTTTTTACATCTAATCTAAAAGTATTACATGTAAGCAAAAATTCTGCCTGTAGTGTATTCACTTGGACTTGAGACAAAATGTAAACAAAACAAACTATAACATAGGTTATGTAAAATGTTTTAATAAATTTTCATCAAATGCAATACATCTAGTAAAATGTACAGTGTTACTTGCATGTAAATAAATATTATAAAATTACTACTACAATTGGCATAACAATTTCCATTGTTTTTACCCTAATACACATATAAATACATGTTGATAATTTGAATACTCAATATGTATAAATTTATCTATGTAGATTACATAATTGTGAGCATTATAGAAGACTTATCCTTGTAGTGAATTTTCAATGTTGAATTCATTATTATAGTTACCAATGAAGGTAAACAGTAAATATACAAATTAATCAATATGAAATATTTCAGGGTCGGCAACGCAAGAGTGACACCCCTGGTGTTGCAAATCTCCATAGGCTACAGTAACTGCTTACCATCAGGCAGGCCGTATGCTCGTTTGCCACCTTAGTGGTATAAAAAAAAATGTGAAAAATTATCAATTTTCATTTATCTGGATTATATTAGCTATTTTTACTTTTGACACAGGTGAAAATGCGTGAACCTGGACCAAGTAGTGCAAGAACTACTCGGATGCTCGATTTTAATTCACCAAAGAAAAAGCATTTCAAGGCTATTTGACGTTCTATGAGCAAGTACTGTTATTAACATATTAAGACGTAAGTTTGAAAACTTATGTATTCTTTGTTTACACTTTGTCTCACAGTATAATGGATGAACTATATTTATATCCACAATTGTTTCACAAACTTGTCTGTCCAGTTTGCAATTTATGTTATTACTATTATGAACCCTTTATCTTTCAGTTGTTACCTAATACTTTGTTTCCAATAATAGAGATTGCAGAATCACACAAAGACCTTATAACACTTACCATGCAAAAAGAGACTAAAGCATGCAATTCTTCAAAAAGAGCATAAAGAGGTATTCACATAGTAGGCAAACATATAAGTGTGTTCTTGGTATTGCAAGTATTGTAAATAAATAGGCAATGTATAAACATTGTCACTGCTTACTAGGTAGGTTAGTGGCAAGCACGTGGTAAAAAAGAAAATGTTGTATGGTAAATGCACAACTTCAATCAAATGACTTCAGCATTCAGGTCACGGACAAACCTGTGGTATGGATGGGATGCAGGACAGAAAATATGTCAATATTAAATTGTACTGTTACAGGAGGAATGACTGTTCATGCATTTGCTGGTATTGGAGATGGGAGCGGGTCTATCGAAGTTCTTTGCGAACGAGCCATAAAGTTGCCTCTAGTTGCTCAAAAATGGAGGAAATGCAAACATTTGATTATTGATGAGATCTCTATGGTTGACGGAATGTTCTTTGAGGTGAAATATTTTGTTATTAATTGTACAAGCCACAACAAACGAGTAAAGTTGAAAGATGAAATACATGTTTGGATATACTTGTCCTTCTTCTTAGCATTATCTCATTTCCCAACCTATTAGGGTTGGCGAGGTCTGCTACTTAAGTCTAAAAATTTGGCCAAGATACTGATTTGACATGGACTGACTGCAATCAGATCTTTCTTAGGTTAGGTCACACGCACAGGTTTCCTTTCAATGTTTTCACGGCACACCATGTAATATAATGATTTCCTACACCACACTGCAAGTAATATTTACAAATATGTACATAAATCCAAAACGACGAATTTAGTGGTTCTTGTTTACGCCAGGATTATAACTGGCGACCGTATGTTAAGTAAGAAATTTCAGAGAAGAGCTCAGTAAAATCATTTAAAAGTACAAAATCAATATAAAAAATATCTCATACTGCCCTACTAATCTCCAAGGATATGACAATAAAGACATAATCTACCGGCAGTGGATTCTTTATTCACTGAGCTATCACTGCTGCGTATTATATTCTTGTTACACAAGCTTTATTAATACATATTAATATTTTTCTTTCTAATTATACATCATAAATAACTTATTTTCAGAAATTGGAAGCAGTAGCAAGACATGTGAGGAAGAATGATAAACCATTTGGTGGAATTCAGCTCATCTTATGTGGTGACTTTCTGCAATTGCCACCTGTCGTTGATAAAGGAAAATCAGAAAAAAGATTCTGTTTCCAGTCACCCTCTTGGGAGAAATGTATTGACCTTTGCTTTGAGCTGAAGGAAGTGCATAGGCAGAAAGACCAGGAGTTTATATCGATTCTCAATAATATAAGAATTGGCCGTGTCACTAAAGAAATAAGTGAGAGGCTTCTTGGGACTGCAAGACAAAAGATTGAAAGTGATGGAATTCTGGCTACTAGATTGTGTTCTCATACAAATGATTCAAAAATGATTAATGATTCTAAATTGACAAATTTAGAAGGCGAAGAAAAAGTATTCTATTCACAGGATAGTGAAAATGCCACTAAAATGCTGGACATGCAAACTGTAGCCCCTTCAAGGTTGATATTAAAAGTTGGTGCTCAAGTGATGTTGTTAAAAAATATCAATGTAAATTCTGGATTAGTCAATGGTGCTAGGGGCATAATTGTGCGGTTTGAGGAAGGTTTGCCTGTGGTCAGGTTTAAAAACAAAAAAGAATATACAGCAAGGGCTGAACGCTGGTATGTCAAAAATTCAAACGGTACTCTGCTGTGTCGCCGTCAAGTTCCGTTGAACTTAGCTTGGGCATTTTCAATTCATAAATCACAAGGATTGACTTTAGATTGTGTGGAGATGTCCCTTTCTAAGATATTTGAAGCTGGACAGGCCTATGTAGCTCTCAGTAGAGCTCAGAGTTTGGATTCATTAAGAGTATTAGATTTTGACTCTAGACATGTTTGGGCTGATACAAGTGTCCTAGAATTCTACCAACGATTCAGGCGCAGGCTGCAACAAATGGAAATCATACCACTTGGCCGTCCACTAGCTGATAAGACTAATAAGAAATTAAAACTAAGAGAAATATTAGCAAAACAATTAAGAAGAAAATAATAGTCAATTAGATATGAATTAAAAAGTATATGACCATATATTTTATGTAAATACCTAGTCTTGCCATAAATACTGAAACAAAGAAAAAAAAATTCTATTGCAAATAACATTTATTACTTTTACAGTGTGTTAGTTTAATACGTAAATATAAAAAATAAAATAAAATATAAAAAGCTTATTCGAAGTGGTCTCCATTGGCTGCCATACAGTACTTTAAACGTTGAGGCCAGTTATCAATAGAAGCACGCACTCTTTTCATGGGAAACATCTTCACTGCCAATCGTACGGATTGTTTTAGGGACTCCAAATTATCATGGCGTTTAGAGCAAGCCGTACTCTCTGAAATTGACCATAAATCATAATCCAGCGGATTAAGATCGGGACTAGACGACGGCCAGTCTTCAGCTCTGATGAAATACAGCGTAGACCGAGCTTTATGACCCGACGCCGAGTCTTGCTGGAAGGACCATTCTTGGTTATTGAACATGGTGTTGTTAAGGGGCTTCACTACCTTCTCAAGAATAGTATCTTGATACACTTGTGCCGATGTTTTGATACCTTTTTCACAAAAGTATGGCTCAGTCACTCCTTCATAGCTAATACCCCGCCAAACCATCACTGAAGTCGGATAGTACCCACGTTGCACTCTGTCGACCAATTGGGAAGCTTCCTTAGAGCTTTGAGCATAAATACGGTCATTTTGTTTGTTAAAATGTTGCTCAATTGTAAAAATTTTCTCATCCATAAACAAAATTTTTCTGACCTCCCTTTGCGTACCACTTCAGTAGTTGTATCGATTTTACCACCCTATTCTTTTTTAAATTATCAGTTAAGAAATGAGCAGTACGTCTCTTATAGGCTGCAAGTCCTAAGTCATCTTTTAAAATACGCGACATGGTTCTAGGTGCTATGTTCATCTCTCGAAATAAAATCTTTTGCTTTTGGACAGGATTTCTTCGAATTCTTTCCCTTACTGCTTTGACCACCTTTTTCGTACGAACACTACGTGGACGGCCAGATCTTTTTCTGTCACAAACAGAGGAGGTCTCATTGTACCTAATAATAGCCCGGTACACAAACATTTTACTAATACCAAGCGTATGGAGAGTTTTAAAAATTGCATTTGGCTCCATACCTACTTTGTGTAATGCAATCACAGCGATTCGGTTCTCTTTATCACCCCACTCCATTTTAATATCGCAAAATATTGTACAATGTATTGGCGCCAAAATGAGAAAACTCGATGAACAATCATATAAAAATGACAGATTCCAAATTCAAATGTAATATTTTGTTTATTTTTAATTGTAACAGTATTTATGGCCAAACTAAGTATAGATAAAAAGACTGAGATGCACCTCTCATTGTTGTATAAGTTTTCATATTTGAAAATGAAATACTTGTTTAGGCTGATAGAAATATCCTGGAATTCTACCAACAGATCAGGTGAAGATTTCCACTTTATACACTGCCTGCACTTTGGAGATTAGACAAATAAAGTTGTTAATAAAATTAATAAAAAGTTAACATTAAGAGAATATTAGAAAAACAGTTACAAAGAAAATCAGTCAATTATGTAATATGAATGAAAAATATGTGACCATAAATTTAAAGTCTGATTGATTATTTGATAATCAGCATTCCTATATTTATAAGCAAACTAGTTATAATCAATTATTTATGACCATAAAAATTTGGTATATAAAGATAGTAACAAGACAGAATACATATCTGTTTATTTATTTGATAACGACTTGCCTCTGGCTAAATAAATTATTGATGTGTGTATATATTTTTTAATTAATGACCATCTCGGCACATTACTGTCGCACATAATCCGAAGTTAGATTTTTTTTTTGACCTGACTATGTAGTTAGCCCCGAGTGGGCTGTTACTACGTCACCGGACTAAAGAAGCGGGCGTGAGACGCCACAGTCTAGCAAACTAAGTAAAACGACAGGCTAAAGGCCCCCGAGAGGGGTCGAACCTCGGCTCAGGACGTCGTTGGAGAATCTAATCGAACACGCGGGTTCGTGCCTGAAGGGCCTTACGGAGAGAGGCGCCCAGGTACCTGGGTTACTCGGTACCTGGTGTATCGCGCAGAAGTCCTGACTCTTCGCGCCCGGATTCGCCGAGCGCGGTGTGTGTGTGGAGTGTTGGGGTTGGAGTCGGAGGGGGAGAGGTAGGGGGCGTTCGCAACAGTAATGCGATCATCGGGATCATAGAGTGAATTTCGCGGTCTGCGCCGGAACCCCCGGGTGTCGATCCGCGGGGTGTAATTGACAGCGCGGGCTATCAATGGGTTGGGGTGTTGGGAGGCAGTTTCGAAGTAGCGCCTAGACGCTTCTTTCATGAAACTAATGATGGACGGGAGTTCAAGGTCGAGATGGAGATTTGCGACCCTGAAGTAATGAGGGGCGCCGGTTGCATTGCGAACAAACCGGTTTTGGATAATCTGGAGCTTAGCCAGATGGCAGCGCGCAGCGTGTGCGTACACTACGCTGGCGTAGGTGAGAACGGGGCGGATGCAGGCTTTGTAGAGTGTACACTTATTTCTAAGTGACATTCTACAATTCCTGAATATCGGTCCGAAGTTAGAAGAATGTCTTGATCTTATATATGACCATGCATGCCGTCAGATAAAAACTCAGGGGTACAAAACATTTCCGAGTATTTAGATGTTATTTTGCAGAAGTCAAGTATACAAACTGTTCAGTGTGTGTTTTCGCTACCAGTAAGGAATGTATGAAGTAGCATGTATCTACTAACGATAGTTATCGGAAACGGTAGATGACATGAAGTAACTGATGGTGAAAGCTTTATACCATTAAGGTGGCAAACAACCACACGGCCTGCATGATACTAGATTGTGTTCTCATGCAAATTATTCAAAAATAATTAATGATTTTAATTTAGCAAATTTAGAAGGTGAAGAGAAAGCATTCTCTTCCCAGGATAGTGAAAATGCCACTAAAATGCTTGATATGCTAACTTCAAGGTTGATATTAACACTTTAACCGCCATCACCGTAATATTTCGGGATATGAAAAATGTGCTCCACGCGACACAGACGTAATTTCACGTCAAGTTTTATAAATTGTTTATTGGTGCATTTATATTAAAGATTAAGTTGCAATAAACGTTGTACATTACAATCCAGGATGTATTCTTAATAATTAACAAATTTTGCTGCGTTTCATTGATATTTATAGAAAATTGCGAAGTTGATTATGTAGTATTCGTTGTAAGGTGTTACTTAGTACCAACACGAATCGCCAATATCGTAATATTACGTGTACACTAGGGATGAGCAAATCAACGTAATCTAAACGAAACTTTATTGAATAATCATGGTGTGAAAGCAATAATATTGCGTTGAAATCCAAATTATTTCGTCAAACTCGAAGCACGAATACTCGTACGTAAGTAGAAGCATGTTAAAACAATAAAAATGTTTATTTTAATGTGTGTTAAATATTAGAGATAATTTATTGTTTCGATAAAGAAGCGATAACTGAGAACTTCACTAGTTCAGATTATCTCCGATCGCCGTCACCGTGATTTTACGTGCGGCTCAAGGTCAAACGACGCCATATTTGTATCTTGATGGCTGTTGCTCAGGCGCCGTCACCGTAATAACACGTTCCTTGTACAAATTAGTGTTGTTCCCTTGCCATGTTAGAAGACTACGAATTATTAAATATTTTAGAAGGAAATAATGACTGTTCGACCTGAGGTACGATCAGAATTATATGAAAATTATTAATTTGATAAATCAAGCTCGAAGAGATGCATCAGAAAACGAAGATGTTATACTAGATTCATTGCTAGAATATTGATTGAAATGTGGTAAATAATGTTATTTTTTTATACCACTAAGGTAGCAAACAAGCTTACGGCCTGCCTGGTGGTAAGCAGTTACCGTAGCCTATGGACATTTGCAACACCAGGGGTGTCACCCTTGCGTTGCCGACCCTGTAAGAACCTCTTCAAGCCTATCTTGAATAACCCCATACTGTAGTCCCTTAATACTTGATTAATAAAGACTGATTTAATTAAATTTTGAACTTTTATTCATTTAAACTAATCGATCGATAACACTATTTCTCAACCCTATTTGAAATTACGCCGACAGGCCGCTGGCGTTAGGATGTATGATGATGTAACAAAATATGGCGGTTAAAGGGTTAAAAGTTGGCGCTCAAGTGATGTTAAAAAATATCAATGTAAATTCTGAATTAGTCAATGGTGCTAGAGCCATAATTGTGCGGTTTGAGGACGGTTTGCCTGTGGTCAGGTTTAAAAACAAAAAAGAATATGGGGCTGAATGCTGGTATGTCAAAAATTCAAAGTATACGGCTGTGTCGCCGCCAAGTTCCGGAAATGAGAAATTCTTAATGCTATTGAGCTTAAAGTTGGGTTCTCATTTTGTACCGATACCAAAACTCCACCAAATCGGTACACATGAATTTTGATTTTAGGCTGCTGTCGAACAAGAAAGTTCAATACAATAAGACTCTTCTTCTTGCGAAGGGAATCTGGTGGAGCTTGTGCATGGAAAGGATCTTGAATCCACGCACATATTGTTTAATTCGATTCGAAATGTTTTTTTTGGGCTGGTTTTATCGTCACGCCGCTAGACGCGCCGCTGGGCAGCGCGCTGATAACAGCACGCGCTTGAACAGCGGTGCACTATAAAACGAGATTAGTACCGCGCGTTCCGCTGCTGTGAGACAGTCGCGTACAATATGCAGGTTGCGGTTAGAGTACTGGCCATTTACTTTTTATGGAAAAGAAGGCAAAGGTGACTTCGAAGTAGAGTAGTTGACCCTTATAACGCTACAAGGTTACTGAAAGGCGAACACGTAACATCTTTCTCCGATTTACGAGAAAGTAGTTACAAATTTTATAAATATTTTCGCCTATTAACAAGAAGTTTCGACGAGTTACTCTGCAAATTAGAAATTTCTTTACGCCGATACACAGCTTACATTACATCCCCATAACTCCAGTGGAAAAATTGGTCAATCAATCAATCGAACTTCCTCAATTACTCGTCCTGTATCTATGTAATTCATTTTTCAAGGCAAATGTACAAAACGGCGCGTCTCATCGGCGTCACCCTAAAACGCATACAGGCCGTAGAAGCGAACGAGCGGCGCGCGCTTTTATGAAATGGCGCTGCTCAAGCGCGCGGCTTTGAAACGGAACTACTACTCCAAACATCTTCGAACGCGCGCGCTTTAACGGCGCTGCCGAAACGCATTACGATAAAACCAGCCTATATTTCGTTTCCAGGTAATAGCAAACAACAGCGTCTCACGGCGCCCATCTGTGCTCTCTACGGCGCACACTTTGTGAATGAACCCTAGAGGGTTGTGCCTGCGTGTGCGTGGGGTCACCAGTAAGCTCCTAAAGAGTTCCTATGATAGCAGTAGAGGAGGCTTCGCGCGAATGATAATGCATTACACAGCGTTCATAGGCTACGGTGACCGCTTTACAGGTGGGCCGTGTGCTTGTATACCTCCCGACGTTGTATAAAAAAAATTGTTCTCTCCTTAAAATTAACAGGCAGGTTGCTGGGCTTTTACCCCTATGTCATGTATGGTTGGTTATCTATAGTAGGTCTTTTTGCGCAAGCACGGCTAAAGTAGCACGTTTATTCGTTTATTTTGATCCTATTAGGATTACCATTTTAATGTGAATCATACTCGTTATTATTTGTCATATTTTATTGAAGTCGCGTATAGTAAATTACAAGAAGGGTAACCGGAACGATAGTTATCTTGATTCCACTGCAGTCAAAATTTCGATTTGTTCCTCAAGTGTCGCATGCTTTTCTTGAAGACACTTCACAATATATTTCAAAGAATCGACATTTTGTTCCATATCCTTTTTGGATACTTTATTGTCTTCTAAACTTTTCTGCAGAAACTCAATATGTTTTTTATTATATGTCATTTGTTCCATCAATTTTATGTTCAAGTGTTCTTGCTTTTTTATCATAAGCCACAAGCGGGCTTCCATTGGTGCGTCATTCTTACATGTTAAGTCTTCTGTGACAAAAAAATCCAAATTTTTTGGTTCTTTCATTTTACTCATGCTGTTTTTTACATCTTGTGCAATTTCAGTTTGTGTCTTATTGCTCAGCAGCTTATCAATTGATGTATTTGGTGTTATAGGACTGGACTTAATCTGAAAACAAAAGAATAATACTTTTCAGACTTTTCACCTAATACCATAGGAACTCGAGATTATTTACAGGAAAATGGTCTTAAAGTGAAGACTATGAAGGGATGTTTATGGATGTTTGGGCCATGGCAAACTGTATCTGTACATATTGCACCCTCCAACCTAACTTTTTTGAACTAGGTGGTGTCGCGGTTAATAACGCGACTTTGACACCAACGCGTTTGTGGGTTCGATTCCCACACAGGACAAATACTTGTGTACATGAACATGTCTATTTGTCTTGGTCTGGGTGTTTTTAAGAGAGACAGGGTGCATCAAAGCAGCCCATCTAGGGTAGTACCTCCAGCTCACAGAAAAACGCGGCCAGATAACTCCCTGGGGGGTTATTATCTGGCCGCGGCTGTGTGATTATAGGCAAATTAAGTCGTTCTCTGCCCTGGGCATCGTAACTGTCGTGGTCGAGAAGCGTTTAATACGTATTTAAAATCAAATTTGTACTATGCACGTATGCGCAACGATTGCATGTGACCCGGTTTGGCGTACGTGCTTCTGGCTTCTTCAAAATTATCTCCAGCGTGAATACGAAACGTAACCTTATCTACTAAAAGAAACGTTCGTTATCATCGCGACTAAAATTACGTTTTCTAAGTACGTTACGTACGTCTAAATTATATCAGACCTAGTAACTTAACCACTGGCGGGCGAGCCGCCGAGTGGCCACAGACAAACATGAGTAAAAAGAATTTAATGTTTACAAATATTTTGTAATCCTCAAAATAAAACCCGTTGAGAATGCGCAAGCTTCATTGCCAGAGGAACACCTGGTTCGTCAATTGTATAACAATTCAATTTTTTTTTTAATTTGTCGTCCATTTTGAGCATGTTCCTGAACATTCCTATTCTACTTTTTTATGCTGAATCCGAATCTGAAGTCAAAATTCGAATATTCGAAAAAAACACACACAGAAAAACGCACAGACAAACATATAGATTTCATATAGGAACGGTGTTCCTGATAATAAACACAAATTTTCATAGTTTTTACATCACCTACTAAATATACCATATTATTTTCCTTAGGATATAAGAATTTACCCAGTAAATAATAATATATATATTTTAATAGCATTCACTATCGGCCTGCAAAAGAATCTATTTTGTTATACACTTAACAGTTATTTTATATATGTATAAACGTAGTTAGTACTTACAGTGTTTGATAGCTTTGAAGGAGTGGGGAATATAGTAGGTATAGCATTATCTTTCAATTTTCGTTGCCCATCAAAATATTTGTGCTCAAAATGTCGGGAACAAAGTTTACTTTTTGACCAATCTAACACGGAACATTTGTTTTTTAATAATTGAAGCCATTTGTTTTTCATATCTTGGGTGGTGGGACATCTGAAAAATAAAACTATGTAGGTATGTACTGAATATCACAATGTAAATAATGGTTATTAACTCCCAATCATCTTTAAAAATATATTTTCATATATTTTGGTTGATCATTGAACTATTAAAAAACCTATCTTTAAAGCCTTTTTAGTGCCTGGTCCAAATAAAGTTATTGGATGACATGCTTTGTACGAAATGAGCAAATGGATGTTAAAATAAGAAGAGGCATGCTCCGATGGTTCGGGCATGTAGAAAGAATGCAAGATGAAAGAATGACGAAGCAGATATACAATGCAAAAGTGGACGGATGTAGGAGCCGGGGAAGGCCAAGACTTACCTACCATGACCAAATTGGTCGTGTTCTATCAGAAGGTGATGTCAGGAGCCCTAGAAACCGGCGAGCGTGCATGAGAAGAGCAATGAATGTTAAAGAAGCGAGTGAGATATGTAAGGATCGAGTCACGTGGCGCTCGGTTCTCTCTGCCTACCCCGCAAGGGATTTGGCGTGAAGTTATAGATAGATAGATAGATTAATCTGTGCTGTCAATTTATAAAATACTAGCTGTGCCCGCGACTTCGTTCGCGCGGAATAGTTATTTTTTTGTTATTTATTTATATTAATAAAAATAAATAAAATTTCAAAATAAAAGTAGCCTAAGTTACTCCTTATTACATCAGCTATCTGCCAGTGAAAGTCCCGTCAAAATCGGTCTAGCCGTTTCAGAGATTAGCCGGAACAAACAGACAGACAGACAAAAATAGTAAAAAAAATATTTTGGCATATGTACCGTGTATACATCCATATGCATTAATTAAAAAGCGGTTGTTTTAATATTACAAACAGACACTCCAAAACATTTGTATTGGGGCTCAAGGTTGGTGACAACAAGAGGCAAGCAGCTAAAGTTAAGTGCAAAAAAATCTTACTTCTGTTTCAACAGGGGAACCAACTTATTGGTCCACTGATATACATAATGGGGGACATGTGCCAGAAGCGTGCTCATTCCACTCGTCCACCTCTCACATTCCACGTGCCTATGCAGCACTCAGCTTAAGCCCATCAATATATCTATGTTCTAGGATGGTACTTTGACAAATATTCTCACATTTTTCAATAACTACAACCAATAAATGTAATTCCCACTAATTGTCATAAGAGTGTCTATGACTTCAGTTGCAACTTTTATAATTTATCCCTGATATACTCTATGTATAGTTTAGATAGTTGCTGAATATTGACAGCAGTTGGGAGCAGTGGTCAGCACGAAACCAGGTGGTTGGCAAGCATATGACCTACTTGATAGCAAGCAGTCATATCATCTTATGAAAGCTTGAGATACATAATGTAGGCATTCTAAGGGGCAGAAATTGGTTTGTTGTACTGGGGGACATAATGCTAGAGCAGACTCTGGACAAACTTTGTCTGAACTCAGAAATATTAAATTTAATTTATCATGATCTTTACACCTTATCACTTTACAAAATATTATTGCAACTTCCCATAAACAAACAGTTTGCAGTTAATTATGCCATTAAGTGTATTTATAGAATTTAAATTCACTGTACTATGGAAATAGAAATTCTAATGATGGTGATGGTGCCCTGATGATGGGGCAGTGGAAGGAAAAATGGACAAATAATCATCCACCAATTGCAGTGCCGCTACAGTGTTTCAATGTTAATTTAAAAATTTAATGGTAGCATGAATTTTGCACATTGTTTTTTTTTCTCTTAAAACTTAGTTACAAACAGGGAGAGTAGAGGGTATTATTATCCTCAGTTTAGGGCAGTGGTCCTAGAGAGCGAACAAAATTCAATTTAAAAAATAGATATGTCCAGTAGCGAGAATTGGTGGGATGTACATTTAAATGGAAGTCTCCGAATTCATTGTCTTATTGATGCTAGTTATATGAGAACGTTAGTATTTTCTTTTAAATAAAATAGAATTGAAATAACAGAAAATACTTACGAATGAAAAGTTATGCCCGGAGGTTTATTAAAAAGCGTCATTTTACAGTTTGTTATAGCACAATGCACATTAGACATGGTTGTAGGAAATTGTGTTTAGGGAACTTTAGGAACAATTCATCAATTGAAATAAAAAGTAATTTATTTTTTTATTTGGAAAACAAATTAATAATAATAGTGCAGACTGCAGAATGAAAACTAAGTAATGTAAGTCTTCTTCTTCTGAGTTTAATTTATTAGCACCCGGTCTTCATTTCGAAGAAAACCAGTGTCAAATTTTATAAAGGTTCTATCTATAATTTCACGCCATATCCCTTGCGGGGTAGACAGAGAGTATAAAGGTTAATTATGTATTTGAGTAAACGACTCCGGCAGAACTTAAAATGCTCCGATTTTAAATCAAATATTCTTTAAACCGGGTTTCCGCGCTAGTTTGTATGTATGTAACCTTTCATTCCACCCCTGTAGGTACGTTGATGTCTCGGTACATAAAACGTTTTTACTTTAGGCCAAAGGCAAGTTTTTTAAATCACACACATCACTTGAAAATAACAACATATTTTAGCTAATATCTCGGCTATACGATACTTTTTATTCTAGAAAATTAACGGATTCCCATGGGAAAATGCGAGAAATGTAATTTGGGAACAGGTCTTATTTCGCGACACGCGCGACAGAGTTCCAGCGGGAATCTTCATTTCTCGCGATAAGATTTTTTTTTATGTTGATACTGTTGATTGTAGGCGCTTGGTGGAATTTTGAAGACATCGCGTTAATTAAAATACTTAGATATTTTTCTTAAATAATAAAATACCTTGATAATGCCGTAAAGGCGAAACCGGTCGGTATAAATAATTATTTAATAAAATTGTGAAGTGGATTCTGTACAAGTGCAAGTAGTAATATTAACGCGAAGATTTTTTTGTTTCCTAGTGGGGTTTGGGCGAATTCTGGCTTTAACATTATTAACAGCCTTTAGCAGTTCTAACAGCACGCAGTTGCCACGATCTTTAACGGTCTTCAACAAATGAAGTGTTTTTTAAGTGTCTTGAATATGACCGACGGCTCCATATCCACTTTGTGCAAGGCAATCACTGCAATCCTATTTTCTTCAACACCGCATTCTATATTGTAATTTGATAATAAACACGAAAAAAATTGTAAAACGGCGGGAAATGGAAAAAGTTTTGGAGTTTACTCCTTAGAAAGCATTATACAGTGTTTATTACGAAGCGTAATATATTTTCTGTACTATTAAACAAATCATGAAGTGATTAAAGCTAAATAAATATTGGAAAATATGGAAGTGGTGGAATGGATCTAGTGGTAATGAAGAAGAAACCGAAAAACACGTGAATGTGGTAATTAATTGGTAAGTCGTGCCCGTGCGTCGGAGATAATACACACATACACACACATTTTTTTTACATAATAAACGCGTTCCATATTCAAAATGATTAAAGAGATGAAAAAAAAGAAAATTTTATATGTAACAATATTTATGGCCAGACTAGTTACATTGCCCGTGTTATGGTAAGTCAATGCCGGAAATTTGAATTACTTAACGAGATGTCCGGAGGCCATCAGGTACTCTATCTCTCTCTCAACATTCATAATGGACCATTAACACGAAATCAATAGTCGAGACAATCCACTGAGCGAAGACATAATGCCAGTCCAATGAAAAATGCATTGTCGTTTACACGTTGGCCTTTTAGTAGACATTTTTTAGAGTACAATATATAAGAGAGCTCGATGGCGTCGTTGCACGTGTCATTATAACCATTATATACAAATCTATCTCAAGTTTCTCCGTGCTTCGGAGGGCATTTTTTAAACGTTACGCACGTTAAGCCGTCGGTCCCGGCTGTTGTCGATAGATGACAGTCGTTAAGCTAAGTCGGTGGCCCTCGGGCGGCTTGAAAACACTGGTCTTCGCCAATCCGTATTTGAGCAGCGTGGAGTATGCTCTAAACGCCTTCGGTTGAAGGGAGACCCGTATCCCTGCATTGGAATGAGTAAGGGTTGATTTGTGTGTTGTGTACATAAGTATATTAAGTTTGAGTAAACTTTTTTTCGCATTTTATATGGGTATACAAATTCAACATATTTTTTATCCTCCTCAACCGTTGTAGGCTCGAGGGGGATCGTGGGAGGGGTCGCGAGGATTCGTTCCACCTCGGAGTCAACCATCTGAACGTGTTCGTCGTCGGTTGGTTCTAGACTAGGCGAGCATTGGCTCTCCAGGCTGTCTGCAAAGCATTCAGCCTTTTCGTCATCATCGAACGCTGTTGTTCCGTCTGGTCGGGTCAGGAGAGAACATTGGGTGATTTGGTCGGAACGGAGACATTTAGCTACTCGCCAGTACGTGTGCGAGGGCTTAATTTCACCTACAAAGTTGGCCCACCGTTCATCCCTGAACTCTTTGATGTGCTTCTTTACTTGGCGTTGTAAATAGCGCATCCGAGAACGGTTCTGTTCGGTGGGACAAGAGTCATGGGCACGTGTCGCTGCGTTCTTTTCCGATACTAGTTCTCGCAAATAAGCAGGGAGTTCCCAACGCCGAGTTAAGTCGGCTGTTGAATCCTCTCTGGAGCAGTTGCTAGCTGCCGTTTGCAAGTGACTAGTGAGGGCGTCGATCGCAAGGTCGGTCTCGTCGTTTGTGAGGATTTGTTCGGGTATTTGATTCAGTTGAGGTAACGAAGTCTGTTCGAGAACTCTTTATAGTTTTCGCCAGTCCGTCACCCTTCTGGTGTCTTCGTCTGTCGGTACGTCAGTGCAGTGCCCGAACTCAATAAGAACTGGCCGGTGGTCAGAGCTAAGTTCCGTGTGCACTTGGATTGAACGCATCCGTAAGGCTACGTTCTTTAAAAGTGCAAAATTCAGAACGGTAGGGCGATGTCCCACTGTTGCGGAATAGTGGGTGGGAGACATGGGGGCTATGACGTCAAATCCTAGGGAGTCCTGTAGGCTCTCTAGAATTACGCCGTTTGGTGAATACGAGTGGCTATTCCACTGGGTGTGCTTACTGTTGAAATCTCCAGCCAGAATGGTGGAGTTTCCTAGGGCAAAGAGGGCTTGCAAGTCGCTCTGAAGGATACGCTTGCTCGGGGGGAGGTACGCGGACGCGATGTTGATCGGCTGATGGCCGGTCATCCCTAACCTGCAGATGGAGATCTCGAGGTTTTCGAGAGATGGGGGTTCTAGTGGGATACAGTGCAGGGACCTTTTGTAATACTCGTAGATGAGGGTTCCGCCCCCGCGGCCCTCTCTATCATTACGGACGACGTTGTAATTTGCAATGCGCGGATCGCGATTGCATGGTTTCAAAAGGGTCTCCTGCACTAGGAGGATGTCAACTTGGTGGTCGGTTAGGTACTCGCGTACTTCATCCCGTTGCCACGCAAGGCCGTTTGCGTTATAGGGTTATGGTGCAAGGGATAGGGTGCGGGGTTTCACTCTTTGATTCCGTGAACCCATTATTGTTGGGAGAGGTTTGTGCGCCGGAGGTTGGCGGGCGCGCGGTACTCCATTATGGACTCAAACACAGTGATGTGTTTGCAGACAATCTGGAACTGGTTTCCCACTCCAGTGTCTTGAAAGTCGTAGAGTTCACGAGCTACGACGAATAGTTCCAACATGTCGATTTTACTCGCCATGTCGAACACTATGTCCGTGAAATGGGGTTTGCGTCCTCCCTGAAGGGGAGTCTGCTGGGGTGCAGCTGCTGGGGCAGAGATCACGGGTTCGACCGGGGTTGGGAGAGGGGCAAGAGGCTGTCTGGGCGTAGCCCATGCAGACACTGCCGGGATGAACGGCTGGGGGACCGAAGCTGGGGATAAGCTGTCTGGCTCTGGGAGGGCGAGAGGCGAGTGTGCGAGCGCCCGTTGGCTTGCGCCGGCCTCATACGCCTCTTCGGCGCTTTAGGGCAGCCGCCATAGTTGGCGGTATGCCCCACAGCGCCGCAGAGGACGCATGCTGGCGGCTCCACCTGACGGCTAGGTCCCGCGGACACTGTCCCTTCTCGTGATCGCCTAGGCATTTCACGCATCGGGACTTGGAGAAGCAATTACGAGCAGAGTGCCCGTAATTTTGACAGTTGTGACACTGCCCTGGGAGCCCACGTTTCGGGGTTCGACTTCAATGTCGAAAAGACCACAAATATTTGTGATCTTGAAGATCTTCTTACCCTCACGGGTAAGTGGAAGATGGCAGATCACCATGTTGTATGGGTCGCCATCCTTGCGGTGGTTCCGCGTCATCCGGTGCACTGACCGAACCGGGACTCCTTGCCCTTTAATGGACTCTGAGATGCCGTCTAAGGACAGCGACATGGGGACGCGTTTGATGACCACGCGGAGTTCACGCTCCTCCTCGAGGGCATACGTGAAATAATCCACGCGTCTCTCTCGGAGGAGGCCAGTGAGCTTCCGGTGGTCATTCGGGGTAGCCACCGTGACACTGATGCCCAGGTGGGTTGATTTTGCCCATATTAGGCGATGTCTACAGAGTAATCCAATGAAGGCAACCTATCCCCCAATACATTGTTGTACTTAATAAGCTTGTTGGTGGTCAGTTGTCTATATAATACATGACTTTATAAATCTATGTTCTTCAAACATTGATATACTACCAACTGACCGCAATGATCTGAAGGCAAGTCGCCAATTATTGATTTATTGATATGCTCACAATTACAAAAGATATTATCTAGACAAGTTGCAGATGTGGCTGTTATACGTGTAGGCTCCAGGAATACATTTTGTAAATGATTTAAATAAATTTAAAAATCTAAGGGTTATCTGTGTATTCACTATAATGTCTACAGTCACCGCTAGGAGGTCTGTATACACAAATAATTATGTAATTATCTAATTCAGCACATGACATGCATTCAATAGAGAGCCTTACAATGTCCTTACGTTCTTTAGCTGTATGACAATTTTTTGTTATAATCATTGAACCGCCTCTAATCGAAGACTCTCTATTAATTCATTGAGGCCCATTATATACTTGTTGCCATAACGCGCCTGGCGAAATTCAACCGTCTGGGCCTCAACGGGTTAAAGCAACTAACTATTTTATAATTATTAATCCCCAATAACATTTCACTTTTGTTTAACCAATGTTCAGTTGAACATGAAATATCAATATTACATTTTTCTAAAAATAATTTCACCACTTGTTCACAGCCAGATTATTCATAAATATTGTCTATTGTAGACAGCCATTTAAAAACCGTAAAGAAAACTACCTACACAGATAATAATATTGTCATTCAATATGCATATCATAAACAAAATCCGCTCTAAAGAGATTATATTATATATTATATCCTTTATATTCTTAAAAAAATCATACCGTAAAGATCCCCAAGTTGTGAGTGTCACTGACAAGATCTCACAAGATAGTCAACATTGGATTTCTGAATTTGTAAAAATTTAGAGCGAGTAGTATGCGCTATTGGTAGCACCAGACAATTGTAGATAATAAAACCCACTAAACATTTTTCTTTAAACGTGACCCTACCGACCGCCTATCATACAAAATAAATTCAACTTTTTAGTGATTGCACAATCGATATATTTTTATTGATATTTTGTCCTACGGTACAATATACATTGGCCCATCAGTGTAACTGTCAGTTATAGTTCAATACATAAATCTCGTGTGAGCTCGATGATATGTGTATTATATATATACCTTTTAACCATGGCGGTTAAAAGTTTAATTTTGAGTTTGGCATCTCCTTTCTTAACTGCCGCCATGGGTGTTAAACGGGTATCGTGACGATATTGACGATGTCGATTTGCAGCAGGCACTAGAACAAACAGCTGATAAATAATAATGTTTTATTTTACATTTGAAATAATAATTTGCATAAACGTAACATTATCATAGTACAAAAATAAATAAAAAATACAATTAATCAGTAACACTTATAGCTACAGGTGGAATAAACCTCCACACATGGCTGACTTCGCCCGAGCAAGGTTGTGTCATCGCCGGAGGATTCATATCTTTGATTGTGTCATCGAGTATAGGTTCAGTCGTGGAGCACTGGATGTCGATCTTATATTCTCCGGGCGTCAAAAACACTACTGTACACTCGTGATATGCTTTCGCTGATTCCGGTAAAGTTGCGAGTACAACTCTGTAAAATGAAAAATAAACTATGTTAGTAATTAAGCATATAAAGTGGTCTACAACGACGGGTCTAGGAGCAGTGTTACAACCACACCTCACTGTGGAGAGGAGAAGAAAAGTAGAAGAGTTACTAGTAACAGATGGTTCACATAGGCATGAGCTGCAAGTTGAAATATACCATACAAAGTACAAGTTAAGGTTCGTTCACACAGAAAGTCCGTATTAGAGGATCGTTTTAACGGATCCGTCGCTACTGGAGGTAGTGTTCATCAGTATCATGTATGAGTCATCCAAAACGGAGTATTATTTTAAGAACTTGTATGTGGGAACTTGCTCATACAACTACATAGGCCATCACCGAGCCTGTAAACGGGACCAGTGCACGTCTTGACGAATCGATAAATTTTACTGGTGTTTTTACTTCCTAAATAACAATTTATCATTTTATACCTTAATGGAGAGGGTAAATATTTATTCAAGACAGAAGACATTTTCAATGTCATAACTAAATACCATTCATCGCATTTTTTCCATAAAGTGTGCAACACTGATTTCTTCATGAATTTGCAACTGTGTGTTCAAAATAAATGTGTCTCTTTCGGATGTGTCTCTTTCGGTGTGAGTTTTCCTCCTTTTACTGGAATGTATTCCATCTTTAAAGTTTGCGATTTCAATTTTGTTCATCGACACATCTTTTTCTAAAACCAAAAACAGCTTTGCTATCGTCACATAATTCTTATTACATTGCCGATTAAGTTTTGAATGCCATCCTTCCGCGAAATTATTAGTCCGGTGGCGTTGATCGTAATTTTTTTTTAAACAACTGGATTGGCAAACAAGCATGCGCCCCGCATCAGATGGTAAGCGGTCACCGCAGCCTATTGACGCACGCAACACCACGGGGATATTACTCGCGCGCTGCCAATCTTGAGACCTAAGGCTGTTTCGTCAAAGTATCCAGTAATTTATCTGCCATATCTCACCCTTCAAACTGAAATAAAGCCATATAAATATAGCTGCTTGGCGGTAGAAATAGGTGAGACAGAGGTACTCATGCAGACGTCTTTTGTACAAAGTATCCTTCTGGTAGTAAATGCACCATTCCGTTATACATTGCTCATTTTTTAACCAAGTTGTTTCCATATATTCTAAAAACGTCATTTTTTTTCCTCAAGTTCATTAGAGTGGTCTTTTAAGTAGTCATATCCCTCTAAGACCTTAATCCTTATCCCGGGATAACAGTGGAAGCACTGCACTTAAAACAAACGATTCGCCGATGTAGTTTCGATTTAATGTTTATATTCTTGGCCTTTCTCCATGTACAATTAATAAAATGATAGTGACATCTT
This sequence comes from Pyralis farinalis, assembly GCA_947507595.1. Classification (NCBI taxonomy): domain Eukaryota; kingdom Metazoa; phylum Arthropoda; class Insecta; order Lepidoptera; family Pyralidae; genus Pyralis; species Pyralis farinalis. Next base: position 12,870,249 of record OX382257.1, on the reverse strand, counting down.
TTAACAATAATATTTGGAAAAAATCTTTAAGAGGATTTCAAAATCGGCATGAAATTTATAGGTCCCCAATCACGAACATTTGCTTTAATGATGTCGTACACAATAAAATGCGATTCTTCGGCCTTGTCGCTCATCAGAGCATATAGTATGAGTACAATGTTTGTAGTTTCAGTGGCGCTCCCTAGGTCACCGTCTAATGTTAGTAATTGGGTAAAGGGGCCACGAACGCTCTTAAAAGTCGCATCGCCAAAATACTCTTTGAGTATCTTGAATAACCGCTTTCCATCTTGTGAGCATAATACTATAATCCTTTTGCTTTCAGTTTTGTAGTCACCTAATATTAACGGTTGATACCATGATAGGGATCTCCACTTTAGTAATATTATTATGGATTAATTTATTGACACTTAATTCCGATTTTCGTCTAGTGTAAATTACAGTTTTAGTACTTTAGTAAAAGGGTAATTGTCGTTAACATATTAAGGCTTCGCACGACTAACGTCCAACAGTAAAAATGTCCAATACACTACAAACGTCATACCATAAAAATGTCCAATCAAAAAAAAAGTCCAATACCCCGATCATACTATGGTGCTATCAAATCTTCATAAACGTTTTTCGCAGTAACACCTCAACAGTAGCAGCAGCTTTATTTTTGATTTATTGTAAAGTTAACGTAGCCTCATTTCGAGCTTCGTTAGGCAAACATTCGATGATACTCAACTTATATTCCGTTAATTTCAAAACTTGTCTATCCTAAAAATGTAATATGGACGTGTGATTTCTTTTCGATGAACTAGCATTAATTTTGATTAATATTGCACTAATAAAAAGTCTGAACTAAACGCTTAATATAGATAGTTACTTATGTACTTACACATAAGTGTTTACATTTATGGTTACCGCTCCTGAGCATTTGTATTATTGTTGCAGAAAATCCCATCTTTCAGTATTATTAGAATACTTCTTGTGTTATACAAAAACCCTTCAAGTATCAAAATTTTCCCACCCTTTCTATGTACCCAATGAAAATTTCCATTCATATTGTAATAAAATAAATATCAGGAATATCTAGGATGCAATATAAAGCAACACAAATGACAAAGTTGACATTGAAAGGTAACATAGGTATTGTACTCAACTAGCCATGTAATCTCTTCAAATGAAAATTAATTAAAATGCTCTAATCGAATCTGCTTAATGTGCTTCTGTCATAAATTAGTTCATACGAACTAGCATCGATCGGCACCCACCCACTACCGTTAGCAGACGCATGTCGTCTCTGGCATGGCTGCTCCGGTTGTCCGGTACTAGTTTTCACGAACTAATTAGTGGCGGAAGCAAAAAAGTCAAAACATACAAAAAATTGTATGTTTTGACTTTCGCAATAGCACCTGAATCTATTAATGAATTAATTAAAGGAAGCAATCATTTCCATGAATGAGAGTGAGTGGACCCATCCATATACCGTGTTGTTATATTACAACAGGCTCTATGGTCACAGACTGTTGTAATATAACAACACGGTACGACAGTATATTACTTGTTGTTCCCGGCGGTCGCGACGCGGTTGTCGAGCTTGTAGCAGAGGACGCCGTTGTTGTAGTCTTGGTACAGCTGCACGGAGAGAGTGAGCCTCTTGAGAGCTCGCGGCAGGTGGTTCTGAACAGCCACACCTAATGCCAGGCGCTCGCCCGCTGCGCAGCTGAATTCTTGCTGCGGCTTCATGCATTCGTTGTTTAGGCTTACCTCTGAAATTACAAATAGACAGTAATTAAGACATTATTTAAAAATAAATCTTATAATAACTTTACCGACCGATAAAGTATAATTACTACAACTTTATACTATTTCGTTACGTAAACGAAATAACATTATATTTTCTAACTACAAATAAAATTTCACTTCTATTTCTGATAATAATTTTAAAATATTAAAATGACATGGAATTTTTTCAAAAGAAGATGAATGTTAACTTAAATTACCTACAGTACGACTTTTTTTATATAACATCGGGAAGCATACAAACGTATGTTTGTATGTTGGCCCATCTGAAATGGTTACCGTAGCCTAGAAACACTGCAATACAGGAAGTATTGGCGCGTTGCGAATCCTCCTGCTAAGATAAGAACTCTTCAGGAGCTTGTTGGTAAACCGGACTCCGTCATAGGAACACAACATCCCTCAGATTATTAGTTGGCAAAACACAATCACTTTTATTATTAAAATCTACGGCTGGTGAGTTAACCGTTAGCAGAGTTTCACACGCGCATCGTGGGACGGGGGTATCCCTTTTTTACATGTATTAATTATACGCAAAATTGATATCTAGTATAGTTCTGTGTGGTGACTTTTTGGTCGCATTGTACTAGCTTAGTTTAAAATGAAATGATTCTAGTGCCTCCTTATCTAAACATATTTTTGAAGAGCTCGGGGGCGCAGTTGCGAAGCGCGCTGTTCGTCACTTGACACCAAAGCTCGTGGGTTCGATTCCTACACAGGGCAAACATTTGTGTGTATGAACATGTCTGTTTGTCTTGGTCTGGGTATAACTACTGAAGATTACCATAAAATAGAAAATGTACTCACTTGCCGCGTATGACATTGCCGCGAATAGAAAAACAAGGAGAAAAAGCAAGCTCGAGTTTTTTTTTATACTACGTCGGGAGGCATACAAGCATACGGCCAACCTGATGTAAAGCGGCTACCGTAGCCTATTAACGCTTGTAATATATTAAGTATCACTAGCGCGATGCCTCCTCTGCTGCTTACACAGCAACTCCTTGGGAGCTTACTGGTGACCTCACTCACACGCAGGAACACAACAACCCTCAAAGTCAAAGTCAAAAATCTTTTATTCCGTAAAAATGGCTACATTTGTTTGGAATAGTCACAATTTTTTTCCCTACCGTGCAGTTTATGACTAGGTGAGCACTGATAAAAATACTGCCAAAAAACTCAGGCATCCCTCTTTTGGTATCCAAACAAATTTACATAATTTATTAATTACATTATAATTGGATCGACTCACTCCCAGGCATTTTTATCATTAATATAGTCAGATACTTTATAATATGCCCTGCTACACAATTTGGCTTTAGTAGTAGTTTTAAATTTGTTTATTGACAATTCTCTTATATTGCTGGGAAGTTTGTTATAGAACCGTATACATTGCCCCATAAAAAAATTACTTATTTTGTGGAGACGGCTTGCATGTAACACAAGATTATGCTTATATCTAGTATTTATGCTATGAGTATCACTATTTTTACAAAATGAGTCTATGTTTTTATGGACATGCAAAAGATTTTCATAGATATATTGCGATGCAACTGTTAAAATATTTATTTCTTTGAATTTTTCTCTAAGGCTCTCCCGGGGACCAAGTTTGTAGATAGCTTTTATGGCTCTCTTTTGCAATAAAAAGATGGTGTTAATGTCCGCGGAGTTATCCCAAAGAAGAATTCCATATGACATAATACTATGAAAGTAGCTGAAATAAACTATTCTAGCCGTATCAACATCAGTGAGCCGTCTAATAGTTTTCTCGTTTAATAGTGGGCCCCATTGTAGTCTGGAGTCAATTGTTATACCCAAGAATACAGTTGTCTCCACAGGGGCTAAATTAGTTCCATTAACATGTACATTGGTAGTCACCTGTCTTACATTAGGTGTTGAGAACTTACCTGGAGGGTTGTTGTGTTCAATTGTGTAAGTGAGGTCACTAATAATCTCCAAAAGAGTTGCTGTGTTGGTGACATCGCGCGAGTAATAGTTAATGTAGCAAGTTGTTTGCTTAATCTACCTCAAATTTAACAACAAGCCTTACCCCAGTTCAAAGGCGACATTCTGACAATGTCCATCATTGCCTGTGACAACGTGATGCCCTTGACAGAAGCCTTGCCACTGATATCAGATTGTAGAAGATGCCAGCGTAAATCAACGTTATTGGTAACGTGTTTAGAACACATTAGTTCTAGGCTGTTCGTCGACGTACCCGTGCTTATTGATTTCGTCTCCAAGAGATCTGCGAATGTGAACATTAAATGTTAGTCTTATTTGTTACTTCGGTCACATAGATACAGCAAACTAAAATATTTCGCATCAAAATTCCGTGCATTACTCGCTTAGTTTGCCGTCGACCGTCATCATAAGTGTACTTAGCTCAGCATCGTCTATTTATTATATTTTCACGAGCTCAGTGGCGCCGCAGTTAATAACGCGACTTTGACACCAACGCTCGTGGGTTCGATTCTCACGCAAGACGAATATTTGTGCATGAACATGTTTGTTTGTATTGATCCGGGTGTTTTCAAGAGAGCAGCCCTGCTGGAGAAGCGCCTCACAGGAAACCGCAGCCAAATAACAACTCCCTGGCGGGTTGTTGTGTTGCTGCGTGTGAGTGAGGTTACAAGAAAGGTTCTAAGGAGTTGCTGTATTAGCATCGCGTCAGTGATACTTTATACATTATCAGCGTGGCCACGATAATCACTTTACATCCGGTGGATCGTATGCTTGTATGCCTCCCGACGTTGTATATAAAAAAAATTACTAAAATGAGGCGTTATTAAAACTTTCAAGAGTCACACGAGTATACATACGAAAGCGAGTGGCATCAGTTTATTCTTGCAAATATATACTTAGCAAAAGCACTAAAAGTCTAGTCTAGTGGATAATATATAATAATATAATATATAATATAATATTGTTGGACAAATTACACAGCGCCACCTAGCCCCAAAGTAAGCGAAGCTTGTGTTATGGGTACTAGACAACTGATAAACATACGTAAATACATTTTTTTTATATACATACTTATTAGATGAGCGATGAGCTCGGTGGCGCAGTGGTGAAACGCGTTGTTACGCTACTTTGACACCAACGCTCGTGGGTTCGATTCCCACACAATACAAACATTTGTGTGCATGAACATGTCTGTTTGTCTTGGTCTGGGTATTATCTATGTATAATAAGTATGTATTTACAAAAAAAATGTATTTACGTATGTTTATCAGTTGTCTAGTACCCATAACACAAGCTTCGCTTACTTTGGGGCTAGATGGCGCTGTGTAATTTGTGAGACAATATTTATTTACAATATTTATATTTATACATAGAAAATACCCAGACCAATACAAACAGACATGTTCATGCACACAAATGTTTGTACTGTGTGGGAATCGAACCCACGAGCGTTGGTGTCAAAGTAGTGTAACAGCGCGTTCCACCCCTGAGAAAATCGGATAAAGGACCAGAATATTAATGATCGGTCTTGGTTCGTATCCTGGTGAGCTAATGTATCATTAATGCGTGTTTTTCGGAGTTATGTACATATTAGTAATTATCACTTACTCTGCAGTGAAGGAAAACATCGAGAGGAAACCAGCATGCCCAAGAAATTATATTTCAAAAGACGTGTGGCCTAACCACACGTCTGTTTGAAATATAATTTCTTGGGTACATAAGACCTTGTTTTTCCTCTGGGTTGTCAAAATCAATATCTTCGCCAAATCATTAGGTAATAGGTATGCGTGTGTCTTAACAGTATAGGCAAGCAATACAGATGTTCCGCGCGCTAAAGAATCCCATGGAATCTCTTAACGCCAGACCATTGTGTTCCGTATGATGAACACAGTAGAACGCATTTAACTATCGATTGAAGGAGATGTAGTATTCATTTTTTAGGAACCCTAACATTCTGTCTGTCCGTCACAGGGCTGTTCTTCTTTCGCATCTTTTGAACCGTAATAGGTAGAGAGTTGGATTTTTCTTACCATCGTCTTGCAATTTGACAGGCGCAGAGTTGAAGGGGCACCTATCGAGCGGGACTGGAACTCGGCACGACTCCTTGCTTTCAATCAGGATATGTTTGCTGGGCGCATAGTGGAAGTCCATTTCCTCTGATGTCAGATTCGTTACATCTAACACCAAGTACAGTTGCGAGGGGCTGCAATGAGAATTAAAAAAAAAAGTATGAGGCTTTTCTCTCGACATCGACGAGTCTTGTTTAAAAGGAACCGTAATATTGTATGGATGGCACAAAAGTAAAAATAAAATAATACATTAAGGCATGAAGGTACGAATCTGCAGGAATGTGCACTATTTCTATTCGCAGTATTTCATTTCATTTTTAACCCTATTAATCGCGTGGGATTTATTATATAAATAATAAATAAATCGTTTATTTCTTCACAATGACAACGTTAGCTGGATTACGGATACAATCTGTGGGTAGTTTACAATTTTATTGCCACCGTGAGAGCGGAATCTGTACTAGGTTACCCTGTGTTACAGCATTCCGGCATATTCCACCGTATGTTGGTAGCTTGCAACACCGTTATTTTTTAAGACTCCTTTACTACATTAATCTTCCCAGTAAATTTCAGTCGCGTATGCTGCTCTATACTATATGGTTGTCAGAAAATCGCATCTGGGGTGTATATTAGGACCCGCGAGTACAAGTGCAACTTTTTGGATGAATTATGCTCAATACTTGTGCAAAACGTGAAATCCTTTTCACGTGCTAATATGACAAGACTCCTACATCCTTATAACAATAAAACATAACTTTTAAATTACAGTGTTACACAGTAGTGACTGAATTCTCCTTTGCGAGTTACCTGTACCAGGAGACTCCACTCTCCGTACTTTTAGCAGATAATTAAGAAATATAAGTTATATATACAAGTGGGCGTCAACATATCTGTAGAATATATTTGTGCGTGTATATTTGCGATGAGTTATACATTTTATTTATTTATGTATCGATTTCTTTTTTAGTTATATTTTATTTTTGTTAAAGCTTTCCATTTTCTCATAATTGAATATGAGAAATTTTGGGTTGCTCGAATAGGGGATCGGACATTCCACAAAGTGATCCAAATTAATCATAATGGATATTTATCATCATAAAAATAATATTTTAAATAAATAAACCTATAAATGACCCAAAACTATGTCTAAAGATTATTTATTTAAAAATCCTGCATACTTAACATGTGGCGTCATTTGTGGTTAATCCTACTATAAGCCGTAAAAACTAATATTTTATTTATGATATTAATTAATTATTAGTTATTTGAAAGTTTAAGTAACTTGTTTGTAATTTATTGTGTTTATTCAAAATCAATAGTTTTTACGGCTGGTAGTTTGTTTACTTACAAATGACGACACGCGTTCCGAAAGTTGTCATTACCGCAGCATTAAAAAAAAAATCGCCCAAGTGCGAGTCGGACTCGCGCACAAAGGGTTCCGTACCATTAAAAGAACTGCGAAATCTATAAAAACTGCGAAAAAAGTCACGTTTGTTGTATGGGAGCCCCCTTAAATATTTATTTTATTCTATTTTTTAGTATTTGTTGTTATAGCGGCAATAGAAATAATCATCTGTGAAAATTTCAACTATCTAACTATCACGGTTCATGAGATACAGCCTGGTGACAGACGGACGGACGGACGGACAGTGGAGCCTCAGTAATAGGGTTCCGTTTTACCCTTTGAGTACGGAACCCTAAAAATAACTTAAAACATAGTTTTGGGTCATTCAATGGTTGATTTATAAGAAAAGTGTTTGTGGTGATGAATATCCATTATGACTAATTTGAATCACTTTTTGAAATGTTGTCCAATCGTCTATTAATGACCTTGTTTATTACATTCATAAAGCGTGCTAAATATATTTCTTATTTGTTATACTGATAAAATAAGCTATTAGCGTATTGTTTAGCAGCAAGTGTAATTTTAAGGAAACAACCTCAACTATTGTTTTTTCCTTCTTGGTTCACTATAATTAATTGTGTTAGGTCAAAAAATATGTGTTCTTAGGGTTGTAAAACGTATGTATAATTTTCTATAATTAATGATAAGACTTACATTTCAGCAGGCAGTACATCCCAATGAGTGATGGAAACGCTCGGGAGTAGTTCTAAATTAATCTGCATTGTCGATTGACGACAGTGTATTTCCTTGCCATGGCCGCCTGAATATCTTATCACTATCTGCAATATATAAATTAAATGGTATGGGTCAATCTACACAACTTTCTCATGTGTGATGTGATGCGTTTTATAGCAAACTATATTATAGTACCAATGGCTAAATTTAATTAGTAGAGATAAAACTAACGTAAAAAGAAAAAATATGCACAAATATATTCTATTCTATAATTTATAATAAGCAGCATTTTTAATATTAACAATTTTAAATTATATTAAAGTGAAAAACAAAACCGACCTGAGATGAGATTAATACTATCCTGATATCATTCATATAATGTTCTAATTCAATCAATATTTACGTACAGAGCACTGAAAATATATATATATATATCTTCACAATAAGTTTAGTTAATATTTCGGTAAAGAGTTATTTCTGAACACATTTCCATCAAAATTTCGATTCATAAAACATAAATTTTAGCTAGCAATATATACGTATGTTTTGTATTTAAGCAAGCGCCGGCACGTTTCTTTTATGACCATAGCATGTATTTTTATTCTGATGAATGAGGCCTTAATTTTTTTTTAACTCGGTTTTTTAACACTATAACTTCAGTCATAAGTCAGAAGAGGAGCCTCGGGAGTCGTGTGTTATTTGATGTGATACCTATCGATACTGCAAATGTACGCGCTCGACTTGCAGGCAACTAAATATTGGCTTATTATCTATATAACCATACTATAATTAATAAATGAAAAAAAAGACGTTAATTTTGGAGTAAAATGGCAAAATTTGGATAATTAAGAGTTTTAGTCGTTTCGGGACTCGAGTTATTGAACACTTGTAGTCTCTGATCTTCAGTCTGTAATATAGACTGAGCCCTATAAAATGGAGAAGTCTTAATATAAACAACTGAGTATCTTTCAACACGACTGACTAGAAAATATTATACCTGAGTTTCAATTTGACGACCTCGTGACGGCGGCATTACAGATATGGGAGCCGACCAATTTGTAGTATGGGAGTTAGATGATCTGAAATGAGAGATAGTAAATAAATTCTGAATATGGTGTGGATATTTAATAATTGTATATCATGTATATTATATAGTAATGTAATAAAAATAATCGAATCTATGGTAATAACACAGTTATATATATATTAATTTTTGACGAGCTAGGTGGCTCAGTCGTGAATGACGCGACTTTGACACCAACGCTCGTGGGTTCGATTCCCACTCAAGGCAACCATTTGTGTGCATGAACATGTCTGTTTATCTTGGTCTGGATTTTTAAGAGGTAGGGCGCATCAAAGCAACCTGTCTGGGGAAGTACCTCCACCTCACAGAAAACCGCAGGCAAATAACAACTCCCTTGAGGGTTGTTGTGAGGTCCACCAGTAAGGTCCCAAGGAATTGCTGTGTAAGCAGCAGAGGAGGCATCGCGCGAGTGATACTTAATATATCGCAAGCGTTTATAGGCTTATATGGTACCAGCATTACATCAGGTGGGTCGTATGAGTGCATGCCTCCCGACGTAGTATATATAAAAAAAATTAACAAAGTTAGTATCTATATACATAAAACACAAAAATATTTCTACCTATGTCCGTTACAGACTTTGTAACCATTCAACTGATGTGCCTCAAATCGGTTTCATTTGAAAGATAATAATGCGAAGATGGTTTAAGACCACTAAAACAATGAATTAGGCACATCTGGTCCATTCATAAAGTTGATTATCGACTTTTCCCAAACAAAATTTTCAACCTCATCCAAGGGTGGCGTTACTCGCAAATAAATTAAAAACATTAGTGTGAAGTTTGCACTTAATACAGACTGCCAACACAAAAACAGTGATTAGAAATTTTTATCATTTGTGGCTATCGTGTCGTTCATGTCAAATAATCGGATTAGAAAATATTAAAAAACTTATAAATAGTAAAAAAAATTTGTTTGTCGTGAAATTTGGTAGTGATTTTGAGTATTGTTTGCAATTGTGAGTGTTCATTCCAGTTTATGTCACTTTTAAAGGCAAAATGCACTAACAACCAAATCTAAATCCAAAAATTGGAAATAATATTTTTAGCGTATACGCCGGGTATCCGCTAGTTATTTATAATAATCTTACAGTTGGCCTTACATCGCCTTACATAATATAGGATTATTGTGTTGCGTGCGTGTATGGTTATAAGTACAGATGAGTACTCCTAAGGAGTTGCTGTATTCTTGCAGGGGTGGTAATGCGCAAGTGGTACATTCCGTATTGCAAGCGTCCATATGCTACCGTAACCACTTTATATCAGGTAGGCAGTATGTGTGTATGCCCCCTGATGTAGTTTAAAAAAGAAACCTAATATGTATTATTTACTTTCGTAACAACGGACAGCATTTATTTATAACTTCACGCCAAGTCCCTTGCAAGGAAGGTAAAGAGCCCTGTATTTATCGCTGTATAAATAAAAAACAAATAAATTATGTCTTTTCAGTTGTGTAACTTCCAAGCCCACAAGTGCTACCTTTCTGCATCACTCACCTAAAACTTCCAGATGTCCTGTTCGCTATAAGTCCGCTACTCAAAGATGTTTGAGCATTTGAGCTCTGTGTAGGCAAAGAGTTCTGTGCATTTGGTATAGGCGAGCCCACCCTCGAAGGGTAGTTGGATGTCAGACTATTGGGAAACAGGTTATCTCCTCCAACACCTCCCAAGTCCAGGAAATCTGCTTCTCCATAAAGCTTCATATTTATAGTGCCAGTCTCATTAGGAGCTATCGGTAGTTGGGACTGAATATCCTCATTTGAGTATTGGAATACTTTTGATTGGAGTTGACTGTCCAAGTTTGACTGAAAATAAATATTTATTACTTTTTTAATTATAAAAATTTGGGAGAACTATAGATTACACTTTAGTACAACCGAGTTTCATAATCTGCGACGAAACACGACCTCGCCTGTTCTTTTCGCATTCTCAGCATTTATTTGACAATAAATACGAAAAGGATCAAACTGAACAAACAGACATATGAAACTTTTTTTGTATAATTTAAAGGGTACATTTCATTACATTTTATAAAACGTGCCTAAAAATATGTCAGTTGCGTTATAAATAAAAATATGCAAGTAGATAAACCTATCTCTTAAAATGATCTCAATCAACCAACCATTTCAGTCATTAATAGAAATATAGGCCTAAATGCTCAAAACATACGTACACTATATTATTACAGTATCACTGATTTAATATTTACTGACGCTCTACCTTCAATGATGTATGTATGTATATTTATGTATGCATATCTTCCCTTGCAGGGTAGGCAGAGAGATCCGAGCGTCGTAAGACGCGGTCCTTACATACTTCTCAAACATTCATAGCTTACAATAACCTTCAATGATGTTTGTCAAATTTTGATATATGTTTTTTTGCCGTCATTTTATATGTAGTAATATGTAGGTAGATAAGATAAAATTTGTGGATGAGAGGAAAAACAAGCATATGATCTGCCTAAAAGGTAAGTAGTCACTGCACCCAATGGACTCTTGCAGCACCAGTGTGATCACGTTCGATGGTTCAGTAAAAGTAACTATACGCATTTCAAGTAGTATCAAAATTTACCTGTATAGCTAAGTCGAGATATTCAATAGGCACATTACTAGTGTTTGTAATCTTGATAATGCACTCTGCACACTCTCCATTATGAAGTGAGATATTGGTAGTGCTGCTAACATTTTCCAAACTGGACAGATTTATGCTTCCAGCAGGCGATACGGTAGTCTCTATAGTAATCGTCGGAAGACTAGGAATCACTTCGATAGTAAACGAAGCAGGAAATTTGTTCGGCATAGGCATATTCCTTAGTCTACAATTCGATTTAACCCCGAGAGTATGCGTAGAGTAACCAAGTATCTGCAGTTCACCGACTTCTTTAGGCGTTCCGTGGAGATTAACTGTAGTAGGGGAGTCCGGAGACAAGATAATAGTCTCCGGTATTGATTCAAACACAATGCCCGACGTTAACAGTCGCATGTTGGATACTTTCAGCTCGAACGGCAGTGGATTCGTGAGTTTCATTTGGACTTCGCATATGTCATCTTCTACCCATAGATACTCTGTAAATTAGAGAAATATGAAGAGATTTCACACTAAGTATACTTAAAAAATAGTATTTACTGTACGATAGACCAGTGGATATAGAACCGTCCTAATGAGCAACTGGTGCCCGGTTTGAATTCGTATTTTTGGATACATGTACATTTTATAATAAGCACTAACACGGCGGTGAAGAAAAACATCGTGAGGAAACTAGCACGTCCAAGAAATTATATTTCGTAAGATGTATGACCTTATCTAAGAAAGGTCTGGTTTTCCCTCTGGGTTGTGGAGGCCTGACGTCAGTTCGCCTTATCCTTAGGCCTAAGTAGGTCCTGTCAATCCTAATGGATTAACATATATAAACATGCACATATACAATAAACAACATCGTCTTCGTACCTATGTTACATTTTAAAAATTTTATTTATTAAAATTTCTAAAATATTATGATTATTTTAATTGGCAGAGCTGCGATAGCCAGCGGAGCCACATTACCCTCAAAATTGCCGTTTGGGGTAGACTGATGTCATCCAGCTAGCGTTTAGACAGTAATAGTGAGAAACTCCAAAATCGACACACTAATAGCTAACATATTGTAGTTTTGTATCCTTTAATTTGAAATTTAAATGTTCGTTGGTGAGGAAGAACACATATGGGAAAACGTATGGCCGGCCACTCTGCAGTGCAGAGTCTGCACTGCACTCCCATCAACAGAAAAAGTAACAGCACTCGTCGCTAGATGTCGTACAGGGTTCCATATATTTAAAAAAAAATAAAAATAAAATATTTAAATATATTTTAAATTTAAAAAATATCAGCTCTGCCTACACAGCTTGCTGTTATTTACTAGTTTAAATTACATGCACTAACATATATAAATCTTCATTATGGAGTGTGCGCACGACACCGGTTTTTAGGGTTCCGTACCCAAAGGGTAAAACGGAACCCTATTACTGAGGCTCCGCTGTCCGTCCGTCCGTCCGTCCGTCCGTCTGTCACCAGGCTGTATCTCATGAACCGTGATAGTTAGACAGTTGAAATTTTCACAGATGATGTATTTCTATTGCCGCTATAACAACAAATACTAAAAAATATAATAAAATAAATATTTAACCATTCGAAACCCGTGTGGTCATATATGACCGCGAAATGTATGGGAAAAGGTATATAACGGGTTCTGAAGGCAAGGGTGCTCCCATACAACAAACGTGATTTTTTTGCCGTTTTTATAGATAGTGGTACGGAACCCTTCGTGCGCGAGTCCGACTCGCAATTGGCCGATTTTTGAAATTAACTTTGCAGCGGACAAAACCGCACACTTCAAAATTGAACCCAAAGTAAGCAACAGTATCGCACGACTCAAGTACCTTTAGAAGCGTGCTACAGTACCACAGGCTTTAAATAGACCATGAAGTGTGTATCGCATGTCAGAAATTAAATCCGAAGCGTACTAAAATATCACACGCTTCACACACGAACGAGCTCGGTGGCGCAGTGGTGAAACGCGTTGTTACGCTACTTTGACATCAACACTCGTGGGTTCGATTCCCACACAGTACAAACATTTGTGTGCATGAACATGTCTGTCTCGGTCTGGGTATTTTGTATGTATAATAAGTATGTATTTACAAAAAATATATATATTTACGTATGTTTATCAGTTGTCTAGTACCCATAACACAAGCTTGCTTACTTTGGGGCTAGACGGCGCTGTGTAATTTGTCTGCCAATATAAAAAAAACACACATAAGCATGCTTCAGTGTGCTATACGCACGTGTGCTGACTCGGCCAGCACTTACCACAATACTGCCAGAAATAGAAGTGTGCACAAATATTAAAAGTGGAAAAAGTATAAACACAAAATCTAACCCATTTTCCCCTCATCCTTCTTGGTCTTTCGTTCGAGACTGCCGAAATGTATAGGTGTAAAGATGAATGGACCCTGCTGAGTTTTCAACTTGACCAAATGCGGGGTCCGGGGTGAAGGTAGAGGCCTTGGTGCGAACCACGAACATTGAGGGACGTGTGTTAAGTTCGCAGGTGGGATCACTTCTCCCGTTTCGAGCACAAGTGGTACGGGACCGCCCTCACACTGGGCTGATAACGCCTGTGAAAAAGAAATGTTTTTTTTTAACACGGTGTATTACCAAGGAGACAAATAGCAGCTTTTAAAGAGAGGTAAGGCACACCAAACAGGCTAGCTGGGTAAGTGGTTCCAACTAAGACCGCAGGCAAATAATTATTCTCTGCAGATTTTTTGTTCCTGCGAGCGACTCTACAAGCGTTCATAGGCTACGGTAACCGCTTTACATCAGGTGGGCCGCATGCTTGTATGCCTTCCGACATTGTATAAAAAAAAGAGTGAGATCAAGAGTAATTTCCTGGGAACTTGCTGCGTTAGTAGCGTGGGTGGCAACGCGCGAGCGATACTTAGTGTATTGTGAATATTCATAGGCCGCTGTAGCCGCTTTATATCAGGTAGGGCATATGCTTGTTAAACTTTGTATAAAAAAATAAACAATGTCATATAGCATTAACCATACGGGAGTTCTTGTAGTCACCTTCACTCAGTTACCAGACCAGGTCAGTAGAATTTTATTGTAATGTCAGAAAATTTGCTCTCAATTCAAGTTTCACAATTATACTGACCCGGCAAACGTTGTTCTGCTATATAAATTATTTCTTATTAATTTAGAAGTGGTAATCAATTTGTGTCACTCACTGGATCATCAACGGACAATTAATTTGTTTTTATGTATAGTTTACAAACGACTGAAATACCTGAAGTTGTATAGCCAAGTCTCTATGCTCCTGCCGCGAAAGGTGCGGCCACATAGTTTGCAGTAGGAATGTCATGTGCCTAGTGGCCAGCGCTGGGTGACCCATTCTCCGCGCGGCCACCACCAGCTCTTGGAGAAGCTGGATTTGCAATGCAGGCCAACCTTCAAATTTATGTCAAATATATTTACTCGTTCCAATATAATTCGCTATTCATGATTCACAATTCGCGAATATACCACGTAAGATACATACAAAATAGCTTACGTAATAATAATAGAATACTAGTCGAATCGATAACCTTTTCCCGTTTTAAGTAGTTAGAAAATGTACCAGATATGGTTCTGACGAGATGGCGAATATCATTCAACTCCACCATCGCCGACCCTTCTTGATTCATCCCCCGCGTACTTCATACCACCTCCTAAGTTCGAATTGAAGAGCGAAAATGCCGTAAAATTCATTTCAGGAAATTTTGAAAAGTATAAATGTTTATGAAATACATCTTGGTAATTTATGTAAATACAAATTTAACTACATTTATGTAGATACATAGTTTAACGACATGCGTGCAGCTAAAAATTGCTAATAAATAACCCCTATTTACTAGTAATTTTTAGTTGCTGCTGTTTGGGCGCTTTTACTGAATTTGTAGGACGACATTGTAGAGTGTCAAATGAGTCGGTCCTTATACATCTAGCACTTTTATTTTACGTTATTGGTAAAAGCTAATTACATTAACAAGGGCCCCGGCCAGTAGTGGTGAAGCACACAGTTTTATTGTCAAATAATTTCAACATATTGCGTTCATTATTGCTCTCGCAAACTAGTGGCTGATGTTATTCATTTATAGTTAATAGATTCAGGCGTTATTTTGCGAAAGTCAAACTTACATGCAACTCGATCCAACCTGCTTTGTGTGCTTCCGCCACCAATTAGTTCATGCGGCCTAGCGCCGGCAGGCACCCACCCACTACTGTTAGTGCGTGCTACATGCCGACGCTGCCATGGCTGCTCCGGTAGTCTCTGCCTCGGCTGCTGCGGTCGTTTTTCATTCGTTATTCATTTAGTAGCTGATACATTATTTTCGACGTTCAGAGTACGCAATGTTCATATCACTTTAGCAGAGGAACGTCTTGCGCTATGCCACATGTCCTGCGGAACTAAACTGACGTTAATCTGCAGACTTACCAACTTGATGTTGAATGACGTAGTTAGGATCTAGGCTAAGTTTGTGCCCCGGGAAGCTGTGCAGCATGAGATAATAGCATCTTTGCCAATCGGGGTTCGGATTGTTAGCGCTAACTTGACGGGTAGCCGCCAAACGCTGGCAGAAAGCCGCCTTACGAAGGAAACCTGACCAAAAAAAAAACACTATATTACAGATTGAAAATATCGCAGCTGCAAATGTTTCGTATCAGTATCACGTCGTACAGTAAATATGCGTCGTTCCCGCCTGATGTGAAGCTGAACTCTACAGACACTTCAAATATAAGGAACATCACTTTTCAGTGTCATTTTTTAAATCACTGCTAAGAAATTAACTTGTAAACCAATGTTATTATAGTATATATGAATTTTTAAATAATAAATAGTATAATTCCTATTTACCTATTATTTAAAAATTCATATATGTGTGTGAAATATGAATGTGCTGATATTTAAACAACATTAAGAAATATTGTGAAACAAGTATTTTTATTAAACAATCTCAATGCACTAATATTTGAAGCAAATAATATAAATAAATATAATAAATATTGTTTTGCCCTACAACTCATTCTAAATTCTTTATAATTCATCCTAAATTCCAGAACACACCTCTTACCGTCACCAAAAGTATTAGGATGCTTGGCGTTGAGATCTCCAGTGATGTGCAATATCGAAATCACCTGGAGGAGAAGGTCAAGCTGGCGTCGAAAAAACTTGGTGTGCTCAACAGGGCTAAGCAGTACTTCAGTGCGGGGCAAAGACTTATATTATATAAGTCTCAAGTCAGACCGCACTTGGAGTACTGCAGTCACCTTTGGGCGGGAGCACCTGGATACCAGCTTGGACCGTGTGATTCGATTTAAAGACGAGCTGTGAGAATTGTCGACAATCCTAAGCTTACACACGGTATTGAACCCTTAAGTTTAAGGAGAGACTTTGCCTCCCTTTGTGTGTTCTACCGATTGTACAATGGGTTGTGTTCTGAAGAGTTGTTCGAAATGATGCCGACAGCTACTTTTTATAATCGCACCGCTCGCCGACGGCGGGGAGTTCACCCTCACACGCTTGAACCGCAATGGTCGCGTACGGTGCGGTTCCAGAGAAGTTTTCTTCCGAGAACACTCAAGCTGAGGAATGAGCTCCCAGCCGACGTTTTTCCAAGGGACTACAGCATGGAGTTCTTCAAGAAATGCGTGAAGAGGTTTTTAGAGGGTCGGCAACGCATGAGTGACGCCTCTGGTGTTGCAAATGTCCATAGGCTACAGTGACTGTTTAACTTTAGGCAGGCCGTATGCTTGATTGCCACCTTAGTGGTATTAAAAAAAAAAATTCGCTAGTGCCTTACAGTATGTTCAAACAATATTTGCTATTCTTACCAATTTCTTTATAAAGATCAGCTAGAGTATCAAATCTCTGTATCTTCTCCTGTTCACTCAAAGTCAAATTAATAAATATGACATTTTGCAGGAAACTGGAAGCGTGCAAACTATTGTTTTGTTCGACAGCGATCCTTGCAGCCTTGAAGCATGCCTCCGTCTCAACTATACCAGCATTTTGGTATTTACTATAGTGTATGATAGCCTTCCGGTATTTCTCAGCTATGTCCTCTCCATTTAAAAGATGCTGATTAGTGATTTGCGATGGAGGTTGTCTTGGTATCGAAGGTAAGTCGGGACCTAGGAATGATTTTTGATTTTGGTATTCAATATCACTAGAGGACGCCAAGGATTCTGTATCTGCGTTATCGGTTTCTGACTGTCTTGATGATGTCTCGACGCTATCAGACGACGAAGGCGTTAATTCGCTTGGAGGGTTCACTGGACTAGAAGTTTTTGAAGACCTAAGAGGAGAGGAAGTCAGTTTATATTTTCTAAAGGGCTCATTTGATTGAAACAATGATAATGGTTTCGTTTTGCTTGGAGAACTCTCTTGTAGACTTGCGTTCCTTTGCAGTGGAGTTGGGTTTCTTAAGTTTGGATACAGAAGTATTGCAGATGCTGCACAGAGACCTAAAACAATCACACATTATATTTGATTGAGACCAGATATTACATTTATATTATACCATACAATATATTCAATTTTATTTATTTTATTGTACAAAAATATACAAGACCACCATTAGTACAAACATTCATTTTAATAATATACAAACTTATTGTAATAACGTGTCTATTAAATGTATTTATTTTGGTGCAATAAAGTGTATTCTAAATAGAATCATCTATTCTGAATAGACAAATCGCCATTTCAACTTATAGATAATTTTAAATTGCGAAATTTATTTCGTTCATTGTAGGAAACCAATACATATTTTTTTATATTAATGGAACTTCGTAATTGGAATATATGTAGATGTATTTTGTCACATACCCTCTTTAGCTGCAGCCAGCCAAAGCCAGTCATTGACAGACTTGAGTGTTTCAGCAGAGTTGTGATACAAGCTTAGGCTGTCTGCCACGAGTCCCGCCTGCAGAGTCAAATCAGCAAGGTTTTTCGTCACGCGTCCATTGCACCGCTTCTTATTGTTACGCGATTCCATGTCAAGACCTAAAAAGATATAAGGCTTTCTTAACATGTAGTTTAATTTTAATTTTTTAATAAAGCTAAAAAAGTAATCTACACATAGTACATTCGTACGTAAATACAACGTATACCTAATATGCATTACTAATTACATTCCCAAGGATAAACTTATCGAGAAACTTACTAGGAATATCTGAAAAATCATAATGAGAAACAGAATTGACTGCATTTGAACCGGAAGTGACACTAATACAAATATAGTGTTATATACCTTATATTACTATTCTTTGGAAATGTTACTGGAAACAATATATTCATAAACAAATCAATTATAATTATGATTGAATATATTTCCACGTTGTTAACATAGCCTAGTAATGTAATCAACTATGGGATTAAGATTATTATAAAGTAATTTTTCTTTTTGGGAAGATTCTACTGCATCTAACCTAAGTTCTCCGAAGTGGGGCTTCACTGAAAGATGCTACCTACATGCCTGGCTAGTATGAACTAATCTTACCACATTTTATGCCATTTGTTGTTGCATACATTAGATATGTAAGTATGATATATGATTTTCGTATTTATACGACCCACCCAAAGTTCAATCGGATGAATGAATCAATACTCTACAAGTTTAATGTGTCCCTTCCTCTGATGCCACAGGAATTGTAGGTAGGTTAAGGTAACCACATCGTTAGGAGTGTTACATGCTTGTTTGCCGACCGGCGTATGAAGAAATGTTAGACCACCCAAACAATTCATATCGCGTATACCACTAATGAAGTTACGGGAATAAAATATTTATTACAGCCTACTCTCATAATTAAAATAGTACCTACTACATACCTAATGAGACGTTGCCTTAAGAGTGTTTTCCCTTCGGGAAGGCTTTTTTACACCAGTAAAATGACAAGCAAGTGTACTGTCTGCCACAAGCTAAGTATTTATCGCGACGCTTGCAACACCCGGGGAATCACTCGTGCGTTGCTGGTCCAGAAAAAAGGACAGACAGTCCTACTGTGAGGACTGTCCTCGGGAGAAAAACCTCCTGGAAATGCACGTATGCGGCATTGTGATTACATTGTGTAAGGAGGACTTCCCTGCCAATGGCGAAAAGTGCGGGTGTAGATGAAAGCTCAAGCATTACATTAATCAATCCTCGATATATGACCTATTTTTATAGTTAGTAGAACACACAAAGGACGTCAGTCTTTCCTTAGGTTCCAATAGTGTTAGATATCTGATAAACCATGGTGCACGGCAGTTGAGCTTCACTTGACTAGCCATCTTTATGAGGTTTTTTAATGCCTTATTTGTCGTATTGCTGTCTCTCACTTTGCCAAGAGGGGGAGTCAATTCGAAAACTTCCTATTCTTACAAATTTCTTCTGATTAAATTCGTTGTGAGTTCCAAGGCAGCTGTAGTTTAACCCCCGGGACAGCAATGGACTTCACTGTTCATTGCCTTTTTGTGGTCGCCGCTGTTAATTCTGGCTACACAGGAGATACAGTGGTGCGAATGAGTGGTGGGCCTGTCCCATAAAAAAGTCTTTCCTTAGAACTAAGGATTCAATATTGTTTGCAAGTTTGAGAACTCTCACAGCTTATCTCATTCTCCATGTGCGGTCTGATTTAAAGAGTAACTGCTGACGACGCACTGTGTCGCGTACACACCTCCAGCACCGCACAGTTACTTAACCGTCTCAGGTCAACGATACACGTGTATAAAGATTGCATTCGTTTGATATTGATGTAAGTAGTTTTATGACCTAAAATTTAGTAGATAACTACAAATATTTCGTACTAGTAATGGGGTGTAAGTGGTTCACTATTATTTTTAACATTCAAAGTCAACTTCGCCTGCTTGTGTATCCTCTTAATTAACAAATGAGGATCTGGAGAGTAATAGAGCGTAGCAAAGCTCAATTATTAGCTCACACTATTCTTGAGAGTTACGTAGGTTCTGAGGAGTTACTGTTACCATGTTAGCAGCGTTGGTAGCAACGCGCGAACAATACCTCTTGTATTGAAAACATTCATATGTTACAGTAACCACTTTACATCAGTTGGGACGTATGCCTGATCGGCTCCCGGCGTTGTCTAAAAAGGAACGCGCGCCACAGTAGCGTCCGCGTCGTTGTGCCAAAACGTTCGTCTAAACCCGTGTTTCCCAAAATCGATCGATTCAAAGATTAGTTAGGCAGGGGGTCTTCGGAGAGCAGAAATTATATATGTCTATACACCCCGAACCGGCTACCAGATTGACAACGGATTGGTGACATTCTGGAGTTACTGATGACAATGGGTGGTAGTTATCACTTAATTTACTATATAGCTGGAAAAGGATCAAGTAAAACATTTATGCTTACCTACAAAATCCTTTTTCTCAAATGGAGCTAGAAGTAAAGAGACCTTATCGCACTTTTCTCTTGATCGCTCCAGCCTTTTAGACTCCACCACCCAGAATAGAGCATTGATCAACTCCGCCACATTCTGTTCCAGGTCGGGTACAGGATCATTTTCACCATAGAACATAGCATGGGTTTTGAAGTTAGATGGTGTTGTGAAATTTTCTTCTTGAACTGCATAAGAGGCATTGGATGAAGCAGAATGTGGAAAACTTTCTGAAGATGTCAAACTATCTGTGTGTTCACTTGGTAGGGAAACCCTGAAATAAATAGTGACGTCACTAGAAATTTTCTCATGTTAATTAATTATAGATCAGGCGACCCTAAATCTATATAGACACATAAGAGAGATTTCGGACCTTTTCGACCCACAAGTTATGACCCAATTAATAAAATTACCCTTATGAGTCAAATTTGAAAGCCCGTTTGGCCTGATATGGGTCCATAACAATATTTGTTGTTGATTTTCGTATTTTTTTAGAACCTTTATGACCCAAACACGTGCAACGAGAATAACGTTACATTTATGACCCGAATTTGAGTGCCCCGTTTGACCCGATATGGGTGATGCTAATATTTGTTGTTGAATTTAACATTTTTTAATGCCTTTCTGACCAGTACACGCGCTGTGAGGACTTTCTTTTCCAATTTGTGTTTAATTAAGTCGAAACGTGGCGGGGCGTTGTGTTAGTACATGGGGGTCACTAATATAATAAGAAGAGACACAACAAGAATGGGACAACTTTATGGCTCCGTATTAGTATATCTAGGTGTCGTGGAAGAATCATCACAAAAGAAATGATAGTCCCAAATGAAATTCTCCATTAATGTGAAACAAATTTCAGTAAAAATGAAATAAAGCAAAAGTTAGCATAGTGCAAAAAAAAGCAGCAACCGAAACTCGATCTTTACCTTTAGTACAAAGTTTTGTAACATCAAGCATGGACTTTACAACAGTCGTAAAAAAGGTTTTGGAATCGATCGCATTATCCAGAAAGAGTAAATCCTAACATATATGGACATTAAAATCCCTAACATATATGGTAATTTTTTATTGTATATAAAACATAAAAGAGATATTGCATTGTGCGTTGCTATTTCTTTAATTCCCATTGAAGAAGTCGTCAATGGATGGTTATATTCCAACGAAGATTGTCCAACAGGAACTAATAATATAAACAAGTTCAATGATTATTTAATTAATCAATGATTTAAAAAGGAGTATTTACTATTTACGAAGAACATGAAATTTTTGTGGACAAACACATCACATCGCACAATCAACAATCTGAAAGGGTGGCATTCAAAATTAAATAAATGGTTCAAAGGCATAACAAAGTCAAATATAATACAATTTTTAGAAATTATACATACAGAAGCATCATTATCTTTGATTAAAATGATACATATTGAAGAAGATTGAAGAATATCGAAGAAACTGTGCTATTGAAAAAGATAAGAATAAATAGATTTTATAATGGAGCAATTTAATAATAAGGACATTAGTATTGTCGATTGTTATACATTGAATTAAACAATTTTTAACGGAAATATCGCGTGTTTTGTTTATTTTGTTGAACCTGACGTTTTGAATGCTTTGCAGCGTCCATGGTCGCAGGAAGACTTCCTTCATTCAATTAAGGACATTACTTTAAGGCATTGTTTGGAAAAACTAAGAACATATGTTTTAAGAAGTAATAAATTTTATATAATTATTAGCTGTTCCCGCGACTTCGTCCGCGCGGAATAGTTATTTTATTATTATTTATTTATATTAATAAAAATAAATAAAATATCTAAAATAAAATAGCCTAAGTTACTCCTTATTACATCAGCTATCTGCCAGTGAAAGTCCCGTAAAAATCGGTCCAGCTGTTTCAGAGATTAGCCAGAACAAACAGACAGACAATATGTACTGTGTATACATCCATATGCATTTAGTAAAAAGCGGTTATTTTAATATTACAAACAGACATTCCAGTGTTATCTATCTGTATAGATAATTTGTTTCTGTTTCATCACAACACCGTAATGTAATATTTTAATTTGTACAAAACAAATATACATGCCCTACGAACATGAACAAGTAGGTAGGTAAGATATCTCTGCAACGCAACCTAGTTTAGTAACTAGCAACTTGGGGTGTAAGGGACTCTCACCTTTAGAGCCAAAGCTAACCTTACCTGCACATGGTGCATCCTGCCAATTAGCAAACTAGGTTCTGGCGAAAGTGAGATAGGTAGGACACAAAGATAGCCCGAATGCGGAAGTAGCTCCACCTCACAGAAAACCTGCAGCCAAATGACAGTTTCCTGGGGGATTGTTGTGTTCCTGCAAGTAAGTGTGATCACCAGATGTTGAGGAGTTGCTGCGCTGGTAGCGTGGGTGGCAGTTGGAAGTCACACACATATATATATATATATATATGTTCACACCAGGTCCCTTGCGGGGTGGGCAGGGAGGACCGAGCGCCATAAGATGTGGTCCTTACATATTTCACTTGCTTCTCTAACATTCATAGCTCTTTTCATGCACATATATACATTATATAAGTAACTATTATAGTTATGTGATATAAAATCGGGTCTAACCAGATATATACAAGAGAAATGGTCTAATGTGCACTTTTTCGCAGGCAGGATCAGAACATGTGTGTCCGTAGGGTATAAAGGCCACATAGATATTACATTTATTAGCACAATACAAGACTTGCATACTAAAAAGTAGTTTCAACCACCAATCATGGCTGAAATTTCTTTGACATTTATAGAACCAATGATGAATTAGGTCCTTACCTATTATACTCTCGATTTTTAATGGTGATTAGGGGGGGTATGTATTTGCTGAATTTACACCTATTACACAAAACATATAAAAAGAAGTGTAAATTACCACAAAATATAAGGAACAATGTAACATTCACTCGATTTTAAGCTCGGTATGAGGTAAGTTTTGAGACATGCAAATTATCTGTGAGGATATCATGTGACTAAGCAGCGCCTGCTGCCGCACCGCTTGTTCGGAGGTTATATCGTTTTTTTTTTATACTACGACGGATAGCAAACAAGCATACAATCCGCCTGATATAAAGCGGTTACCGTAGCCTATGAATGCTACCAACAAAAATAAAGTTGCTAGCACGTTGCCACCCTGCTGTCAACACAGCAACTCCTCATCGTCTGGTGACTCCACTCACTTGCAGGAACACAACAACCCTTCAGGGAGTTGTTATTTGGCTACCGTCTTCTGTGAGGTGGAGGTACTTCCCCAGTCGGGCTAACGTCGTGCCTTACCTTTCTTTCGCCAGAGCCTCATCTGTTGATAAACAGGGTGCACCACGTACAGGTGAGATTGGCCTTGGCTCTAGAGACGACATTGAGCCACTTACAACCCAAATGTGTTTTTTGTGTTTAGAATACTTTGCATGATAAACTAATTTCCATAGATAACAAAAACAGTTTTCAGCTAATCCAATATTTCACACTTATCTATGTATATATATATCTTAAGCAAATTTTGATTGAGAACATTTTATAGAAATCTTACTTATCACTCATACTTCCTCCTTCTCTGTAAACTTTGTCATCTTCATACATGCTGTATGTCTCTGGTTCTTGCTCTGGTTTCTTCAAATTACTGCCTGGTCCAAACATGAAGGCTCTCGAATCATACAAGGTATTACTGTATTTGACTTTTAGAGACTCGTGCACTCTGCACACTTCATTCAGTTCAATTTGGTTGGTAAATTTGCTCAAAGTTATTAAACCTAAAAGGCGTCTGTAAAGAAACAAATACAACTTTCTTACAAAAAATTGCACCTTATTGCATAAATATATCACTAAAAAGATGTGACCTACATTTCTACGAGTATATGGTTCACCGCCAATTTCGAGCAGTAAAAAAATTGCTGCATTGGAGTACAAGGCAATAATTTTCAGACAGCTCAAAATAGTTTATTTCAATTGAAAGAAGAGGACTGCGGGGGCAATCATATATTGGCTTATAATTGTATCCTCAGTTCCGTGCTGATAGTGCCACCACAGTTCATGCTTGTATAAGACTTTTCTATTTAATTGTCTGTATTTAACGGTTTCTGCTAACAAAGTGTGTGATACAAACGATAAATAAAAACAAAAGAAACACGCTTCACACTTTGACGTTTGTACCATTCTTAGCCGCTCGTTTATAACCATACTTTGAGTGTTAAGTGTGATTTGCTCTTACCTGTACCTGAGTAAATGACAATGTTATTTTAAGTTTTGAATGTGTTGAATGGATGTAGCCCTTCATCATTGAGTAACTGCCATGTTCACGAAACCTGTATACTGCGCCGAGGATGGTGTGATGGCTCACTCGTATTCCGAATCTTTGCAGTGATGTTATTGCACTCGCGATAACAAAGTACCATTTGGAGATACTCCTGATTAGAGTAACGACGTCCAGGCATGATTACGGTCACGCGTAGTAGTGTAGTGCGCAACACTCGGAAACGGACTGGACTGATGGCCGCCCACGCGTGCGCCATCTACGCAGCGCGGTGGCTACGTAGATGGCGCATGCGCGGTTTGCGTTTTACGAAGGCCCGCTAAGCTAAACTGCGTACCGCATCGCATGGCATGCATGTAAGTATTTTCCTAGCTGGTTGGTTTCATACAACAGAAAGCAATTTTTTATGACGGATTTTTTTTTCTATGAAAGAATTTGTAACACGTGGGGCATAAAATATATTTATTATTATATACATAATACTATTTCCCATTTCAATTTGGGCATATTATTTAAGAACACCATATATATGCTTGTATGCCATGTCAGCCTTCTAAATATTCAAGTTAGAGCAAATTATAGAAAACCTTTTGAAATATTTACAAAAAGCTCCAAGTTTCATCAAAATTCAAGTATTTGTTTAAGATAGAGGCATGTTTTACTTGATTTTCTTGGGTTCTATTATTAATTCCTCTGAACATATTTTGTTTTACATTTTAAAGTGACATTCTACTTAATTCATTGAGGCCCATTATATACTTATTGCAATAACGCGCATGGCGGAATTCAATCGTCTGGGCCTCAACGGGTTAAACAAATATTTGAGTAACATACATACATTGGGTTCATAAAATAGTCATTCAGTTTGAATAAAACATGAGATATGAATGAATTGAAAAGTTCTTAGCCTAACATGGTTAAAGTCATTGGTTTTATTTATAACTACCCTCATTTTGTAGTTACATTATTTAGCAACAAGTATGCACAGTTTAGTTTATTAAACGGTTTTATTTAGCTCACCCCGTTTGTTTTATTATTTATTATTTATTCTTGGGTCAAATTTAGTAATTCAAATTTCACCCTCTTCCTGTCAACCGATTAATTTGAAATTTTGTATACACTTTGGATTTTGGTGACAATACAATTATGTTTATTCATTATCATTATAAATTCAAGATGGCCGCCGCTACAAAATGGCGGATAATTTATGTTTTATTAATTCCATCAATATGGGTATCAAATGAAAGGGCTCAACAAGCAGAATACAATATACTATAAAAAATTGAAATCCAAGATGGCGGCCGCTACAAAATGGCGGATAACGTAGGTTTTATCAATCCCATCAATATGGGTATCAAATGAAAGGGCTCAACAAGCAGAATACAATATACTATAAAAAATTGAAATCCAAGATGGCGGCCGCTACAAAATGGCGGATAACGTAGGTTTTATCAATCCCATCAATATGGGTATCAAATGAAAGTGCTCAACCAGTAGAATACAATGTACTATATAAAATTAAAATCCAAGATGGCGGCCTCTACAAAATGGCGGAAAACTTAGGTTTTTAAACGGTTTTATTTAGCTCACCCCGTTTGTTTTATTTATTATTTATTCTTGGGTCAAATTTAGTAATTCAAATTTCACCCTCTTCCTGTCAACCGAGCGTTTATTCACGCTGTGTGAATTAACTGAAAATATGCGTCAGCAAGGTGACCAGACTTTTATTGATATTTTGAATGCTTTGAGAGTCGGTGAGCTAACAACCCAACATTTTCGTATTTTAATGGGAAGACTTCTTCAAGACACGAGTGATGAGTTTGCAATAGACAAAGCGTTAAGGGTATATCCCACAAATCAACAAGTTAACGACCACAACTCTGCTGTATTGAATTTGTACAGAAATAATGGTGCTCGCATTTACAAAATAAAAGCGCAGGATCAGCTAGTACACGCCACACGAAATGCAGACAATGTGGATATAGCTACTATAATACCAGCTGATATCAACAAAACTGGGGGTTTACCAGCGGAACTGGAAATATTTGTGGGGGCAAAAGTCATGCTACGGTCCAATATTGACGTTTCAAAGGGATTAGTAAATGGCGCTATAGGCTACATCAACGAAATCGTTTGGCCTCAATTTCGTCGAACTCAGATGTATGCAACAGATGTACCTTCCGTCCGAATTGATTTCGCAAGAGACGGAGTACATCTTATACACCCGAAAGCCATACAGTTTCCAGCTAAGTACAATTACGGGACGGCTGAAAGAAGAATGTTGCCTTTAATACTATCATGGGCTTCTACAATACATAAAATGCAGGGCAGCACTGTGGATCACGCAGTCGTATACTTAGGTGCGAAACTGTTTGAAGAAGGTCAAGCCTACGTGGCTCTTAGTAGAGTAAGATCTTTGCAGGGACTACGTATAGAGGAGTTGGACTGCAATAAACTAACGGGCAAGAAACCTTGCAATAATGAAGCACTAAATGAATTAAACAGAATGCGAAATAAAAACTAAAAACTAGAAAATAAAAATAGGTAAAAAAACTTTTTAAGTTAAACGGTTTTATGTTAAACATACATTGCAATGTTTAAGATAAATGTACTAAAAACCAAAAAATAATAAAATAGATACAGTCGTGGAATTATAAACATATGCATAGACTAGACTAAAATAAAACCGTGGGGCACGTCAATTGTCTACAAATTATCGACTTAATGTGCGATAGAAGAATCGTTTAATTCGTCGTTAGGCAGTTGGCCCGCAGACGGTGAGGAAATTACTTACTATTTTCTTGCTCATGGAAATTCCAATAGTTATACACTCCATGTAAATAAAAGAGATGTTTCAACTAGTTTATCGTTGGACATTCACACTGCTGGCTGGCGAGGAATCGTTTCAAATCAAATCAAATCAAATCAAATGTATTTATTGTGGAACACAAGTATTAAGGTAGTTCAATTATAACAAGTAGTCTCATTGTGCCCTGTCCTTGTGGACATACAATAATTTAAACAATATAGAAAATAATTAAAAAATGAATTAGAATGTCAATAAGATTCCGTCAAATTATCATCTAAGTATTCTTTAACATTATAATAGCACTTATTAGTCAAAAATAATTTCAATTTAATTTTAAATGTCACTAAGTCTAAAGCTCTAAAACCATCTGGTAATTTATTAAAAATAATGGGAGCCATACCAATCACATTTTTACATAACAGGGCAGTTTTATGTCCACCAGAGGCCAGCTTGTGTTTGTATTGTGACCTAAGTTGAACTGGCCTCCTTCTTGTTTCTGCTAGTTTAACAAAAAGGTGGGGATTTGTTTTTACAAACAAGCATATTTCCATTATATAAATACATGGTAGAGTAAGAAGTTTAAGTGATTTAAAGATGGGTACACAGCTGTCTCTAGATTTTAATCCGCACATTGCTCGTAAACATCTTTTTTGCACCTTAAAAACTTTATCATTTTCCATTGAGTTACCCCAAAATATAACACCATAGCTTAAATGTGGTGTAACTAGACCATGATAAGCCACTAATGCCACTTCCAGTGTGACTTTTTTTGTCAATTTTAATAAAGCATAAGACGACTTGCTAAGTTTTTTACAAACTTGTTCAACATGCGCCGTCCAAGTTAGTCTGCTATCAACCATAATCCCAAGAAATTTATATGATTGTACTTCTTCTATGCTATGATCGTTGTAGCTTATATTAAGTGTAGGGGGAAACTTTCTATTAAAAAACTGCATAATCTTAGTCTTTTGTAAATTAATTTTTAAATTATTATCGTCTAACCATTGTATAATATCACTTAAAGCGTTGTTTATGTCAATTTCATATTCATCTATATTGTTGCATTTAATTATTGCTGTGCTATCATCAGCAAATAGCACCATTTTTTGTCGGACGTATTTGGGCAGGTCATTGATATAAATAATGAACAGTAAAGGCCCAAGAACACTTCCCTGTGGTACCCCAAATCTATTTAATTTATATTCTGACAAATATTTATTCTCTTGTTTATTTTGTGGATTTATATTAGATATTTCTACACACTGATTTCTATTATTTAAATAAGACTCTATTAAATTCAATATATTACCTCTTATGCCATATGCGTTTAATTTTCTTATTAGTCTCTTTCGGTTGACATAATCAAATGCTAGCGTCATGTCAGTAAACAAAACACATACAGGGTTTTTAATATCTACATTTTCCATAACAATTTGAAATAAATCATAAATAGCCATATTGATCGTCTTATTTTTTCTAAATCCCTTTTGTTCGTCACATAAAATGTTATATTTAGTCAAGTAATTATAAATAGAGTCATGCAAATATTTTTCAAATATTTTTGTAAAAATTGATCCTAGCGCTACTGGTCTAAAATTAGAAACAATGTGTTTATCCCCTTTTTTATAGAGTGGCTTAACAACTGTAGGTTTTAATTTATCTGGATAAATACCCACGGCAATGCATAAATTTATCAAATGACATATATGTGGTGCAATATTTTCACATACATATTTGACTACTTTCGTAGAAATGTCATCGTAACCAGTACTGTTCGTATTACTTAATGACCTTATAATCTTTACTACGTCTTCAATCAAAATTGGCTTCAAAAACATTGATTGTGGTTGAATAGGTAGATGAACTCTATCGTTAATTTTGTTTGATGATTGTTCAATTTTGTCAATAAAATATGAGTTGAATGCATCTGCTATTAATTTCGGATCTGTAATTACTTTTCCTTCATATTCAATCTTTGAAATATAATCTTTATTTTTATTTTTGTCATTTATTATTTGCCATGTGGCTTTTGATTTATTTTTTGCATTATTGATATAATAACAATTTTGAGATTTTTTTGTTAAATTAATTATCTTTTTTAATTTCTTGGAGTGGCTGGCTAAATTTAATTTGGTTTGCTCAGATGGCGCAATTCTGTGTTTCCATAATAATTGTCTTTTCTTCTTACAACATACTTTAATTCCTTTTGTAATCCATTTTAATTTTTTCTTATTGCTGAATGTTCTGACTTTAAAAGGAAAACAGAGATCGTATATCAATTGAAAGTTTTCAAGGAAATATTCAAACGCAACATTTGGATCATCTGTGCTATAAATACCGGCGAAAGAAAAGTCATTTATGTACCTTTTAAAAATATCCAAATAATCTTTCGATAAATCCCTTTTTTTTAAACACCAGTGGTTCAGTTCACTTATTTTATCGACCGGTATCTCCATTATTTGAGCCGAATGGTCGGACAATGCTAATTCAACTACTTGACTTTTGCATGTAAACTCCATGTTGTGTGCTATATTATCCAAACATGTTTTAGAGCTTGGCCTAGTAACTTGCTTTATTTGTAACTTGAGATTGTAACCCATAAGAAACTGTTCAAAGTCGACAGATAAATTATTTTTTTCTAAGATGTCAATGTTGAAATCCCCACATATCACAATGTTTTTATTAGAGTTCGTACATAAGGTTCCGAATATTAGATCCAATACAATAGATTGTTAAAACACTCCAGTCTCCAATTGAACATAGTCGAAAAATTATTACAAACAAATGTCGGCAAACATATTACAATATTAGTATGAGTTATTGATTGTAGGGTCTCCCTTAACTTAAGAACCAAATCGAAATAATTACTAGTTTTTATGAAATCTTCTTGACCTATAAAAATTACACAAAAGTCTTTATGTGTATAGCCCATTAGTTTTAATTCTATATTTTTTATCAACTCCTCAATGCCACAGCCTGGTTTTAAGTAATGACATACCTTGTAATTTTCAAAAGTTCCTTCAGCAATGGAAAGCATTTTATTATTTTTATTACTACTAATTAAGCAAAGTTTTGTGATACTTTTTTCCATCATCTCGTTTGTTTTCATGCGTTCTTGCTTCTGCTTAACATAGCTTTCGTTTTCTACAGTAATTGATTTTCCTACTATTTTTTGTCCCGTCTCTGTAGCGTTGGAATTAGAATAAGAATGTATTTTGTTCTTCGGCGAAGATATTTTTTTTGGTGTTTTTTTTCCATTTGTAGATTTTAATTCCATTATCGTTTTTTTTAGGTAGTCATTTTCTGTCTTTAATTCTAAAATTTTCTTGTTTACATCGTTTAACTCCTCTCTTAGTTTCGAAATTTCTATTTTTAAAGTATTAGTCTCTTCCTCATTTTCGCTATCGGACGGCATCGTACTATCGTTTACGTTGGTACGTGACTGTTCATATATTGATAAATCTAAGTACACAGGACTACTTACAGCCGCGCCTCGTTGTACTGTGACGCCTTCAATAGATGCACGAACTGGAGTGTTGGTATTATTTGTTTTAGGCTGCTTGCTCTTGCATAACACGCATCTCCAAGCATCTTTATGTTCTCCGGTCATTGTGTTATAGAATCTTTTCTCTGAGACATTGGCACAGATAAGATCAAAAAAATCTTTACAACCACCACATTGTAAATACCGCGTATCCTCAATATTGCCCTTACAACCACCGCAAATAGGTTTTTTTGGCATTATCACTGATGATCTTGGTAGCGGTCAAGGTAGGCAGCGATATTTGTTACCGCTATATTTCTTGAAATCGTGGTACGGGGGCACTGCGATAGTGCAAGCACAGATCGGCGGACGGTGAATCACCAAGCGACGACTTTGCCAGTTGTCGTAGGTCCGGGTTGTCAACGAATTTAAAAATTTTTTTTTTGCACTGATTTTGTATATCACTTTACTATTTTTTAACTTTTTACAAAACTGATCGCAAAATTTGTCTTTTGTTTACACTGTTATGTTTTTGAATTGTCAACTGTCACTCAATTTTAGATTATAAATTTTTCACTTTAATTATTTATTTATCACAGTTTTCTCTTTCAAATATTATTTTTTTTTTACCGTAATTCAAATTTCACTTTTAATTTTATTTAGGTATATTTTAGTGCAATAACCCAGAGAGCATGATCATCACAGTTACGGGTGTCGCCAGCAGATGGCGCTGTCAAAATGCTTAATCTTTTGTTCGATTAAGTTGGTATTGCTATTTCCCGGTAGATGGCGTTAGGCGTTAATGCAATCAGGACAGAACAATATTTACATTTGTCTTTTGTTTACGCTGTTATGTTTTTGAATTGTCAACTGTCACTCAATTTTAGATTATGAATTTTTCACTTTAGTTGTTTATTTATCACTGTTTTCTCTTTCAAATAGTATTTTTTTACATTACCGTAATTCAAATTTCACTTTTAATTTTATTTTCATAAAGTCACAGTCAGTTATTTAAAGTCACTTAGTCCACTAATAAATCCACTTCTAGCGTCAATAATACTTGGTATTTTCCAAAGATAACACTACTTGTGATGAATCGTTACAGAACTCACTACTTAGTAACACAATTTGTTTGAAAGACTATAATTAAATATTTTATGTGATACTTTTATACGGACTCGATGTAACTCGCGACACTAGCGCCACGGCCTCTCTAACTGCTCGTAGTTTGTCTTTAATCGACAAAACATATGATAAAAGTACCTACTACTCGCTCACCACTATGAAACCCTAAAACTCGCTTATAATCGAGCTTGCTAGCTTGTTTCCACATTCTAGCCCTACTTATCACACGTCCATCGTTGTCGGTTGAACAACTGCCTAATTATAGTGTAACATTACAAAACAAACATTTTAATCAACGATTGTAGACAATTGACGTGCCCCACGGTTTTATTTTAGTCTAGTCTATGCATATGTTTATAATTCCACGACTGTATCTATTTTATTATTTTTTGGTTTTTAGTACATTTATCTTAAACATTGCAATGTATGTTTAACATAAAACCGTTTAACTTAAAAAGTTTTTTTACCTATTTTTATTCACAGTAACTCATTGTTCGTTTACCAATGATACCGTAAGTCAAGTCAGAGCTATTTTAGAAAATGGATAAAATTGAACATCATGCAGTGATAAAATACCTGAATTTGAAAGGTTTAACTCCAAAAGCTATTACATGAAGATATGTCTGCTACTTTGGGTGAGTCCGCTCCTTCGTATGCGACTGTTAAAAACTGGGTGGCAGAGTTTAAACGTGGTCGTGAGACCATTCAAGATGAGCCCCTTAGTGGCCGGCCTTCGACTGCTTCCACTGATCAAAACAAAGAAAAAATCTGTGATTTAATTTTATCTGATCGAAGATTGACTGTCGAGGAGATAGCTAAGACTGTAGGTATCTCCTCTGAGCGAACACATCATATAATTACTACTGAACTTGGATTCTCTAAGGCTTTCAGTGGAACAAAAACGCAACCGACTCACAACTTCTCGCGACTCTTTAGAGTTATATGATGCTGACCCAATAGAATTTGTTGAAAGATTTATAACCATGGATGAAAAGTGGTTTTATCGGTGGGCAAAGTCATGGCATCCGTTTTTTGGGATGCAAAGGGTATAATTCTCGTGGATTATTTAAAAAAGGGTGAAACAATAAACTCCGATTACTATTGCAACCTGTTGCATCGTTTGAGAGAAGAAATCAAAGAAAAACGTCCAGGTTCATTGACAAGAAAAGTCTTGTTTCATCAGGACAATGTGCGCGTTCACACCTCTGTGCAATCCATGGCAGAAATCCATCAATGTGGCTTTGAATTGTTACCTCATCCCCCATATTCACCGGATTTAGCACCGTACGACATTTATCTGTTCCCAAATCTGAAAAAATTTTTAGGTGGTAAACATTTTTTTACAAATGAAGAGGCCATAGCCGCTGTGGCCGCTTATTTTGAGGAGTTAGACAAGATATTTTTAAAACGGGTATCGAAGCCTGACCGGGTCGATGGAAAAAGTGATTTGAGCTCGGAGGAGAGTATGTTGAAAAATAAAAATAAACTCAAAATCGTGTGGTTTCATTAAGTATGTTAGGCTAAGAACTTTTCAAATGACCCTCGTATATGTTGTATGTGTCTGACTGAGTGTTAAGGTTAAATTATCTGGGATAAGATTAATTACAAAATATCCAAATACTGAAATACTACCTATGAGTCTGAAAGTCTCCCCAATCATTATTTTCAACAGGATAGTCCCGGACATATCGTACCCAGATGTCTCTTACTTGTCCTGTAGAATCTGAAATGTACCACAACTTGTAGCCACATTACAAACATCAAAAAATTTATATGTACATAAAAAGTATCAACAAGTGACTACAAAATTATATTTTATTTTAGTTAGGTGTGCTAATGCATGTATATGTAATGCAACCTATTGAGGCTCACGTGGCTGAATTCCACCATGCGCATTACACCGCCAAGTATATAACGGGCCCCAAGGCGTTAATTTATCAAATGGTCCCACTTCTGCAACATTTTGTTGCTTACATGGAGGATTCATTATAATACATTAGTATGATTAAAAGTTTCAGGAGATTCCATACTTCTCTTCAAATAAAACATTGAATGGTCCCTTCTGTAGAATAATGTAATATGTTTTTCCATAAATACAAAAACCAATGTTCAGTCAAGATAAATCTATATGAATTACATAAGTACATATGGTGATTTAAAAGAATATGTAAGTTGCCATTCAACCAGATATAATGTACATATTGTAGAAGTTTAAGAACCATCTATAAATGCTAATAAGTTTTTATTGAATATTTTGGCTACAATAAACTAATAAAATTGCATTTTAATAATGTAAGTATGAAGTTATGATTAGACAAAATCTGTATTAGGGCCGATTGAATTGTTTGAAACAACATTAAACATTACTGCCGGGTTAATGCTCATACAGATAATGTTCACATATGGAAACTGTTTAATTTTAATTGATGTATTGCATGCAATAGGAAATTACGTGTATCATCTACGCCCCCTACAGCGATCCTTCTAACTTACCAGTAACTTTAATATTGTTGACTTTCTGGATTCTCTCCCAGAGTTTGTTGAAATTCTTCAGCATGCCCCCTATGCCCTTCACCAACACCAGCATGCAGGCATGGTGTTGGGCGTGCTGCGAGTAGTCAGGGTGTGACATCACCGACTCTCCAGGTGCATGAGATAAAATGTAGCTCACAGAAGAGCGCATTGATAACTCATTTGTTTTTAACTGGGTAAAAGATATTAGGTATTCACGTAGTTTTGTTGCCTAAGCCATTTACGAATAAAATTTAAAATATAACTTATTTACACGAATCTATTAGTAAAATACACCGTAATTGTTAGAGCTAACAAAATAAATAATTTCTTGATTGGAGTACGTAATTTTATAATGAATACATATTTAGTATTTGGTTTTTTTTTCATTTGTTTTGACTTTTGTTTGCCAGCAAAGATAAAGACTGACGGCCCGTGCGAAGGGTTACCAAATTGCAAAAATATTAACAGCTAAATGGACATCGAAAAATCTACAAAAAATCATAGAAGTTATGTACTTGTTTTTCTGTTAACGTCTATGTCTCGGTTATAAAATAGTAGATGATATGTTTATGATGATTTAAAAAAGGAATCTTGGATACATCCAAATTCACAATGTTCCCTTTTTAAATTATAGTTGAATCTCGGTCATTAGTCTTTATACAAATACTAGGTATTTATATGTGAATATGCACGAAATAATATATATTATGTTGTGCATATTATGTGGCATGTGGCTTAATGGCCTTTGCTACCAAGCCGTAAATCGTAAACTCAAGCAAAAAAAAAATATTATAACCTTCAAAGTTAGTTTGTTTTCTTTGAAATCGAATTTTATTTACAATACATAAAGTGAAATACTCGTTTTCAGAGTTTCTGTAAATTATTTGTTAAATTCCAAATGGCTTCGAAAGAAGGAAGTGGTGACAAGGGAAAGGTTAAAGATTACATATTTATTCACAACAGTTTCCACTAATTTGCAAGAAACCGCTTTTATTTACTGTTTATATGTTTTTAGTCCGGCCATGGCGCGGGAGATAATAAAGAAAAGCGGAGGAAAGAATCAATTCTCGATCTAAGTAAATATTTGGAAAAAAGTATTCGGGTTAAATTTGCTGGTGGCAGGGAAGCGGCGGGAACTCTGAAAGGCTATGATCCTTTACTAAATCTTGTGTTGGACAATACTACAGAGTTTCTCAGAGGTTTGTTTTTTATATGCTTAATAGGTATCTATAATGAATATCTTGTATTCAAATCTGTAATACTATATGGATTGTAAAAGTAGGGTACAATGGAAGTTACTATTTTTTTTCCCATGCTTTAAAGGGGCTTATTAGCCTGTAATGCACTCAAATTTCTGTTTAAAGTTAAGTAGCTTTTTAAAGAAGCCTACTGGTTTGAGTTAAATATGTGGCCGGTGAAAAGAGGTTTGGAAAAAAAAAGGTTGGAGCAACTTCTCACTGTTCAATGAGGTTCAGTTTAAAGAATTTGATTCATTATAGTTATATAAGTGCAATATTTATTATTATCTAGTAAATAAGAGAAAGGCAGGAATACTTATGGACACTACTTTGTTCAATTAATACATGGGTATATTGACATCAGATAAACCTCATTTGCTTCCTGACTTTCATGTAAAATATATTTAGTTATTTGTTTTCTACTCATATTGTTATATGTATTCTTGTACTTGTAGATCCTGATGATCCATACAAACTACTAGATGACACCAGGGCCCTCGGTTTAGTAGTATGTCGTGGTACTTCAGTAGTTCTAATATGTCCGATGGATGGAATGGAAGCTATACCAAACCCTTTCATAACACAAGAGGGATAATATTGAGAACAATTGTTTTCACTGTAAATTAATTTGTTTTAAGTAAATATAAGAATATAAAAAAAAAAGATTTCTTTTTTCAGCTTATTTTTGTCGTTGTTGATATATAATAGAAGTGCTGATGAGGTACTGTACTCATAACAAACTGAATCATTCTCATCTCTCTTGATTTGCTCCAGTAGAAAATTATTAGTTGCAATAAAAACAGGACCATACATTTTTATTCTTCAAAAGAAACACTGTTTCCCATTTAACTATTTGTTTGCACTAGTAGCCCTTAACCCTTTAACCGCCATATTTTGTTACATCATCATACACCCTTACGCCAGCGGCCTGTCGGCGTAATTTCAAATAGGGTTGGGAAATAGTGTTATCGATTAGTTTAAATGAATAAAAGTTCAAAATTTATTTTAATATTAAATCAGTCTTTATTAATCAAGTATTAATGGACTACAGTATGGGGTTATTCAAGAAAGGCGTGAAGAGGTTCTTACAGGGTCGGCAACGCAAGATTGACACCCCTGGTGTTGCAAATGTCCATGGGCTACAGTAACTGCTTACCATTAAGCAGGCCGTAAGCTTGTTTGCTACCTTAGTGGTATAAAAAAATAACATTATTTACCACGTTTCTATCAATATTCTAGCAATGAATCTAGTATAACATCTTCGTTTTCTGATAGATCTCATCGAGCTTGATTTATCAAATTAATAATTTTCATATATAATTCTGATCGTACCTCAAGCCGAACAGTCATTATTTCTTTCTAAAATATTTAATAATTCGTAGTCTTCTAACACGGCAAGGGAATAACACTAATTTGTACAAGGAACGTGTTATTACGGTGACGGCGCCTGAGCAACAGCCATCAAGATACAAATATGGCGTCGTTTGACCTTGAGCCGCACGTAAAATCACGGTGACGGCGATCGGAGACAATCTGAACTAGTGAAGTTCTCAGTTATCGCTTCTTTATCGAAACAATAAATTATCTTTTATATTTAACACATATCTTTTGTTTTAACATGCTTCTACTTAGTACGACTATTCGTGCTTCGAGTTTGACGAAATAATTTGGATTTCAATGCAATATTTTTGCTTTCACACCATGATTATTCAATAAAGTTTCGTTTAGATTACGTTGATTTGCTCATCCCTAGTACACGTAATATCACGGTATTGGCGATTCGTGTTGGTACTAAGTAACACCTTACAACGATACTACATAATCAACTTCGCAATTTTCTATAAATATCATAATGAAACGCAGCAAAATTTGTTAATTATTAAGAATACATCCTGGATTGTAATGTACAACGTTTATTGCAACTTAATCTTTAATATAAATGCACCAATAAACAATTTATAAAACTTGACGTGAAATTACGTCTGTGGCGCGTGGAGCACATTTTTCATATCCCGAAATATTACGAGCATGGCTCTTAAAGGGTTAAATTCATAATCAAAAATTTAAACTGATTTTTGTATATGAAAACGTCACTGGGCAACTTAGTATGGAAACTATACCCACGGCCTACAAAAACAAAATTGGTTTGGATGTTTAGATAAACGTCCCTAGTTTACGAATATATATATATATATATATATGTCCCATTAATGTAGAGTATGGGAATCTGCCCAAAAATTAAAAATAAAATATACGACTATTTGCATTGAATGGGTGTCTTGATTACACGCTGGAGCAACTGAACTCGTCGCGTTCGTCTGCTGGCTCTAACAATACAAGTCTGTTGGGTACTTAAAATATAAAAACTTATTCTCTCTCACTATACAATGGGAATAATCTGATGTATTTTTAAATAAAACAAATGTGTAGAATTATGTCGTTTTTATTCAACATGATCAATGTCAACAGGCATGATAGTGTCGTCCAAGAACCTTGCTGGCGCATCTATTTGTTCTTGGTGTCTGGCCCATGACAAAAAGTACACCATGCTGGCTATATGTGCGCAGCATCCGATAGTTCGGCGGCCGTGGCTACAAGAACAGTAATAATCTTCTATACTCTCTCTGCCCTCTCTTGTAGGGTTCACCAATATGTAGGTGTAATATTGTTTACTCCTGACGTGTCGGTATTGAATTCTACCGCGTATCAATGTTCCGTTATACCGATTCGTGGTGCCGGTAGAGTTCGACGGTATAAAGTGTATATATATATATAAGTATATCAATTAATCGTTAAAAATAGTTAAAGCTCAAGAAACACAGATCGCAACGACTAAGGACGAGGGACTGCGACTGCTCAGGTAGCGCGGGCGTCGAGCACAGGCGAAACCGGTTATAACTTGTCTAACGTGCGAGTGAGACGGCTAATGCAAACCCCTAGCCGTGCATTATTGGAAGGCGCAAACGTTTATGTTATTTTTATTGATTATAATACTTAATTGATACCTAATATTTTTAAACACATATAGTTGTTTCTTAGGCTTCTCCCGCGTTTAAAAAAAACTACACAGAGCGAAATGTAGGCTAGCACTCATTAATTTACAAATAATTTGATATCTGTAGGAAATATTTCGACAACCGGGTCTGATTATGCCCAATGACCTTTCATGAACTTTTATGTTTTTGAAATTGCTTTACATAAAACCTGTTTTGGTTTTCTCTGAATCAATTCATTTTACATTAAATTTAACAGATCCGAATTCTTATATGAAATCCACAGCGTACTCATCTCATGCTTATTTTGGGCCACAGGAACAATTTAAAAATGCAAAAATTTATGACCCTGACCAACATATTGCAACGTCCATGCTTTACTACCATATATTAGGATAAGTGTAATGATGGCTTTATAATCCTGTTCTTTCAGGGACTTGCATTTTCAGGCCATAGATACTACCTTGCACTTGCATAACTGCTAAAATATTGTGACGTGTGTTTTTCTCGTCACATGGAATTTCCGGGTCCATATTCCGTTCGCAATATGATGTGCCTTGTTTGCGATTGGTTTCATCCGTTTGCCATAATTTTAAAAGAAGAAGAAGATATCTTGACATCTCTAAACTTCCCAATGTAGGCTTCTTCTTCCCACTTTCCGGCCGAGCCTTGTCGCGTCGAAATGGCTGTTAAAATTATTTTCGTTTAATTTGTGGTTGTAAAGGTCTGAAACGACCTAATTTATTTTGAAAACGACTACCTAGCCGATGGATTTTGTAATTGTGATGTAAATTTTGGAAAAAATGTTAAGTGTCATGGATCAAGCACGTGCATATTTTTCGACGTGTAATTTCATCAAAATTCTAATAAACTGTCGTCCTTTTTAGCTGGTTTCCTCACAAAATTAATGAGGAAAACCCAAAGCATTTCTTTTCCGCCTAGATTTTTTTTTTGTACTGGAAGACTCGCACGGCGATGCCACGCCGGCGATTTGAGGTTACGCCGTGTTTAGACCGGCGCACAGCAGCTTTTCAGTATCGTACATTTTCTTATTTTTATACCATTCGATGCCGTAGTCCACAGTAGTTTTGTTTGTAATTTGACCTCTTAGTAACAATACTTTAGTAACTGAAACCTTAAATTTTCTTTTGGAAATAATTATTATCTAAATTCATCACCTTACCTAAGAAGTGGTTTGTTTATAGATTAAATAGGGGTGCAGTAAATTTTATCCATCTTCGGCCATCCATAGGCCATATCGGCCATCGTGGAAGCGGCGAAGGCATTGCTGGGCACAACCAAGGGTGGGCGCAAGTGTGACAAGAAGACTTGGTGGTGGAACGACACAGACCAAAGAGAGATTAAGGTGAAGAATGCCCTCTTTAAAAAATGACGCGTACAACGGCCACGAAACGTAGCGCAAAGAGAGCTATAGCCAGAGCCAGACGAGACAATTTACAACCCCTGTGTGATAAGTTGGAATCGTCTGAGGAGGAGCGGCGCAGGATATATCCAAGTGCCGCTGTGTAAGAGATCTTCGCGGTAATCTGTAATACGACGACCTCGCGGTGAAGGAGAGATGGCGCTCGTATTTCCACGAGCTGGTGAACAAGCAGCATAAAGAGGTCCAGCCACCGACTCTCCCTCTTAACCGCATACTCCTTACCGGAAAAATCCCGGAATGGAGATGGAGCGTTATCACTCCAGTTTTCAAAGGAAAGAGATCAGTGCAGGAGTGTGGCTGTTACCACGGTATAAAGGTCTTGTCTCACACCATGAAGCTCGTCTGGAGAAGTGCCCCCATCTCATAGAAAAGCGTAGTCATATAACAACTCCCTGAAAGGTTGTTTATATTTGAAGTTTGTGTGTTAACAGCAGAGGTGGAATCGTACAAGTGATACTTAATATATTCAAAGTGTTCATAGGATATAGTAAACACTTTACTTCATTTGAGCCGTAGCTTGTTTGTCTGACATTGTATAAAACAGTAATTTCTATAATAAATTTTAAATAAAAAAATCATTAAACAACACCGTCTAATCCCAGAGACATGTTAATAAAGGAATCGCCATACGCGTGATTCTGTTAGTAAATAATTCTGCCATTTTTGACGGGGGACGAGGTAACTACTACATAGAAACGAAAATAATGTTTTAAGGAAATGTCAACCTTATTTCGAGGCTTCTACAGTTCAAAGTTATTTTCTTACCGCTGCCTGCCATTTGTTGTGGAATAGCTGAACTTCTTCGTAAATCGAAGCTGGTAGATTCAAAATTACGAAAAGTCTTATATACTTTTTTGTCTTTAGCTAAATGAACTCTATTATACAGCATGAAGGACTGTTTTGTTTTGCAGTTTGTATAATTTACGCTAATTTGGGATAGGAGATATGCGACCAAAGTCGCGGAATATGATTCGATTGCATCAGTACTCGTTTACTGAATCGATTTCTCATGTATTAATCGTTACCACACCATTTTATTTCTATTTGTATTTCTTTTATATGAAAGCAAATAAAATAATACTTACATGTGAAAAGTAACTCAATATTTTTGCAAACTAGAAGTGTTCGACCTTTTTTTGCATGACATAACTGCACAGTTTGGCATTTTTAGTGTAACACTTTACGATGTTTACTGAGCGATAACGATTACAAGACTGTTAGAGAATCGATTACGCACGAAGTATTTATGCGCGCAATGGATCACAATATCTTGTACCATGACAGAGGGGAATGATCCTACGAGGCTGGTCCTTTAGTAACATGTCTCTGTCTAATCCAAATCATCCAAAGTAAGCGAAGCGTGTGTTAGGAATACTTACTAGACAACTGATTAAGATACGTAAACAGAAACAAAACATATTTTTTCTAAATATATACTAATGATACATAGAACACATCTAGATGAAGACAAACAGACATGTTCATGCACAGAAATATTTGTCTTGTGTGGAAATCGAACCCACGAGCTTTAGTGTCAAAGCAGCGTTACTAACCACTACAGCGCCCAGCTATAGTCAATTTTACTGCTACGAGTATAAGAAATTTAAAACTATGATTCCATTTTATTATTTGTGATTTCTAGATTCTATATAGGTATATTTCTAAAATAGTAATACCTACATTTTCGATCGAGTTGAACGGTAAAATATTGTAATATATTATATGTAAGCTTGAGCTTATTTTTAGGACATATTGAAACTCACACAATAGGATAGGTAGGTGATAAAATATATCGTCATCATCGTTTCAGCTGTAGAAATAGGTAGCTGTCCACTATTACACAGGTGCATACATATTCACACATCAAACAATTGAAATTATTTGTACTATGCATAGAGTAAATAAAAAAAATACAATATTATGTATAAAGTTTATTATTGTTATTTAATAAATTATTGCACACGTAACACTTATGAAAACAACTCAAACAATCATAATTTATATTAAACAGAATGAAACAGGTAATACTCTGAAATTGCTGACATATCTACTCAACTTTCTTCTTTTTTCATTGTCGCTGCGAAATATCACCGAAGGATTTTTCTTGATTGAAAAATTCGTTAATAAATAGTTTTTTACTAAACGACAACGTATTTTAAGCCGAAAAATTCGCAACCACGTTTAAGTGTAAATTGAATCCATGATGAATTCGATTGAGAAGTCATGGCAACGAACTCTTCGTTTCGTATGATCAGATTTTGATTTTTCTTTCATGAGTGTAGTTCTTTGATTACCTCCTGTATATTTGGCAAAGATTTGATGTTCATATGCTGAAGATTTGAGGATAAAGGAAACAGTAAAATATATTCTGTATTAATAAATAAGAATAGTGAAACAGTAAAACCGACGACAGTAGATAATTATAAACCTAGCAATGCGTGAGTAGGCGTCAACTTCAATGAGTACATTCCTTAATTAAAGGTTTTTATACTGACATGTCACACTACATAATATAATAACAACGGTGAGCATGATCTGTCAAAATTGGTTCAGTTTCGCCCAACCTATTATTTTGTAAGAAACATTGCTTATATCCGTATTCACTTAAGATCAAACATATGTAGTCCTTTTTATGATCATCAACTTTCAACATCAACTTTCAAATCATCTTGCTTCTATTAATTTGCTAAATTACTAAATTGGCAAGTCAACATTGACGGTAAATTACCTGTAGGTAAACACATCATTGCAAAGTTTGCATTAGGTTTCTAGAAATACAGCACTTTGATTTGAATTGAAAAAAATGTACAAGTTCCAGTAAATAAGATAAGTTTTCATTTCGAATTAATGTAGATTATTTAAATTATTATAAATATAAATTTACCTATCATATTCGCAAGGTACGGAATACTTCGTAGGCGTCGCTCGATTCATAATTGACAGCTTTTATACTTATAGTTATCTTATGGTCATTCTTGGTAACTAAAACACACTACACCTAAACCCGTTGACTTATTTTCATTTCTCATTTATTCAAATCCAAACTCATTTCTTAACCACGGATAACTCTTAGGGCAACTAGTACAAGTGATCATGTACTTGTCGTGTTGCAATACTTTTGAAGGTAACTTGCAAGTATTAGCTTTCAAGCAAGCGATTTCACTTTCTTCAAAACTTCGGCCTTTACATTGCCAAGGTTCAAATTTCTTAAGCTGCAGCACTGGTGTTGGCCGTTTTATCCATTCGATTACTTCTCTGTATGTTACAAAATACACGTCCGGCAGCTTTAACAGCTCATTTATGAATCTCTGAAAACAATATGTTGAAATAGAAAATATTTTATTCCATCTTCACACATTTCACAGAAAACATGCACTAAAATAATGTTGCACGATAAAGTAACTTTAGGTAATCATTTCTCCGGTCTATTTTTATATTGACATTATTCCCTAACGGTGTACATACACAGTAGAGACAACCAATCAACTCGACTAAGCCTAGGTTGTATGTTATTGAGAACAAGTCTTCAGTGTATGATCTGACTTGTAGTTATGAGGCAATGATTATATCTAACCTTGATCCTGAGCCTTAATCTAACCTATTGCAAATAAGATAGAAACTCTCACACAAAATTGTCTTGTTATCGAATTAGTAAAAGACAGGCGTTATTTTTGACGTCACAGTTGTGACGCTAAAAATAAGTTTCCATTGATTCAATATAAGCGATGTGTCAGCACATGTTTCACACAAGTTGCACGAAGAACCCCAACCCCGCTTTTTTAGAATAAACCCATGCTGTAGCAAACAGCAAGCTGAATAACACACAAAGAGAGGTAAAATCTTTTCTTAGACTATGTACTCAGTAGTCTGTGGAACTAAGTTTGGGATCCCCAACAATTCTCACAGCTCGTTTCTGAATCCAGTCATTAGGCCAAAACTGGTATCCAACGGATATATAGAGTGTAGGCCTACGGCCCAAAGTGAGAATATTAAATGGGAGCTGAAGTACCTACCTA
Organism: Pyralis farinalis; assembly: GCA_947507595.1. Classification (NCBI taxonomy): domain Eukaryota; kingdom Metazoa; phylum Arthropoda; class Insecta; order Lepidoptera; family Pyralidae; genus Pyralis; species Pyralis farinalis. The sequence goes on along the minus strand of OX382257.1, from coordinate 12,825,407 downwards.
TTGCTTAGGTGTTTTAAGAGAGGTAGGGCGCAACAAAGCAGCCCGTCTGGGGAAATACCTCCACCTCACAGAAAACCGCAGCCAAATAACAACTCCCTAGAGAGTTATTGTGTTCCTGCGTGTGAGTGAGATGACCAGTAAGCTCCCAAGGAGTAGCTGTGTAAGCAGCAGAGGAGGCATCGCGCGAATGATACTTAATATATCGCTAGCGTTAATATGCTGTGGTACCCGCTTGACATCAGGTGGGCCGTATGCTTGTATGCCTCCCGACGTAGTATAAAAAAAAAGGTTTTGTTGTTTGCAAAGTCGTTTACTTTCTTATTTTGGCAGTAATGTTTTTAGTCCTTAACCATGATGTATAAAAGTACAAATTATAGCATGTCGTCTATCTAACGCCGCCGCTTTTTAGAACCTGTGAATTACTCGGTACGCTTGAGGTCGCAGGACGCTTGTATCGCGGCAATGCGCGTAGCGACAGAAGTCAATCAATATGCTTTAAATAGTTATTAGATTTAGACGTTATTCTACGAAAGTCAAATTTCCAGGAAATTTAATCTGAAGTGTTTAGATCAAAATGCCAATCAACATGCTTTCTTAAATTGTACATATTCGCTCTGCACCTCTTTGCGTAGTAGGTACTGAGCTTTAGCAACATCACATAAAAACGTACCTTTAGTGCAAGGACATAATCATTATTCTTCAGCATCGACGAGTTCAAGTGAATCCCGAAGGGTGCTCTGTTTGTCAGGTAATGTCTCTTAAAGTTGTTCAGCAGAACATTGTAGATGTCGTCTCGGTTCAGAGTGGATGGGCAGTAGTTCAGCGTCGCGCACACGTGCTCGCTGTTAGACAGTGGGTTTATCACCATCTCCCAAAGACCCGCGTAGCTTCTTGTTGGGCAGTATTGGTTATTTCCTATAAATCACCAATAATATTATTTCGTACTCTTCTAGTAATATTAGGTAGGTAGGTGTTGTGAAGTTGTAACTTTACCTGCACATTGTACGCTTTGCCAAATAACGAATGAGGCTCTAGCAAAGGGGAGGATATGCTCCTTTCCTTAGCCTCTATATTTATAACATTTGATCTGATTTAATTTTAAGTTCCAAATATTAGGTAAGTATATCATTTTGATAAAATATTTTTATTAGTAACATTATGAACACATTAGATATGAATGAATACCTACAATGAATGAAGTCATAAAGAGGATTAGGTACTATAGTGTAGAGGTAGATATGTTGCGTTAGCAGTTGGTGTAACAAATTGCATGTGATACGTGCTTCTTGTATTGCTATAGTTCATAGATAACTGCATGACATCAGGCGGGCCGTATGTTAAACTATATGTAGGTACAATGCGACAAGACTCTTTAGTTTTTGAGTGACATTGACAGAAGTACACCCCTGTCCTGCACACTTAGGTAATCTTCACGAGATGGAGGCATTATTCAAATTTCGGCCATGCGCCTAAAAAGCCTTGTCGCACAGTATGTAGTTTTTGAATGCTGAACGTATTCGAACGTTTGTAATATCACCGAATAGTATAAATTCTTTTGTTATGAGTATCCGAACAAAAAGAGATTGGCAGACACGTCTGTAACAGCGAAATTTAACATTGTAGAACACATGACATAACACGACTGAACGCACGTAGTATTGTACGTATTAACAATATTAACCAGTTGAGAATGCGCAAGCTTGCATTGCCAGAGGAACACCTGGCTCGACAATTATAAAACATTTTTTTTAAAACTTTGTTGGCCGTTTTGACCATGTTCCTGAAATATGATATTGGTTTTTAAGACATTCCTATTCTACTTTTTAATTGATTTTCGAATCTGAAATTTTTTTTTTTAATTTGTCGGACATTTTGACTATATTCCTTGAGAGATAGGAGGTTGGTTTTTCAGACATTCCTATTCTACTTTTTTATGCTGAATTCGAATCTGAAGTCAAAATTCGAATATTCGAAAAAAAGCGACAGAGAACACAGAGACAAACATATTTCCCACAGGACAGGCTTAGCCTAGTGTGGGAGTTTATGTAAAACACGTAAACGGATGTACACAAATTTTGAAATAAATTTATTATTATTTATTATATAGATTTCATATAGGAACGATGTTCCTGAAATTAGGTATAATAAAGGTGTCTATAAGGAAAATGTTGCAATCATAACCTAGATCTCACAGATGTATGAGCAGGTTCTAGTACAGAAAATAGTAAAATCTACAAGAGTGACATTTAGATTTTACATATCTTTTTTTCACACATATCCTTATTGTAAACTACAAGCGGCTAGTTGCTTTGTTTTTACATTACCTACTGAAATACTTTGCACTGAAATTATATGTCATCCGTACTCCCACCAGGGTACTTCATTATTTATTTCGTACTATTGCACTACCATTCACACAGTATGTCTACTGTAAGGTGTGTTGTTGGATCACGAACTGACCACGTGAAATCGATACCTACGACGAAATAACATCTAGACTAAAGAAACCTACCAATACAGGTCTGTTTGCACAACGTCAATTCAATATTATAATAAATTTATGACAGCATATTGGTGTAGTAATAATGATTCCAAATATCTATGTCAGCAAAATCATCAGTTCTATAACCTTTACATTTAAAAACGTTTTGTCTTTTTATAAATAATATATTAGATGTGCCTTTTGAACATATGGTTAGGAAAGGAGAAAATTGTTTCAGACAATGTATTACAGAATCGAATACAATTTACAACAAGAGACCTCCCAGTCTTGGCAAGCCGATGTAATGGCATTCTTATATGATTTAACTTTAAAAAATTACTTAAAATTTTTACGAGCGTAGGTAGGTAGATTGTGTTTTCATAAATGTACTGAGGATGATGATTTTCAGAAATGTAGCAATATTTATTTCTTTGACCAGTTCCCATAGTCTTAGTCCATGTTTTAAAAAGAACGAAATGTAATTATATTTAAGCTGCCTTTCTCCACGACAGTATACCATAATGCTGTGAAAGTAGTTGAAACACAATAAGCATGTAGTACCCACGTCCGTCAAACAGAAGAAAAACACCCCACCTACCACCCGCCGTCTGTGTATTACCTTCATTTTATCGCGTTCATTTTAGAGCGTACCTATGTTCCGTTAGTTTGGCCACATGATAAAGGGAGACATATTTATTTGAAATATTATTACATATCGTAGTTACTACGGTGTTGGAATTCGTTTCCGTATTTCGCACTGCACCATTATGTCATTAAATTATACACGTGAAGACAATAGTGCATCTTGCACGCAAAATGTGATCTCCGTCTCGTCTTTAACAATCACTGCTCATAACAACATTCGCACGGTTCGGTTATTTGCTCTAAATATCATTAGAAAAAAGGGTAGGTATACGTCCTGTGTCTGTACCAGTTAGCAGAATATGTTGGATATGTGATCTCTAGAATCGCTTTTGTACTTTCATATCTAGCACGTATTACGTATTTGTAATCGTAGGAATCTTGTAGTAAATGACTATAATGTTTAAAACTTAATATCTATCCAAAAAACTATGAATGTTAGAGAAGCGAGTGAAGTATGTAAGGACCGCGTCCTATGGCGCTCAGTTCTCTTTGTCTACCCCGCAAGATCCTGGCGTGAAGATTTCATACATAATACATCTGTAACAAAAATGGAGCGAGATCGTAGACCAGAAAGATTTGATTTGGCCCAAGCAGCTTGCACCACGAGAATGAGAACACTATTGTAGAAGAATATATTCCAAAATTTTCTTATCACGGATATTATGCCCCTAATGAACTCAACTTGCTCATTCTGATTCATCATGTTTCATCGCAAGTGTTTACTTTTATTAGCTAAGCCAACTTTAATACCTGGTCTACGGCTATTTTAAATATAATGTACGCAAAATCGAAAAATATAATTTATGCCAGACACTTGAGTGTGATGAGAAAGCAGCATGCTGATGAAATTATCGATATATGTAGGTACATGCATGCACTGTGAAACAACTATCAAATGCCAATAGAAATATATAGATATCATTCAAGACGCATTAGTATCTGGAATTGTTTCTAATAAACTTACACTAAGGCAACGACTTCTCGAAAATCTAAATCTTTCAAAGCATATAATCAAGCCCTATCATTAGAAACCGCTGAATTTAATTCACAAAACTTTAGCTGTTTTCAGTCAACATAAGTTCTAAACCTGGATCCTCGACTTCCATACTTAAATTAAATAGCATTATGTTTAATGAAATCAAGCAGCCTTCTCGCTTCATTTTATAAACGAAAAAGTTTTTTTTTGTGAGGGATTGCTGATTATGAATTAAGTAATAAAATAACAGATCACTATGCTAATGAATGCCACAGTACTAGGTCCTCTTTTAGGGTGTATCTTGAGAGTGCAGACCAGCAATACAGAGTTTACATGTGCTGAAAATTAATCTCTTGGCGATATTTGATCCATGCTTCTTCATGACCGAATATAAAGAAACAAGTACCTTTCGAACTCTTGTTTCCACTTAGATTGTGGAAGTCTGGCAGTAGCGCTATGTAATAATCAGTGTCTTCACCAAATACTTAGGCTTAGGTAGCGGACACCTCTAATTAAGGATTAAGAAGCGGGATAAGTTTAGGTAGCAGAAGAGAAACTAGTATTGAGCATCTCAAAATATACCATATTTAGCGCTATAGATCTGTAAATCGCTTACCATTAGCCACCACGCAGTACCAATTTTACTACATGAACGGCCTTACATAGCCCTGGAAGCTGCGCTGGAAGCTACGGTTAATTTACACTAATTGAAACGTTTTCAACGAACGACCGAGTTTCCAGAGAATGATTGATTGCATGATAAAAAAGGAGATACTTAAAAGGACTTATGTTTACCTTGACGATGTAAAAAACCCCATCACTTCAGTGAAATGACGTCCACTGCTAAATATAGACTTCCCCCTTAAACTTCCACAGTGATCGGTACTGTGGCGCTTGCATACATCGGCTCCCTGCGATCTTCACAAGATCGTCGGTCCATCGTGTGGTAGCCCGTTAGTCCGTCCTACGCTGTATTTTTTGGTTCGTGGTCGCCATTCGAGAACCTTTCTATTTCAATGGCCATCGGTTCTTCGAGCTATGTGGTCTGCCCACTGCCACTTCAGCTTGCTTAGAGTCACGTCGGTAACTCTAGTTATGCTACGAATATACTCGTTTCTGAATCTACCTCACAGAGAGGAAGGTTGCATCAAAGCAGCCCGTCTGGGGAAGTACCTCAACTTCACATAAAACCGCAGCAAAGTAACAATTCCCTAGAGGGCTGTTGTGTTCCTGCGAGTGAGTGAGGACACCAGTAACTCTTAAGGAATTGCTGTGTTAGCAGCAGAGGTGGCATCGCGCGAGTGATACTTAATGTACTGCAAGCGTTCATTGGCTACGACAACCGCTTTACATCAGGTGGGCCGTATGCTTGTGTGCCTCCCGACGTATATCTCTCTATATATAGTCTCTCTGTGAGGAAATAAATGGCCTACCGAGGGGTCTCCAGATGCTGGTATACCGCGTTCATGCTTGAGTTAATAATTCTCCTTGATATCGCAAAAATCCACATTTGTTGTGGAGTTGATAGCCGCTGTAGTGACACATTTTCATTTAAGTGTTTTTTTGAGTGAGTTGAGATTATTAAAAAACAGTTATCGTAACCATGAAGGTTATGATAACTGCTTTACAGTACTGGGTTTACACAGGTCTAGCATTAATATAAATTTGTATGTTATTAGGGTTATATACTTATAATTTTTTTTTAAATTGGCAAGATGATACTCATAGTAACATTCGCCATAGCGCCGTGGTCTCCCCTTACTAGTCTTGAACATATTCTAGTTTATAGAGAGTCAGAAGAACTGTAATAATTTCAAATGTAAGTAAATATTCTCACCGGTACACTTATGCGGCATTTTGTAGTCGAGAGTATACGGCCAGTAGGGTGGATTGGCAAGTGGTGCTACCACCGTTGCGTCGTACACGAAACCAAACTCCTGCATCATGAGGAATTGACGATTCCATCCCACAGATAAGTAAGGCACGCGAAGACCTCTGTGGACAATCATAATTATTAATAAATAAATAAATCCAATATGCTATGTAGATATCCATACGCAGCCCGAATAGCAAGAAAACTTGTTTTTACTGTCAATTTGGGGGTTTTGCTACAGGAAGGCTTTGCCTTTACAATAAATTTCAAAACCACGGTGTACGACAGTCGAGCTTTACTTTTTAATCGTGGCTACACAGGATATAATGGTTGGAATATAAGCTCGACAGTAAACTGTTTTATTTATATTTTCAAATCCAGGTATGTTATACACCATGGCGCCCGCGTCGCAGAGGAATTGCAACTAGCTCGTTGCGCGCCCATAGCACCTCATAGCGAGCTTTCAGCGGCCATAAACCATAAAAGCCTCCATGAAAATACTCTCGCAAATCCCTAGTGATATAAATCCATAATAACTTTATGCACTATTTTTAACGTAATAAGCAAAAGAAAGCAATAGGTAAGTTTTTCACAATGTCTCCACTTAAGTGATATAAATTTTGTGTGATTTTTGTAAAGTAAATTTTTTTGGCTTGTTTTTCTTAATTATCATACACATGTGTGATGAAATATGTATTTACTCTATAAAAAATCGTTATTAAAACCAAAGTTATTTCTTCATGTAGTGTGTATATTAATCGTAATTTGAATCGGGAACTGTCAATAAATACGTATATAAAACTTCTTTTACCTGAAATCTTCCATGTGGACTCTACCAAATCTGTTGATGACGTTAGCTTGTCCCACCATTTCATCAAACCAATCCTCTACCGTCGCGTTTTTGGACCACCATTCCTCTGGCCCGCGGTGCCTAAGATTCATAAGTTTACACTTAGTTATGAAAGAAATAGTCTATTTATGATAATATATTATCAATGTTTACCATGGCAGAGGGTGAACCTTAGTCTAAAACCTACTTAAATTAAAACCAAGTAGGTACTCCTACTGTCTTTGCTCATGTCAATCTAATCGACCAAGCAATTTAATCAAAGTTGACTATCATGTGTGTGTATTCTAGGATAACATGTTTTATTTATTAATGACATATCCAAAGATAACCTATTAGCAATGGTTGAGTGCAGTAAACGAAGCGAAGTGCCATGTCCCGGTTTTGGACTAATCTCCCCTACTCGCGCGAATTACACCTCTGTTGCTAAAACAGCAACTCCTTAGGAGCTTACTGGAGAACTCACTCACACGTAGGAACACAACAACACTATTCGAAGTTGTTATTTGGCTGTAGTTTCCTGTGTGGTGGTGGTACTTCCCCAGACGGGCTGCTTTGATGCGCCCTACTTCTCTTAAATAATATTCAGTGATTGATTTAGTTTTACGACCAAAGTTGTGTTTTGAATTGTTAATTCTCTCGAGTTAATTCTATTTGGCCGTCGTGGTGTCGTGTTCCACGGTCTATGTGAGAAGACCGCGTACCTTAAAACTGATTAATTGTTTATTCTTGTATTTACATGACATATTTGTGTGTAGATGGGATATTGGCGATATTTTCGGAAAACGAAAAGTTTTTTTTTTAATGGAAATAATTTATACTCTATTGGTTTTGCCGGCGATAGGTACCTTTTGTTTTTCTTATAAATTCCTAATAGTGTTTATTTTGTAGATACGTTTTGTTGATCCGTACAAGTCGTCTTAAAACTATAGAATCACCATAGTTCTTTTTTATGTTATGTAGATGGGGTTCGGGAAGTGCGCGCGTTCACGAGTTGACAACAATTCAACAAACAAAAAGGTTACAACAATTCAGGTTTAATATGAAATAACCAGTATAAGGCAGTTATACAAGTAGGCTAAATAGACACGCTAATGTTTTGACATCAAAATTTAATAAACAAAAATTACGCACAGTTATACATATTTTGACTATTTTATTACTTATTTACAAACCTACTCCATTTCTTTCAATAATCAGAGTAGAAGTAATCTCTAACCAAGTAGTTACTTATTGCACTCAACATGCAAATAGTGAATCAGAACTGAAAACACAAAACAAAATCGCAATCAGTGTAATTTGATATTTACGATTAGTGCTTGTAGTTTACAAATATTTCCCAAAACGCTGTTTTGCCGTGTTTAACTGTTAATCAAGTAATTTTTCACCAGTCACTATAAGGGGTACTTTTTAAACTAAAGGCTATATATACGTGTTATGTGTTTAAATTTGTTTGTTCAATTATTTAAAAAAATACATTTGAGTTATTGTATGTATGTATAACTCAAATGTATTTGTTTTTTTAATCATACCGACCGAGAGTAAACCAACTGATGACGTTACCTGTCATAGAAACAAACAAACCCTCAAGCGAATTGTTATTTGTGTAGAGAGAATCTGTATTCTAGGTTATATTTGGCCATTGTTCCATGTAAGCTGCAGTTACTAATCTATTCGGTTTGCTTCTTATTAGTATTTCACTTATCAGCCATGCAATTCTGTAAAAGCAAACATCCTTACATCCTCGGAAACATCGGCTGTTATAGCCTTGAACACAAAATTGCAATTCCTTAGTGTCGCTTTTCATGGTTGTGTGACACTAGCGCCCGCAAGGCTGCGTTTGAAATTGGAATTTTACAAGGCAAACAGCCTCGCATACGCTTACAGCCTTATAGAATACCAAATAAAAAGCCGTGATCGCAGTAGACGATGTCAAAGCTGTGACATCTGTGATCACAGCGACGCACACAACCATTACGAGTCGCTTAGAGAATTGCATGGCAGATCGGTGACATTAGCAAAACCTAACTGCAAAAATATGCATATACTAGCTGCTGCCCGCGGCTCCGCCCGCGTGGAGTCAAATAACGTAGCCTATGTGTTAATCCAGATCATAATCTACCTACGTCCCAAATTTCATTCAAATCCGTTCAGCCGTTTAAGCGTGAAAGAGCAACAAACATCCATACATACAAACTTTCGCATTTATAATATTAGTAGGATTTGCAAAAAGTATTTTAAATAAATTGCAAAATACATTTCCTAAAATGTATTTAAATACAAAAAAGATGTTTTGAATTTTGTATTTCCATTAAATTTTTGAAAACATTGATTATATTCACTCACAACTTCACTTACGTTATTGAGTTGATGGCTATTTCATGTCCATCATTCCAAAGTTTCTGCACATGCCTGTAGTTGGTGTACAAATGCGACACAAAGAATGTCGCTTTTATAGGACATCCATTCGGGTTCTTGCGTTCTGGAGTTAATAACTGCTTGTGGTACGTGTCCCAGTTTTCGTGGTTTACAGGTCCGTCAAAAGTCAAAGTTATCATTTGGGGTGTCTGTGAACATAGAAGTTAGCACGGAGTAATGTTTTATTTGCAGTAAGTATTACAAAGAACATGATTGCATTCACGTTAGGTAAGCGGCTCGTAACATGTAATGTTAGGTACCTAACTTAGGAAAAGTTTGGTTTTCCTTCGGCGGGTGTGGAAGTCTGACGGAAGTTGCTCCATATCAAATTCAGTCTTCATCTTAGCGTTACCCCGTTTACTAAAACGTTAGGATTGGCGGGACCCTCTACCTGAGCATAATAATATGGTGAAGATACTGATTTTGACATGGACTGACTGCCGTCAAACTTCTACAAACCAGAGGGATAACCAGATCATTCTTAGGTTAGATCACACGTTTTTCCAAAAATATAATTTCTTGGACGTGCGGCGGCACACGAACAAATATATATTTCCTCACTTGCAAATACATTTATATTCATCTATACTCTTGCGGACTATGCGTCTGCGACATAACTACTTCACATAACACAAGACATTTTACTACAAACAAATATCATAGTGTTTGTTGTCATGTCTTATGTTATGTGATTATATTCTAAGTAATCTAAAAATATATTTCTTATTTCTATTTACGTACAAATATACTTAAATAAAAATTAGAAATATGTTTTAGACTACTAATAATAAAATTAATTTATTAGTACAATAATATACAAATATTCTAATTTTTCGGAGTCGGTGTAAGTAGTTTCAATTTGACTTCACCAGCCGTTGCCTGTATAAAAAATTGACAATTTCATAAGTAAAGAACTCATATATGAACTTATCTTTATGTTTATTTTATTTTATTGACTTACCTACATGTTTTTAACGACAAAACACTTAATAAGAAAATTTAGGCGTTTGTTATCAAATGTGATATGAGAAGGTCAGTTCATTAGCACATCTTCTTCTTACCTGACTCGGCACAAGACTTCCAGGAATCTCAGTACCATTCTTTGTGCAAAAGCAATCTGGTAGCTGGCACATCTTTGTATCGCACCGCTCAGCTGCGTTGGGGTCGTAATGAATATCGCACCAACCCTGTTAAAATGAAATTACAATTTAGAGCACCTTCTCCTTGCGGCTTCGACCACGTGAGGATTTCGATATGATGATATTAAAGTAGCATTCTTCTCCAGGTCTAAGACAACCTCATCACTAAATGTCTTTATAATCGCTGCAGAGTTTCGTCGTGAAAAATAACTAACGAACGATTAGGTACTTTCACAATTATAATATTATTGTTAATTAGCGAATTCCTGCAATTATGTTTATATAAAGACCAGTCTGGTTACTTACGTAAGATTTTATATCGATTGGCATAGTTGTAACTTATCCATATATTCATCTTTGATTATTGTGAACACATATTTTTTCTTTATACAGGATTTTTTTTGTTTGTATGTTTGTATTTAATGTAAATATACAACAGTAATAAGTACTGAAGAGACAATTAACTGTACATAGGTCCCACTAAGAGATTTCTACAAGCCAACCTCTGATATCGCTAGCACTGATAGAGAACTTCACAGTGTCGTGAAAACGGGCACATAGGCAGTGTACCTCAATTATTGAGAAGAATACGTAATTATAAGTTTTAACATAACTATAGCTATACATAAAGTATGAATCATACATGCATATCATCGCGCCTGTCTTCCAATGGCGTAGGCAGAGATTATGGAACGCCAGGTACACCGATTCAAACATACCTATGACGCTTCTTCTATACTTATCGACCTCTTCCTGCAGGCTCTTCGGTTTTGGGTGCTTCTGATTTGGATTTTTTTCAGCATATCACCAATTTGATTTACTCGTATATGGACCCATATACGGTATGACTAGGGCGGTCTGCTGATGCTGATATCTCCATTCGCTCTTGCCCGATACACTTCATTACTTTCGTAACTCTCTTGTCATTCATTCTTGCTAAATATGCACTTTGCAACTTTCTCAACATATCTTTTCAATTCTTGTCACTACATCATCTTTCATTTCACATAGTTCTCGAATCGTGCTATTTCTTACCTATCACTCATTCTAACTCCACGCATAGGTAAGTACTCCATAGTGGTCTCATTTTTATAGCGTTCACCCTAGTTTCATCCTTTTTCTGCCATACCCTTGTTTGACTATGAAACAATAATAAAAAAATGTGATGATACGAATATTGAAAAATTTTACATAATAATATAGGAGAATTATATCCAAAACAAGCTGACCCGGCAAACGTTCTGCCATATAAATTATTTCATTTTTTTTTTCTAATTATACCTATTCTCATACCTACCAAATATACATTAAAATTTTCATAAAAATCGGTCGAGCCGTTTCGGAGGAGTGCGACCACAAACACCGTGACACGAGATTTTTATATATTTTTATATACAAGCGTAATAAAATAAATTAATTGACCGAATACAAAATAAAATATGAAAATGAACTCAATTGTCGCCATTGTTAATATAATTTAACATGTCGGGATTTAAAAGAGAAGATTGAAGGTGCGGCTTTAATTCAACAATGAAGAGGATTCTAGATCCTTACAGTATTTCCAGTATATGAACCGTTGTAGGTGTTTGCACATTGAGACGGGATATCCAGGAGTAAATAGGCACAAGATCAGACTCTTAACTTTCAGGTGTTAAGGGGAAGACGGATTTAAGAGTACGTAATACAATAAGCTTAATAGGTGAACTTTCCTACGGTTTCTTATTGGAAGCCAACTTAACTGTTTACGAAATTTAATTTGTTTGGTCTAAAGTAGGTATATCTACGTGTAGCTAGAGAAGAAATGAAAAAGCGTTCATAAATTAGATTTGGACTAGATAATCGCTGCCGATCGAACGAATCGAAATGAAATTTGCAAACTATCTGAGTCAGATTATTAGGTAGCTATACAATTAAATAAATCCATTTAATTTCACAAATTCAAAGTTACAGAATCGTTTTCATTTGATGCATGTTTAAACAGATAGACATCCAGAAAATAATCCTAAAAATGTTGTTTTGGTTGCTGATTGACGCCAACATATTCTTTTTTTAATGTGTAAAGAACATTTAGCATCATGTAAATTGTTTCACTATCTATAAAAAACTATTCAGTTATATAAAAAAATGCTGTAAAGGGTGGATTTATTAATACTGCAAAATTTATCGAAAACTATAATTCAAAGTAGATTTTGAATTATGAAACATCTGCATGAACAGGTCGTTTAGAAATTCACATTTTTATAACTAATGTTATTTTTACCGACTTTAGAGAGTAGATAAAAACTAGAAACTTTGAAGGAGAAATTATTGAAAGCTGCGATGACAAGAAATTATTAATGATTTTGTTAAAAGATTATCAGTGGTTAAAGATAAATAAAAGAAAATGATAATGAGCCAACACAACGCTTTATAATAATGTATAATATTACGTAAATGTCCTGACAAATTATATTTTAATATCAGGAACTATTTGTTAATGTCATTCATCATAGTGTATTAGTATGCGGTGAAAGTAAATTATAGACACGTACAGTCGGCTTACAAAAAGGCTTTTATATGTTGATTTCAAGAATAAACGTAATAATGGGAAGTAGGTACGAGTATCTACATTAATGTTAAAAACGACAAAAACATGATGGATGACATGAATTTCATGGTTATGCAATACAGTCTCTAAAAGATTAAATAATCACGGATCTTTGAAATGTGCTCTAATAATAAGCGTCATATTCGTACTAAATGCGAAAGTGTGTTTGTTAGATTTTATGGTGAAACAGCTTAAATAATTTCGTACGAAAGAGAGCTTTATGTTGGATCAAAGATTACTTTTCATGAAAACGTTAGCCTACCTGGAGGCAACTTTTTTTTGGCTAAATGTATTCCTGATTGTAGCTGCAAAGATCTGTAAGTAAGCAAAGTGCGTTAAAAATTAGGAAGGGTCATCTGATGACATGCATTTTAAAGGCGCTTGCAAAAGCACAGCCATGCAATTCTCTAAGCGACTCGTAATGGCTGTGTGCGTTGCTGTGATCACAGATGTCACAACTTTGACATCGTCTGCTGTGATCACGGCTTTTTATTTGGTATTCCAAAAGGCTGTAAGCGTACGCGAGGCTGTTTGCCTTGTAGAATTCCAATTTCCAAACGCAGCCTTGCGGGGCTAGTGTCGCACAACCATGAAAAGCGACACTAAGGAATTGCAATTTTGTGTTCAAGGCTATAACAACCGATGTTTCCGAGGATGTAAGGATGTTTGCTCTTACAGAATTGCATGGCTGCACGTCGCCGATTCGAAACCTATTAAGGTCTAGAAACTTTACTAAATCTTGAATAATATAGCACCGGCGACGATATTTTATGTTTTTTTGTGTGAAATCGCGTTTTTTTTTGTTTAGAAAATACAACTATTTAGTTAAGTTTAACATATACAAACTTTGATCCAAATCGTTACAGCGGTTTACGAAATACATGAAGTATATTTAGATACGTGCAAGAAAAGCTCGTTTAAATATATATAAGGTAGATATTGGAGGTTTTGTGTTATTATTAGGGTGTAAGTGCCTTAGTGCCAAAGCCTTAATTGCAGCTTCTGAAGGATAGTTGTGTTCTTATGTGTTAGTGAGGGATCTGGAAGCTTCAGGGAAGGAAATGATAGTAGCAGTAACGGGCTACTTATATTTCTGGTTTTGTACGTTTTTATAAGCTAGGTAATACCTTTATATCAAGCAAACCGCTTGTTTGCGATTATAATGATATAAGAAATAAACAAAAGGTTGTCACCTCATCTGAAGAATCATCACAATCGAAGGATCCGTCGCAAAAGTATTCTGCCGGCATACAAGTACCGTCAGCACAACCAAGATGAGTTTCATTAGCACAGGGAGTATTCTCTAACAACGGCTTCGGCACCAGAGTTTCTAAAATATACATCGATGTGGTAAACTATGGAATTAGGTAAGTATATCTATTGCTTTATTTCTTTATATCTATATCAAGTGTGTTAAGATTGTTTCATGCGTATTAGAGGACAAACAATTCGATAAGCGTGCTCTCAAAAATTCTTTGACATGAGTCAAAAACTGAGCCGGTAGAGTAGTTTTACTGTTGAGTTGAATTAGGATGATGTTGAGTTCTTGAAGATTACTTACATTAATTTACTTATTATAATGTTTTTAATATAAACACGTCTTTGTTCGTCGGACTCTCGCCAAATATTATTATTTAGTTTTATCGAAGATAAGATTATACTACAGTAGTTTTATTTATACTTTCTATCTACAAAATTTTGTAGAATTTCTTTTCAGATCCGTAGTTATTTCTCCGTCCAAGTTTATTTCTCGAAGCATGCAGTTAGCATAGTAGATGATAAGCAACAGAACAACTTCAAAGAAACTTTCGAAATCGCTTCATATGCAGTTAAGTGCATCTGCACGATTTTAAGCTAAGTTCATAGTAAAATAAGTCATAAAAGCGGTAATTCGAAGTGATTGAACACGCTTCATGTCGTATGTAGCAAGCCGCTCTCTCAATATTGAAGACGCTTCAATGTCTTGAAGAGCAACGAACCTAGTGCTTTAACGCGAGCGTCGAAAATTCAGTACGTGTGTCAAAAAATGCATACCTAAGTGTCCTAGTTGACCCACTGCTTATATGTATCTACTTCTACTATGTTATAGCCAATGCATATTTATTATCGCTACCGTATAGCAAAGTTAAAGCTGTAGAAAATCTTAACACACTTACATTATATTAGTACATTAGAATTTCGCTAAAGAATTTAACTTTACCTGAAGTGAGGTCGCAGTTGTGCACGTTCTGTCGCTTATCGCACAGTTGACGATTCACATCGAAGAGCAGGTCTTGTGAGCAATGGAACTCAAAAACGTCACCATCTATGCATAGGTAATATTTTGCGCATTCATCGATCGTCCACATTACATCTTCAGCCCGGTCTGGATTTCTGCAAATGCAGTAGTAATAACTCTAAAATACGGTAAGGAGTTTTTGAACTAGATAAAATTAAAATAGCTCATTCTGAGAAGTAATGTAATGTTGCTAGTATTATGGTCCTTCCAGCTTTTCTTCGATCTTCAAAATTAAGGGAGGTAGAGTGTATTTAAGCAGCCCGTTTGTCGAAGTACCACCACGTCACATAAAACCGAAGTCTAATAACAAAGAGGGTTGTTATGTTGCCGTATGTGAATGAGGTCACCTGTAAGCTCCTAAGGAGTTATTGTGTAGCAGCAAAGGTGGCATCGCACAAGTGATATTGAAAACGTTCATAGGCTACTGTAACCGTTTTAATCAGGTGGACCATATGCTTGTGTTCCTCCCGACGATGCATAAAAAAAAGTAGGTAGTGAGCGACCGTGTTGTTGTTGGTGTTTAAAATGTTTGTAGCAATATAATAACTTTATGGCCCTTCAAGCCACAATTACTGTAAAATTTACCGCTTGATAAAATAATACAATAAAACTGACATTCCTAGCAAGATAATATATTATATACCTACTTAGGAACATTAATAAAGCGTATAGGTACTCCATTTACACATTCAATGTCATATATATAACTGTTGCCCAAAACCAACATTAGTCGGCTCATCGTTAAACAACATAAATGTACCCACAGACTAAGCGAACAGCGAAAGTGAATTTCACAAGACGCAATAGGAAACGGTGTGAAGTATAAGCGCAAGCGCGTCGTCGGTAGCGTTCAGTCAAGGTTGCGGCGAAAGTCGTGGGGGTCATCGTCCTCACGATGCGGGAAACGAATCCAATGCGCGCGAACTGCCGCGTTACGCTTGCAATGCATTGCGTGTGCTCCATATGCATTCGCGGAAGATAAGTATAATTACATTTAATTATCTACCTTCGTGCAGTACATTTTAACCCATTAAATAAAAATTAGGTTACTCGGTAGCAACAGTCTCTATTTAAAGTACTTATGACTGAATGCTAATTTGCTTGAATCTTATCGTTTCTTAGAATTAGGCATTTGACTATTGTAACTAGCGTTCCCAGGTCTTAACACCGAACCTAAAAACACATAGGTACCTACTGCAACAATATGGCGGCGGGGATGCGCGAACAATACAATATTTAGCAAGAATCTGTAATAGCCCGGCAATAACATTAGCATATATATGTTTTTCACATGCAGCCATGAAGTTTGACGATAAAACACAAGTCTGAGTCTTTGGCGAAAGTCGTAATCGTTTTTAGAATCAAAATCAACCTCCTATGCACTTGTTGCACCTTGATAATCACCAAACCACGCTCTGACAAAAGAGAGATAAAAGGATAGGCGTAACGATGAATTTATAAATCTGTCATACCAGCTTAACCGGTATTTTAGGATCACAGATGCCACCAGCCATCCCATGCTGCTTGGCCCAAGCTAGCCCCAAGACGTTACGACTGCGCGGTTACGTGCGCTCGACCGTGTTTTCGCCAATGCGTACGAGTATAGGATCTAAGGTATTGCAGGTTAAGTTAATTAAATAATAATGAAACTAATTTTTTGTTAAAAGCTATATATCCTAGCTAGTTTTGTTTGCAATGAAAAGAGCAATGAATGTTAAAGAAGCGAGTGAGGTATGTAAGGATCGAGTCACGTAGCGCTCGGTTCTCTCTGCCTACCCCGTAAGGGATTTGGCGTGACGTTATAGAGATTTATTTGCAAAATACATAAAATATGTTGTCAAGGATACGGCTCATAATGTCACGTTAACGACGTGTCATTTTAAATAACTGAAGTAGAAGTCTTTTTTCTAATACATGACGCTTTATAAAAAAAATTGTGAGAGATATTAATAACAATAGAAAATACCTAATTTTCCGAAAACTTTCAAATAGCCAATTACAATGTTCGCGCCTATAACTCAGAGGCAAGGTACAATAACTTCGGCATTCTATTTAATTACACAATGTTACATAAATATAATATACTTAAAAAGAAACAAAATATTACAATTGAATTTGGAATCTGTCATTTTTATATGATTGTTCATTGAGTTTTCTCATTTTGGCGCCGATACATTGTACAATATTTTGCGATATTAAAATGGAGTGGGGCGATAAAGAGAACCGAATCGTTGTGATTGCATTACACAAATTAGGTATGGAGCTAAATGCAATTTTAAAAACTCTTCATATGCTTGGTATTAGTAAAATGTTTGTGTACCGGGCTATTAATAGATACAATGAAACCTTCTCTGTTTGTGACATAAAAAGATCTGGCCGTCCACGTAGTGCTCGTACGAAAAAGGTGGTCAAAGCAGTAAGGGAAAGAATTCGAAGAAATCCTGTCCGAAAGCAAAAAACCTAGAACCATGTCGCGTACTTTAAAAGATGACTTAGGACTTGCAGCCTATAAGATTTCATTTCTTAACTGATAATTTAAAAAAGAATAGGGTGGTCAAATCGAAACAACTACTGAAGCGGTAAGCAAAGGGAGGTCACAGAAAAATATTGTTTACAGATGAGAAAATTTTTACAATTGAGCAACATTTTAACAAACAAAATGACCGTATTTATGCTCAAAGCTCTAAGGAAGCTTCCCAATTAGTCGACAGAGTGCAACGCTATAAAGGAGTGACTGAGCCATACTTTTGTGAAAAAGGTATCAAAACATCGGCACAAGTGTATCAAGATACCATTCTTGAGAAGGTAGTGAAGTCCCTTAACAACACCATGTTCAATAACCAAGAATGGTCCTTCCAGCAAGCTCGGTCTACGCAGTCTTGGTTAGAAACGAACGTTTCGGACTTCATCAGAGCTGAAGACTGGCCGTCGTCTAGTCCCGATCTTAATCCGCTGGATTATGATTTATTATCAGTTTTAGAGAGTACGGCTTGCTCTAAACGCCATGATAATTTGGAGTCCCTAAAACAATCCGTACGATTGGCAGTGAAGAATTTTCCCATGGAAAGGGTGCGTGCTTCTATTGATAACTGACCTCAACGTTTAAAGGACTGTATGGCAGCCAATGGAGACCACTTCTTTTTATATTTTAAATTGTTTTATATTTATGTATTAAACTAACACACTGAAAAAGTAATAAATGTATTTTTTTTTCTTTGTTTCAGTATTTATGGCAAGACTAGGTATATATAATAACAAAAAACGTATTTTTAGAATGAAACACAAGGTGACAATGTAGTTCACTTGCTAGAAGCAGTGACGCACAGGTAAACATTTTGATTGGCCAACCTAAAATATTTTAATGTTTATTATATCATAATACGTGGGACACTCAGAAAGCTTTGCGAAAATAAAAAAAAGTGTTCTATAGGTAAATATTTTTTTATTAAATATTTTCAAAGTACTCTCCACCAGCCTCTATACAAAGTTTCATGCGCCTGAACCAGTTTTCGAAACACTTGTTCCAACGCTGATGCGCTGTCAGCGGTGGAACAAGTGTTTCATTCGAACGACGGCGACAAAAATTGTAATCCCTTTGAGCAGATTTTTTATTTTTGGGAAATAAAAAGAAGTCACACGGTGCTGGGTCAGGGCTGTAAGGAGGGTGACCCAGGAGTTTGACCGGCCTGCTAACCAGGAAGTCCCTTGTTTTGGGCGCAGTGTGCGCGGGCGTGTTGTGATAGAGCAGTAGCCCGCGAAGCCCTGTGTTTGGTCGCTTGTTGCTCACACCAGAGAAAACTTCTGCCAAGCATTTGGTAGTATATAGTTGCATTTCGGCGTAGATGGTCCTTTGGTTCCGAAAAGGATTTGACACCAGGTAGCCGGTCAAATTGAAAAAGCTCGCGATCAAAATCTTCCCCCTTTCACTCCGCTTCTAGATCGCTTCACTTTGGTAGGCGTTGATTCGTTTTGAAACACCCAAACCGTCGACTGGCGCTTCGTTTCTGGATCATATCAATAAATTCACGACCGCGCCTGCGCCTGCTTCATGTTTATCATATCACGGCACCATTTCACATTCAAAAGAAATATTCACCTTCGCATTCGCGAATGTGAAAAATCTAACATTCGTTACATCGGTAGTACCTACGTTTCTAGGTACAAGTACATCTCGTCGAAAAGAATATACCTACTGAATTTAACCATTAAGAAGTTGAACACAATACTTTAAACAGACGATTTTATGAGATTTTATGGGATTAGCGCAGTCGTTTACTGCGCTAATCCTCATAAAATCTTTACATCCAAAGCTAACCTCTCCTGTACGTGTGGCATTCTACATAATAATAACCGTGGAAGAGAGGTTGACCATAGTGATATTTAAGCAATAACCAGCCCGACGGTAGTTGTTGTATTTCTACCTTCCAAAAGAATACAAAGAAATGACGCCTGAAAGCTAATAATAATTAAAAATAATAGTAACAGTAATACCCCTGCAGGGCAGCTTGTGACGAGCTGTTAATGAACAACGACACCATGGGTAACCGAGTACACCAGAGAATCTATCAGGGCCTTCGTCTGCGGCGTGGCATCGTCGGTCGGAGTGGAAACTCAAAAAGGTCAGCAGGATTCTCGGCTTGCCTTCATCAAGAGGTGAGTCGATGGAGCAATATGCTCCATGGGTGGAATTGTTAAAGAGCATAACGCCGCGAGTAACTGCGGAGAAAGCGCAGCACACCTATCGACACCCCTGAGTCACTCACGTCGGTGTTACCACCGGCCGACCTTTCTGGCCTTTCGGGGGTTCAGCCTGTGAGTGGCACAGAATCGCCTGCCGAAAGTAATAATCAGATATGTTAGTTATGGCAGGCGTCCTTCTCTCTACTGTAATACACTAGTACCAATAATCCCTCTAGTAGGATACGCCAGATTGCGTCCATAACCACCATATTTCAATCGGAATCGAAAAGTTTTTCGTCTTTAAATGTATGCCATCTAAGTAAAAATTTTTCGTTCTGTCTCCGTTTCGATTATCGCTTTCCGAGGCAATGTATACCCTACGTACAGATCTCATTTCAATAGTCAATTTTTTGCCGTCACATCCCCAATAGTCCAAATACCTGCCGACCTGTTCATATCGATATCCCATGCCCACTACATGGGATATCAATTGGACATAGCAGGTATTTTTTATACAATATCGGGAGGCATACAAGGATACGGCCCGCTTGATGTAAAGCGGGTATCGTAACCAATGAACGCTTGCAATACATTAAGTATCACTCGCGCGATGCCACCTCTGCTGCTAACACAGCAACTCCTTAGGAGCTTGTTGGTGATCTCACTCACACGCAGGAATCCAACAACCCTCTAGGCAGTTGTTATTCGGTGAAGGTACTTCCCCAGACGGACTGCTTTGATGTGCCCTACCTCTCATAAATACACCCAGACCAAGACAAACAGACATGTTTATGAACACAAATGTTTGTCCTGTGTGGGAATCGAACCCACGAGCGTTGGTGTCATCAATCTTTTCGCAGGGGCTTCTACGCGTTGGTCCCATATCGCGCACGTCTATCAAATGATCGGTACTCGTAATTAATGCCCGTGATTAAAAAAGACACAACAATAATACACAAAGAGGGCAAATTGTGGCGACTATGGTGATTAAGGACAATACGGGTACTGAGGACTCAGATTTCTATATCTTTCCGATTTTTATACCTGTAATATTATATTTAATATGTTATAATTATCTATAATAAAAGCATGGCGAAAAATGACTCGAAGAGCGCGAGTGATTCTTCATGTATTGCAAGGATTCATTTCAAATTTTTTTTTTTACTAGTACATGATTTTTTACTTCGGGAGGCATACAAGCATACGGCCCACTTGATGTAAAGCGGGTACCGTAGCCTATTAACGCTTGCGATATATTAAGTATCACTCGCGCGATGCGTCTTCTGCTGCTTACACAGCAACTCCTTGGGAGCTTACTAGTGACCTCGCTCACACGCAGGAACACAACAACCGTCTAGGGAGTTGTTATTGGGCTGCGGTTTTCTGTGAGGTAGAGGTACTTCTCCAGACGAGCTGCTTTGATGCAGCCTACCTCTCTTAAAACATCCAGACCAAAACAAACAGGCATGTTCATGCACACAAAAACATTTGTGTGCCTTGTGTGGGAATCGAACCCGCGAGCGTTGGTGTCAAAGTCGTGTCAGTCACGACTGATCCACCGAGTTCGTCAAACTTATGCTTATGTGCTTGCACCTACAAGGAATCTCATACAGCATGTCAGCACTATGGACTTTACGTCGATAGAGTTTTAGCTCCGTTAGATAAATTGATATCACAAAGGCAGACTGTATTTATGACATAAGTAAACATCGTCATATCCATGGTAAACTTATGAATCTGCAGTTTTAGTAAAATTCCTTAATTAGGTGAAATATTACCCTAATGTGGTACTTCATATCGTGAAAAACTTACATATTTATATCACTGACAATTACATAATTGATTGTTGTTGTTTATTGAAATCTGTATTTCATTTTAATGCACCTACAGTAAGTCTGGGGTTTTGTAGATTTATTTTGAGCATTTCGAGAGGATTCTTACGAGCATGTATGTAGACCGATGACAAAATATACTATACTTGTTAATGTGTTTAAATTAGTTGTGAATGATGAACTTACACACCTACATTAATACACTGTATGTGAATCAACACATTTTCATGAACATTATTTGATGTTATAAACTAAATGTATGATTGTTTCCCATCTTACATAATAATGATTTATTTTGCATGGTAATTGTTTGTGCATCGAAGTAACAGAGTATCGTTAAATCAGTATTTTAAGCGAAAAGGTATTTCGGTCCTTACGCTATCTCTGTGCAACTAATCAATCGAACTGTTGCTCGGTTTCAATGCGAACAATTATAATATATAAAATATAATAAGTAAGGAAAATTCAAACCTGTAAAACCTTCCATTTACGTGACATTTTATATTGTTTGTTAAACTCCTTTTGGTAACATGTTTACTCCTTGCTCCTGTAAATCACAAACCACTTAACACAACTATTTGAGGAAAATACATTTTTTTGGTATCTTTTCCATTAAATAATGACAGTGCATTACTGTTAAAAAAAGGTGTATATTGATGGTAATTATTACCTAACACTACGATAAATATAATGGTAATAGTAAACAGGCACGTCGGTCGAGCCATGCTTTGGGCCCGGATTCCGCAGAAACACTGAGTTACTAAAATACCACTCATTCATCGTTAGTGTCTATACTTTCTTTTACTTGACCGATGCCAATATGGGGATAAAGAAAGCAAACACTGGTCAGTCATGCTAAGCTATTTAGCGCGACTTATTTGTCAATTATCAATCCAAAAGCTACTTACAGTAAGTGACTACTGCTTTTTATAAGTTTAATATGCTAAAGAATATGGTCTACAACGCCGGCCAAGGTAAGCAGTAGCTGTAGCCAATGGCTCCTTGTAAAAGTTATTTACCAATTTGTAATTTCCGTAGCTGAGCGTAGGAAAACGGGGGCACGGATATAGTTCGCCTGATAGAAAGCGGTTTCTGATTTATAAGACGCCTGCAGCATAATGAATGGTGGCACTATTACAACCACAAAATGATCATCACCACACCACTGAGACTTTGAAATACGATGAGATGTGGAAGGAATCAGAAATATTAAAGAAGAATTGCGGTTTGGGCCGATCCTGTTATTTCGGGTTCCACGTCTACAGAGCTCTCGTCAACAACTCGGTGGAGATCTCCAGTATGTGTCGAGGGTCTCTTGCATTAAACTTTATACGCGATATTCCTACTCTTGAACGTAGTGCAGATAATTTGTTTTTTATAAAACGTAGCTAAATAGTTAAGTTTTATAAAACGAGCATACATAATTTGATTGTAAGCTAAAACTACTATCGCGCGCGCGATAATCCTTTAGTATCATCGCTCACGCAATGCCACGATAGATGCTGACACAGCATCTTCTAAGGAGCTAACTTCACTTACTCGTAGGAATACAACAACCAAAACAAAATTTAAAACCTCATCTCGGAAACGGTCACACTTATAAATGTAACTTAAAT
This sequence comes from Pyralis farinalis, assembly GCA_947507595.1. Lineage (NCBI taxonomy): Eukaryota > Metazoa > Arthropoda > Insecta > Lepidoptera > Pyralidae > Pyralis > Pyralis farinalis. The sequence goes on along the minus strand of OX382257.1, from coordinate 12,802,034 downwards.
CACCTGCCATGCCTCTGCCCGAGACACTTTAAAAGCTCTGTGAGACTTGAATTAAGACTGCTTCAGAAAAATTTAAATAAATATAATTCAATTCAATTTAATTCCCAAGACAAATGTACTTAACAATATAGAAATATATTTAACTGCAAATTGTTTTTTTTATCTATTACAATATAATAGGGCTTAAGTTTCTTTTTAAGGTTCAACTCTGAAAAACATGTTTTAGAGTTGAACACGTTTTTGCCATTGAGTCTTTTCCAGAAGCTTTAAGACTTTCCATATACGAGTCAAGTCTGGGTCCTTAGCAGGCGTTATTTTATACCACTCGGATAGCTAATTTATTATAAGCTAGAGCTACTGGACTGTTCCAACAACGGTCTTCCTGAAATGGTAGATTTTTATAATAATGTGTCGTTGAATACGAAGTAGGATAACCATCACCTGGCAGGCAATGATAAAGCGGTAGCCCTGCACGTCGTTAAAAATGAAATTGAAATTATAAACTTTACCGCTGTAAGCTTCAAAATTTAATATGATTTAAGTTTATTTATTTATAGAAAAGTAGAAAAAACATGGTAGGCGATTTCGACTAGCACAAGTACCTCACAGGTGAATCTTAAAATGTGCATTATATGAGTAAAAATAAACTTTGTACTGTAAAGTTAAAATTGACATACATGTTTCAATTAGCGATTTAGAAAAGGTGTGTCAGATCACAGGTGGTTCTGGCCAGCACAAATCCTTGACAGATTAGCTGAAAGAAAGTAGGCATTCCCATACTATCTGTCCGCCCGAGGATGGTCCATAAGCAAACTGCTGTCCCAAAAAACAATTGCTTACCGAAATACGGTTACGTGTAGATAGTAAATATATATAAAGGCACTACATGAGGATCTCTATGATTAAGTTAAGTGCCATGAAGCTTAGTAACGACAACTGATTGATTTAATGCCATACGACGAAATCGGTGGCGGAGTGGTTAGCTAGGTAGGAGGTAGGTTGCATCAAAGCATCCCGACTGGCGAAGTACCCCCACCTCATAGAAAAAGCGTAGCCAATCAACAACTCCCTGTATTCTTGCGATTGAGTGAGGTGACCAGTAAGCTCTTATGGAATGCGGTGTTAGCGGATGAGGCATCGCGCGAGCGATACTTCAGGTATTGCAAACGTTCATAGCCTACGGTATCCACTTAACATCAGGTGGGCTGTATGCTTGTATATACAAAATACACCCTCTATGAAGAGTTATACATATAAACAACGCTTCGGACGAACAATCTACGTCCAAGTCGCTTGCGGAAGGCAGCGGCCTACCTGGTGTGAAGGTGCAATAAAAGTGGCCAGTTACAAAAAAAAATGTCGAGTACCTACTCAAAGTAAGTCTTTTACAACATAAAAATAATAGAACTACGTGTCTTTCAAGAAAAAGTAATGTCACTGGTTCCTTACTAATAATAGACTCGGCCGCTAATAACTGCAGGGCACATATTAACTTTACGGTTCGGTCAGTCAGTGGTTCGTGCCGCCTCGGGTACGTTTGGGAGTCGAGCGAAAGTTCCTTTCCCATACCGAGCGAGTCGAGTACATTTAACCCCGATATGCTTACTGGTATGGTATGATCATGTATTACTTATAAATGAGGGTTGTGAAGTATGAAGAGACTGACTAAAAGACTATATTTATGTATAACCATTTTGGGCAAACTATGGGGTTAACGTTTATTTTAACAAAAATATCTTTTAGAAGCATTGGGTACGGGCTCTGTTAGCATTTCGCATAAGGCGTAAAAACAATAATAACGCCGAAAGCACATAACGCAGAATCAAAGATCGCAAATAACAACGGTGCGGCGCCGCGGCGGGCGGCGGCCGGCGGGCGGGGCGTTGCGGCCGTAGAATGTGCATAACCGATGAAGCAATATTATTATAGGCCGTGAAAAAGTTTTTTCGTTTGTTTGTTTGTATAACTTTATTGCATTATCCATAATTACAAAGTATACAATTTATATGATTTACAAAGGCGGACTTATTCCTTCAAGGAATCTCTTCCAGCCGACCATTGCTTTTGAGTACTTGAATGGAGCAATGAATGGCGGTGGGGAAAATAATAAAAAAATAATAAAAAGATCAAAAACGTATCGGATTGCTTGATTTTGTCTAGCTTGTCGAGTAATTCTTCTGAAGGATCCAAAAAAGCTACGTCAGCATAGTCAAGAAGGGGTAGAAGAAGGGAACGAGCCAGCATCGCTTTGGTCTCCACAGGGAGGAAGTTTTGAAGACGCCTTAAAGAATGAAGCGAGGCGAAAGTTTTGCGACTTATTTCATTGATATGAGGCCCCTATGACAGTGTCTGGTCCATGACATATCCTAGGTTCCTTACCGAAGACCAATAAGGTATTACTGTACCATCATTATAAATAACACTCGGAAATGCACCCGTTTGGAACAATGAAATAAAGTAGGGACTGCCTATCACAATACTTTGAGATTTTGCTGCATTAATTTTTAAGCCGAAATTCTCAGCCCACTCGCCAATTGCACTGAGGTCAGTGGGCCGATTCTACTAAAAACTGCAACTGCACTGCAGCGCGGCGTGTGTCAAAATGCGTATATTTTGACGTTTCGGTATTCTGTTAAACGATCTGACAGCAGCGCCGTTGCAGGAATGTTGCAGTAAATAAATCGCTATTCTGTTAAAAAACCTGCACTGCAACTGCACGTTTCCTGCAATATAATCGTATTCTGATAAATTGTTTTGACATTTGTATACCGGTGACAGAAGTTTTGAAGGAGTTTACTTGCAGTTTTGTTAACGTTACTCTTGAGCAACTTTTGCGAAGTGAAATTAATATTCTGAAGCGGTGAATTATATTTGCTTTGCTTTGGGAGATGTTTGTGGATAAATATAATTAAGTAAAGCTTCTTTTCGGTTAGAAATACCTCCACTCCGCCAACCAAGGTCAATAGTGAAACTATAGGAGTCAACATTAAATAAAAATTCAGTTTTATTAAATTGAAATATGGCAACATTTCAGGTTTTAAGTAGTTTACTTGCAGGATACGCACAGTTGCAGCGTAGTTGCAGTGCCGTTGCAGTGCAGCATACGCGCAGTTGCAGTGCAGGAAATTTTAGTAGAATACACTTATCGGCACTGCACTATTCCTGCACGACTAAAGTGACAGGCGTAAACGTGCAGTTGCAGTTATTTAGCAGAATTGGCCCACAGAATTAATACCATTAATAGTATTTGTGAAGTCTTGGAGTCTGGTAGCAGTATATATTTGTAGGTTATCAGCATACAAATGAAACGAGGAGGTTAAAGATGACGTAATGCCATTAATGAAGATAGAGAATAGGACGGGTGAAAGCACACTACCCTGCGGGACTCCAACTCTGACCTCACACCAGTCAGACCTGCACTCATTAAACATTACCAATTGATGTCGATTAGAGAGAAATTATTGAAATCAAGAGAGAGAAGTAAATGATAAATTTAGTTGATGAAGTACTGCCAACCAGATATCATGATCCACCATGTTGAAGACATTAGAGAAATCAAGTAAGATGAGAAGAGTAAGGAGTTTGTTATCAATATTTTCTCTAATATCCTCGGTAATATTAATAAGTGCCGTGACAGTGCTATGACCGGTACGAAATCCAGATTGATGCTGACTCAAAAGATTATTTACTGCAAGGTATCTAGTCAGTGGTTGGTGCACAAAGTGTTTCAAGACTTTAGAAAGAAACGGTAGGATAGTAATAGGTCGGAAATCACTGAAGGAGGAAGGATTGGATTTTTTTGGTAGAGGTATCACATGGCCCCGCTTCCACAGTGCTGGGAATGTACCGGAGGAAAAAGAACAATTTAAAATGTCAGCCTCTATGGGAGTTATTATATCAGTGATTGGCTCGACCATAGGTAGACATACGTTGTCACTACCTATAGCCTTAGGACATATGTTGTCACTACCTATAGCCTTAGACTTCATGGATTTAATGTATTTCTCCACCTCATCTGCCGTAATTAAGCCCAGCTCAAAGGGATCACCAACCACTCTACCGGAATTGCTCAAATGATTTAGTGTATTTAATTTAGTTTTTTCGTATTTAGTTAATAAGTAAAAAGTTGCAGTAAAATATTTTTGGTTGTACTATTTGTATCTGACTGGTTTTATACGATTAAATAGATAACATTTTAAAAACAGAAAAATATAACTAATACCGGTTTTCCGACATTTTTTTTTCTCCCCACCAAAATGAAAGAAACTAACGAGAAATTTTGACATATTTTGAAGTTTTATTACAACATAGGTTACTAGTTAGGTAAATCTACGTGAAATAAACAAGATTCAGCGTCATGTTTGTAAGTGTCCAGTATTTGCATCAAAATTGACATGAAATTATATGCATAAACATAAATTGCATCGAAAATAAATAAATATTGTGTTTAATTACATACGTAATTCTTCAAAATTATTTGGATATTCCAAATACAATAATATTTTATAGTCGCCATAAAACTTATTTCATTCGATTTCATTGTGACTTGGCAAACTGAAATTTTTAATTGCCTGTCTATCTATCTATCTATAACGCCAAATCCCTTACGGGGTAGTCAGAGAGAATCGAGCGCCACGTGACTCGATCCTTACATACCTCACTCGCTTCTTTAACATTCATTGCTATTTTCATGCACGCTCGCCAGTTTCTAGGGCTCCTGACATCTCCTTCTGATAGAACACGACCAATTTGGTAAGTCTTGGCCTTCCTCGGCTCCTACATCCTTCCACTTTTACATTGTATATCTGCTTCATCATTCTTTCATCCTGCATTATTTCTACATGTCCGAACCAACGGAGCATGCTTCTTCTTATTTTAAGACCGACGACGCCTCATTCAGACCAACTCTGCTTCTAACCTCATCATTGTGATACGGTCTACAAGCGTTACGTCACAAATTTTGCGCAACGCTCGCATTAAAACCGCGTTTATCCTACTTTCATGCTCTCTCAGCCATACCCAGCTCTCGCTTCCATAAGTAAGCGTTAATTGCTTGTCATTTGAATTATTTTTGTACCTATGGAAGGAGGGTCAATTTTGGGTTGTGTTTATGTATTAACTTAATAGACAACAGGACCAAGTATGATAAGCATATTATGTTACGTTGACACTAAGCAAAAAAATCTAAACAATCGATGCTACGGTGTGGTCATCACCAGATGGTTTGGGGACGCTTTTGTGAGCAAAATAGTAGTACGAGTAGCTTTGTACTTTCGCCAGGGTTATATTTGTCACTTGGCGTGTCATTATCATATATGTGTAAACTTTTATACTTATAAAATACTCCATACTTCTGGCAATGCCAAAAATTTTTTATCAAATGGAGCATCAGGCGCCATATAACTGATCTAATAAGAAGAAGACTACATTGTGAATATGAGTGGTAAATAACGTTACATACTTGTTTAGAATTCCCCAAATTGCGGGGAATCTCAACTTGATTGGGGGTTTATTGCGGATTGGCATTTATGTGGGGAAAAATGCGGAGATACGGATACGGACTATTACATTCATTTTATGAAGAGATGTTAAACTCTTCATAAAATGAATGTAATAGTCCGTATCTAACGTTAATTTCATGAAAATTTGCTACGTCAAGTCTTGTGTTAATATTTTAAAGGCTGACTTCAAAAAATTCCAGACATTTTCTAGGTTTTGATGAAATATGTATTGAATTAAAGGCTGGCCTCGTGCTGCTATTGCAGATTTCTATAAAACATGCCAGGAATTTTATATTGAATTGACGTCAGACATTACCAAGTAATTTGATTATGAGGATCCTTTATTTTCTATTATATCCGCTGTAAATCCAACAGCTCAACAGTTTCAAATTAAATCACTGTTACCTGTGCTGAAGCGATTTAAAGTGCTTTACAAATTTATGACCGCACAAAAATTAGACGAGTGGCGTACTCACCCTATTGTATGTTGGATTTTGATCAACATGGGCTTGAGATTAATGGAGATAACATCAATGCTGAATGTCAGTGGGGTAAAGTATTTCGCCTTTAACGCTACGGGAGAAAGAGAAACTTGTTCCCAAACATAAAAATTACGATGTTCTTGTTGCTGATACTGCCGTTTTCGAACGCATCAGTCGAGCGAAAATTTAATGTACTTACTTAAAAATTTAAAAATAGCAAATTGCCATAGACTAAATACAGTACTATAGTATCTTTAATGGCAAAAAGGGAAGTGATTAAACAATTGGGCTGCAGTGTCAAATTTAATCCCTCGAGCAAATTGTTGCAACAAATATATGAAATAAGATAACGCGCACAAAATAAAAAAAAATGTTTATTAGTTAAAACTTGCTGTATTTCTTAAAATTATATTGAGGGGAATTTGTGGGGAAACAGTAAATTGTTGTTGGGGAATTACAAAAATTTGCATTGGCAACCCTTTGGTAAACGTCTTTATTGTCATTGTCAAATCAAAGTTTCTATGCCGGTGTTGATTCGTTTAATATTGAAAACATTTGATGTCTTTAATTATTATTCAGTAAAATGAAATGTGTTATTACTGTCATTCGAATTATTTTTTTGTTAAATGCGTGCTTTGCTACACTATCGCCACCGTCCGACAAAAAAACCCAGAAAGGAGTTAAAACACAAGAGGGCCCTCGGAAAAACAATGTTTTGGAACGAAAACTAGTCTCAGAGACTCCTTTGGCGAAAGATATTATAAAATATCATGCTACATACCACCAAGACGTGTCCACACGTAACTTCAAAGGTCCTGTGCTAGGTTATGTTACTCCAGTGAGTATTATTGTGTCTAGAGTATAGCCTAAGTTTATTATCTTTAAAAAAGTAGTACCTTACTGCGGAGGTCGTGAACGTACCTATCTATGGACGAGTATAGATTATACGGGTCCATTAATCCTTCGTCGAAAGCATCCCGCTTTTTTCGATCAATAAGTTTCAAAATCCCGACTTGACAAAAAAAAAATCTGGCAACGCTGGTAGCGATTCTAATAATCGCAGCTGCTGATGTTTGATCATCCAATATGTTTGATCATCCAAATGCATATTGTATGACTATGAGCAACTCTATACATCACCAAAGCATCATTGTTATGATGGTGATCGGCTCTGCACATAATTGTATTTTGCAGAGATGAGCATCTCTATGATATTTGTAATTGGCTTTTATATCAAATTCTTTTCAAATTCATTCATATGCATTTCTTATCAATCTATAAAATATGTACAGTAACAGTTAACAAATATATTATCAGATTATCATATCCATATAGTTGATTTGATGCTTTTGATAAATTTTCAATTTATCGAGAGCATCAAATATGTGTGTAATATTTTACTATTTTAGTGGAACAACAAAGGCTATGATGTGGCCAAAACATGGGCACCAAAGTTTAATTATGTTTCTCCAGTATGGCTCCAAATCAAGCGTCAGGCGCCAAATATATACATTATCACTGGCCTACACGACGTAGATCATGCCTGGATGAAATCTGTAAGGCAAAAAGGATCCTCAAGTAACTTAAAAAGTAAGTTATGTTGCCTGACTTATAATATAAATATGTGAATGTGTTAGTTTGTTTGGGTTTCAGGCCAAAAAAAGATGGGGTACAATGGGACTATGAGCAAAATCTTATTAGAGTAATAGGCAATGTGTCTTGTTAAAATCAAGCGTCATCACTACAAATCTACTATTCCAGTACTCAATTTACAATTTTATCATCTATTACAGTATTACCGAGAATTCTCTTCGAAAACTGGCAGATGTCAGATTTAAAAGCTTTCTTCATGGAGCCAACAGCTCAGACAGAGCAGAGGGCTCTGATTGAAGAGATTAAAAAGACTTGCAAACAGTGGAAATTTGATGGAATGGTGTTGGAAGTACTGTCACAGATTGGAAAATATGCAGATCGATCAGTCAAGTTTATACAGTTATTTGGTATGTAAATTTAAAATAATATAAGTTTAGTTTTGGATGCACTGGTTTATAGTAGCATATAATTTGCTGCAATCTTCTTCCTAGCAGTATCCCATCTCCTAATCATTAAAATTGGCAGGGTCCTAAATCTAAGCCTAAGGATTTGGCGAAGATACGTATTTTTACATAGAACGACTATTGTCTGGTCACACGTTTTTTGAAACAGTATCCGTCAGATTTTATTTTCGAGTGACCTATTAGTAGTATTGCATTATTTTTATGTATGGATGTATTTTTTTTACCAATGGCATGAATTCTTACATATTTGAATCCTTACATATACATTATTCTACTTTTGATAAAAACAATAAAAATATTTTGTTTGCCATTAGGCCCTCATCTTCATTTATAAAATAAAATCTTGTAGTATATTATTCATTTATCATAGTTTTAAATTTGTTCTTCTGTTTCTTCTTTTGTCTACCAGTTTTTCAGAAATTAACAAAGATGATGCCAATATAGGCCTTTTTTAAATAGTCAGTTCATATTACAATAAATGACATTTATGTAATTATAGTTTTTACTTCCCCTTCTGACTGTTCTCAGTGAATGCATAATAAAATTACACATTCATTTGCATATCAACATGAATATTTGTTTTATATTAAAAGTGTATTTTTATGTAATCATTACGACTTTCATAACACATTACACTAGAACTAAATATATATATATATATATATTTAAATCGCAGACGTGATCTTGCGTCTTTTCATTTTCGATACTTATTGTGTCTCCCACTTCTAATGGTATTTTAATTGTTTTTACTGTGAATATTGGTTGTTTTATTGTAAACTAAGACCGTAGTCATAAAGATATTACATTTACTTTACATACCACAATATTCAATTTTGAATAATTCTCGCTTGTTTATGGAGTCCATACATTATGGAAACCATGGGGCACATGTGTATATTCTGTATATAGTTTATATGCTTTGCTAACATTATGCGTCCGTTCGTATTGAGAAACTTCAGGCATCTTGTATATTTTCGTATATATTTGGTGTATTGTGCCCACTTAATACGTCCGTTCGTGACGAAAATTATATGGCACACTGTATATTCCGTATATGGTATGTGTAAATTGCTCCCTTCTAAAACCCGTTCCTGATGGAAACAATGTGGCACATAAAAGATAAGATAATAATAAAAAATCTTTATTTGCCCCCTCGCGGGGACTTAGACACGTCTTACATTTTTTGAAATATAGTCTAATTGTATCTTAATCAATTTTCTTATTTTACTTTTTTTTTTAATCTGCTAGCATTTTGGAAATGACTAAAGAAGAAATGCCGAAAGAAACTTGTCAATATAGGTCTCTTTTTAAATTGTCAATCACAAAAAATAATCACATTAGCATATTGGTACAACAATGATATCAAATGGTAGAATTAAAGATTATTATTAAAGACAGGTCGTCTGTGCTGAATTATGACATGTAGAAAGAGTGCATGATGAAAGGATGATGAAGCAGATATATAACGCAAAAGTGGAAGGATGTAGGAGCCGAGGGAGGCGAAGACTTACCTACCATGATTAAATTGGCCGTGTTCTATCAGAAGGTGATGTCAGGAGCTCTAGAAGCCGACGAGCGTACATGAGAAGGGCAATTAATGTTAAAGAAACGAGTAAGGTATGTAAGGATCCAGTCACGTGGCGCTCGGTTATCTCTGCCTACCCCGCAAGGGATTTGGTGTGAAGTTATAGGTAGATAGATATGTTTCGTCAATCTATCCTCGTGTGTTCTTCCTACATGTATTAACCAACGGAGTGTACCTCATCTTATCGTATCTCGAATACTCTCTTTCTGATCAACACACTTTCTTACATCAGCTACTTTCATGCTTTCTCTATTATAGCCAGCTTTCGTTTCGATTATGTGATGTTGGGATTAATACTGCATTATTAAAGAGTTGTGCTGTTTAGCTTAAGTTTCACACTCTGTTCATACTATTTCTGCACTCAGTCATCATTTCACATCATCGGTGTTCCTTACATCCCTGTAAAGTACATTTCCAAGATATACAATCTGATCCACTTATTCTCACACTACATAACCATTATTTATTATTTACATAAACGTTAATATGCGTTTGTGTTAATGCTCTTTTTTGAACACCATATTTGTTTTCTTTACATTCAGTGTACGTCTATTTGTATATATTTGTCTTTCAACAGCGTTTCTGCTAACAACATGCCATCACCTGCATAAAGCAGATAATTCACGATTTGGTCACTTACACGCAGTCCTTCATTCGTAAAATACGCCAACTAAGCGTACTATGGCTTCTGACTTCAATCTACGTCCTAAAGTTATCGTTTACCTGCACATTGCTGTACAATTCCCACACGCGAGCTGCAATATGGCCTCTAGATACTTTAACATAATTTTGTCAAATGTTTTCTCAAGATCTTTAAAAGACCGCTGTACATCCCACGGTGTTCTACAGTCTTTCATTCTATTCAGTGAACCCTTTATACAAGACATGGTAACTGTGCGTCTATAATCCGTTGTGACTGTCCCGGTTCTCCAACCTAATAAGTACCAGAGAGTGTCATGTACCACGTATAGGTACCACCTAGTATTATCATCTCGGTTAACATCGTATCTGCTGCTACTGCTGATATTTTGGGGTCAGTAATAGATTTACTCTCAGTATCAACATCCGAGGTGTAGTCATGCTTTTTCGAAAAATATTTACGTCACCGGTCAGCACATCACATATATTAGTAAGAATGATATCATCTTTAGACTTCGTCTCATCGATTCTGGATTCTGACGAACTACTAGCCTTTACCTCCTTCCAGAATTGTCAGCCTCTTTTCCTCACTCGAAGTGTTTCATTCCAGTACTGACGAAATAATTCTTTCTTCTACTCTCTCATATGTAGGTCCAAAGATGATACATAAACTAGTTATGATTTTCTCTTTCTTATCCAAATACGCAGCTGGTAGAACGATTTTGCTTTGAAACTCTACTAACTCACCGTTACGGATTTGGGGGATGAAGCAGAACACCCAGCTCTAATTAGTTAGCTTATTGATAAGATATTTGGGAGCTAAAATTAGCGCGCTATATTAGTTATTATTATTTTCCAATGTCAAATGATTGAGATTAAATTTAGAGAAAGAGGAAAATGGCGTGACACCCTATGTTCTACATTGTATGAGCTTAACGACATCACCAAGAAAGCAGTTAAATTAATTTGATTCGTTTTGACGACGGCATAGATATAGTATCCAGCAGTTATCTCCACTCGTACAACAGATTCAAAGGACAACGGACAGAATTATACAGGCAATCCTTTCCCCTAAAATAATGATTCTGTGTGATCTTAGTGCCTACGACATCAAAACTTTCAACTGATCAAAGCGGGGAGATCAGCCTCAGTATATGGAACGCAATTTTTAATATTGAGTTCGAATGCTGTTATTTACGTCACTTATGTAAGTACCAGACGGAAAAGGCTACCATTCTATAACTTTCCTTTTAGGATTTTTACTGAGCGATGGCCAAATTATCAGAATATTAGAATGGGTTTTTAGTATTTTTGGATAAGCACTGCGCCTATACCAACACTTTCGCTACTGCCATTCTGCAAGATAGGAAAATTCTCTTCATCTGATTCAGCAGTAGTAAGTTCCTGCCATGGTTTGAGGGTTTTGTTAAGACTCCAAGGTAAGACGCCCCGAACTATGAAAGGGACTTACCACTTGACGTCTGCAAGTTAGCATGATTTATACTGGCCTGTTCTAACACTAGAGAGACACTATGGAGATTTGGATGCCAACACAGGATAGGCTCTGATTAATCCAATGTTATTTCCTATAGTAATTATGTCTTTTTCTAAAGTTGTGGAAAACATAAGTCGTTTCTACTCAGTTGGGATGTTCTAGTGTACTAAACTTATCATTAAACTCAAAGGTGAAGATTTAGCCACTAGCTTAGACTTAGTTAAATGCATTCGATCGGATGTGGCAAATGGCACTATTTGCGAACTTAAAGAAGCTTCAACAGTAGTGTTCAGCATTAATTGCATGTGGAGCATCAAAGTCGCAGTTGGCGGTACTTGCTTGAATATGTTGCTCTTAAATACTGGCATACCACAAGGCTGTTTCTTGTCCCCTATTCTATTCTTTATACATATCATTGACTTGCTACATGTAGCGACTTCATTGTCCCGTGGCTACAAGTATTGGGGAAGCAGGAGATTTTTTATACAATAGCATCAGATGAACAAACCAATAAACCCATGTAGTGTAAAAAGTATCGTTGCCAATCCTTCTGCTAACACAGCAATTGTTCAGAAGCCATAAGATTGGGGTCAGCATGCACCCCGCCTACGTTGAACCCCATCTGTGCAAGACCTCATGAACAATAATTGGGACTTGGTTAGGAATTAAAATTTTAATGCTCTACAGAATCATGACAGCGTGGGAGCAGGCACTGTGATCGTTCAACAAGAAGAAAAATTCCCGTTGAATCCAGAATGAATTTTATCTTAATCTCTTGACTTGAAATGTACAAGAAATATCCACTATCTAAGGATACATCATAAAATAGTCGTCACCAAGTAGAATATATTTGACTCGTCAAAGCTAATCAAAGAAGCTCAAACTCAATGGCTTTACTAGTAACCATTAAAGAGTTCTACTATCCACTCCGAGGATGCGTCTTCAGACCCTTATCACGAGGTCTAAAGTATTACTCGTTAAAATATATTAAATAAGCTCAAACTCTATGGGTTCACTAGAAACCATTAAGGAATTCCTCCTTTATTCACCTTTAGGATGCATTATCAGACCCACATCATGAAGTCTAATGTCATGAAACCAAATAAGCTGCAACTCGATAGGTTTACTAGTAACCATTTATGAGTTCCATTATCCATCTCCAGGATGCATCATAACCACAATCAGGCCCTATAGTAATGTAAAAATTATAGTCGTCACCAAGTGTAACATATTCGACTCGTCAAAGCAAATCAAAGGAGCTCAAACTCGATGACTTTACTACATAGGAACCATTAAAGAGTTCTACTATCCACCTCCAGGATGCATTCTCAGATACTTATCACGAAGTCTAAAGTATTCAACTAGTTAAAACAAACCAATAAAGGTCAAGCTCGAGGAGTTTACTTGTAACAGTTTATGAGTTCCACTATCCACCTCCAAAATGCATCGTCAGAACAGTGTCACCAAGTATAACGTATGCGACTCGTTAAAACTAACCAAACGAGCCCAAACTCGGGGGGTTTACTAGTAATCAATAAAGAGTTTCACAATCCACCTTCGGGGTGCATCATCACACCAGCTCGGTCGAACCAAATTATACATTTTTATTATTATTTTATTATCATCGGATTTACATGCATTCGCGAAGTTAGTAATTGATACGATAATTACAAGTTGGTTAAATTAGTCTTTCAATATTTGTTCCCATACATAGTCGCAAAAGAAGACATTAAATACGTGTAAAAATAGTGGCCCCTCGACCGCGCGATTCTGCTGCCCCTCCCCCCTTTCCTTTTGTCATTTCCCCGCAGACATCTATCTCGAAACAAATTTAACGGAAGCATTTAAATCGCCACTTCGAACTGATAAAAACATGAATATTATTTACAATATATAGCAGCAGGATAATCGGAGAAATGTATAGACAAAAAATGTTAATATACGTCGCTCCGATATACGCCGCGCAGTAACGACCTCAGAAAGTTGCGCGGTAAGTCCCAGAACTAAAAAATACGGCGAATTACACCTCAGAGGTCAAAACACGTCCAGGCCGATTTTTTGCGCACGCGTTTTATAGGTGATATGGAGCCTGTTGGGTGAAAATCAGGTGGGGTTAATCTTGCGTCCGTATATCGGGCGCAGTATACCGGTCGGACGCAGCATCCTTTGCAAATTTTCGACGCTTGGCGCAAGATCATACGTAAAATGTAAATATATATATATATATATATATATATATATAATTGTAATTCACAAGGACAACAGCAGTAGGATGAGTCTTCTTCTTCTTAACATTATCCAGTTTCCTAATCCAGTAGGATTAGCAGGGTTCGTTGCCTAAACCTGATTCTTAAGGTTATTCATTGTATATGAACAAATACGGTATAATTAAAAGTGTCATGCTTTGCATTGATTATAGGCTATACAATGTCATAGAAAATGTAATTCTAATGAAAGGTCTCAATGAGTACATTTTAAAAAAATACAAGTTACGTATATATACAGGTCGACGTTCTTAACAGATGTTTTTTCTCCTAAAACTATTCTTAGTGTTTCGACTTTTGGTTTACAACGTTTATTCTCTATTGACATTTGTTAATACCTGAGAAAGTTTTGGAGATTTGACGTCAGTCGCTCCATGTCAAAATAGGTTTCTTAGCCAAATCCGTAGTCTTAGGTAGCAGACCCCGCCAATCGTAATGGATTACGAAACGGGACAACCCAAGGAAGCAGACATAATTCTAAACATTATAGGTGGTAAAAATAATAAACTTATGGAACTAACTAATAATAGACTTATGAAGCTAACTTATGGAAGTGGACACTGGGTATGCAGGGAAAGCATGAAAGTAGAATAAATACAGTCGAGATGAGAGGAATACGCAAAATTTATGCATAACGCATGCTGACCGCGTTCGTAATGATGACGTAAAAAAGAGAGTTAGTCTGAAAGAGAGTGTCTATGTCAAGAAAAGGCATGCTCCGTTGGTTTGTAGATGTAGAAAGACTGCAGGATGAAAGAATGACGAAACAGATATACAATGCGAAAGTGGAAGAATGTCGGAGTCGAGTAAGACCAAGACCTACCTATTTTATCAGAAGGTGATGAGGTCAGGAGCTCTCGGAACCGGCAAGCGTGCATGAAAAGAGCTATGTTAAGCAAGCAATATTCGTATATTAAAGAAGCGGCAGAAGTTTGTAAGACCCGCGTCTTATGGCGCTGGGTTCTCACTGCCTACCCCGCAAGGGATCTATTGGAAAATATACATACATAAAAAAATAATAAAAAACATTGTTGTGAAAAATTACACTTATTTCGTTCCCACATCGTTCTGCGATCATTATGGCTTAGCAGCGATTAATAAAAACAAAATAGTATCTAGTATTGAATTAGGTTTTCGCGATTGTTATACATTGAATTGAAATATTTTTAACGGAAGTATCGCGTGTTGTATTTATAAATAAAACACGCGATACTTCCGTTAAAAATATCTATAATAAATATGTAAAAAATGTCTATATACAATAACCTAATAAACAAACAATGTACTCTATGTCAATGAGTTATCACACAATAATATAAAATAAAAGCATGAAAGTATACTTCTACAATTATTTATATTAATGACCCTTATACGAGTTTTCTACGAATTTTCTATATGGTGACCTCGTATCGGAAAACGCTGTTGATGCACTTGCATTCATGTATTTGCACGCTCTGTACCTTATTTTTGCTAATAAATTATCTAATCTCATTTTATACGCCTAACCTGATGTAAACTGTAACCGTAGCCTATGAAAGCTTGCAATACATTAAGTATTATTCGCGCGATGCCACGACTGCTGCTCACACCGTGCATAGGAACTTAATGGTAACCTCATTCACACGTAGGAACACAACAACCCTTCAGGAAGTTATAATTGCGGATTTCTCTTAGGTGGAGGTACTTCTCCAGACGGGAAGGTTTTATGCGCCCTACCTCTCTTAAATTATGGCGCATACCACGTTCAAAATAAACAGACATGTTCGTGCTCACAAATGTTGATGTCAAAGTAACCACTGCGCCTCCGAGCTCGTCAAAATGTCATCTATGCTTTGAAACTTTTTGATCGAAAATGATGATAAGTCTGAAAGTATACCAAATGCTTGTATTATACAGAAAACAACAGATTCTGATTTCTATGCGCCATACAAATAAGACGTGGCAACGTGAGGACAAAGGCGTCATCTCAAAACCGTACGCCAGTCGTGAAGCGAAATGTAGCAAATAATCAAATTTTTCATTCGCAAACAGTACTAAATCGAGAGGAGCGTTGTGTTATTAACGCTCGGCAACCATTTTCACGGTGGAAGTAAAAGGCAAGTACAAAGGCCAAGTATTATAGAAAAGTGTGGCGTGGCCGTCCGTTTTGCATAAATTATTTAAGCGTTATATATTACGGTAGTTAAAACATTATTTCATGAACTTAAGTGGGAGAACAAGACCGGTTACGCCAAAGTTTATGAGTTTGTTTTAGATTATATTAAAATGTGTATAACGTAGAGTGGTTCTTTATACAGAAGTGATAGCCCAGTGGGTAAAAAACCGGATTGTAGATTAATTGGACCCGTATTTTCGGATTTATGTACATATAAGAGGAAATCCCTAAGAAATTATAAAGACGTGCGAAGATTGCGAAAGACGTGTGACCTAAACTAAAAAAATCAATTCGATCTTACCTGCCTTATGCGCTTCCGCCACCATTTTGTAAATTTGACTTTCGCAAAATAACGCCTGAGTCTATTAACTAAAAAAGGTTTGCTCTTTCTTCTGGGTAGTGGAGGTCAGACGGCAGTCGGTCTATGTAAAAATAACTATCTTTGCCAAATCCTTAAGCTTAGGTAGCGGATCATGCCAATCCTAAGTAAATGGGATAACGATAAGAGAAGAATGTGGAGTCTTCTTTTTACCCGAGTACGGGTAAGTAAAGGAGGTTAATTTAGCAGTCGTGTATCGATTGATCTATTATTTCACGTAGAACGGAAGAAAAACAAATGATTGACAATAAAAATTGCTTGAGCTTGGTGGTGAAATGGTTACTTTTTATTTTTCTGTTTTTAAAATGTCATGTATATAATGGTGTTAAAAACAGCCAGACACACAGAACCAAATAGATTTTACTGCAACTTTTTACTTAAATACAATACGAAAACTTTTACTCGACCTATTTATTGGTTAGAGTCATCATTCATCATCATCCGATTAATCCCGGTTGCGTCCTACGCTTTCGCTTTGGAGCCCAGGGTGCGCTTATATACGGTCAGAGTAGACATCTATATTATAAACAGTAGAATAACTTCGAAGAAACGTCTGAAATCATGGCATTCACACTGGCACGTGTAGCTAACGTTTGTAAAGTAAGTTCGCGGCAAATCTCCTGCGGCCTTCGAAACGATTGCTTATGTCTGTGTTGATCGGATCGGTTGTTTGACACTCACTATTCGCGAAGTTAAAAAAGTGATGACCGCTCTAATGCGAGCATTGATAATTAAATTTAAATTAAAGTACTATTTAATTAAATAACCGTAACGAGATTACAATATCAATGTCATTATTAATTGCAATATCCCTTTCAATTTCAAATTAAATACTAATTCAAGGCATTATAACCATTTAAATAGACACTTATTAGGAACACCATTCCTATATGAATTCTATATGTGTGTCTGTCGCTTTTTTTCGAATATCGGATTCAGCATATAAAAGTAGAATAGAAATGTTCAGGAACACCGTTCCTATCTCTTAAGGAACATGTTCAAAATGGCCGACAAATTTAAAGAAATAAAATTTTTAATTGTGATATAGTTGACGAGCCAGGTGTTCTCTGGCAATGCAAGCTTCCGAATTCTCAATTGGTTTTATACTCTATTGCCGTTAATATTCTTATGACATAATTTTTAAATTTGTATATTAGAAAATTTACAACACAACAAAAAAAACTGCGTAACCTTAGAGCTGATATCACAATTTAATTTTTGTTTCCAATATATCTATCATGTAAACCTTATTTTCTTTAAATTGGTGAATGTCATAATGCACACAAATTATATTTGTGAGAGTATACTGATATGCAAGAGTTAGTATTTTGATTTCTACATTGTATATAGCTTCTAACGCCGCTTTTGTAAAATGATCTGCGACACTCCCCGAGGTGCCATGCCATTAAACTATGGAAGTAAATATATATACTAACCTGGCTGTTTACATACGTTAACTGTTTGGTTTTTATTAACGCTGCAGTACTGAGCCTCCTTAATGACAATAAAGGCCTAAGTGCTTAGTTAACCTACGTATTTATACTATTGTGTTATAGCGTACTTTTGGTTTCTATAATCGTATTAAAACTGGTGTTTGTTGCAGGGTTGGAAATGACTGAAGAAGACTACATGTTGATTCTGGTCTATCCACCGTTCCGTGGATACCCCACAGATGAGTTTTTTATTCAAGCTTTTAATGATATTTATCCGTACGTAGAAGCTGTCTCTGTGATGACATATGACTTTTCAAATCCACAGAAACCAGGTTAGTCCGTTTGACAGTACTATTATTATTGTATGTAAGTATAAATAGAGGACATTGCTCAATTTCGTCCTAAAACCTACAATCGCTTAACATATATCAAAATACTTAATTTATTTTTTTATGCACCATAAACCAATGATTGATTAGTATTTACGAAATCGTAATTATGTTAACAAATGGTTAACCAGGTTCGTTACACGGAACAAGTATAAATTTTATTGTTTGATTGCTATTTCCAAGGCGTGTGTGGTAATGAAACAATCTGCTTGTATATAAAAATGGATGTGTGTATTTATGCTCCGTATGGATATTGCTGGACCGATTTTGATAACATTTTGAGACGATCACCAGATTTACCTAGCGGGTGGACCTATGGGTTTGGTAGCGACCCACTCGTGCGAAGTCGGAGCGGGTCGCTAGTACAATATGATAGCGAAACATTTAAAAATGCCGCTTAACGGTAGGTACTTAATAGTTTGGTACTTTACTTAAATGCGGAAGACTTTGTTTGTTTGAACGCACTAATCGCTGGAACTATCACTCGAATTTAAAACAATCTTTTTGTTTTTGATAGTCCAATTCTTGAGGAAGGCTATTAAATATCGCGAAACGGCCCTTGGAAGTTCACGGAAAGAAAATAGAAAAAACGGTTCCTACTGGATACCAGGACGAAGTCGCGAAGTGTATGTAGTTGGATTAATAAATTTGCCGAAGTGTGATTAAATTAAATTTTTCCGACATTGTACATGTCATTTGGAACGTAACAACAAAATTTTCTTCGCTGTTGATTTTATGGCGAACATTGTATTAGCGATAAGCAATGTCCTTTATGTTCATGACGGTTTGGTTACTAAGGCAATGTGTACTTATTATATTCGTGCTGTCATAAAAATAATTTCCTGTACAGTTGTTACTCCCTGCGTTAGCGGGACGGATGGCATGTTTTTTGAATTTTAAGCATCTATTGGCTACTGTAATCGTTTCACATCAAGTTCTATGCTCGTTTCTCGCTTAACGTGGTTTAAGTAAAGAAATCGTGTGTTTCAGGTCCGAATGCACCACTGTATTGGATGAGACTTTGTGTAGAAAAGTTGATAGACAATGATGAAAACCCATCAAAGCGCTCAAAAATATTACTCGGAATGAATTTTTATGGTAATTCTTATACAGCCAATGGAGGCGGGCCTATTGTGGGCACAGAATACATCGAACTGTTGAAAAATGCAAAAAATAATCAGGCTTTGCAATATAACAATAACACAGCTGAAAATTATGTGGAAATTCGGTAAGAATACATAAGTGCATTTTTTCTGATTCATAAGGACATACAAATAAACAAACAGGCAGATGGAACGACAGGCAGTCAAATATACAGCAAAGCAGCGGCAGCAAAATACTATCTGCCCGCTTGTTGTTTGTGAATCCTTATGCCACGATTAATGTTTTTAGCCTATTTATATTGGCAATGAAATTTGATAATACATGTTTGGGGAAGTGCCTCCACCTCCCAGAAAATTGCAGCTTAATAACGACTCCCTGGAGGGTTGCTGTGCGAGTCATGCGAGTCAGTAAGCTTGCGTTTAAGCTAGCGATGTTTTCTTATGAAATTATAGCGTGCCGTTACAAAAACTTTTATTGATGCCTCTGGAGTCGCGAACGTCCATAAGCCACGGTAACAGCCATCAGGCAGGTCGTGTGATTGAATTAAAAGAAAATCCCTTTCGTAGTTTAAAATATAAGAACTTCACAGATGTCGAAATAATTATTGCAGTAATTATATTATTATGTTGTCATTATCAAATATTGTCGTCATTTTTTTTACTGATTTAAAAAACAGGAGTCGTCTGTATGTAAAAATATTTTGGCCAGTAGGTACCACCCCTACTTGGAAATTATAATCAATCAAATTACAATTGCCATTTTGGAAACATAATAAATTAATACTACCTCTGCTTGATGAGAACAAATGAAAAGTATTTATTCTGCCTTCCTTGTAAAAGCGATTTAGACTTGTTACGAGGATTTTTGCAATTGTTTTAAACATACGGCTCTTTTCGATTCTTCCATTCTTGTTATAATTATGATTTTTTCAGGACATCACAGGGCACGAAGAAAATATTCTTCCCCACTTTGTACTCTGTCCAGAAGAGGCTGGACTTAGCGCGGGAGTTTGGAACTGGAGTAGCGATATGGGAGCTGGGTCAAGGGCTCGACTACTTTTATGATTTATTCTAATCACTTGTGATATTACTTTTAAGTTAATAAATTATGGTTTTTCTGAAATATAAGCCATTTTATTTCTAAGGTCCTCTTCTTGGAATTAAACATTTGGATAAAAGGTTCACAGACTTAATGCTATCTTTCGACTTATTTGGAAGATGGGACTTTAATACTTGTATCATTTGTTTCCAACTCACAATTAAAATACAATTAGTAGCAATGAAAGACAAAATTCTAACATGCCTTATACACATTGGTTTAATAAATAACCTACAACAGCCGTTGCTCATCAGGTCGCCACCCGAGTTGTTACTAAAAGGGAGAACAAAAACACATAAAATTTATAAGAAGTTTAATTTAAAAATAACAATGGACTATCTAATATTACTGTATAAAACGTATATATTATATATATTCAGTCTTTCGCCTTATTCAGAGAATATTTTGATTCATGTCTTTTTTTAAAGAAATTAGGCAAAGATTTCGTACTAAAAATTATAAAAATTTTACTACTGTTTATTTCATAGTATATGATATCTACAGGAGTTGTTTTGTAGATAAATAACAATTTATTCCATTGTAGTACACTATCTTCCGGCGACTTTGGGTTTCTTCTTGAACTCCATCATGGACTGTGGGCCCTTCATCACCCTGTGCATCAAGTCCCAGCACATTTTGGCTGGAAGTAGGCTGAAACGCAAGAAAAAATGTTACATAAAATTATATAGGGGCATTCACATTTGTCCATGCCATCGCAAGTTAAATAACTTGACTGCAGTTTGTCCATGGATGAGTTTATTCTTCTTTAGAATTCAGAATATACTGCACTTACGGTTAGTTAGACACATATAACATTTTTTAGAAAACATCTTTTTCTATCTTATTCTATTCTCATAGTTAACGTTTTTGTTATTTAAATCTACTCGTACTTGTATTTCGGAAATGACCATTGACTAAGAAAAATACCAGAAAGAAATTTGCCATCATAAGTCTCTTTTAAAAACGTCAATTAAATATTACTATTTTTTTTTTATACAACTAGATTGGTAAACAAGCATGCGGCCCGCATCAGATGGTAAGCAGTCACCGCTGCCTATTGACGTTCGCAACACCACGGGATGTTACTCACGCGCTGCCAATCTTGTGACCTAAGAATGTTTCGTCACTGTACCCAGTAATTTCTTTGCCATATCTCACCTTTCAAACCGGAACACAGCTATATAAATATAGCTGCTTGGCGGTACAAATAGGTGAGACATAGGTACCCATGCAGATGACTTTTGTACAAAGTCTCCCTCTGGTCAAATCTTAGACAATACAAGTCTCTGGGTCAAATGTATGTCTTCATTAGCGTAGCGCAAAATTTCTAGGTCTGTGGTCTGCATATTGGTACAATAATAATTATGTCAAGTGGTACATATAACTAAATACTATAATGATTTATATATGATTGTCAGACATCTTTGTCCATTATGTTAATTGTATAATTTTTCACAAAGAGTATTTTTGCTGTGGTTTTTTAAAATATTGTTAGGAAAGGAGAGAACTGTTGCTGGAAATGTATTATAAAATGTAATAGAAATTACAAGAAAATACGTATCAGTCCTAGGAAACCGATTTATATCGTCGTACGCAACTTATGTACGTAACTTATGTATTTTCGGAAATACCCAAGGTAGTTCGCACAAAGTCGCGAGAATTTTCTAGTGATAATTCATTAGTTACCATTTCAGTGGCAGGAGATATCTGACAGAGCCCGGCATCACGCAATTGACCTCGTTCTTCCTGATGGAGTCGATCATGGTCTCCGCTACATAGTCCGGTTCCAGCATGGGCATAAGGCGCGGGGTCACCCCGTTGAACATGCCCGTGTTTATGTAGTATGGGCAAACCAGGGTTGCTTGAATCGTGTGGTGACCGTGAGCCTGAACAGATAGTAATAACATGTAATATTTATATATGTGCACTATCTACAACGAGTACAAAGATTTTGATTGCAACATCTCGTGTACTTATTTACCGCTTAAGTGTTATAATGATATCTTTATAGCACCAAATTTTACGGGAATTTAGACGGTAGTGCTCCCAGCCCAGGCGATGTAGCGGGGCTATATCCAGTTTTTCTTGAAGTGATTATTCTTAGTTAATAGATTCAGGCGTTATTTTGCGAAAGTCGAATTTACATGCAATTAGATCTAACCTGCTCTGTGTGCTTCCGCCACCAATTAGTTCATACGGCCTAGCGCCGGCCGGCACCCACCCACTACTGTTAGTAAGTGCAACATGCCGACGCTGCCATGGCTGCTCCGGTAGTCTCTGTCTCGGCTGCTGCGGTCGTCCGCCATCTGGAACAAAATTCGCATGCACCCACCACCACCGTCGCTGCCACGACTGGCCTGGTCGTCGCTGCGACACGTATTTCGCCTCTCCACGAGGCATCATCAGGCGTTGTAGACGTTATTCGTAAGAATAACATGCTACAAATGACAAATCCATCGCAGTGCCGTCTCTTATATTGAATTGAGGGTGCGGGTGGATGGTGTGAGCGAAAAGATTTTTTAATGGTGGGGAATGGTTTACGTCAGTCTGTTTGTTCATGAGAGTAATTTTAGAATTTTTATGTTTATTGATTTCTAATTGTTCCCTAATATTTAGTTTTAAACCTTATACATATAAAATTTTACACGCCATAGACAAAGGTTAGAGATTAATAAACATAAAAGTTCTAAAATTACTCTCATGAACAAACAGACTGACATAAACCATTCCCCACTATTAAATATCTTTTCGCTCACACCATCCACCCCCATCCTCAATTCAATATAAGAGACGGTACTGCGATGGATTTGTCACTTGTAGCATGTTATTCTTACGATTAACGTCTACAACACCTGATGATGCCTCGTGGAGAGGCGAAACACGTGTCGCAGCGACGACCAGGCCAGTCGTGGCAGCGACGGTGGTGAGGCATGCGGATTCTGTTCCAGATGGTGGACGGCCGCAGCAGCCGAGACAGAGACTACCGGAGCAGCCATGGCAGCGTCGGCATGTTGCACTTACTAACAGTAGTGGGTGGGTGCCGGCCGGCGCTAGGCCGCATGAACTAATTGGTGGCAGAAGCACACAAAGCAGGTTAGATCAAATTGCATGTCATTATTCTTATTTCGAAACTTCGGTCTGGATAATATTAAAGAGCGTCTAATTCTCAGGACAAGATGCAGTTTGTATACTGATGTTATTTTTACTTTATTTTGTTTATATTTCAAAATCCACAGTCCTCATGAACGAATGTTTTACATAATCATGTAACTGTAACATACTGTACAGGTAGCCAAAAGAAAACTTTTTTTTTAATTTTGTCGAACTCGGTGGCTCAGACGTGAAAAGTCGCTCCTGGGTGCGATTCCCACACAAGACAAACATTTGTGTGCATGATCATGTCTGCTTGTCTTGGTCTGGATGTTTTAAGAAAGTTACGGCGAATTAAAGCATCTGGGGAAGTACCTCCACCTCACAGAAAACCGCAGTCAAATAACAACTCTCTAGAGGGTTGTTGTGTTCCTGCGTATGATTAAGGGCACTAGTAAGCTCCTAAGGAGTTGCTGTGTTAGCAGCAGAGATGGTATCGCGTGAGTAATACTTAGGCAGGTAAATCGATATTTGCAGACTTTAATTTAGAGCTTCATTAAATGTTACATTAATGTGCACTTTTGGATTTATAAATGATTGTGACAACATTGTATTGTTTAGTTTATCGTAACGAAATTATTTTACTGGTTACTTGTTCTAAATGCCCGCGCGACTTTTGTCTTTAACGTCAAATTGGATCATAAGCTTTTTTTTTGTATGTTTATGACTTTGCACGGTTGCGCTTTTTGATCCGCGGGTATTTAAGCTTTGTAATACAGATTTCATTGTACTGTCCTCTGTGTGTCGAAGAGTTAACTTCCATATGGACGTGTCTCTGTGTATTGAAAATATCTGATCACTTGAAGCCTAGTGTCACAGTCACATTGTTCAGCTAAGAATTATTACCATGGTAGGTACATATGTTACCTACGCTGCGGCGCTTACCTTAAGTTCTGTAAACAGGCTTTCGTGGAAACCGACGGTAGCGAACTTGGTACCGCTATAGTCGGTACAGCGGTATGTACCCAGGAGGCCAGCCACGGAGCCTACCGTCACGATGTGGCCCTTGCCGGACTTGATCATATCGGGAAGGAACGATTTTACGGTCTGAAAAAAAATGACTAAAAATATATAAAAGAAGGTACCATAACGTTTCATTGGTAACGCCTTTCATTGGAAACCACAGAGAATCTAATTTGTAGAGATATTAAGTACAAGGTGTTACCCGCGGTTCCTGCATTTCAGCTTTTCAGGTTTAACTCCATATTAAAAATAATGAACAAACTAATATCTAAACTACTTCTTTATAATATTAGAGTAGATTTAATTTACTCAAATAAAAATAAATAAATGGGCCGAGTAGGAGTTCAACCGATGATCCGTATCCACTACATCCGCATTTAACTCCATGGACAATTAACCCCAGTAATTAAGGCAAACGAAAACTAGCAAAGGTAGGTCCGTTCACTTACCCAGTAATGAGACAGGATGTTGACTTTGTATGTGGTCTCTATCGCCGTGTCCGTGAGTTCTAGTAGTGTTTCTCCAAACACAGTGCCAGCGTTGTTTATTAAAACGTCCACTTTTCCTACCTGAAACATATGAACGACTACACATGGGCTTAATATATTCTTGATGATCCTAAGATTGAAGACAAACTCTACCGTGTTAGGTTTTTGTGCAGTTCATAGATACGTTGTTACACGTGAACATGAACAGTTAATAACTTACTGCGAGCTGAGAGCTCGATAGTATCGTAGCGAGTGTCATTCTAACCGAACACGCAGGTTAAGTAACGTCTACCGCAGCCTTCTAGGGATGGGTTTATCTATCTCGAGCTTCTCCGAGATTCTTCTTAAAAGGGAACGATAACCCGTCGGTCCCAGTTGTCGATTGATTAGAGTCGTTAAGTCAGTAGCCTTCCGGCGGTTCATCGACACTGGTCTCCGCCAATCTGTAGTTGAGCAGCGTGGTGGAGTATGCAGCAAACCCATTCGTTTGAAGGGTGACCAGTATCCCTGCAGTGGGATGAGTTAAAGTTGGTGTAGTTGTAGTATACGCTTTTCTTAAATATGCTCGAAATTTTCATTTTGTTTTCCAATATATACCAATTAATATGGTAAGGAAATTAGGATCGGTGATTCGGACATGTACTTTTTTATACAACATCGGGAGGCATACAGCGCTTAGAAGCTTACTGGTGACCTCACTCACTCGCAGGAACACAACAACCCTCCAGGGAGTTTTTATTTGTCTGCTGTTTTATGGCAGGTGGAGGTACTTCAGACGGGCTGCTTTGATATGTCCTATCTCTCTTTAGATAATTCAACATACTTCCAATCCAATCATTACATAACACTACTATTGTGAGATTATTCAGTTTAGAGCAACAGTTCTAAAACGTTGTAGGTACTACTATAAGGCGTTCATGTAGATATATCCAAGGCTGAATAGAACATTTAGGATATGGCAAACGCACGTGGGTGTTGTAAGTGATAATATATGAAATGACAAGGTAAACAGGAATGATTTTTATTATTATATTCACATGCGTTTATTATTTTATTAATCTTTTCTCATTGAGTTTTTTAATATTTACTGCATTGTTTGAGAAAAGCACCGTATGTACTCATATACTAATTCATACTGTATGTGTATGCAGTAATGTACCATTTCCGAGCTACAATGCTTATATTCCTATGAGCAATACGACCTATGGCGAAGCCGTATTTAGGGTGTTTACACCGATATCATGATTTTGGAGGTTTAGGATTTATAGAATTGTATAGAAATAACCCAAAAATACTCAATGCTAAACGTAAATCCCAAAATAACATAAATGGAATGGTTGTTACTCACCTACATAAACTGCACGCCACTAAAATACTTTGTAGTATTTTTGGTGCATGATGAATGGTACCATGATCATAATCGTTTGCAATACCGTACCAAAATGGTAAAAAAGTCCATGGTACATGCATAATTGAATAACTACTTATTTGCTTATATGTAAGGATTGTAAGAAACCCTCATTGCGCGAGTCCAACTAGTACTTGATCGTTTTTAATTGGTTATTAGGGTTACACCTTAAATATGGAATAAATATAAATTTCTAAGTTATAAGTTTTCATATGTATGTAGGTACTATTAGTGACTCTATCTATACTCTTGTCTTGGTATAAATGAATCTTCTTTTGTTTGACATTACGTACCTCTTTCTTGACTTTCTCAGCTGTCGCGTATACTGCTGCTCGGTCAGCGAGGTCTACAACGTAGCTCGCTATCGCGTAACCCTCTTCTATGACATCTGTACATGTTTTCTGTAATGCTGGTAATTACAAATATCATGTTTAGTACACGCAGTACACGGAATTTAATATAACGGATTTTTCATAATGAAGCCTCGTGGCACTCGGTCCCGCATATCCCGATAGGGGCTTGGCATGAAGGTAGAGTTAGATAAATATTAGAAACAACAATTTATCTAACAACTAAAAGTACTACAATTTATCATTACCACGTCTACATTTACCATGTGGCAAAAAGAACCACCACACCAATGGCAGCATATTGGTGCGCTTACGATGATGGAATCAACTAAGAATTTTAGCGAAATTAATTGAATACTAATGATATCACAAATCAGAAAAACGAGATGTGCATGTTTCTCAAATAAATATTTCTTGATTCTTTCATTAGAGTTTCGTAAATGCATTAACTAAAACATACATTGAAGATATACTTATAACTTCATATTCATATATGATGGATTATTTTTTTGTATTTGTGACATCATTCTCTTTGTTTTATTACAACTTTCATGTTAGTATCTCGTGTACTTCCAGACATACAAGCAAAATAAAAACTTAAAACACGTTTTTCTCGATAAGCGTCAGAACCTATTTCACACGTTTACCGTAAGTATGCATACTCCACCAAGCTGCTCAACGGCGGATTGGAGAGGCCAGTATTTTCAAGCCGCGTAAGCTTAACATTTCAACATCTCTAATCGACAACAGCCGTGACAGACTTCTAAAAGTGCCCTCCGAAACACGGAGTAGCTTGAGATAGATAAATCTATCCATAGACAGACTACGGGAGCTTTGCTTAATCTGTGTTAGATAAGAGTGACACCTGTAATGACGCCATCGAGCTCCTCATCAAGTTAAATAAACATATTTTACAGTAATTCTAAAGAAACGTACTTTCTACAGGTTCCATATCCAGACACCGATAATATACATATAAAAAAATATTTAAAGAGATAAATATGTTTCAATTTTAAGAGAACTAGGGTGCATCAAAGCAGTCCTACTTGGGAAGTACCTCTACCTCACATAAAACCGCAGTCAAATTAGTTTAAAAACGTTATAGAATTAAAAGTAACCGCTTTACATCAGGTGGGTCATATGCATGTATGCCCCTTGAAGTTGTATAAAAAAACTCGCTATGAGAGAAAGAAAATGTGTGAATCACTTCTCTCTCTTGCCCCTACAGTAATATACGAAACGTAACTCTCTCTCTTTCTATCTTCACTAACTTATACCTCCCTCTCAACTTCCGTTCGCCTCGCCCGATCACACTTTTCGTAACGCTCTCGTCACGCATTCACCAGCTTACTCCCCAAGTCCAGCGTGCGTAATGAAGTTTTACTTCAATAAAATATACAGTTTTAAAATAAAAGCAAAAACCCGTTGTATTGCCAAAAGATTCGAACAAGTGAAACCTTCCTAGATTGACTTTCCGTTAAAGAGTTCCTATAGCCAGATACGACTTCCATCACCAATATAGCTTCGCGATACTATACTAATTACGTATATTGTCCTCAGAACCATAGTAAAATAAAAATCAGAACTAAATTTAGGTACAAATGAAGTGACTTTGTACTTTAGTTCTGATTTTTCTTATTGTGGCAGCAGCGTCGCGTGTGAATGCGCATGAGATATTCTTATTGGTTTGCGAGTGTGTCTACTTTATCAGCTTTACTCAAGGAGAGCGTATGTTTGTTTGCCACCAGGAACCAACAATCGCATGACTTACAAGAGAACTTGCGTAATTCATGTCACTTTCGAGTTGCCTTAAGCAGATGAAGTGTCAATAATATCAATCTTATTACTTTATACGAGTAGTTCTTGTATACATATCCGTGTATCTCGGAAACGGCATTAACCATTTGGATCACATTTTGTATTTAGTGAGCTCAATGGCCTCGTTGCGCGTGTCATTCTAGCCGACCACGCAGGTTAAGCAACTTCAACTGCAGCTTGTCGATGGATGGGTTTACCGATCTCGAGCTTCTCCGGAGGGCACGTTAAGCCGTCGGTCCCGGCTGTTGTCGATAAATGACAGTCGTTAAGCTAAGTCAGTGGCCTTCGGGCGGCTTGAATACGCTGGCCTCCGCCAATCTGCAGTAGAGAAGCGCGGGGGAGTATGCTCTATACCCCTTCGGTTGAAAGGAGACCCGTATCCCTGCAGAGGGATGAATTAAGATTGGTGTAGTAGTTGTTTTTTAAGTTTATTTTCATATTTAGGCATCTTTCCTGAAGGCGATTCCATTCAATATAAAAACACGAAGAGAAGGTAAGCTGCTCAGGTTCTGTTATTAAGCTCCGATTTAGCAAACATAATAATAGTACGTTCTATTTAAATTTATCCGACCCTGATAAATCATTAGAATGGCCAACAGGAAACTAGGTGCGCTTATTAGAATGCCACAAAGCATAGCAATACAGCCAGTATGCTGTATTTGTAATGAGCCGCATTAAAGATAGTAAAAAAATACCTGTGTTCAAACCCGTACCGTAAGTTTTTGTAGCTTATTATAAAAGAAGCTAAATAATAATCGACGAGTTTAACAACCTATCGAAAGCTGTAAAGAACAGTGGAAAGAAAAGCAGTAGGTTAATTTGACTTTTTTGACGTAATAACCAACGTAGAGCGTAAGGTTTGCACTTTTCAATTCAATCTTCACTTTTTTGTGAGGTGGGGGTTTGATGCGCTCTATCTCTCTTTAAAACACTGACATGTTCGTACGTACAAATGTTTATCCTGTGTTGGAATGGAACCCATGAGCGTTGATATCAAAAGTCTGCGCCACCGAGCTCTTCATAAACGTCGCGAAAAACGAGTGACCCGCTACATAAAGTAGGTACTCTGTTTATGTAACGTACTACTCCGTATAGCAGTACATAAAACTTCATCCGCGCTTCGAAAATTGGCTGCCAATTGGATTTACAATCGCATAACAGCACTCATCTGTGTGAGTGCGGATATTACAAACGTTTTTTTAAAGTTATCCTGCTGCTAGTATATTTCTTCTGTGACTGCAAGTACATTATACCCCGCAAATGGTCTGTAATATGCACTATAATATGTCTGCGGTATATCCAAGAAATTTAGATTCACAGGTAATACCCACGAACCAAGAAGCTATTAAATTCAAGAAAATACCTGGTATTCATATTTAAATTTTCTTAAAGCTCTAGGGTTCCAACCTTTTTATTCGACTGTTAAAAAGTCGGGTAATATTTTCGAGCGTTTGTATGAAAGCTCCGTTCCTATAACGTAAATGGCTTGACTAATTTTGAAGTTAGATATAAGATTCGCCTCAATCTCGGAAGAGTCATGAGCTATGCAATATAAGGGGGTTGATTCGCCGACGACAGTCTAATCAAACACACAAGTTAAGCATCGTCGACTGCAACCTGTCTATGGATGTGTTTAGTTGTCGGTACAACCCGACTGCGGAAGTACCTCCACCTCACTGAGAACCGCAGTCAAATAACAACTCTCTGGCGAGGACGGCAATGCGTTACGAGCTACGGTATCCACTTTACGTATACTTGTATATCCATATACAGCCATATACTTTTATATCTCCCGACGTAGCCTATATTTTTTTTTTTTTTGCGGCTGCCAGTTAAAAGTACGCAGTCGGGGTTTAATCACAATTTATTTTGATTAAACTGTTCATGTTAAAAATTGTAACAAATATAAAGGCTAACTAGTATAATATAATAATTTATTACATTACAACGATGAAAATCCCGCAATAATACCCCATAGTAATAGAAATAAAATCGGATATTATAGCCACGTAGAGCTGTTTGCATTACCTTCCACGTTTATATCCCACACGACAACCTTGGCTCCGAGCCTCGCTAATTTAATAGCCAGCTGCCGTCCGACTCCACCTCCTCCCCCAGTCACCAGTACCACATCTCCTTTAAGACTTTTCATAGGCCTTATGGCGTTTGGTACTAAGGTCCAGAATAGCGACTCCAATATGTAGTAGCATGATAGAAGAAGAAATAATACGGTATCTTTTGCAATGTCGAAGACTCTAGCCATTTGTGGTGGTGTGTTTACTCTTGTTCCTTCTAACATGACAGATATCTGTAATTAAAATATTACATAATTTTATTAGTGGAGTATAGCTACAGACAGTAATAGGTAGGTATAATCCAAGTAGTATATAATAAAGTTTGTAATGAAAATAGTAGACTTCAGTTTACTTGATATCTGCTATTTTCCTTTTTGGCAGATTCAGGTAAAAAATTTGAGGAAAAGTTGTAGTCTTATATTGAAATAACAATGTTCATATTTTTTATATACCACACCATAGTGATACATAAATAACACAAATTAATACACTGTATGGTTTGCCCGATGATAAGCCAAATAACAACTCCCTAGAGGGTTGTTGTGTTCCTGCGTGTGAGTGAGGTCACTTGTAAGCTCCCAAGGAGTTGCTGTGTAAGCAGCAGAGGAGGCATCGCGCGAGTGATACTTAATATATCGCAAACGTTTAATAGTCTACGGTACCCGCTTTACATCAGGTGAACCGTATGCTTGTATGCCTGCCGACGTAGTATAAAATAAAAATTGGCCAAGTGCGAGTCGGACTTCCGTACCACTATCTATAAAAACGGCAAAAAAAATCACGTTTGTTGTATGGGAGCCCCCCTTAAATATTTGTTTTATTTTAATTTAATTATTTCTTCTTAAAGTGAATATATAACTAAATATTCTGTGAATATTTCAAGCGTCTACCTGTTGCCGTTATCAATATCGAGCAAAAAAATCACGTTTGTTGTATGGGAGCCCCCTTAAATATTTATCTTATTCTATTTTTTAGTATTTGTTATTATAGCGGCAGCAGAAATACATCATCTGTGAAAATTTCAACTGTAACTATCACGGTTCATGAGATACAGCCTGTTGACAGACGGACTGACGGACGGACAGCGAAGTCTCAGTAATAGGGTTCCGTTTTACCCATTGGGTACGGAAACCTAAAAATCACGTTTGTTGTATGGGAGCCCCCTTAAATATTCATGTTATTCTATTTTTTAGTATTTGTTGTTATAGCGGCAACAGAAATACATCATCTGTGAAAATTGCAACTGTCTAACTATCACGGTTCGTGAGATACAGCCTGGTGACAGACGGACGGACGGACGGACAGCGAAGTCTCAGCAATAGGGTTCCGTTTTACCCTTTGGGTACGGAAACCTAAAAAGCAGTTTCCATAACCTATGGACACTTCCAACACCGAGGTGTTTCTAGTACGTTGCGTACCCTATGAAAAATTGTTTTGAAGAACATCACGCCGTATCTTGTGCTTTGGGAAACCTCATTGAGGAGTTCATTCCACGAAAGAGTTCTCGGAAAATAAATCTCTGGAATGGCACAGTAGGTACGCAAGCATTGCGGTTCGAGTGTGTGAGATTGAATTCCCTATGCAGTTCCCTATGCAGCAGTGCAGTTTTCTATTTTTCATTCTTCAGAGTTCACTTGTGATTAAGCAAACGAATCAATTTCGAAAGTCATAAATCTGTAGTATCAAAGCTCAGGAACCAGCGATTGCTGAATATGATCGACTTAGAGAACGTATCGTCCAGATATGTCAAAAATGTTTTAACTAATTCTCTAAGAAAACCAAGTCAGGGAGTGAGTTGTAAGAAAATCCATACAGGAAGTACAAGAAATATTACAAATAAAGAAAAAATTAAGATCTACTTACAAAATGAGATGAGATCCCATCGAAAACATAAAATCTACAGAAGTCTCGTAATGCAAAAACTTGTCAGGTCTCATGTAAAACTAACCAATAGTAGTAATAAAATAACAAGAATAATCTACTAATTAAAATACTTTGATGTATGATATATTACTTTGATATGTAAACAAGCCTAAATAAAGGTCTGAGACCGCTAACATTAGGTACATATACTATGTTGCCACGCGTTTGGCCTTGCAAGCCATAATAATTGTAAAAACCATAAATGTTAGTAGGGAACTATGAAACATTTATGACAAAGTTGTTGAATAGGTACATTCATATATGATGCACCTATTCAACAACTTTAACTCAACTGAAAGAAGAGATAACTTGGTTTTACATGAGATTTCACAATTATTTTGGGGTATAATAACTACGTTGCGGAACTTGAATTTTTATGCATTTTATATTTTTAATGGAATGAAATTTTGAAATTTTATTACATCAAAATGTCATTTCATTGTTGTTTTAAAAGTATTTGTTTTTGAGGATACAGACAATTGTAACTTGAATTGAATATGTTGAATTATTATTATATTTGTGCATAAAAAAAAAACTATGTCAAAAATTCGTAATATATACATATATATATTCATAATATATTGCGTTCCTTTAAACCACGTTTTGTATAAGTGAAATACATTACAATAAAAACATAATTAAAAAATAAAAAAGACTTCCTATGAAAAGAAAAGTTCAAGTCGCCATCCCTATTCTAAACTCACAACAGTCACACACAAGTCACAACGCGCACGTATTGTAACGCAAACAAGTACCTACACGCGCGCCATTCATTATGCTCTAGGACCTCTATATATAATAAATACCTCTATATCTAGGTAGCTGTAGTTGTTTAAATGAATAGAGGACGCGAGGTAACTTTATCAATCAATGTAAAATTACAGCATATTCAAGTAAAACCATTCTGGCTTTAAGTACTTTATTCTTTTTTTTTTTGCCTATTTTTGCGTATTTTATCACCTTTACCATGGCGAGTGCTCTGAAGAACTGTTTTCCCTTATCCCACCCTCACCCTTCCGTCATAGAACCACACGTGCGGGCTTGCGATGTCATAGTTCCACGGTTGAGAATATCTCTTCGCGTACCAAAAAGTTCGGCAACTCCTATCTTTGTCGTACCATTAAAAAGTGGAACGCCTTGCCTGCACATGTGTTCCCTCCTTCCTACAATATGGGATCCTTCAAACGAAGCGTGAAGAAGCATTTTGCGGGTCAGCATGGCAGCGTCAACTGACAGGATACGGGATGTAGTATGTTGTCAGTTGCAGTTGCGATTTGGGCTCCTCTTTCGCTTACCATCAGGCAAAGAGGGGCTACTATGCTGAACTAATATAAAAAAAAAATCTACTTATAGAACACGTGGTTTAATGGAACGCAGTACTTTTCCTTACACCCTGTATTGCTCAACGAACGTTTTGCTTAACCAATAAATAAAAGAAGTTATGAGAAACATAACGCATTTATTGTATTAAAAAATCTCCACATCTGTTAATTGGAAGACGTTACGGCCTTCCTGGTTTTGTAAAAGGTCAAAATTAATTTCCGGTAGAATAAAGATCTCATAGAGTGCGATGGGTTACGAGCTTTACGTACCTTTTGAGAGGCAAAAAAAGTTTGATTTATTCGTCGTGCGTGAAGAAGTATTATCAAGTTGCAAGAAGATACGGCTTCTCGTTCGTTTTTCTCCTACTTTTAAAGCACACCTGGTACACAATCGGTGTACTTGCCAGCATTAACAATTTTTTGATCTTCAAGTGGGCAAATAAAATCCATACAGGAGAAATAACATTATTGCCCATGATACTTGCCTACCTCAATTTTGCTTTTGTTTTCAAAAAAAGTGTGAACCTTCATTTATAAGAATACACTTTTTTCTCTGGTTTAGAACAATAAAGCCATGTTTCAACTTTGGAGACAATGTCGTAAACAGCATTGAATAAGATAAGAGAACATAATTTATTTACGAAAATAAGGTACAAAAGATGTTACATAATAAGATAACTTACTCTGCCCTCGCAGGAACGTGGAATGTCCGTGGTCGCGTTTTAATAACATCTTTGCGAAAATTTGTTCGCAAAGATGTTATTAAA
Organism: Pyralis farinalis; assembly: GCA_947507595.1. Lineage (NCBI taxonomy): Eukaryota > Metazoa > Arthropoda > Insecta > Lepidoptera > Pyralidae > Pyralis > Pyralis farinalis. The sequence continues at coordinate 12,767,189 of OX382257.1, read as the reverse complement.
ATATTCTGTTCTTGTGAGGAATTCTAAGACAGAATTTCTAAAGTTTGAAAATCTTTTGTAGTATTTTGAACTTTGCTCCACAAATCTTTAAAGCACCTCGCGTCGTCAGTGGCCACATTTTTCTCGGTGATCGCATTTGACGACCGACCTTCACACATGTCGTTATTTATGTGTATCTCACACACACATGCTCAAATTTCAATACCAACTTATCACGGTCCTAACTAGCAAGATTTTATTCGAGTTCTAATAGTTTTTTTTTCTTGTAACTATAAAAGTGACTTTGTGATTTACAAACAAGTTATCAAATATAGATCGGTAGGTATATAACAAGGTGTGAATGACGTGTGTACCTACAATCCTTTAAGTATGTTGATTGTTGAAATTTAGTTTAGCAGTAGTAGGCAGTAAGTAAATACAATCTATAAAAAAACGATTTCTCCAGATGTAGACCGAATTGTTTATCTAATAGCATTATTATAAACATATTAACAGGAATAATTGACATTTATTTTGCTTTGTTCCAATTATGTTTACATTTTGTTATAGTATGTAAGTAATGCATGCATTTTATTGAATTATTAGGGATACCATGACTGAGTTATTTGACCCGAATCTATTTTTGCAAATAATAATTCATAACAAACAGTGCATCTTTTTTTTTACCAAAAAGCTAGTTTGACGTCTCCATATTTCCTTCATGCTAAGTACATTAGCATGAAGGAAATGAAGGGAAAAAAGGAAAAATGCCTATGGAGAACCGATGAGACCGATATTACACAGTACCTCAAATCACACGTGATTTAGGGCGCTCTCCTGCAAAAAAATAACACTCTACCTGCACATCTAATAGTATCTTTAGAGGTATACTTACCTAAATGCTGTTAAACTGTTCCATTCACCTCGTCCCACGTCTTCCACATATATGACTTATAGTGAGCAAATTTCATTTCCTTACAATTTAATTTCACTTACTACTACTGCCTGCTGCTATCACCCTACTGTTTTCTATTCTGCCCCTCCGTACCTACTCTTATTTTCTTGCCCACCTTGTGTCCAAACTTGGTCAGGATAGTTTCAGTAGTTTCGATTCTGCGTTCGTTTTTATCAGAAACTTTGTTTCTATCTAACTAGACAAGATTTAGAGATGTCGGAGATCGTTACCGGATTTTTAATGACATCATATAATTAATATATTAAAAAAGCCTATACCCGCGGCTCTGCATAGGCACAAGATGTTTGGTTTTAGGGCTCCGTAGTAAACAAGGAATGTTTATAGTTTCATCGCGTCTTTCTATCCAAATATCTATATATCATAGTTATTTATTGTGATGTTATGATGTAAAATGTTACCTAGGGTACCCGTACAAATGTGGGTGTTTTTTATTAGTACCCCCTATTCTTATAAAGGGTAAATATCCTTGAAAAGGGGTAACAAAAATATAGAGCCCCGGTATTGCTAGTGTCCATAAGCTTTGACACTAGAAAGCTGTAGTTTGACAAGTATATACTGACAAAGAGGTAGAATAAAATCTGGAAAAAAAAATGTGGTACCTATCTCGATACCTTCCCTACACGTAAAGTGGGATGATTTCTTTTATTCGCGCCCACCCCATGGTTTGGAGGGTCGTTGGATAGGTTTTTAAAAGCATTTAGAGTGTGGGAAGATAACTTTTCGATGTAGTGGTTCGTTTGCGAAATATTTGTATAAAAAGTGTAAATTTTTATTATAAAAACAGATTGAATTAAACAATTTTTAAAGAAAGTAGAAGCGTCCGTGGTCGCAGGAAGACTTCATATATTCATATAGAATATAGTCTTCCTGCGACCATGGACGCTGCAAAGCGTACGAAACGTCAGGTTCAACAAAATAAATAAAACTCAAAAAAAAAAATTGTGTAATTCCATGTGTAACAATCGCGAAAACCTAATACAATACCAGCCATTACAGGTTAACGAATAATAGTCGACGAACTTATAAAATGCACTTTCTTTTATGAAAACATACACATGTCATAGAATATTGATATTGCACCTATCTGCACTAAGCGTTTTGCTTCCTAGTTTCTAATTTAAACGGGCAAGTAGTGGAATTCTCCCCCCTTGCGATACATAGGTAATTTCATAGTATTTGCTAGTCCAGTTGAATTTCATACGTAATTTAGTTTCGATATTTTACACTAGATGGCTGTTCACAAATTACATCGTCATATAGAAGTTAACCGGGTGTGGACTTAATATTCATATATGCGTTTAAAACCCCTTCTGGTGACGTTGTCACGGCCCACAGGGGCCAACTACGTACATAGTCAGGTCAAAAAAAGAAGCGTTTAAAGCCTTCTGGATCTGACGTAGACGTAGATTTTATTCCACTTTGTACATACCTTTGTATATTTACTTTGTACTTTGTACATACCTTTGTTACATTATTTAAATAGGTATGGTTATAAGTAGTAAAGTTTGGTTTTGAATGTTAAAAAAAATCCAATACGCTCGATTTCCTATTATTTTAGACAACTATCAAATTTTTTCGTAAGCTTGCATAGCGAAGCAAATACGGAACCCTACACTGTGCGTGGCCGACATGCACTTGGCGGTTTGTTTTCTCTAAAAATTAAACAGTTTTATTTTGAATAGTGGTCGCCTAAAGGTCGAATTCGTCTATAATTATCACTGAAGTACTGGGAGAAAAATGGACTGTTTAGTTTTTTTTTAAATTATGACGAGCTCGTCAATAGCTACTAGTCTAAGGATTTACTGAAGACTAGCTGAAGCCCGCGGCTTCGCATGCATGAGATTTGGGCTTTTAGTAGCCTTTATTTCTCTATACACCTCAAATTATTTATGTTTAAAAAAAAAACTAAGTTCAGGGTCTTAGATGCAACCATAGAGCAATTTAATTTTCATACAGCGCCAACTATTGTCCTTTACGGGAGGCAACGTATATTTAATTTATTTTTATTACATAAAAAATGCGTAGTTATTGTATGTCACAAAAAATACGTATCCTATGAAAATATAATAAAAATAAAATTGCAAAGTCCCCCGAAGGGGAAAATATTCCCCCTAATTTTATCAGTCTTTCATTTTTTACGCAGGAACTCTAAATATTTACGAGATAAAAAGTACCCTATATTTTGCTCTGAACAATCCTCTACCTACTAGTGCAAGTCCCGTCAAAATCGGTTCAGCCATTTCGAAGATTAGCCCGGACAAACAAACAGACAGACAAAAAAGTTAAAAATGCGTATTTAGGCTTTGGTAACGTGAAAATAATAATATGAGCTTAAGATAAAGGCTTTATTTTGAAATCACAGACAGACACTTCAATTTTATTTATATGTATAGATACTGCTTTTTGCTAAGACCGGCTGCCATCAGACATACACAACCCAGAGGGTTCTTCAAAATAATGTGCCATGTCCCTGTATAAACATTACTCAAACGAATATAAACGAATCGTTTTCTCAGTCATAACATACGAGTAAATAAGCTTATAAACTAACTAGAACGATTGCTTATACTGTAGGTAATCTCAGTCTCCGTGTTGCCTATAAGAATGCACCCAGGTTTCAATTACACTGTAATGCAATACAAAATAACAACCTGCAACCAATCTGCAGCGTTATAATTACGTTGTCTAGATATCCTGTTGTAACGGTTTCATAATTTCAGTATGTGTATTTCTTTTGATTCTTATGACACTTTCACTATGACACAGGTAAACTTATAATCACTGAATATAATGATTGCATGAGAATCATTTTTATCTACAATAATTTGCATGGACCCAGTGATCTTTGTAAATATTTTTACACTTGCGAGCTACATTAAAAATTAAATAGATATCATCGGAAATAGTACTATAAGTATCTCCCATCTTACTTTATGCAGGTCAGTTAATCTATACAGATAAATAAAATTGGAGTGTCTGTTTGTAATATTAAAATAACCGCTTTTTACTAAATGCATGTGGATGTATACACGGTACATATACCAAAATGAATATTTTTACAATTTTTGTCTGCCTGCCTGTTTGTTCCGGCTAATCTCTGAAACGGCTGGACCGATTTTGACCGGACTTTCACTGGCAGATAGCTGATGTAATAAGGAGCAACTTAGGCTACTTTTATTTTAGATTTTTTTTTTATTCATATAAATAAATAATATTCCACGCGCACGAAGTCGCGGGCACAGCTAGTTTACTAATATATCAAATGTGAAGAGATTACCGAAGTGGAACCCCAATCTGATGTTTAAAGCTGTGTCGTGAGGAATTAACTCCATTTTTGTAATAATCTGCAATATTTCAGTTATTTAAATAAGATGTAATCAAATTTTCAGCTTTACTTCTAACTCAGAGTTGGTACAGGTTGAGCAATAATGTTCGCCGGTCGGTCACATTTAAAAAATACTATATATTATAGTATGGATATTATAGAATCTGTAATCCATCCCATGTGTTAAAGATATACTTAATCAGTAGTATTCATGCATCTTGTATTTGATCTACCTACTATAAACTGTATGAAAAATTTCATTGATATTAAAATAGGTTTGCGTATGACTGATCCTTTTGAATATATTGCTTAAAACAGGCGAAATCGATATGGTCTATAATTTCCAAGTTCACTCAGTTAGATTAGAATAATGATATCAGTTTGCTAATTTTATGAAACCTATTTATCTAACATACATCGATTTATACTCATAAAATGTCAAATGCCGTGGAGCTAATATCTCAATAATACTGTAAAACATTTTAATTGAAATTTCTCAATGTTCTACTGACCTATTAATATGTAGTTGTTTAAAAAATGTAATTGTTTCGTTTGGTCGAATTGGTTTTGGTTGAATTTCCACACTTAGTCACGAATTCTCTGTCATAGTAAAGTAAAATGAAAAAACACTTAAATTTGGCACTTGGTATAGCTTTACATTCTTGTAAACAATTTTAAATATTTTAAAATAGGTTTTGACCATGATTAACAAAATCTGGAGCAAACTTGTAAGTCTTGCATATAAATCAAAAAAGATCTTTTGGCTAGCTTAGGATGACTACGTATTCAATCATTATTCATTAAGCACAAATTATATGTTATGTTAAACTTTTCTGGTTTGAATATTTTTGTATATGCTAGACGTAATGAAACAGTTTAGTGTAAAGCAAAGTTAGGATCGTCTACACAATAATTCAACAATACCTGTCCTCCAATACCATTTAATTAGTCTAAGCACAAGAGATCATTTTTTTATAAATTCTATATAGATATCCATAAATAATTTTAATGATATTACAAAAGATTCTTAATTCCTACAAAAGTAGTGCATATGCGCTCTTTGCAAAGCAAATGATTTAAATAAATAAAATTAAAAAGTAAGACATGTGTCTACGTAGGTCACACTATAAGTTTTGCGTAACTTAAAAAAACAACATGTTATAACCAAAATATTATGTTTATTGCTTTTCAAAATACTCTCCTTTACATTTTAAACATTTTTTCATGCGATCGAATCATTTTTTAAAACAGGAGGACCACAGATCTGCAGGCATGTTTTCTACGTGCTGCAGATTGAACGCTATCACTGCCTCTTCGGAGTTGGTAAAAGTGAAACCTCTCATCAAATCTTTGATTTTGGGAAAAATACAGAAATCACCGGGTGCTAGGTCGGGGCTATGCGCAGGATGGGTAAAGAGTTGTACTTTTTCGGAAGTTAAAAATGACTTTGTTTTGTTGGCCGTGTGTGACGAAGCGTTGTCATGATGTAGGAGATCGCGGCTTTTTGGTCGTCTTTCGCGAACTTTTTCTAACATCCTGGGTAAACAAATGGTAGAATACACTCTTTTGCATTGACACTCTTTTGATGTTCAAGTGGAATTGTGCAGATAGAACCCGTAGCTGAGAAAAAAAACGCGATCATTTTTTTACCAGCGTTTCTCGCCTGCCTCACTTTTGTTGGCCTGTTCTCCTTTTCAAACACCCATTCACAAGATTGCTGTTTTTTTTCGGGTTCAAAACAATAAATCCACGTTTCGTCTCCTGCGACAATGTCATAAATAGCATTAGAATGTCCATTGTCGTACTTCAGTAGCATCTGTGAGCACCATTCCACGCGAGCCCGCTTCTGCTACGCTGTCAGTTCATGAGGGATCCAACGACAACAAAGTTTCCAAACTTTCAATTCTTCGTGTAAAATTTTCTGAATTTGGCTCATACCAATCCCCAATAGTTCTCGAATTGTCTTATAGGTAATCCGCGGGATTTCTTCAATTAGCCGCTTAACAGTAGCCAACATATTTACGTTGACGGCAGTTGAAGGCCGCCCTTCACGAAATTCGTCATGTAAAGAAACTCGACCTCTCTCAAATTCAGCAAACCATCGCCTCACGGTGCTCAAAGAAGGTGCTTCTCTCCCAAAAGCATTTTGAAGACGAGCAGCACAGTCTTGCGGAGAGAGAGAACTTTTAAAATTATAAAAATCATCGCTCTAAAATCTTTTCGACTCAATTCCATTTTCGTTGCGTACGTAGAACTTTGATATGTGATAAAAAACAATTGACAAATGATTTCCCGCTAATTGTTTTTTTTTATTATTAAGTAGGTTGCAACGTTTCAAAAAATATAACATTAGAAATTCAAATAGTTCCGATTAGCTAGAAGTGCAAAACTTTTAGTGTGCCCCATGTATGTCAATATAGAAATCACAGTATGTCTGTTTTGATTTTAAAAACCTTTCTTAAAGTAGAAAGTAGATTAAAGAAAGTCGTGCGTGTATGCTAGCGGTTCAGAACATTCTCATATTTACCCAATAGTTAGTGCCCATCAAGTAGGATATGTTATCGATACTTGCTAATGTACTGTTGTGTTTGCTTTTATAATGAGTAACTAATTATCCAATCAAATGAATACAAAATAATTCATATCCCATACTGGGAAGCACCGCACTTAACAACATATTTTATGCATTACTTTGCTTGCATTGTAGGTACTTTATTAAGTATATGAAAATCTTTTTGTTTTTATATCGTTGATTATAAAATGTAACAACATCTTAGTGCATTATGAAAGATCCTAGAAACACTATTCCTAACTGCCTATTTATATCAATGCCTATTTATTTCACCAGGGAACAAGGTACTATACAAGAACAGAAAACTGTGCACTAATCGTCACATTATTGTTATGTCTGCCTGTCGGGATACAGGATTGTTTCTTGATATCATTGGCCGATAGTAATCACTGGCGGAAAACGTTATTTGTGATTAACAGATATACCTTTGTATGTACGTTTGTTTTAGCTATCTCTCGTTTCGAAGCTGATTTCGACGCAACCAAACGGTGGGCAGATATGTAAGAAATCGTAAATTTTAAATAATGAAACGGAACCCCTGGTGCGTGGTTTCGACTTCCACTTGATCGGATTTTTATTCAAAATTGAATAATGCAATGAATATTATACATACATTATAATAACTATAGCGATTATTTTCATTGCCCGTGTAATAGGTATGTTACGTAGCTTTGTAATTGAACTGATCAATTATTTTTATAAATTAAATTCCTTATAGGTATATAAGTTATTCTCGTAACACTATACTTTTAATTATATACCTACTAAAAAGTATTTTTATCACCTATTTGCAAAATAAATAAACTTGATGTAGTAAGTTAAATTATTTGATTACAAAAACATGAAATTGTCGTTGCCCTTTAAAATTTAATATTATAAAAAATGTTAAGAAAATGATTTCTGAACAATTTTAAAAATAAATACTTAAAATAATTTATACTTACTTGGTTATCTTAGATAGATAACAAACGTCTATAAATACATAAGTACGAGCACTACGTTAAGAGTAAGTAAATATAAAAAATAGCTTACCCTTTACAGTAAACTAAATCCACAGTTATATTGTAAATGGATCACTTTGAATTTAACTGCGTACGATTTGGTAAATGTGCCTCAAGCTGCCGAGCGTGCGTGCGCGTGCGCCGGCCGCTATCAGACTGCGTTGCTCACGGTACTATAGTAACTTTCTCAATAACGGTACGTGGACCTCTTTTCTCGGCTTCTTGCCTTAGAAATAAATAGTTGCATATTTTGTTATGTTTACTTAAGTTCATAGAACAAAAGTAAAAGAGTATGCTGGTATACGACAGTAATATATATTGAATTTTTAGTTACAACAACCAATATTCAGGAACACCGTTCCTATATGAAATCTATATGTTTGTCTGTCGCTTTTTTTCGAATATTCGAATTTGGACTTCAGATTCGGATTCAACATAAATAAGTAGAATAGGAATGTTCAGGAACACCGTTCCTATCTCACACACATGGTCAAAATGGCCGACAAACCACTTTAATCAGAAATAAAAGAGTAGGTGTATATTTATTTGGGTATATACTACTCTGTGTAAAAAGTATCGGGAATATGTCAATAAAAAGACCCGCGTAAAAGAGGTCGTTCTAATTTTTTTACTGCATGTTGGTAGCACTGTACTGATTTAGCGCGCAAAATTTGAGCGGGATCTGTCATTTAATTTGTTTTAAACTACACTTTTTGTTGGTCATAGTTTTGAGTCCTCGGCGATTTTTACAATGGAAAATATTGTTGAACAAAGAGTGTGCCTTAAATTTTGTGTTTCAAATGATATTTCATGTGGTGAATCACTAAAAATGTTGCGAAATACCTACGGCGAATCGTGTATATCGAAAACAAGGGCTTATGAATGGTATAAGGCTTTTAAAGAAGGCCGAGAAGTAGTAGTAGACTTGCCTCGTTCTGGTAGACCTTCAACCGCTACGACCAGAGAAAACATCGACAGAATCAAGAAGCTAGTGCTCGAAAATCGACGTATGAGTCTGAGAGAGTTGGCTAGTGAGGTGAACATATCTTTTAAGTCCGTCCACAACATTCTCATTGACATTTTAGGCATGAAACGCGTCGCCGCTCGACTAGTTCCAAAAGAGCTCAATTTTGTTCAAAAAGCGCAGCGAAAGCATGTCGCTGAAGACATGGTTTCCCGAGCTTCTACGGATCCGACCTTTATGAAACGTATAATAACTGGCGACGAGACATGGGTTTATGAGTACGACATGCAAACAAGCCAACAGTCTTCAGAATGGCGTCTCGAAAACGAGCCGAAACCCAAAAAACCGCGGCAAAGTCGCTCCAAAATCAAGGTGATGCTGACAGTTTTTTTTGACTACCGTGGTGTGGTTCACTCCGAATTCCTTCCAGAGGGAGAAACAGTGAATAAAGAATATTATTTAGGCGTCATGAAGCGTTTGCGTGAGAGTATCCGCCGAAAACGTCCAGATTTGTGGCAACACAACTCATGGATGCTGCACCATGATAATGCACCATCACACACAGCCATTATAGTGAAAGAGTTTTTAGCGAAAAATTCAACAAAAGTTCTCGACCAAGCACCGTATTCACCTGATATGGCTCCGTCTGACTTTTTTTTATTTCCCAAGTTAAAATTACCACTTCGAGGAAAACGTTTTGAGTCGATAGAAGCCATAAAAGAAAATTCGCTGAATGAGCTAAAGGCCATACCGCAAATAGCCTATGAAAAATGTATGGAAGACTGGGTGAAGCGGTGGAGATGTTGTATTGCAAGCGATGGGGCCTACTTTGAAGGCGATAAAATAAATTTAGATGAATAATTTGTATTTTTTGTTTTATTGACAAATTCCCGATACTTAGTACACAGAATGTATATGTTAAACTTTGGTAGCGTGTGTAATGATCAGGAACACCGTTCCTATATGAAATCTATATGTTTGTGTGCGTTTCTCTGTGTACGCTTTTTTCGAATATTCGAATTTTGACTTCATATTCAGATTCAACATAAAAAGTAGAATAGGAATATTCACGAACACCGTTTCTATCTCTTAAGGAACATGGTCACAAACCGACAAATAAAATAAAAAATTGAATTGTTATATAATTGACGAGCCAGGTGTTCCTCTGGCAATGCAAGCTTGCGCATTCTCAACTGGTTTTTTATGGAATAACTTGAAAGATGTTAACTAATTTCTTTTTATTCCAAGTCACCTTAGTGTGAAGTTGACATGAACGTTTAAATACATAGAGTTTCGCATATGCGTTGTCACCCCCGCTGTACCCCCTTAAGTAGGCAGTATATAATAAACACTCTAGAATAAAGAAGCTTTATGCGAGTACAACAGATATTATTATAACGAGTAATAATTACTATCGTACTTTGTGTTTATGTTTCCTTTTATTTATACCATTAAGGTGGCAAACTAGAGTATGGCCTGCCTGATGGTAAGCAGTCACCGTAGCCTATGGACATTTGCAACACCAGGGGTGCCACTCGTGCGTTACCCAGCCTATTATTTATATTGTTTATACCTCAGAATCTAAATCAATACTAAACTCTTTTCTTACACCCAATAAAGATATAAGGGTTATACTATTTTTCAAACAGTTATCTCATTTTCTAATTCATTGGAATTGGCGAGGTCCGTTACCAAAGTCCAAGGATTTGGTGAGGACGCTGATTTTTAAATAAAGTGACTGCCGTCAGACTTTCACAAACTAGGGAGAAAATCAGACCTTTCTCAGGTTAGGCCACTCGGCTTTCTAAATATAATTTCTGGGACGTATGGGCTTTGTCACGATGGTTTCATTCACCGCCGAGCAAGTGATAATTAGAAATACGTATGTACAAAAATTCGAAAACACGAATTTAGTTTTTTGTTTTATACTACGTCGGGGAACATTCAAGCCGTATAATCTGATGTAAAGCGGATACCGTAGCCTATTAACGCTTGCGATATATTAAGTATCACTCGCGCGATGCCTCTTCTGCTGCTTACACAGCAACTCCTTGGGAGCTTACTGGTGACCTCACTCACCCGCAGGAACACAACAACCCTCTAGGGAGTTGTTATTTGGCTGCGGTTTTCTGCGAGGTGGAGGTACTTCCCCAGACGGGCTGCTTTGATGCGCCCTTCCTCTCTTAAAACATCCAGACCAAGACAAACAGACATGTTCATGCACACGTTTGCCTTGTGTGGGAATCGAACCCACGAGCGTTGGTGTCAAAGTCGCGTCATTCACGACTGAGCCACCGAGCTCGTCAAAGTTTCGTTTAGTGTAAAATAACAGACATTCGAATCAAAAACCAGTGGGTTAATAGTCCTGTTCTTTGTCCACTGAGTTTCACTGCTCTTCACGTATAGGGTTATATATTTATATATAATACAAACTACTCGTATCTTATATTTTTCATATCTATTTTTATATTTGATCTAGTAGATAACCTTAGGGGTAGAGGATTAACACTGAATTTTAAAATAAATATGTAAACGGCGCGATGTCACTTTAACTTCATGATATTATAATAACATTAACATAAAAATAATTATGAATATTAAAGAAGCGAGTGAAGTTTGTAAGGACTGCGTCTATGGCGCTCGGTTCTCTCTGCCTACTCTGCAAGGGATGGCGTGAAGTTATAGATAGAGAGATAGATAATAACTCTTGTACATTTATTTAATAACAAACATTATTAACGTAAGTACAGAGTATTAAGTAGTTATAGCTGAAGTACGAATCATGTAAGTGGCTATGTATAATTGTTTTACAGTGTGTTCACGGTTCTATCACATTTAGGCTACAGCGATAAACATATAATTTTGAATTTAATCATTTAATGGTTGTAAAGTAGAGACTGACTATAGAGATTAGAAATTTTAGACGAATATTGCATAGAATAGAAATATAAATAGTTTCGATGTTACAGTAATGCACACACGTAGTAGTCCACACGTGTAAAATCTGGTTTATATAGTACTAAGGTGGCAAACAAACTGAGCGTACCTGATGTTGAATAATGTTTATAAAACGAATGTTTATAAAACTTATAATTTATAATTAAAATAGATATTAATAATAATAAAAAGATCAAATATACGTCTATGTATAACTTCACGCCAAATCCCGGTATAAAGCACATTTTGAAGCACAACAAGAAACACATTTATTTTTATAATTTATTGTTATAGCGGTCATTCCACACGCTGTGAAAACTTCAGGTGAATACCTATCCATAACTTCACGCCAAATCCCTTGCGGGGTAGACAGAGAGTACCGAGCGCCACGTTACTCGATCCTTACACACCTCACTCGCTTCTTTAAGATTCATTGCTCTTGTCATACACGCTTGCCGGTTTCTAAGGCTCCTGATATTGGTCATGGTAGTCTTGGTCTTCCTTGGCTCCTACATCCTTCCACTTTTGCGTTGTATATCTGCTTCGTCATACTTTTATCCTGCATTCTTTCTACATGTTCGAACCAATGAAGCATACCTCTTCTTATTTTAACACCGACATGCTCTCTTTCAGTCCAAATCTGTTTCTAACATCATCATTACGAATACGGTCTACAAGCGTTACGCCACAAATTTTGCGCAACGCTCGCATTTAGATCGCGTTTATCCTACTTTCATGCTCTCTCTGCCATACCCAGCTCTCGCTTCCATAAGGAAACATTGGAACCAGCACTGCATTGTGTATAGCGAGCTGTGCCTTCTGGCTCAAGTTTTTACTGCCCTGAAGTTTTCCCAACGCTCCGTTCACACTTTTCATAGCACTCACTCGTCTTTTCACATCAGCGCTGTACCTTCCATCCCTGCTGAAAGCGCATCCAAGATATACAATCTCATCCACCGTTCCAACACTTCATCATCAACCGTAATCCTTACATTGGTTCTGGTTATTTCTCTTTCAAATGCCATCTTTGTTTTCTTTGCGTTCAATAATAAACCATTCTCCATACAATCGTCATTCAACATTATGACCAGTTCTTGCAGTTTAGATGGTGCTTCTGTTAATATCACTACATCGGCTGGATACAGCAGACAGTTCACCACTAGGTCACCCAAGAGCAATCCTACGTTCGTTAACCTTATTCTCTACAGACAATAGCATGCAATACCGTGTTAGACACCAATTCTGACATCAGACTAGGGTGACTTGTAACCATCCATCCGCACACATGCTGAGCAATCCTTGTAAGTGGACTGCACAGCACATAGCAGCGAACTGTCAATCCAATATCTCGGCAATATGTCCAACAGTTTCTTTCGCACAACCCTATCAATTACTTTCTTAAGATCCACAAAACTGCAGAAAACCTTCTGGTCTATGGCCAGATGCTTCTCCACAATTGTGATTATGAGAATGCATTCGCCTATCTTGATATCATTCTTATGAATATTTGTCTTCTTGTAAATCCTTGTCAGGAATGTTTATAAAACGTTGCGTAAATTTCAACGCAAGTCATTTTCCTAATTGCAACGGCCTATTATACCTACTATAATTAGATAAATTAGATCATTATTCAACTAGGAATGTTTAACTTTACACTGGGGTGTGGAATAACGTTCGGCCTGGGATATGCCGAAGCGAAAGAAACGTAGGTAATTAATGTATATTTATAACGAATACTATTCTTATTGTCTATTGGTGGTAGATTGAAATGTTTTTTCTACTATTTATACTAATATATATATTAGACGATGCATATATTAGGGGTTATAGTATGAAATTGCCGATTACTGAACTAAGTACTGAAAAATTAAAACTAATTTTTTTCTAAGATTAACACATTTATTTAATCAACATATTTACCCTCATTATCTATACATTGCTGCCATCTAATCGGAAGATTATTTATGCCATTGCGATATAACTATGGCGATCAAGATTCGACAAACTGTGTGAAAGCATTTTGTACTGCCTCCTGGGAAGAAAATTTTTTACTACGTAGAAAATTGTCACGAAAAAAATGGTAGTCAGTTGGAGCAAGGTCTGGCGAGTACGGAAGATGTCGTATGGTTTCTAACTGCAGCTCCTGTAGAGTTACAACAGATTCTCGTGCTGTGTGAGGTTATGCGTTATCATGAGCAATAATTGTGAAGTTATATTTACGAGTCGGAGCTGTTTCACTGCCAGTTTCGACATCATTGTTCGAAGTTCGGCACAGTAAACATCTGCTGTTATTGCTTGATCAGACCTGAGAAAGCTATAGCGAATAATAGAATTGAACGATACGAACGGTAACGATAAACCATGCTGCTAATTCCTGGGTAGTTTGATTCGGTTCGGCTTCCAACATCTCCTTCAATTCAGCGTTATTCACCTCGCCCACACAGGTGGTCGAAACTGTCTTCCACGTGATTCGTCCTTCAAGTCGAAGTTTCCATTACGAAATTGTTTAATCCAAAAATGCACGGCGCGGTCAGTATTCAAAAATTACTCGGATTGTCGAAGTATCCATCTTTCCCGTCTAAATAAAATATCCCGGCTGAATAAAAAAAAATTGAAATTCGAAAATCAAATGTTGCACATTTTTTAAAAGAAAAACCTCATAATCGTGTGATGTGTAAAAAGTTTCACTCGAAAATCTCAGACAGGTTTAATGTCAATTCAAAATATTTATTACCTACCATAAAACGGCAAGTTTATACTTTAACCCCTACTATTTATCAAACATATAAGAATTCAACGTACATTAAAGTAACATAAATTACTATAAAATTGTTTGGTTTGTAATTTTAATGCTATGGAAAAGTACTGTGTTCCTCTTGACGCCGCAAATAAAGCGTTCTAAGATTCAACCAGGGTCTGCTGTATTAGAACCATGAAAGAAATAACTTAATTCACCATTACGGGTCGGGGGATAAAGAAGTTATTGACTTATAGATTAACATATTCTTCCATAGGTCAGTAGGCTCAGATCGCTGAGACACTTAGGTGCTAAAACAGAACGTGTTCGTGTGCGTGCGTGAGGGGTATCTTCATGCGCAGTCAACAGGTTTCATGGTTTGAGAGTAGAACTGACATAAAATACTTTTACATATAATTCGAATCAGATGCGTGGTGCGCGAGCGCGGACACCGGTAATTAAGTGTATTATTTACGCTTATAAACATACGTACGAGAATGATGTCCCCAGGAGTTACGTCTGCGTAACTTTCTGTTCCTCCACCTAGTTTGATCATCTGAGCTGTGATCATATCAATTCCTGCTGACTTTCCATTTTTCAAATCTAGAATTGACTTAGCTGCTTCGTTCACTCTCTTCTCACTTTGGTTTTTAACCCAGGTTTATTAATGTAATTTGTTTATTTTGAAGAATAAATAATTCAGTGCACAGTGACTTTATTTAATGCTTAAAGACTTAGATCACAATCCCCTAAATATGGAGACAGTATTTATGCTTCGTCAGTAATAAACTATTAATAGTAATAAATAATATAGACGTACTTACGTCAATATCATCTTTAGAGCCAAAACCATCTCACCCGCTTGTGGTGTACCTACCTTGCAATATTGCAAACAAGGCCCTGGCGAAAGACGGGGTAGGGGGCATTAAAACAGTCGGACTGGGTATGTATACTTCCACCATAAAAGGCCGCGGCCACATAACACCTACCTGGATGGACCTTATAGACAACGGCATTGCGGCGGTCGTGCGTCGTGCATAGATAATGTACAAGTTTCGTTTCGAAAACAGAAGACTAAGGGAAAATCGATATATGCAGCCACGGTTTACTCGTATCTCTTTTAAATAATAAATACTTATAAAATACTGCTGCAAAAACTATTCGTAGCAAATAAAATGTAATATATAAATACGACCAATTGATCAATAAACAAAAAATTTGAAATATAAAGCAAGTAAGTGTGATGAAATAGGACATTGTGTAATGTATTAGATGGTCTAAGTACCGCTGTTTGGTCTTCGCTGGCAATGACCTTCTATTCGCTGGTAATAACTTTAATAGATAAATACGGTTTGTTGATTAATAATTGAATTGTTCTTTTTGATAATTGACTTAGACTTACGCTACAGTGTCGGCGGATATTGATATTTTTTATTGGTTAGTAACTATTTACTAACGTTTGATTGCTTCCTTTTTTTTATACAACGTCGGGACGCATATAGAAAACCGCAGACAAATAACAACTCATTGTTGTGTACCTGCGTATGGCTGAGGTCACCAGCAAGCTCCCAAGGAGTTGCTATGTTAGCAGCAGCGGCACCCTACCTCTTTAAAAACACCCAGGCAAAGAAACAGGCATGCCCATGCACACAAAAGTTTGTCATGCACACAAATATTAACCACTGCGCCACCAAGCTCGTATATTTTTTCAGCGTTTTTAAACCTTCGTAATTATTACTACAAATTTTTATATAACATTGCCATAAACATTCAATCGTTACACCGAGAGCGTTGTTTATTGAGTGTTTATTTTATAGGTGTTGCCAAAAATTACGTTCAATGCGTAGTTGGCCCATTGTTAATCGTACCTACGTGATATGCGATCGCAAATGGCTTATTGTGGAGACATTTTGTATTCAGTTTGAATACGATCATTGTTAACGGAGGCCGCACGCGCCTGTAGTTGCCCTATGGCTCGTTTACAACAATTGAGCGAATGCACTTGTCGCATTAAGCCGGCAACATGCCTGGTGTAATGTTGAAGACGATCTGCATCAGAACTAGTTTTCATGACAAGATACTACTACTGAAGTACACCGTGTGCCTTAGGTTTTTTCTTGAGATAATGGCAGTTGATTAAGTCACAAATGGGTGCAGGAGGCATCGCCTTTAGTGCCATATAGCCTACCTAATAGCGCATAGAACACTGACCCTGTTATTCTGCCGTGGACAAATAATCATCAAACTTTGTATGTATGTATATAATTACGCCAAGACCCTTGCGGGGTAGGCAGAGACGACCGAGCACCTCACCCGCTTCTTTAACATTCATAGCTCTTTTCATGCACGCTTGCGGTCCCTAGGGCTCCTGACATCACCTGATAAAACTCGACCAATTTGGTCATGGTAGGTCTTGATTTTCCTTGGTACTTTCGTATTATATATATATATATATATTTCGTCATTCTTTCGTCCTGCATTCTCCAATCATGAACCAATGGAACATGCCTTTTCTTAACACCGACACTCTCTTTCAGACCCATTCTGTTTCTTACAAAAAATTAAACTTATTCAATAAAGTTCAATTGCAAATAATTTGTTGTATCAGTATTTTGGGGTCGGTACCAGAAGCGTGCACGCCGCGACCCTGCCAGTCCAACACTTGGACTGCAATTCTGGACCCAAACCGCACAGACGCGCGGATTAGGGCGTCCCCCGGAGGCGACGCGCACCGATCCGCCCCCGTCGGTGCGAAATCTAAGGCATGCGGCGGTGGGGGCCGCCACCCACCACGCAACGCCCATCCCGGCGGGTCGAGGAGAGCTGAGTGTCGTATAGGCATATGGAATGTGAGAGGTGGTCTAAAAGATAAGATGAATGAGTTGATAGATATAATGAACGTGAGATGCCTAGATGCTTTGTGTGTGTCAGAGACCAAGCGAAAGGGAAGCGACACCGAAGATCTGCCCGGTGGCATGATGGCCCTGTGGTCCGGGGTGGACCAGGACGATCATGCCAGCGCTGGCGTAGGTGTCGTGCTTTCATCTCGCTTGGCCGCTGGTGTGAAAGATTACGATTTAGTAGGTCCAAGACTTCTCTGGGTTAAGATAAAACTGGGGATTACGCGAGTGTTTTTAGTTGCAGCATATGCTCCTGTGAGCTCTGCTGATCCCCAGGAGCTCGAGAAGTTTTGGGAGACTGTAAGGGGTATTCTGGATTTGGCCGAAGCGAATGAACGAATAATTATGTGTGGTGATCTGAATGGATGGGTTGGGACCAAGCGAAGCAGTTATGAGGCTGTGCTTGGTCCATACGGAGATAAGAGAGTGAACGATGCTGGTAAGTTACTTTTAGACGTATGCATGGAACGAAACCTCCTTGTGTCGAACACGCTCTTCCATCACAAGGATATTCACACTTACACATGGAGACGGAATGAACAGAAAAGTGTGATTGATTTGATTTTGATAGATGAACGTCTCCGAAAGTCGTTAATGGATACAAGAGCCTTCAGAGGTCCCACTCTTGAAACGGACCACTATCTGGTGGTAAGCCGATTTGTGGGCCTTTTCAAGAAGTGGAGGCACTGGCGAGTGCGTATTCCTTTCGGAGACCATGAAAGAATAAGAAGTGAAAAATTGGAAGATGAAAGTGTGAGGAGTACGTATGTACGTCTAGTCAGTGAAAGACTTGCGAACGCGAGTCTTTCCGACTCAGATGTAGACGAATGTTGGAAAGTTCTGAAAGAAAGTATGGTGGACAGTGCGAAAGAAGCATGTGGATGCGCAAAGAGACGTAGAATACTAAGAGGAGATGCCTGGTGGGATGCGGAGGTTCAATCCTCCGTGGAAAAAAAGAGGAAAGCGTGGCTGGATTACGTATCATCTTTGCACCAGAGTGATGGTATGAAAGAAATGAAGAAAGAAATATACCGTCGATGCAAGAATGACTCCAAAGCTTTAGTGAAAGAGAAGCGTGAAAGACTACATATGATTGAGGAAGAGAAGCTGACGAAGAACTTCGAGGCAAATACCAAACTCTTCTGGAGAGAGGTAAAGAAGTCTCGGAGTGGTTCGTCAGCATCCAGAATGGACAAGATAAGATGTAAAGCTGGTGGCATTCTTGCTAACACTCAGGAAGTGTTAGAACGGTGGAGTGAATATTTTAGAGAAATGTATGATTATGTCCATGACGCTGGCATTGTGAATGAGTCTGTGATTGACTCGGCAGTGCCAGCGTACCATGAAGACATTACTATGGATGAGATTGAATGGTCGATACGAAGTTTGAAAGATGGAAAGTCAGCGGGAATCGATATGGTAACAGCTGAGATGATCAAGCTAGGTGGTACCTGCGTTAGGGACGCCTTCTGGTTTTTGAGCAAATTATGCTGGAGAACCGGAAGGGTTCCGAGCGATTGGAGACGCGCAGTCATCGTGCCCTTGTATAAAGGCAAGGGCTCACGTATGGACTGCGCCAACTATAGGGCCATCAGTTTGATCAGCTTAGCAGCTAAAGTGTATGGAAAAATCATTGAAAGGAGAATGAGGGTGAAATCCGATGGAATGCTTTGGGAAGCACAGGGTGGATTTCGAAGCGGTAGAGGATGTACGGATCAAGTTTTTTCACTCCGCAACATCGTAGAGAAGCATCTGGCTTTGGACCGGAAGGTTTTCTGCGGTTTTGTGGACTTTGAGAAAGCATTTGATAGAGTCGTGCGAAAGAATCTCTGGAACATTTTGCCCGGATATGGGGTTGACGGTGACCTACTCCGTGCTGTGCAATCCACTTATGAGGATTGTACAGCATGTGTGCGGGTGGACGGCAGCTTGTCGCCCTGGTTTGATGTCAACATTGGTGTCAGACAGGGATGCGTGCTGTCGGCTCGGCTGTTCATCCTGTATCTGGACAGTTGTCTTCAGAGAATAAGAAATATGAATGTGGGAATGCGAATGGGTGACTCAGTGGTCAACTGCCTGCTTTATGCAGACGATGCGGCATTAATAGCAGAATCACCATCCGAACTGCAAACACTAGTTACAACAATGAAAGATGATTGTATGAAGAAAGGCTTACAATTGAATGCGAAGAAAACCAAGATAATGGTATTTGAAAGAGAGACAACCAGAACGAACACTAGGATTATGGTTGATGATGTAGTGTTGGAGCAAGTGAATGAGATTGTATATCTTGGAAGTGCTTTTAGCAGCAATGGAAGGTACACCGCTGATGTGGAGAGACGAGTGAGTGCCGGGAATAGGGTGAATGGAGCGTTGGGTAAACTTCTAGGCTGCCGAAATCTAAGCCAGAAGGCACAGCTCGCTGTACACAACGCGGTGCTAATACCAACGCTAACTTATGGAAGTGAGAGCTGGGTATGGCAGAGAGAGCATGAAAGTAGAATAAATGCGGTCGAGATGCGAGCATTGCGCAAAATTTGTGGCATAACGCTTGCTGACCGCGTTCGTAACGAAGACGTGAGAGAAAGAGTTGGTCTAAAAGAGAGTGTCGGTGTTAAGATAAGAAAGGGCATGCTCCGTTGGTTCGGAC
Source organism: Pyralis farinalis (assembly GCA_947507595.1). Taxonomy (NCBI): domain Eukaryota; kingdom Metazoa; phylum Arthropoda; class Insecta; order Lepidoptera; family Pyralidae; genus Pyralis; species Pyralis farinalis. The sequence continues at coordinate 12,747,148 of OX382257.1, read as the reverse complement.
ATGTAGAAAGAATGCGGGACGAAAGAATGACGAAACAGATATACAATGCAAAAGTGGAAGGATGTAGGAGCCGAGGAAGGCCGAGACTAACCTACCATGACCAAATTGGTCGTGTTTTACAAGAAGGTGATGTCAGAAGCCCCAGGAACCGGCGAGCGTGCATGAAAAGAGCTATGAATGTCACAGAAGCGAGTGAAGTATGCAAGGACCGCGTCTTATGGCGCTCAGTTCTCTCTGCCTACCCCGCAAGGGACTTGGCGTGAAGATATACATATACATACATACATACATCAGTATTTCGCACCATTATTTGACTCTAGAGTAGACTCTAGAGTAAATATACACTCTATGCGCACAATATGCTTAAAAAGAGTTACAAAGCTTCACGTATTAATATATAGTTATAAAGCACAAATAACTATTAGGCAAATTATGACTATGACATTATCATAATTATGATTATTTATGACATTCAGTAAGACTTCATAAGACAAATAATACTAAAGATGAATAATATTAATTTCTTCTCAGTTTGACCACAGACTTCAACCATAAACAAAAGTATTTTTGACATTCAGTAAGACTATAGACAAATAATATTATAGACCAATAATATTAATCTCTACATAATCAGTTTGACCACTTTAATCAGAAATAAAATAGTAGGTGTATATTTGGGTATAATATACGTTTATATGTCAAACTTTGGTAGCGTGTGTCATGATCAGGAACACCGTTCCTATATGAAATCTATATGTTTGTGTGCGTTTGTCTCTGTGTACGCTTTTTTCGAATATTCGAATTTTGACTTCATATTCAGATTCAACATAAGAAGTAGAATAGGAATATTCACGAACACCGTTTCTATCTCTTAAGGAACATGGTCAAAATGGCCGACAAATAAAATAAAAAAAATTGAATTGTTATATAATTGACGAGCCAGGTGTTCCTCTGGCAATGCAAGCTTGCTCATTCTCAACTGGTTTTTTATTAATTTAATGTATTTTCCAAGCATTATTATAAAAAAAATAGCTTTCTGCATGTTTTGTTCTTCATGGCGCCGCGGTTAATAATGTGACCTTGACACGCGAGTGATACTCGTACTTAATGTATTATCAGCGTTCATACGCTACGATGACCACTTTACATCAGGTGGACCGCTTGTAAGCTTCCCGACGTTGTACAAAAAAACAAAGAAGTGTAGGTGTGAGCTGAGGATAAAAGATGACAAAGAAGGTGTTTTATTCTCGCATTATTTCGTGCATGAATAGAACTGTGAATGTTAATGTGCTATATAAAGACCGCGTTTTATGGCGCTCTCTGCTTACTCCGCAAGGACCTGGAGTGAAGCTATACATACACTCATTTATTAGAACTTATTTTTTTTTATGTAGTTAATTTATTTCTGGAATGATTTCAATTGGTTGGGGATGTGCAGCGAATATACTCTTATTGGTATGAAAGTGAGGAAAATGTATGGAATAATAGTATAAGAGAATGATAACGACATACTATGGGGGGACAGAAATGATTCTTAGAATGCAAACATTAATTTTCTCACTCTGTAACATAAAGGTGAATAATAAGTTTTGCGTTGCAAAATGATCTCTCAAGAACAAATGGACTGTATACAGTATCGACAATGCACTACTCCGTACAGTGCAGTCCACTTATGAGGGATAAGTTTAGTGTGGTCCTGCCAGAAGTGTATTTACAATTTCTTTATAGAAGTATATTCATATTAACATAGAACCTAATATGTAATTCGTGTTTTCGAATTTATGTACATATTTGTAATTATAATATAGGAATATAGGAATAGTGTGAGTAATATAGGAATATAGGATGGAGCGTTGGGAAAACTTCTTGGCAGTAAAAACCATGAGCCAGAAGGCACAACTCGCTATACACAATGCAGTGTTGGTCCCAACGCTAACTTATGGAAGCGAGAGTTGGGTATGGCAGAAAGAGCATGAAAGTAGAATAAACGCGGTTGAAATGCGAGCGCTGCGCAAAATTTGTGGCGTAAGGCTCGTAGACCGTATTCGCAATGATGATGTTAGAAATAGAGTTGGTCTGAAAGTGAGCGTCGGTGTTAAAATAAGAAGAGGCATGCTCCGATGGTTCGGGCATGTAGAAAGAATGCAAGATGAAAGAATGACGAAGCAGATATACAATGCAAAAGTGGAAGGATGTAGGAGCCGGGGAAGGCCAAGACTTACCTACCATGACCAAATTGGTCATGTTCTATCAGAAGGTGATGTCAGGAGCCCTAGAAACCGGCGTGCGTGCATGAGAAGAGCAATGAATGTTAAAGAAGCGAGTGAGATATGTAAGGATCGAGTTACGTGGCGCTCGGTTCTCTCTGCCTACCCCGCAAGGGATTTGGCGTGAAGTTATAGATAGATAGATATTTGTAATTATCACTTCCTCGGTGGTGAAGAAAACCATCATGAGGAAACCCTGCACGTCCAAGAAATTATATTTCGAAAGACCTAATCTCAGAAAGGTCTGGATTGTAAAAGTCTGACGCCAGTCGCTCAATGTCAAAATCAGTATCTTCGCCAAATCCTTGGGCTTATGTAGTAGACACCGCCGATTCTAATGGAATAGAAAACAGGATAACACTAAGAAGAGGATTAAGAAGAATCATATTAAAATAGAACAAGAAATTATCTTTGAATATGCTATGAGATGACGATTTAGCTTCGTCACAGGCTCTGTTTCGATAATCCAGTACCTTCGCCAAGGAGGCTTGGCGTCGTAGAAAGCGGCTTTGCTGATGATAATCTCAAGAACAAAGAGCCTTCGAGAGAAGACTCTTTTTCTCTTATCATGCTCTAAAATTATGTGCAGACAAATAATTTGTGAATACCGACTTGATATTTTTATCACAGCTGTATGGCGTATGGTTATAAAAAAATACATTTCAAGTAGTGTAGCAACATGTAGACAATGAGAATAATTTTCATTAAAATTCTAACAGGCGTGCCAACACAACTTTTAGTTTTTTTTTTAATGTAGAAAAGAAACCACATTCTACTTTGCACTTGAATATATATCGTCATTCACGTTACATATTTTCTGATAGGAACGTAATCGTAGGCACAGCTAGTTCTAAATTAAATACGAAAACAATTTTTGAACGCGTTGACTTCTTTTATAGGAGTCCAAATATGTGTGACGTTGTTTTGTTTCAGAGTTCCGTATATAAAATAATTCACGTTACGCAATTATGTCAAATTTCGCATTAGTATGGTTCTACAAATGCGAAACCTGGCATAACATAACAAGCTGACCTCCACATGCACCCGCATTCATTCGTAAAAATATTATATACGAAAAATATAATATCATGATTTCCTCGGCTGCTAAAGTTGATTTTTTTCAGTGGTGTTTCGACGTGATTAACCGTAATTAAATTGCCAGCTTAATGGGACCAGTCGTATATTATTTGTTTAAACACTAAAATAAGACTAAGACGTCACTCAGTCGTAGCACCTCAGAAGTAAAAACTTCTTAGCTTCACAAACTTAAACATTACATTGGGGTTGTTAAGAAGTATACTTTATTAGGACGTATTTCTTATTAGAAATTATTTTTAGCAACGTATTAATATATGTAGTAATAAATTTTATTTTATTGCGCTGTTTTACAAGAAAAATAATATCAAGGTATATAATATAAATAATTTTATAAATACATATCAATTTTGTAAAATTAACAACAAAGCCATTTTTCACACACATCTATATACATGTACCTGATGGTCACGGCGAGTTTAGTGTTTTTTCCCCATCCCAAAATTGCTTAATGTGTCTAGAGAAGTTTTCACTTCAAAAAATACTTGCCCTACAATCTTTAGGCAAGTTAGCTTTAAAAACATTAGCAACCAAAGCAAACAACTACTGCCATACCGTGAGTATAGTCAGATTAAACCTTTTACATATTACTGTTTTTAAGCGGAGTATTGATATTTTATTATTTGTACCGATAGATGCTTACACTCGATTCTCTCTGCCTACTCTGCACGGGACCTGGCATGAAGGTATAGGTACATACATAAGCATCTATGTATGTACTTATTTGGTGATTTAACGATCTTCACTCGTTACCAATTAGGCTTACAAAAGCACCGAACTGTGACGGAGGGATTTAAAGCCTTCACATTTTTGACGTGATAACGTCTTATAAATCGATGAACACCGACTGCATGCACGAAAAAGTGTCACGTTCCTCCTGAGAAACGTGCAAGCGAAAGCGCGGAACAAGCGATAGAGAGACACGATCGGCCTAAGCGTTCGGCTTGTAATGTGACGTATCCATTTCTCTTCCACTCCATCGGCCGATGCGTCCGAGTAGAAGAGAGATAGCGGCAGCACACAACCTACACGTGAACTGTTTTGTCAACTGTTGAATGTTTTCTTATGACGTTATTACGTAAAATTATCGTCCGTAAACCGAGTTTACAGACAAGCAATTTTTTTTTTACTTTGAGGTTTACTTTAGAACAACTAATTCTCTTGGTACCTTTTTGATTACGGCACTTTAAAGGCATCAAGATCATTTTGCACAGACACGTTCACGAGGATATAGATAGATAATTGAGATGATAAGTGAAAAACTGGTTTTGCGTACAAAAAAGGGATAAATAAAAAATATAAGCTTTTTACACATATTCACATGGTATAAATTATTTATGATTATATATAATGAAAAGACAATATAATTTTATCATAGATGCGAGAGCATTGCGCCAAATTTGTGGTATAACGCTTGCAACCGCGTTCGTAATGATGACGTAAGAAAGAGAATTTGTCTGAAAGAGAGTGTTGGTGGTAAGAAATGAAAAGGCATGTGCCTTGGTTGGTTCGGACATATAGAAAGAATGCAGGATGAAAGAATGACGAAGCAGATATACAATGCGCAAGTGGATGTAAAATCCGAGGAAGACCAAGACTAACCTATGGTAGGTTAGTCTTGGACCATGAGTTAGTCGTGTTTTATCTGAAGGAAAAGAGCTATGAATGTTATGAAGCGAGTGAGGTGTATAAGGACCGCGTCTTATGGCCCGTGGTGGGTTCTCTCTGCCTACTCTGCAAGGGACCTGGCGTAAAGATGTACAATACATACATCCGATATAATAATTTACGAGCCCGGTGGCGCAGCGGTTAATAACGCTACTTTAAGACCAACAATCGTTGGTTCGAATCTCATACAGAACAAACGGGATAAATCTGGTAGCATAAAACTATTCTAGTGAGTGAGGTCACCTATAAGCTCCTAAGGCGTTGCTATGTTAGTAGCAGAGGTGGGATCGCACGAGTGATACTTAATATATTTAATGCGATCATGGGCTACGGTAACCGCTTTACATCATGTGGGCTGTATGCTCATATGCCTCCCGATATTGTATAATAAAAATTGAGACATTTATTGGAATATGAGACGATCAACATATTTATAAATTTCGTAGTTCATTCATGTATGGAAGTTAGTATGTTTCGAATCATATTTACTTCCATTAAACTAGATGAATGTCTACCGCATCAGTAGATGTTACAATATTAAAAATATTTTTACAAATGCTAATATAAAATGATTAAATTAAATTATAATATGCCAAAATTTGAAGGTAACATATCTGCATAACATATGAGCATACACCCCTGCATTAGTGTCATCTTCATGTCTACGATTAAACAAACACTACTTCGACGATTGCTGCTGCTGCTTTACTTTTTGTTTTAGAAAGCAACCGTCACACAGAATAGCAAGCAGAAGCCATAGCAGGAATGTTTTTCAGCGCTACCGCTAGATGACGCTGTATAAGGCGTACCTTAGGCTTTAATCAAATTTAAGCATGATAAAATGATTTAATTTATCGTAAGGGCCAGTAATATCCTAGTGGATGAACTAGCATATTAACCAAATGGTTCCTAATGTCTGTGATTCAGTGGTTACAATTTGTAAAATATCACATAGTGCAATAATTACTAATAGTGGGGGAACTTCTTAGTCGCGGCGTTAAATGCCGACAACCCTACAATCGGCTACTAAGTAGACACTAAAAGTTCGGCCGGGTTGTCACAAAAAGATGCACATGTTCGTTCCTGCAGATTGGTATCTACTTAGATAACTAGAATTATTAAGCAGTAATAAATACGAGTATCATTTGAGTTTAACGGTAAAGGAAAACAACAGTGACAGCCCAGTGGATAAAGAACTGGCAATTATCCGGTTCCTAATGCCATACCGCCTATGTCATAGTCAAAGGTCGATATGCAGTCTCTTAGCGGAATGACGAAAATTCTTTAGTCGGAGGCCGAATAACTTCATTTGTTTGGGCTTTGACTAAGACTTCAAGTCAGACCTGAGGATTGACTAGTCAAACCTAGGAGCGCCGGAGCTTCGAGGATTGACTATAACATATAGATACATATTTGTAATTATCGCTTGCTCGGCGGTGAAGGAAAACATCGTGAGAAAACAACAAAGAAAACAAATCTAAGAAATTATATTTCGTTAAAGTCTATATATATGGGGTTAAAGTATAAAATTACCGATTTGTACTAAAAATTAAAACTCGTTTTTTTCTAAGATGTAACATATTTATTTAATCAAAATATTTACCCTCATTATCTATACATTGCTGCAATCTAATCGGAAGTTTATTTATGCCATTGCGATAGAACTCTGGGGATCTAGATTCGACAAACTGTGTGAAAGCATTTTGTACTGTCTCCTGGGAAGAAAATTTTTTACCACTTAGAAAATCGTCCAAATCACGAAAGAAATGGTAGTCAGTTGGAGCAAGGTCAGGCGAGTGTGGAAGATGACGTATGGTTTCTCATTGCAGCTCCTGTAGAGTTACAATGGTTTCTTGTGCAGTGTGAGGTCTTGCGTTATGCGTGATGCGATCGATTCACGAGTCGGGGATGTTTCATTGCCAGTTTCGCCATCATTGTTCGAAGTTCGACACAGTAAACATCTGCTGTTATTGCTTGAACAGACCTAAGAAAGCTATAGTGAATAACGCGATGAAAATACCACCAAACAGTTACCATTAGCTTTTTATTGGCACTGTTGCGGCGTTTGACTTGGGGTCAGTATTACATTTTTCGCTTACGGTTATCGTAAAAAATCCACTTTTCGTCATATGTCACATATTCGATCCAATATTCCTTCATTTCTGTACCGATTCAACAAGGCAACACGCGTTTCTTTCTGTGGATTAGTCAAATCATTATTTTTTCATATTTTTTATCGTATTGATTAAATCACGCAAATTAGTCAATATTGTAGATAAGGTAACATTAAACAATGCCGCTAATTCCTGGGCAGTTTGACTCGGATCAGCTTCCACCATCTCCTTCAATTCAGCGTTATTCACCTGTGTGGGCGGTCTTCCACGTGATTCGTTCTTCAACTCGAAGTTTCCATTTCGAAAACGTTTTAGCAGTCTCCTCTCCAAACGTAGCATTGATATTGCCGTTTCTGCCGCGTTAGTTCCGTTCGGATCTTGTAATTAAAAATTACTGGAATTTTCGAAGTATTCATCTTTCCCGCCTAAGCTCAATAAAAAAAAAACAATTTAAATTCGAAATCAAATGTTGCACACTTTTTTTTAAAGAAAACCCTCATAGGTATCATGTGAAGATGAAGAATGTTTCACTCGAAAAATTAATACCATGTAGGTTGAATATCAATTCAAAGTATCTATTACTATCAAACGGCAATTTCATACTTTAACCCCTGTTATTAATTACAATGTTTATAATTTTATACATTCTCACAAACAATCAATGATCTTTTAACTTAAAAAAGCGCTTCAGACGTAGTTTTAAAAAAAGAACAGAACAATGTGTACCTTATGTTAATAAACATTCTCACAAACGATCAACCGTCTGTTAACTTCAAAAAGTACTTCACTCGTAGTTTAAAAACAAACACAGTGATAAAGACACATTTATATAAAATAACATCCATAATTCAAAATATTAATAGTCTTTCACAGTAACTAGAATAAATCAACTTATTCTTTATATGCAAATTAATAAATATTCTCACAAACAATCAACGGTCTGTTAACCTCAAAAAGTACCTATTTCTGACGCAGTTTAAAAAAACAGTAATAATGACTTATTTATTTAAACATAACCTACTTAGTGTCGAGATAGATTAACAGTCTTTCACTAACTATAATAAATCAACAACTGCTGATAATTTTAAACACTGTCACAAACGATCAACGATCTGTCTACAAAAAAATATTGTATATATAGATTTTCAAATCAACAATAATTAAGAAAGAGAACACTATGACCTCTCTTAAAGAAAAGCATCCTTGTCATAAATTAATACTGTATTTCATTTAATCTCTGTTATAGGTATCAACCTCATCAGTATCGTTAAGGGTATCTTTAATTGCTTTATTAGGAAGTTTCTAGTACTCATCATAAAATCTTTTTGAAATTATTCCAGAGTCACACAACTTTTTGACGTCATTGTATTTCGAAATCGGCAATCTTTCTTTATAAAGAACTGGTAAAATATCTGTGTTGCTCTGAATCACATTACAGCCTGTAGATACTTTCTTTTTTTTTTGAGGATTTTATTTTCTATTGTCTGATATTAACGTAATTCGCCCCTTACGTTAATATCAGACGTTCTGGCAAATCACTAAGTTTCAAGTAAAGTAAGTATATGTTATTACAACTTGGTGATTACCATTTAAGGTAAGGAACAGATTAGTTTACTAAAACAACTTATTTTAAACTTGTAGGAAGGCAAATATATTAACGTCCTATACATATTTTTTTTTTGCAAATATCGTACAAAAATAACCAAAAATTTGTAAGTGTTATATGTAGGACATTTTATTAATGATATAAAAATTTTAAGTATACCAGTCGATAGAGCAGAAAATTCTGAATCTAATGGTATATATAACTCATTTTGGCCAAAATGACCCTTACATTAATTGATATTTCCTATATCGATATGGAATTGAGTGTTAAAAAAATAGGATTGCGGTTATTGCAGTCCAACGGCTTCATACTCACTTGCACAAAGTGAGTATGGAGCCGTTGGTCATAGTCAAGACACTTCAAAAGCTTGGTATCAGCCGTATGTTCGTATATCGTACTATCGACAGATGTGCCCACACATCCTCTATTGAGGACCATAAATGTTCGGGGCGACCGTGTGCTGTTTGAACTACAAAGGCTGTTAAAGCTAGAATTCGCCAAAATCACATTAGGAAACAAAAAATCTTATCGCGAGAAATAAAGATTCCCACCGGGATTCTGTCGCGTATAATAAAACAAGACCTGAAGCTCGGCGCTTATCGTCGATATACAGGACATGCCCTAAATCAATCCCTACAGTTGACCTTCTGTCCCGATACGCAGGTGAAAGGCACAGAAATATCCTCTTTACTGATGAAAAAAATTTCACAATTGAAGAATACTACAGACAAAGTGTATCAACAGACTGTTTTGGATCGTGTTGTGAAACCTCTCAGCAATACACTTTTTAAAAATGTACCGTGGACTTTTCAGTAGGACTCTGCACCTGGTCACAAGGCACCAACTACCCAAGACTGGCTCGAAACCAACGTTCCGGACTTTATAAGAGCTAAAGACTGGTCCAAATCTGAACCCCTTAGACTACAAATTATGGTCAGTTTCAGATAATATGGCCTGTTCGAAACGACACGCCGACATTGTGTCTATTCAGAAATTTCTGGAGCAAGCAGTGGCTAAATTTTCTATGGAAACAGTGTGTAAACCCATAGATTCGTGGCCAGACAGATTAAAGGCCTGTATCAAAGCCAAAGGTGGCCATTTCGAATAGATATTTTTTGTTGACACTTTCATAAATATGTACACATTAGTTTTAAGATTTTTAAGATTACATTAAGTACTTCATAAAAAAAATGCATATTTATTTGTAACAGAACTTATGGCCATTCTAGGTCATCTAGCGTCATCTAGCGGTAGCGCTGAAAAACATTCCTGCTATGGCTTCTGCTTGCTATTCTGTCTGACGGTTGCTTTCTAAAACAAAAAGTAAAGCAGCTGCAGCAATCGTCGAAGTAGTGTTAGTTTAATCGTAGACACGAAGATGACACTAATGCAGTGGTGTATGCTCATATGTTATGCAGATATGTTACCTTCAAATTTTGATCTATATGTGTATTGCAAAAACCCCTGATGGAATTTGAATAAAGTTCAGCATACAAAAATTACATATTCTGAATTAAGACATAGGCTATTTGCAACCCGAAAATATGTAAGATATCTGTGGAAAACTAGAAAAGATGAACTCCACGCGCGTGGAGTCGTGGGCACTAGTCGCGCATGAATGAGACAGTAGGTAAGTGTGTTTATTTATTTATCTCTCTCGGCGAAAACTCGGAATCCATTGTGTTAAAATTAGCTATGATGATAACTTCACTGAATTCCCGAGTACCGACAATTTAATTTATTTTATCAGAAGATGATGTCAGGAGTCCTAGAAACCGGTGAGCGTGCATGAAAAGAGCTATGAATGTTAAAGAAGCGAGTGAAGTGTGTAAGGACCGCGTTTTATAGTGCTCGGTTCTCTCTGCCTACCCCGCAAGGGACCTCGGTGAAGATATTGACTAGTTTCGACGAGCTAGTTGGCTTTGTCGTGAAAGACGCGACTTTGACATCAACGTTCGTGGGTTCGATTCCCGCACAAGACTAACATTTGAGTGCATGAACATGTCTGTTTGTTTTCGTCTGAATGTTTTAAGAGAGGTAGAGCACATCAAAGCAGCCCGTCTGGGGAAGTTCCTCCACCTCACAGAAAACCACAGTCAAATAACAACTTCCTAGAGGGTTGTTGTGCTCCTGCGTGTGAGTGAGGTCCTAAGCTCCTAAGGAGTTGCTGTGTAAGCAGCAGAGGAGGCATCGCGCGAGGGATATATATATATATAATATTTATGTTACAAGCGTTAATAGGCTACGGTAACTGCTTTACATCAGGTGGACCGTATGCTTGTATGCCTCCCGACGTAGTATAAAAAAAAACATATACATACATTAATCTAAACTACTTTGCGTGCTTCCGCCACCCATTAGTTCATGCGAGCTTGCGTCGGCCGGCATCCGGCCTCGTTCGTCAGTAGTTGCATGCCGTATACGACTACTTCGGTCTCTCTTTCCCGGCTGATACGGTTGTACCTTCCCCCCCCTTTTCTTGTTTCTTTTCTCCTTATTATATTATTTTTGTTTTATGTATTTTTTTAGTTATTTATTTATGTATGCGCTACAGAGGGGAGACTCTAATTACTACATATATATATGAATAGCTTGAATATATAACTGACTAGGTACCTGTGTACAACTAAACCCCGCCTTCTGATTTCATCTACTTAACCCATTTCCTCGTTACCACCTCACCTACTTTATGCCTCTACTTATGTTATGTACAGAGCTACTCTATATAATATTATACTCTACCTTTATATGTCTCCCCCTCCTGTTTTATTGGTTTATTAACTTAGATATATATAATGGTCCTACCTATGTGAACCCCACTCTTATAGAAATATATCTACTGAGAACTGTTCATGTATTGAACATAGTAATTTGTTTATCTACCTCCTTACCCCGCACCTAACTACTCCTGTACCTAATCTTTACCTGAACTACCACTCGTGTATTGACGATATATATATACTAGAATCCCTGATTTTAATTGTAACTATTTCTTGACCTAAAAATCAATCTACTTAACTAAACTTATTAATTAGGTGTCTCGGACTGTGTCACGTCGACCCTCAAGTTAAATTATTGGCAGTGATCGTTTTAGTGGCAACTACATTGTGAGCAGCAACCCAGAGTCCTTTTCGTGGCTGAGATGGCTAAGCAATTCGAGAACCCTACCAGTTAAGCTTCCTAAATAACGTAGCACCGCAGTACTTTAAAGAGTAACTATTCCCTAAGGCTATCTTCCTGTCTCTACTCAATATGTTTATATATGTGAAGATCCAATCGTCCGCTCCGCGTTTAGGTGACTTAGCTTGGGGAAATTATAAAATATCAAAGATTTAATGTGTGCTTTTCTTTACCCCTCTGTCTCAATCGGACTGTTAGAATTGTACCGTACCCTATCGGATTTTGATTGGTTCTTTATTGCTTAGGACCAGCATTCTGACAGATGGACGCGCGTACCAAAGGAGGTTCTGAAGCATCAGATGACCCTTGTAGTTAGACGTTGATTGGATTATAACTAATGTCTATGCATATTCATATAACACTGTAATTGATTTAATGATATCCTATTACTAGGCAGGGACTTTAGAATCTTAAGAGAACCCTCAGAATTAGAACGTAAGTCTCCTAGATTTAGCTATAGTTTAGCTATCGATCTAGTAGGCATTTATACTCCTCATTAACATTCGAATCAGAATTAAGTATAAGATTAGATTGTTTACACCACAGCCCCTATCGGACTCACAATGCCGTGGCGAAATAACCTATGGAGTCACTTTGTAGTGTGAATGAATGTTGTTACTATTTCGATGTTCAGTTCAAGTTAACGGTTCCGTAAAGCGATGACAAGGTAAGCTATAGTTATTTCCGGTAGTGAGATAATATTAGTTCCCACCACCAGGATTCTATTTGGAAATCAATTATAAGATAGAGAATACTCTTGCTTGCGTTAGCCTCGCGGGGCAGTGGCATATATTCTATATTAAATGATATGAAAGAGGAAGGTTAGTAAGCAACCTATATTCAATTTAGAGCTCAAATATAAAATAGAGAACGCTCTGGCTCGCGATAGCCTCGCGGGGCAGTGGCATATATTCTATATTAAATGATATGAAAGAGGAAGGTTAGTAAGCAACATATATTCAATTTAGAGCTCAAATATAAGATAGAGAACGCTCTGGCTCGCGCTAGCCTCGCGGGGCAGTGGCATATATTCTATATTAAATGATATGAAAGAGGAAGGTTAGTAAGCAACATATATTCAATTTAGAGCTCAAATATAAGATAGAGAACGCTCTGGCTCGCGCTAGCCTCGCGGGGCAGTGGCATACGCCCCATCCAAACGCGAAAGCAGTAGCGATCATCCACTTTACATCGCTTCCTCCTCGCGAGACAAGCTACCAAGCCAAAGACGTCTCCTTGCGAGGCTGAATGGCCAATTGAAGATTAGCCACCCTCGTTTAAGTTTACAATATATTAATGACTGGCGTGATAACGGCTCTTTTGAATGCCTACACACGCTTTACATATTTCAATAAGTTTACTATACTTTATTCATATGTTGCAAGTTATAAACCTCATAGTATGAAATTTTAAATTTACGTTTGATTACAATTTACAAGTATTTCATAATTCATCACTAGCATTAACGGAGCTTTGAAGGAAGCACCCAATTTAGGTTTACTATCAAGTAATCGACTCTTATGTTGGCAAAGTTACCATTTACTTTAGACAATAACCACTAAGTCAAATTTTGGCATTTCGCCTATTTCTAATTTGAATTCTCAATTTCAAGGTAAGTATCAGTTATAAGAGCACAAATCCCATGATTCTGGCCCGATAACCGAACCCAACGATTGTATAAGGTTATTTGAGCACAATCTAACTGAATTGCAATCGGTCAAATCGCCACTATGCCACCGCTATCAATTATTATAAATAAGGCAAATCCCTCAGTTGCGCCAGCAGATAACGTATTTGTTTATAATAAAATGTACTCTGAGCGTCATCTATACATTTGTCAGTCTTGTAATGTAACAGCTAGGGCGCTTTTCTCAGTCACCGCTGTCACACGGGGTCTATTGCCCAGACTTCTAAATTATATAGACAACAATTAATCAAGTAAAGTTTTCTGCTCTTCCGGCAGTAGTGAAGTCTCCTCACTTGAGAGACGTTAGTAAGTTTGGTAACGGTATTTGCAGTGTACTACTTCGGGATATCGCCCTAAACATTAGGCTAAATTCGACCGAACGCAAAACCGCCAGACTAGTGTAATCTATTATGAGTATTAAGGTTAAGTCTTGAAACAGCTCAATTGTTCTGTCTGACCTTTGGTTGTCTTAATGGACTTCAAAGTGGTCCCTACGAGGCTTATAACGTTTCTGATGTAGAAACTTGGATCGCATGTCAAGGTTCTAGAATGTCAGCCCATTCCTGTTACATTCAGCGCTCTTTAGAAACGCCTAGAAACCCTTCTTATCCGCGCAGTTATTGCAAATTCCAGAGGAACTACATAACACTACACAAAACCGTTAATAGAAGCCGCTGGGTGGTTACCAGTTCTGGAGACTCGGGTTGTGTTAACCCATCGCCGCTCGACAACGACGCATGGGTGAGAGTGTTAAATTCTGGCGAATAAATTACTTCAGATTAACAAACGCGAATAAAACTCGTCGGCTGACCAGAATAAAGCACCCTTTGAGCTCTGAACATGTAACGCACAAAACTATTCGACTATTTTCTTTACGCCAAACGTCCTTCAGTTCGCATGAGCTGCCAAGAAGCAAGTTAATAGTTACATATCTACATTGTGTTCGATTAGGTAGGCTTGGTTGAATTATTGAATTCACTTAAATGTTTGCACTACTTTATTATTGAATGGTAAGCATTTAGCTGGTTTTGTGTATTAAGAATTTAATACTCTGACCGTGCCCGAACCGTCCAACATTTGGTTGTCTTAAACGACTGCGAGGCTATCCCTACGAGGCTTATAAGGCTTCTAAGATGTGAAAATCCCTTGCCGTACCGCGGGAATCCGAAAGACAGCATTACCTGTTTCAATCGGCGCTCGTCCGAAGACAGAGACCCCCTTTCGGGCGCGGGGATGCAAATTCTCAAGGAACTACATAGATTCACTAGAGAAGCGTTAATGAAAACCGCTGGAAGAGTTTACTAATCCTGGAGACTCGGGGGAGTTAGATTCTGGCGAATGTACTACTTTAATTTAGCAGTCGCGTATAAATTATCGGCTGACCAGAATAAAGCACCCCTCGAGCTCTGAACATGTAACCCACAAAAGATTCAACTATTTATCTCTACGCCAAATGTTTTTCGACTCGTAACCACAGTCAAAAGGTAATTTAATAATTTTAAGTATGCAATGAGCATAGAATCAGGCTACCTGCATATCTATGTTATAATTAAGTTGCAGGCCCCAAGACTACGCTTTATCTAGACACATGCAGCCTATTATTTATTGCCCACCACCGTGACTCTACAACCACTAAAATATTAGCCTATTCTCGCGACGCGCCTACCCTCGTACTCCTTTATTCTCACCGCGAAGGTACTAACATCACGCCGTAGGATAATATGATCACCCGGACGTTTTACCGAACGAAACCCTTGATTCGACCGCTTAGCGTAACCGCTTGCTACCTATCACGCACGTCGCGATTAGCTTAAGAACTAATCAGTAATTGTACCTACTGTCCCTATAAATGTCGTCTGACGCGCCTACCACGCTGTATGTTAACTAACGCGTATATTCATCGCGACTACCTACCTATCTCCTAACTAGATCTTAATAAAATGTGTACCTACAATATCTAATCTAAGATACTCGTGTAAAATAACTTCTTGAGTTTGTATTACGTTAACCGTGTGATGTGTAAGGTGGCTAGGCCCAAATCAACGATGTACAACGTTGATTTGCTAATTGAAACTAGGGTATGCAAGGTAGTTAGCCTCGACTTTGTCTATTGCCTATAACTGTGTGTACGTCATGGTCCTAACCTAATTGGGACACGAACCATGACTCCTAACAGAGGAAATAAATGTGTGTGTATATATACATATATAAATAAATGAGACCAGTATGGTTGGGTTGCGATCAATCTCCATGGCCCGCATACGCTGGACGGAATTCACTTCGACGAGCTCCTACCACTTTGAAGGCTCGCGAACCCAAGCACCTGGGAGACGTAACTGATCCCTTTAAGGGCAAAATCAGTCGCTGGCCCGTCCCACAGCTTACCAGCTTCCTACGCCTACTCTATACGAGACTTCGTAGGCTCCGTGAGGTATCAATCTCGTATTTTTACGAAGTTACGTCCCTAAGAGAGCTAAATTTCTTCAGTGTGAAATAACACAATCCCTATTTAACCAAATTGTCGATGTTAGAACTCGCCTGACAATGTTGGTTAGTTAACTAGGTACCGCCGCCATACTCAAAGGTCTGTGACCCTTGGAATTCTGGCCACTTCGTACAACACAGTCAAATAACCAACACTAAATCCGATGAAATATTAGAACCCGATTTATGACCTAATTACTTAACCGCGATCACATTGAATCAACATCCCAGCGCAGCGTCACAAAAATCGGCAGATGTACCGCCAATTCCGTGCACAATGCTCAAGATAAAGAATCAACGCTATACTTAAACAAAATTAACACGAGAAGTTAAATTCCATAAAAGAAACCCCCTTCGCGGACAATTAATGCTACGTTTCAATTCCTAGAATTTGCATATCACAAAACCGCGCCATTTTGATTGCTCAACATGCCCCACGCTACCACCATCGGCGCCTGAGCACCGTAGGTTCGGCCACGCTGCACACAATTTGAACAATCAACCTGAATTTTAGCGAAATATTAAACACCGGGTTATTCAATATTAAGTTAACTACAATTACATTGATTCCATGCCCAAGCCATGTCCATGTCCCATATCTCGCTACGCAGCTCAAAGGCACAGATTCAATGCCGTTCTCAACACAATATTAACACAAAGAAATTAAAATTAATGATAAAAAGAACCGTTCCGCGATTTATCAGCGATACGCCTATCACCCCAGAGATTCACACCGACAAAAAGGCCCTTCACGAACAATTATCGATACGTCTTATTACCTTAAAATTTCACACTAAAAAAGCCATGAACTAACGAACCACCCGTTTTTATATCATTCGCCTACCATCAAGCCTCTTCACCCCTCTCTGCGTATCTCTGTCTCTCTTTCCAAAATATTCTAGAATGTTCTATAGCAACTCGTCATTCAATATTCGAATCTATTTCATTCCATTTAAGTAGTTTATACTGGTTATGAATCACCACACACCTTTTATCTCAGCCTCGTAACCGCTCGCTGATTGGTAGTTCAAGAATATCACGCCACTTCGTCTGGTATATGTCTACCCTCTTACAAGTTAACATTTTTCCTAAGCATACAGCCGTGATACCTTCAATAACATATTATCACGCCCGCTCGCCCGCGAGGCAGGCAGCGAGAATCGAGCACTATGTGAAGCGTCTTTCAAACCAAGTATGAACGACAATGACCTATTAAATGAAGTAGCGAACGATGTACCTACATTCCTAGGCGTTATTTTATACATAATTCGGCTACATATATCCATATGATTGCAAGGTTATTTTTATTTGTGACGGCAACAATGTTATTTCATTGTGGTCCGTTACAATCGACCCCAAAACTTTGCACAGGTGTGTGAAACTAAACCGGAGCAAAGTTTTCCCTTCAATTTCATTTCAGTACAAATAAAAATAACTCCACCTCATTCCACTTAACTCTCAACCTCGATGGTTTAACCTGTCTTTATCCCTCTTCACTGAACACTACCCTTCGACTTTGACTACCAACTTTCTAAGTATCCGAGCTTGATCTTTAGTTTAGAGAATCACCTACCGCTTAATGTCCATCATTATTTTAAAATTCTCCTAAACCCTCTATGATCTAGTCTAATTATCCGCGTAATCATCAAGCACCATTCTCTCGTCTCTGCATGATATAGAATAGAATAGATATAGCTTATTTTAACGTTTTAGTTTCTCAATCTAACGTTTACGCAACCACTCACCATCGTCACCACGACAATTGGTTACCTTTTAGGACTATATATGAAAAAAAAAGAGAAAAAAGGGAAGAGAGAGACCGCCGACACTCCCCTCCATCTGACAATTCCCAATTCATCTCGTTGATTTTTCGAGTGTGAAATATATGAGAAAATTTCGTACAATTTATTTTACGGTCTCTCCGTCTTAGATTTGGTTTTGTAATTTTATATTTATTCGAGACAATTTCGGAACCATCACATGGGCCTCTCCCCAGAACCGCCTAATTTCCCTGTTTTCTCTTCCACATTACTTTAATGTTAAAGACTACAATTACTTACTACTAGCTATACAATCAACCTTTATCTATACACAAGATAACCGTTATAATTTTACCAATCAATTCTAATTCACAATTTACTCAACATTTTTATCAATCAAATCTAACCTACAGTTTACTTACATTGTATCTAATATACAATTAATTATCTACTATACAATTAATCATTTAATCTATACTCTAACAATTTTAATTTTTACTTTCTAATAACCTTTTTAACTACGGTTCTTAATTAAACTAAGCCTTTTTAGTTCCCGATTCAGCTTCAATCTAACGGTAATATTTAGACAAATGTATTGTATTGAATTTACCTCGCACTGTTCTTGTCTCCGGATCTACCAAAAGATAGACATTTCGATAAGGAATCCCCGCCACCAGGTATGGTCCTTCATATAACGCCTCGAACTTCTTAATTGTTTTCTGGCTCGCGTTTGACTTATTTAACTTTCTAATTTTAACTAAATCTCCTATTTGAAATTGTATTAATCGATATTTTCCATTAAATTTAGCTTGGCGATTTTTCGCCGCTTCCTGTAAATTTCGTCGCACAGTCTCCCTAATTTTTAATACATCTAATTTGCTATTTCTACTACACAAAATCCCGTCTATAGATAGCTGTGTAGATTCCCCGTATAGAACTTCGCATGGGGTAAATTTCATACTATTGTGGTATGTATTATTATATAGTTCTTCTATTTTAGGCAGTGTTCTAACCCACCCCTTATGATTTTTCCTATTATATGTCCTAAACATACGTCCTAGCTCTCTATTTACTCGCTCTACAGTATTGGGTCTAGGGTTTCTTACCGTCGTGTGAACTACTTTCACTCCCAATGCCTGCATACCCTCTTTCCATAATTTACTGGTGAATTGAGTCCCATTATCCGATAAAATAACCGTTGGTTTGATAATCTCAAAGAATTCCTTCGCCCTATTAAATACAGACTTTGCCGTAGCTCCTCTGAGATTATAAAATTTAACAAATTTACTAAACGCATCTTGTAACACTAGAATGTATTTCATTCCTAGTTCCCCCGTGGGTAACGGCCCGTAGATATCTACCATCACTATGTCCCCTATATCATTTGCCACTATTGAACAACATTGACCAACATGATTTAAATTGGAATGCTTGGTTAATTGGCAGTCATGACATTCCCTTACTACCCGTCTCACACTACGAGTCAATCCCTTCCAATAAAATCTATCCTTGACATATTTAATCACCTTGTACGCCCCCTGGTGACCCATTTCGGAATGTACTTGCTTAATGACCTCCTCCCTTAATACTTCCGGTAGGCAAGCAACGTTATTGGAATCAGTCCCAGTAACAATATATAGGGTTCCGTCTATTAATTTGTATCTCTTCAACGTACTTCCTGTTACCTCGCCAGACTCACCTTTCCCTTTAACTTGTTCTAAGATTGTTTTAATCTCTGCATCCTCCCCCTGCAATTTTGATAGATTCTTTAATTTTTCTATCAAACCCCTATTAACACGTGACTCCATATATAGAATTTCGGGCAGCCTAACCTTTTCGTCCTGTAAAAGATCACCTTTTGGTGGGTATCTAGACAGTATATCCGGGACTACATTATCCCTCCCCTTAATATGTTCTATTTCGTAATTAAAATTCTCTAAATAACTGATCCATCTAGTTACCCTTGCGTTATACAACTTCCAAGTTTTCACGAACGTTAAAGCTTTATGGTCCGTCCTAATTATAACCTTAGACCCCCGTAAATAAGTTTCAAATTTTTCTAGGCAACATATAACCGAGTAGAATTCCTGCTCTGTTACCGTCCAATTTAACTGCGCGCCCCTCAATGCTTTACTATGAAACCCTATAATCTTCATGCCGTCATTACATCCTAATTGATACAATACCCCTGCCAATCCAACTCCCGAACTGTCCGTTTGCAAATAATATGATATACTAAAATCGGGATGATGTAATAATATAGTGTTTATGAACAAAGATTTTATTTTTTCAAAGGCTTGCTGTTCTACTTTCCCCCACGTCCAAAGAATGTGTTTCCTTAATAAATCATTTAATGGCTTTGTTTGATTATTATAATCCGGTATAAACCTCCGATAGAAATTACACAACCCTAGAAAAGCCCGTACTTGTTTTACCTTTTTAGGTACAGGGAACTCTTGAATAGCGGTAACCTTGCTTGGGTCCGCTTTCAGTCCCCGAATAGAAATGATATAACCCAACATTTTCACCTCCTCACAGAAAAAATTGCATTTCTCAAGATTACACGTTAACCCCGCTGCTAACAGCTTCCCCATGACTATATCTAGGTGTTCTAAATGACGTTCGAAGGTCCCTGTCGTAATAATAGCTAAATCGTCCAGATAGTTCACACAAAAGTCCCGCACTTCATGTCCCAATATTAAATCCATAGCTCTGCTAAAACTCCCCACAGATGTTTTCAACCCCTGCGGTAACACATTATAGACATAAGATTTTCCATTGAATGTGAACCCCGTATATCTCTTGCTATTTTGCGTAAGTGGTATTTGAAAGTAGGCATTATTTAAATCTAAAGTACTAATGTAATTAGCTCCGTGAAACGAGTTCATAACGTCTATTTGCAATGGCGGTTTCTCTGTCTCAGCAATCATGTACTTATTAATTTCTCTAGCATCTAACAATACCCTTACAGATCCATCCCGCTTGAAGGTGAAGGTTAACGGACTACAATACGGTGTGGATGACCTACTGATAATCCCTTGTTCTTCCGTTTCTCTTAACTTATCCTCGACCTTTCCCCTATACTTGATACACCGTTCTCTGTAATCGAAGCTGAACCGGGAACCCACATTCAACTTCTTTTAATCTAAAGCTACTGGTTCTTCTACAATCACCTCGGCGTTCCGTGTCCCAGATCGTGATTGTTCCACGGTCTTCTGATTCCCAATAGGTTTCACCCAATTCCGATAACCGCGCTTATATTCCCCTTTCCTTTTTTCTAATTCCTTAGTTCTGCCTAGGCCAAGCGTTGTCGAATTCTCCTGACGCCCTATGTCATCCATTTTTCTCAAAAATTCCGCTGTCTCAATTAAATTACCCGGGTTTGAAGTATACCACCCTTGTTGGATGTATTTAGGAAATTGCCTAATTATGTCCGCTATTAATTGCTTTTCCGGAATCTTAAAGCTTAACATTTGAGCTTGTCCCGTCAGTCTCAAAAAATGCCCTAACATGGTGGGAGACTCTCCACGATTCCAAGTTCCCTGTACTATTTCGCGCCTCAACTCATTTTGTTCCTTTTCTCCCCAATAAGTGGCCAAAAAGTCCAACTTGAAGTCCTGCAAAGCCTTCCAACGACCCTTGTAGATCCTAGCCCAGTCTCTCACTCCTCCGTGCAAACATTCCAATATTAATTCCAATTCCTTGCCTTCATGTCCAACTTTTCCTAAATACGTATCTAGATCTTCCAGGAAGGTAACTGGATGCGTGTCATTCTTACCTTCAAATTTTGGTTTTTCGAAACTAATATTCCTGATATTATAATTTATAGCTTTACTCTGTGTTGGCAACACTTCTAGCATTTCATTATTAATCAATCCATTATCCCGACCGTTGCTCCCTTCTCCCTCTCTAGTCGTATGCGGCATTTCCGACGCCTTATCCAAAGTAGTTACATGATTTGTGTTAATCTCCTCATTAACCTTGCGAACTTTCCTTACATCTTCGCTTAATAAATTTACCTTCCTAGCCAAAGCTCCTAGGGTTTTACTTAATTTATTTACCAACACCCTAGATCCCTCCTTAGTTCTACCGATTTCTCTTTGTATTACTTTACGTCGTTTCGTTCGCACGGCGTGCGTTTCTAGTGTATTCTCTTGAATATTATTCTGCAAAGGCATCTCTCCCAATTCCGATACCGTTGATGAATTGGTATTCCCACTATTATCTATAAAATGTTCTTCACTACTATTTACACCACTATATCTAACCGGCGCTCTTCTCTTACGACTTGGTCTCTCCATCGTATATTCGCACTTGTTCCAACAAAACTTCTAATATTCAAATTTTCACTGTCGTCCTCACGTCACTGTTTCACTCTCTACCTTAAACAGAATCACTCTACCTTCACTATTTTACTTGACGACACGAAGGTAGTGAGGTTCTGTATATCTCAACACAATATCCTAATTCGATCATACTTCTACAACGAGCGACTTAAATACTTAAGGAATTCCATGAACCGGAGTAAATCAACCGAGCTAATTCCGTGTTATAACCTGGCTAGACACTAATTATTGATTTCTAGTTAACATGGGTCTCCACTACGTAAGGTTTGGAACGTTTGTTTCTACAACAGATTATCCTAAATAAACCACGAGGACTCGACCCCCCCATCTTGCACATTTTATTTCGAAATATTTCAAGTACTTCGAACAATCTCTAGTCCTAATCACAAAATTCGCATTAAATTTTTTCAATAACATTCCATAAACGAAAACCCGACCCCACATCTTGCTTATTTTATTTCAAACCCGAGTATGAAATCGTATGAGAGAGTATGAGAAAATTCTTGACCTACCATTCATCGATATAAAATTCATTCACCCGTTTATTTCATTTGTTCATCTCACTTTCCTTTCCTATCTTATAAATTATCTTAGTATATGAACTATGAATAATAATTAATGTACAAATAATCCTTCTCCGAATAAATCCTAGCCAGCCCTATCATTTAATGTACAACTGAAA
Source organism: Pyralis farinalis (assembly GCA_947507595.1). Lineage (NCBI taxonomy): Eukaryota > Metazoa > Arthropoda > Insecta > Lepidoptera > Pyralidae > Pyralis > Pyralis farinalis. The sequence continues at coordinate 12,724,259 of OX382257.1, read as the reverse complement.
GCCAACAACTACAACTAAGAAGAAGAACGACTCTATGGAATTACTGTTTGTTAATTAAAACCGCGCAGATAATTTGTTTGTGAATCATGAAGCTAACAAGTGAAAGTTTTATACACGTTACGTGTTATTATAATGTTTTATGTAAAGTGGCTAAAGGTTCCAATTACGTACTCAACTAGTTTTTTTCTTTAGAAGTGAACTAATTTCATATAGGTAACTAAATATAACCATTAGAGACTAGTTGTTTAATTTTCACGTGCATATCACATCATATTAGCATAATATCGTTCAAGTATACCCATTTAACATAGTATATCTATAAAACTCAAAATTCATACATTATAACCTTAGTTTATAACCAATGTTCTTTTGGTACTAGTGTAAGTAAGTGATTTTGTTAGAATGACGCTACCTCGAAACCCGATTCTAACAACAACTCCTACCAGTTAACATGTTATCTCTATGTATTATACATTATTTCACTTCAGTAGTATTTAAATTAACTTCCGGATATTTTGTATGTGGAGAACTCAATAGTACCTACTCTTTACTTATCTAATGCAACTATTAATCTAGTCACCCACTAGTGAATACGACAAAATCTCTAAGAATCCAATGAAAGTGAAACCCCTGGGAATTAACATTGTCGAATCAAGTTTCAATCAATTACTCAATTTTAACTAATACCCATACACTATCTAACCTTATACGCATCTAGTGCTCTTTGCTAATAAGACCTAAGGAATCTAATCACATTTACCTACCACCATACCATTATGATGGAAATCAACATACGACCTGCTCGACAGTAAGCAGTCACCGTAGCCCACCGATAGTTGCAAAGCAGACTAGCCCAACTAATAACTTTGCATAATTACACGTTAATAGTAATCCTACTTAATTTATGTTAATGAAGTTGTGAAAGTTAAAAGTTGATATTTATAATTTTCAGGCTATTTAACCACGGAACAAATGTGCTAATTTATGTTGTGGTGGACCGAGATTTCTGACAAATCTTCTCAAGCACAATCAAACCCCTCGCCGACCTAGGGAGACAACGTGAGGTGCTAAGAGGAAACAAAACGCCATTCCGTGTGCTTGTAACTTACAGAGGATCGCTTTACAACTTAGTTCCGTACTAGATTCCTGCGCCAACCACAATTAGTAAGTTTTATTTATACCCCTACTTATGTGTTTTGACTTGTAGTTCGTATCATTTAACCATATTCTCTTGAGTTTAATAATCTATACAACAACGGTTGGACCTAACCTTCTAACCTATTTACCCAATTCATTTACATGTCCTTATGGAACCCTCACTACTTTGTTTATTATTATACTGATCTAGTTTGTTTATGTTATACAACCGCACTACTCGCTACTAAGTTCCAATTAGACACTCAACAGTGGACTGGAACAGCTTCCTTATAGGAATAAGTCCGCCTTTGTACATTTATTAATGTGTTGCATTTTAAATTACATTGTTGTTGTTTTATGTACCTAAGGATGTAACAACCGACCAACTATTTAACCGTTAGCTCTACGACCCCATAACCTTGGCCCTGAGACGCATGTTACCTTATATTCATATAAACCTCTCACTCCGCAATACTCACTCTTTCAGATTTAATCTACCATTCAAGCGCTAATTCACTCCCATATTGGAAATCTACCTGATCACTTGATATTCTATCTGCCTATCACCATATGCCTACTGGAGTCTACGCAACTCATCAATCAACATCATTTTACTGAAGTAAGTATGCAATTTTAATTTAATACTCTGATGATATAACTATTATATAGATAGCCTTAACTATGTATTTACTTTAATACACCTATTTGAGACTGTACCAATATGCTACTAATATTACAATTTTCTCCTTGTTATTGTTTGCTATCTAATTTATGTCTCCTAACCTAACTGTTATGTGGAAGTTAATAAGTATGCTCAACTGCCTATTACAATACAACCTCTTTAATTAATTATTATGTATGCCTTATTATGTATTAAATTAATTCAAAATTTCAATTTCCTCGTCTCAATCATTTTTTTTTCACAAGCCTGATGTTTATTTCTTGTTACTATTTAACAATTATATTTTGAATGTAATACTAAATGCACCTGATGGTTATCCGGAGATTTTACCACTAACTTGATTCTATTTGGATAACTTAATTTAATACTATCTACGTTTTCACAATTTCCCTGTATCATTTCTTTACACTATGTTTCCTTCATACCCTGATACAATGAATTCAACTTTTTGCAGATAATCCACGTGCAGACACGAGACAACGGAAGATGCTGATCATTCAACAGACTACGCGGCAACCTAACAGCACTTACTCAAGACACCTCCCGCACTAATTTTCTATAGATCAATACTTCTCATATGCTTAGTCACTCAAGACACTATCCATTTTCGCGGCAACAAATTGTGGCCGACATGACCCCCCGAGACAGCCTAATTTAGATGAATAAATACCGATTTAAACTACCAACTCTCATAACCTAGTTTACCTAATTTTCATTTATTCTCATTCTAAGTTAAAATGTAATTTTGAATATCCTGGTCACGGCTTCCACATTGTACCTTTCCCCCCCCCTATTCCTGTTTCTTTTCTCCTTATTATATTATTTTTGTTTTATGTATTTTTTTAGTTATTTATTTATGTATGCGCTACAGAGGGGAGACTCTAATTACTACATATATATATGAATAGCTTGAATATATAACTGACTAGGTACCTGTGTACAACTAAACCCCGCCTTCTGATTTCATCTACTTAACCCATTTCCTCGTTACCACCTCACCTACTTTATGCCTCTACTTATGTTATGTACAGAGCTACTCTATATAATATTATACTCTACCTTTATATGTCTCCCCCTCCTGTTTTATTGGTTTATTAACTTAGATATATATAATGGTCCTACCTATGTGAACCCCACTCTTATAGAAATATATCTACTGAGAACTGTTCATGTATTGAACATAGTAATTTGTTTATCTACCTCCTTACCCCGCACCTAACTACTCCTGTACCTAATCTTTACCTGAACTACCACTCGTGTATTGACGATATATATATACTAGAATCCCTGATTTTAATTGTAACTATTTCTTGACCTAAAAATCAATCTACTTAACTAAACTTATTAATTAGGTGTCTCGGACTGTGTCACGTCGACCCTCAAGTTAAATTATTGGCAGTGATCGTTTTAGTGGCAACTACATTGTGAGCAGCAACCCAGAGTCCTTTTCGTGGCTGAGATGGCTAAGCAATTCGAGAACCCTACCAGTTAAGCTTCCTAAATAACGTAGCACCGCAGTACTTTAAAGAGTAACTATTCCCTAAGGCTATCTTCCTGTCTCTACTCAATATGTTTATATATGTGAAGATCCAATCGTCCGCTCCGCGTTTAGGTGACTTAGCTTGGGGAAATTATAAAATATCAAAGATTTAATGTGTGCTTTTCTTTACCCCTCTGTCTCAATCGGACTGTTAGAATTGTACCGTACCCTATCGGATTTTGATTGGTTCTTTATTGCTTAGGACCAGCATTCTGACAGATGGACGCGCGTACCAAAGGAGGTTCTGAAGCATCAGATGACCCTTGTAGTTAGACGTTGATTGGATTATAACTAATGTCTATGCATATTCATATAACACTGTAATTGATTTAATGATATCCTATTACTAGGCAGGGACTTTAGAATCTTAAGAGAACCCTCAGAATTAGAACGTAAGTCTCCTAGATTTAGCTATAGTTTAGCTATCGATCTAGTAGGCATTTATACTCCTCATTAACATTCGAATCAGAATTAAGTATAAGATTAGATTGTTTACACCACAGCCCCTATCGGACTCACAATGCCGTGGCGAAATAACCTATGGAGTCACTTTGTAGTGTGAATGAATGTTGTTACTATTTCGATGTTCAGTTCAAGTTAACGGTTCCGTAAAGCGATGACAAGGTAAGCTATAGTTATTTCCGGTAGTGAGATAATATTAGTTCCCACCACCAGGATTCTATTTGGAAATCAATTATAAGATAGAGAATACTCTTGCTTGCGTTAGCCTCGCGGGGCAGTGGCATATATTCTATATTAAATGATATGAAAGAGGAAGGTTAGTAAGCAACCTATATTCAATTTAGAGCTCAAATATAAAATAGAGAACGCTCTGGCTCGCGATAGCCTCGCGGGGCAGTGGCATATATTCTATATTAAATGATATGAAAGAGGAAGGTTAGTAAGCAACATATATTCAATTTAGAGCTCAAATATAAGATAGAGAACGCTCTGGCTCGCGCTAGCCTCGCGGGGCAGTGGCATATATTCTATATTAAATGATATGAAAGAGGAAGGTTAGTAAGCAACATATATTCAATTTAGAGCTCAAATATAAGATAGAGAACGCTCTGGCTCGCGCTAGCCTCGCGGGGCAGTGGCATACGCCCCATCCAAACGCGAAAGCAGTAGCGATCATCCACTTTACATCGCTTCCTCCTCGCGAGACAAGCTACCAAGCCAAAGACGTCTCCTTGCGAGGCTGAATGGCCAATTGAAGATTAGCCACCCTCGTTTAAGTTTACAATATATTAATGACTGGCGTGATAACGGCTCTTTTGAATGCCTACACACGCTTTACATATTTCAATAAGTTTACTATACTTTATTCATATGTTGCAAGTTATAAACCTCATAGTATGAAATTTTAAATTTACGTTTGATTACAATTTACAAGTATTTCATAATTCATCACTAGCATTAACGGAGCTTTGAAGGAAGCACCCAATTTAGGTTTACTATCAAGTAATCGACTCTTATGTTGGCAAAGTTACCATTTACTTTAGACAATAACCACTAAGTCAAATTTTGGCATTTCGCCTATTTCTAATTTGAATTCTCAATTTCAAGGTAAGTATCAGTTATAAGAGCACAAATCCCATGATTCTGGCCCGATAACCGAACCCAACGATTGTATAAGGTTATTTGAGCACAATCTAACTGAATTGCAATCGGTCAAATCGCCACTATGCCACCGCTATCAATTATTATAAATAAGGCAAATCCCTCAGTTGCGCCAGCAGATAACGTATTTGTTTATAATAAAATGTACTCTGAGCGTCATCTATACATTTGTCAGTCTTGTAATGTAACAGCTAGGGCGCTTTTCTCAGTCACCGCTGTCACACGGGGTCTATTGCCCAGACTTCTAAATTATATAGACAACAATTAATCAAGTAAAGTTTTCTGCTCTTCCGGCAGTAGTGAAGTCTCCTCACTTGAGAGACGTTAGTAAGTTTGGTAACGGTATTTGCAGTGTACTACTTCGGGATATCGCCCTAAACATTAGGCTAAATTCGACCGAACGCAAAACCGCCAGACTAGTGTAATCTATTATGAGTATTAAGGTTAAGTCTTGAAACAGCTCAATTGTTCTGTCTGACCTTTGGTTGTCTTAATGGACTTCAAAGTGGTCCCTACGAGGCTTATAACGTTTCTGATGTAGAAACTTGGATCGCATGTCAAGGTTCTAGAATGTCAGCCCATTCCTGTTACATTCAGCGCTCTTTAGAAACGCCTAGAAACCCTTCTTATCCGCGCAGTTATTGCAAATTCCAGAGGAACTACATAACACTACACAAAACCGTTAATAGAAGCCGCTGGGTGGTTACCAGTTCTGGAGACTCGGGTTGTGTTAACCCATCGCCGCTCGACAACGACGCATGGGTGAGAGTGTTAAATTCTGGCGAATAAATTACTTCAGATTAACAAACGCGAATAAAACTCGTCGGCTGACCAGAATAAAGCACCCTTTGAGCTCTGAACATGTAACGCACAAAACTATTCGACTATTTTCTTTACGCCAAACGTCCTTCAGTTCGCATGAGCTGCCAAGAAGCAAGTTAATAGTTACATATCTACATTGTGTTCGATTAGGTAGGCTTGGTTGAATTATTGAATTCACTTAAATGTTTGCACTACTTTATTATTGAATGGTAAGCATTTAGCTGGTTTTGTGTATTAAGAATTTAATACTCTGACCGTGCCCGAACCGTCCAACATTTGGTTGTCTTAAACGACTGCGAGGCTATCCCTACGAGGCTTATAAGGCTTCTAAGATGTGAAAATCCCTTGCCGTACCGCGGGAATCCGAAAGACAGCATTACCTGTTTCAATCGGCGCTCGTCCGAAGACAGAGACCCCCTTTCGGGCGCGGGGATGCAAATTCTCAAGGAACTACATAGATTCACTAGAGAAGCGTTAATGAAAACCGCTGGAAGAGTTTACTAATCCTGGAGACTCGGGGGAGTTAGATTCTGGCGAATGTACTACTTTAATTTAGCAGTCGCGTATAAATTATCGGCTGACCAGAATAAAGCACCCCTCGAGCTCTGAACATGTAACCCACAAAAGATTCAACTATTTATCTCTACGCCAAATGTTTTTCGACTCGTAACCACAGTCAAAAGGTAATTTAATAATTTTAAGTATGCAATGAGCATAGAATCAGGCTACCTGCATATCTATGTTATAATTAAGTTGCAGGCCCCAAGACTACGCTTTATCTAGACACATGCAGCCTATTATTTATTGCCCACCACCGTGACTCTACAACCACTAAAATATTAGCCTATTCTCGCGACGCGCCTACCCTCGTACTCCTTTATTCTCACCGCGAAGGTACTAACATCACGCCGTAGGATAATATGATCACCCGGACGTTTTACCGAACGAAACCCTTGATTCGACCGCTTAGCGTAACCGCTTGCTACCCATCACGCACGTCGCGATTAGCTTAAGAACTAATCAGTAATTGTACCTACTGTCCCTATAAATGTCGTCTGACGCGCCTACCACGCTGTATGTTAACTAACGCGTATATTCATCGCGACTACCTACCTATCTCCTAACTAGATCTTAATAAAATGTGTACCTACAATATCTAATCTAAGATACTCGTGTAAAATAACTTCTTGAGTTTGTATTACGTTAACCGTGTGATGTGTAAGGTGGCTAGGCCCAAATCAACGATGTACAACGTTGATTTGCTAATTGAAACTAGGGTATGCAAGGTAGTTAGCCTCGACTTTGTCTATTGCCTATAACTGTGTGTACGTCATGGTCCTAACCTAATTGGGACACGAACCATGACTCCTAACAGAGGAAATAAATGTGTGCGTATATATACATATATAAATAAATGAGACCAGTATGGTTGGGTTGCGATCAATCTCCATGGCCCGCATACGCTGGACGGAATTCACTTCGACGAGCTCCTACCACTTTGAAGGCTCGCGAACCCAAGCACCTGGGAGACGTAACTGATCCCTTTAAGGGCAAAATCAGTCGCTGGCCCGTCCCACAGCTTACCAGCTTCCTACGCCTACTCTATACGAGACTTCGTAGGCTCCGTGAGGTATCAATCTCGTATTTTTACGAAGTTACGTCCCTAAGAGAGCTAAATTTCTTCAGTGTGAAATAACACAATCCCTATTTAACCAAATTGTCGATGTTAGAACTCGCCTGACAATGTTGGTTAGTTAACTAGGTACCGCCGCCATACTCAAAGGTCTGTGACCCTTGGAATTCTGGCCACTTCGTACAACACAGTCAAATAACCAACACTAAATCCGATGAAATATTAGAACCCGATTTATGACCTAATTACTTAACCGCGATCACATTGAATCAACATCCCAGCGCAGCGTCACAAAAATCGGCAGATGTACCGCCAATTCCGTGCACAATGCTCAAGATAAAGAATCAACGCTATACTTAAACAAAATTAACACGAGAAGTTAAATTCCATAAAAGAAACCCCCTTCGCGGACAATTAATGCTACGTTTCAATTCCTAGAATTTGCATATCACAAAACCGCGCCATTTTGATTGCTCAACATGCCCCACGCTACCACCATCGGCGCCTGAGCACCGTAGGTTCGGCCACGCTGCACACAATTTGAACAATCAACCTGAATTTTAGCGAAATATTAAACACCGGGTTATTCAATATTAAGTTAACTACAATTACATTGATTCCATGCCCAAGCCTAACGTTACGATCAATTAGACAACTTAATTGTCCCATATCTCGCTACGCAGCTCAAAGGCACAGATTCAATGCCGTTCTCAACACAATATTAACACAAAGAAATTAAAATTAATGATAAAAAGAACCGTTCCGCGATTTATCAGCGATACGCCTATCACCCCAGAGATTCACACCGACAAAAAGGCCCTTCACGAACAATTATCGATACGTCTTATTACCTTAAAATTTCACACTAAAAAAGCCATGAACTAACGAACCACCCGTTTTTATATCATTCGCCTACCATCAAGCCTCTTCACCCCTCTCTGCGTATCTCTGTCTCTCTTTCCAAAATATTCTAGAATGTTCTATAGCAACTCGTCATTCAATATTCGAATCTATTTCATTCCATTTAAGTAGTTTATACTGGTTATGAATCACCACACACCTTTTATCTCAGCCTCGTAACCGCTCGCTGATTGGTAGTTCAAGAATATCACGCCACTTCGTCTGGTATATGTCTACCCTCTTACAAGTTAACATTTTTCCTAAGCATACAGCCGTGATACCTTCAATAACATATTATCACGCCCGCTCGCCCGCGAGGCAGGCAGCGAGAATCGAGCACTATGTGAAGCGTCTTTCAAACCAAGTATGAACGACAATGACCTATTAAATGAAGTAGCGAACGATGTACCTACATTCCTAGGCGTTATTTTATACATAATTCGGCTACATATATCCATATGATTGCAAGGTTATTTTTATTTGTGACGGCAACAATGTTATTTCATTGTGGTCCGTTACACGGTCGTCTCCCCGATAGTCTTCTATCTGAAACAGGAGCTGCTCTGGTGTACTCGGCGACACGTTTTTAGCACCTTCTTGGCGTTCTACATGTTACTCGGTAGAAACAGATGCTAACAATAGGTGTTAAATATAATAGGTGTTATTTTTCTAACTTATTCACTTATGGATTACTTTTAGTAGCAGAATAACACCTAAATCATAACAATTGTTTATATTGTTCATATCTTGAATGAATGCGTCGAAGTACCAAAATTTCACACGGAAGTTTAGCCAATTACATATGCATATTTTCAGACATTAACATGACCTTACATGTAACACGTAAGTAATTATTTGATATTTTTTCTTTAAAGATTATTTAAGTAAGGACATTTAGCGACTCAATACAGTTTGCCCTTGTGGGATGTAAATATCTCACACATAAATCTTCCGGTTATGGGACGTAAGCAATACATTATTTGTGATAAACGACAACATTATAATTTAAATTGTTACGAAAATATGTGATAATTGATTTATCTCTTGCTGACCGAGTTATTAAGAATTAAAGCTTCTCGCATTGTATACATTTTTAATAAATTTTGAGAGTTCCAGCAACGATGAGGTAGGAATTAAAGTTAGTCTGAAAAGAGGTGTCGGTGTTATAAGGAAATTCACGATCCGTTGGTTCGGACATGTAAAAGAATGTAGTACGAGAATAACTTAAAAATATATACAATGCAAAAGTGAAAGGATATACGAAAAGAGGAAGGTCGAGAGGTCGAGACTCATCGACAACGATCAAATTAGTCGTGTTTTATCAGGATTGGAGCCATAGGTACCGGCGAGTGTGCATGAATAGAACTATATGTGTTAAAGAAACGAGCTAGGTGCGCAAGGACCGCGTTTTTTGTTGCTCGGTTATTCCGGCCTACCCCGCAAGGGATTTGGTCCATCAATGTATAGATGGACTTGTGAATAATTTGTCTCAAAAATCAGTGCACTGTGTTGGGATACTTTCGGGAATAAAAAATTGATTTAAAGTACACAAGTATCGTTGTTACATTACTTTATGTTTAAAAAATATTTTTTTTTTATTTACCACGTCGGGAGGCATACAAGCTTACGGACCACCTGATGGTAAGCGGTTACCGTAGCCTATAAACACTTGCAACACATTAAGTATCACTCGCGCGATGCCACCTCTGCTGCGAACACAGCAACTACATAGGAGTTTACTGGTGACCTCACTCACACGCAGGAACACAACAGCCCTCTAGATAGTTGTTATTTGGCTGCGGTTTTATGTGAGGTTATAGGTACTTCCCAAGACGGACTGCTTTGATGCGCGCTACCTTTTTTAAAATACCCAGATCAAGACAAACAGACATGTTCATGCACACAAATGTTTGTCCTGTGTGTGAATTAAATCCACGAGCGTTGGTGCCAAAGTAACAACAGCGCGATTCGCCATTACGCCACCGAGCTCGTCAAAACTATCTAATAAAAAATATTCATAGATATTGACATAAAAATTGAATGGGTACATTTTAAGTTACTAATCCCGTTCCTGTTTCATTTTCACGTAAAGCCTAAAATTTACGACTTCATACACCGTCATATATTAATAGAAAACAATATGGATCATGAAAATGTTAAAAAACTTGTGAAATCTGGTTATCTCTTTAACTATACATTTACCTATAGCTAACTAGAGTGACATTATCTTATATAGACATTGTAGTATGTATAGGTATATGTGCATGCATGTACGGTACATATATGTGTTATGCGCTTTTCTCGACCTGTTTTCTACTGATTGTTTCTCTTTATACGATATACTCATTTTAAAGAATACAAAAATATGATAGGTGGATACATTTGTAATATCGTGTCTCTTGTAGTTATTTTAGTTAGGCTGGGGAGTATTATAGAGAACACGTGTGTATAGTTTGAACATAACGTTAATACTACTTTAATACAATAACATGATACACTTTTATATCGTACTACATGCATACTACACCGCCGGGGCAAATAGAAAAATAAAAAATTTTGGAAAGCATTTATTTTTGATACAATGAAGTGTATTCTAATTTATCACAAAAGTGAAAACCAAGTCTGTCATCGGCAGGTTTTTCGAGAATTTCACCGACATTGACGTCACGTCACTTCGTTATACCGACAAAGGCGCTTCGAGCACTATTATTATGCAGATGTTGATAGTCGCTATTCGATTGTAGTCTTATGCCGAACGTAACTATCCGTAGCGATGACTATTATTTACTCTATGGCGATACTATCAATGGAAACATGATCATCTGAATTTGTGAGTGGCCCTCTTTTCATTTTAAAACTAAAGGCTAAAGCTATAAAAAATACATGCAGGCAGAATTAAAGTATCAAATAAAATACAGAACCCTTATAAAATCACTTTCGTCCGTTTCCGTCTATGAAAGAAGTTTTGCCTCGAGAGCTAAGTAGTACGTAGTAGCTAAGTATCATCACAGACTTGAATATGTTAGAAGAAACATTCTAGGTCCCTATGAAATTGTCGATTTTTAAACTGACTTGTCTGAATATCTACATCGTTCATTCTACTTAGAATACTCGTACACAATAAAACTAATTTTACAACAATCTCTCGCCGTTAGATTTTTCTTTGTTATGCAAATTTCTATGACTAGGAAAATATCAAAACTGTGAGTTATGTTCGAATACGAGTTTCACTATAGCACCAACGCCGTACATACGGCACGCAATATCCACGACGCGTATGGACCAAGATTTCAAATGTACAAATAAAACTAACGATGATTAATAGGAGTTTAAAGAGACCATAGTGGAAAGAGATTTATTTCAAATTATACTATTAGTCAAGGAATTAGCAGTAAGTGTTGCATCACTTACTTTCAAAGTTATTGATGAAACGATATCTTAAAATTGCACAGATAAAATACTTGGGAAAGTCAGAAATCAACTACAAAATCGGGTCGAAACTAGTCCTAATTTTTAGTAGAATATAGGTAGTTTGGACACAGGGACACAAACCATGTCGTAAACGCAACGTCAAACATACTTGCTTGGAGCGTATGGTAGACCTTTTCCGGTATTGTGGGCTAACTCGCTGTAATACAACTGAAATTTTTCAATGACTGTAGTTTAATTCTTCTTCGCGAGAACGGTTCAACCACACACCATATAACTCCTCGTCATCCACCATACTCACCTCAGATATTGCGGCAACTGGTTTCCATTTTTATAGAATTTAGATAACTTTGTATGGAAGAAAATTCCGGAGAATTTGGAGATATTTTTATTCACATTGCCATGATTTCTACAGCACAGTAGTATCAAAGTACTTAGACAATGGCCAACACTTTAATTATTAAAATATAAGTTTATTTTTATAAAAAATACGTTTCACTGTATAACGGCAATTTTGAAGGTAAGGTCCTAATAGATTATGCATTTATATATTCTTTGATTAATAATTAACAACTCATTAAGTCATTATCCCACAATGGATAATGAGCTGTTAATTACATACTACCTATATAATGTTACCTTACTGTTATATCTGTCAAGCTTGTTACACATTTACTTATGGTGTTATACATTTTTACTTTTATTTTATTTTAATATCGTACAAGTTTTAAATATAAGTGTAAAATCTTACAGGTTGAAATCATACCAAATAAATAAAATAACTTAAGTACGTATTGACTTCAAAATGTAGGAGATGTAGGAATGTTTATGAATTATTTTTACCTATGTCTCGGAATACTAACCTGTACTTAAACTATACGAGTATTCTGTGAACATAGATGGTTCCATATTTGTTGACGTTTTGATAATATAAAATTAATATAATATCAACTTAATCAACTTAAGTCCTTATATTAGATTTATTAAATTTTAGATGTAATTTAGTTTTAGTTTTATTGTGTATTTATTTAATTTTAGTTAAGTAATTTATATATTGTATTGTTCTGGAATTAAATACTATCACTTAAGTCCTTTGCTTAAAAATATCGAACGTGTTCGACGGCATTGTTTATTATATAAACTTAGTTTGATTTCATGAGGCTGCTCCTTTTGTGGTCTCTTAAAAAAGTAAATCAGATCTTGAGAGGCAAAAGATATAACATGTCGTCCGCGAAAACGGGCCGCGGGGAATAAAGTTTGCACAAATATTTCCGTGATCGAAAATACTTCCGGGATAAAAGTAGACTGTGTGTTAACGCATATTTAATAGTTTCAGTACAATTCTAGATCTAGAATACCATTAAGTGTCAAATATTAATCAAACTCTTGCAGCTCAGCCGTTTGTGCGTCAATGAAACCAAACATCCAAACATCGTCACATACTTTCACTTATGTTCGTAGATCGGACCCTGGCCATGTAGTAAGAACGTTTATTTATGTTTTGCTTTTCTTATTACAAACATTTTAATTTGCCATTGAGTAATGTGTTCGTGGGCCTGCAGATACCGAAGTCACCCCAGCTCGTTCGCCCGTGAAGGTCGTCTAGAGACGAAGCAAGGGTCCGAGACTGCGAGGGTCGACGCCGAACCGCATGCGCGCTGCCTGCCGCCGCGTTCAGTCGATCTGCAACGTCGGGCTTTGCCACTGGCCTGTGGCAAACTTAGATACCCGGTAACCGGCACGCGGGTAAAATTGAAAACTACAAAAAATATATATAAACCGTTTTATATTGTCGAACTTCAAACAAATTTAAGTGAACAGTGCACATGACCGACTGATCGTCTTGCGAATTGTGTTCACAAATTTCCTAAGTGACATTTCGGTAAGTTTTTGCGACTATGCAATTTAGTAATCGAATGTTGATTCACATTACTTTTCGCATAGCTCTCGTTAGATTGAAAGTATTTCAAGGATACAGTCGACTGTACCTACTATTTTATTTAATATCCACTGCCATGATGAACGAAATTTATAATTTATAAATTACTTCTATGACTTATATGTACTACATTATGCGTAATGACATTCGGTATATTTGTAAACAACTTGGTAACTGAAGGTAAATGGTTTGAAAGTAATTTCTGTGTTGAATTGGATGTTGAGAGGTACTGACGTTTTTCTATTAAGAAATCCTGATAGGTATAGCATATTGCCTGTGTCGCGTGAGTGTCAAATTATGGGTAATGATGGTGAATATTGCACAGAATCTTCTTTTAATATTGTGTGCATAAATCTTGAACGTATTATATTAACTAAAATATGAATAATAAATAAATATACTTTGATTTTCAGCATGTTATAAAGCACATTCTCTGTGCATTGAATGAAAATATTCTTTTAAGATAAGAACAACTATCAAACAGATAAAATTCATGATGGTGGTTAAGGCTTCACGGTTAACAACTTTAATTAACCAATGACGACCAAATAACCGAAACCGATTTTCGTTTATTAAACGTACGTATTTATTTAGTAGTTTACCGCCAGGCGTCGTGCTCCTATTGCTCAATAAACTTAACACTTTATAATTATGTGTTCGAATTATATCTGAGGGTATAAAAATTTGAATAGGTATTTATTTTTCTTTTTTTTAAGAAAGGTAGGTCACATCAAAGCAGCCTACTTGGAAAGTACTTCCACCTCACAGAAATCTGCGACTTAAATAAATAAACCTCCCTGGAGTTTATTGTGTTTCTGTGAGTGAGTGAGGTTACCAGTAAGCTCTTTTGAGTATTGTCTTAGGGAGTGGCAACGCGCGAACAATACTTTTAGTATTGCAAGCGTACATAGGCTATGGTAACCACTTTGGATCAGGGATCAGAGTCCTGTGAAGTAACAGAGTTAACAGCAGGGTCTGCTAAGTGCGAGCGATACTTCCAATATTGCCACCTCTGCTGTCAACGCAGCAATTTAATAGGAGTTTACTGGTAACCTCACTCACTCGCTAACACCACATTTATGGAATTATTATTTGGCTGCGGTTTTCTGAGGAAGTACTTCCTCATTTGAACTGCTTTGAGGCGCCGACCTCTTTTAAAACACCCAGACGAAGATAAACCGACATATTCATACACTGAAATGATTGTCCTGTATGAAAATCGAACCCAAGAGCATTCGTGTTAAAGTAGCCATCGTTAACCACTTTCCCGCCAAACTCGTAAAACCGGAGATTTATATTTCCACCTTACGTTCTATTCCATGATTTGATACGAGTTAAAAAAAGTGCTGTATTTATGCAGCTATTATCATAACATTAACATTGTTTAAAAAGATGTCACGTAATGTAGGTCGCAGATTATTTGATGCCAATGAACACTGCAAATGTCTGTACGTAAGCAATTTTACAAATTTTAATGCCCACTCATATTTTATGACCTTTGGATTATCTAATGTCTTGACACTATTTAATATTTTGACTAACTAAAACTACTTCTGGTCACGTGATTGGACAATTTCAGGTTTCGTTTTCAAAGCACCGATCGTCTTTTTTTTTTTTCAATTGACCAATAATAATCAATTTACCTCGTTGCGCTCAACTTGAATGTTAACATTAGACCTTCAAGGGATTCTTTTGACATATAATGCTGTTTCGTCACGTCCGTTTTTTGGTCTAGTAAAAGTTTCAGAGATGTTTAATGTGTGCGTCCTTCCGAAACCGCGGCAGCATGCCGTCGGACGGCGCGCGGTGCGTGCTAGATTTTGAAACAGTTCGGAAGGCCGACCGGTCTGTAGCGAGCAAGTGTCCACCTCTTTGGCCATCTTACGAGAATAGGTACTGATAATTTTATGTACTAGTAGCGTTAGTATACAGCAGTGCATTAGTCACCTTTGCTTTCGTACTAATTAATCGTCAATCAGTCGACCCTAAACGAAAAATCGATTTTTTTAAATAAATTTGATTTAGTAGCTAATGTAAGGGTACAAATTTTCTCCTTTTTAACGTTAATTATAAAGGTATTTACATGATTTAATAAAAAACTTCTTTCTGAACAGAAATAGTAACAACGATATTTACGTTATTAATGCAGATGCAGCTATCAATAAAGTAACTAAAATATTGAGTAATGCGTCATAACAATAAGACTTTATGGCAATTAATGCAAACAACAATGAACGAATGTACAGTGAAAGCGTGAGAGAAAGCAGTCGCAAAAAAGTAGTGTCAGATATATCGAAAATGCCAACCCGTTTCGTTTTTGGGCCAAGACAGATACCAAGAGGCAAATGTGGAGACGTATCAGACAATGAAATGAAAAAAGAACTAACATAATACTACATAAATATTTTAAATAGATGTGGTATTTTTTATGTAATAATTTATTGGAATATTTATTATCAAACATTATTGTGAGCGAGATATATAACTTAAAACTTGTTTTTGTTTGGAGAGATTTGTCGATTTAAATATCTAGATGCTCGATGCTAGTTACTATCTTCATATACTTAAACGTATTTCGGTAACTTTTTGTAGGTATACATGCATACGGTTCACCTGATGTTAAGCGGTTACCGTAGCCCATGAACACTTGTAATACAAGCATCACTCGCACGGTGCCACCTCTGCTGCTGACTAGCAACTCCTTAGGAGCCTACTGGTGAACTCACGCGCAGGAATTCAACAACCCTCTGGGGAGTTGTTATTTGGCTGCGGTTTACTGTGAGGGGTAGGCGCCCTACCTCTCTAAAAAACACCCAGACCAAGACAAACAGACATGCACACATTATAGTTGTCCTGTGTGGGAATCGAACGAGCGTTGGTAGCAAAGGCGCGTCATTCACTGTGCGACCGAGCTCGTCTAAAGTTTGGTTGTGTTGCAATGTTCAAGAATTTGATACTGTTCTTTACATGTTAATGATTCGCAAATCAACATAGTTCAATCTTAACTTTTCAATCTATTAATACAACTCAAGGGGAAGTGCCATTTTGCCTATTAGCAAATTACTAATACTCTCCGTTCTAAAGATTAAACATCTATTTCTTTATTAAAAAAATAATAGCGGTCAGTTTAAGTTGTCAATTTATTTATAGCTAAGTTACGTCAAGATACAGAAAAAATATCGCAATTGCTTAGTAATTCGACGAGAAAATTGAGCTCAGACTTTGACATATACTATAAAAACGGTACTAAATGACTCAGCAGGTCTTGAAACATTAACAAAATCTGAACTTCGATTTTTGCCTCAAGCAATTAAAATAACTTTAATTAATAACGTTTCGTCATACTTCTTGTTAAAACTAATAATCAATTGTGCAAATTAAGAAATCTTCACTAAATGTAACAATAGCAACATTATGCTAAATTTAGACTCGGGTTTTTTTATAGTACTAAGGTGGCTAACAGACTTACGGCCAGCCTGATGTCAAGCAGTTACCGTAGACTATGGACACCAATAGCGTCACTCAAGCGTTGCCGGCCCTATAAAAATCTCTTTACGAATTTCTTGAAGATTCTCATGTTGTAGTTCATTGGGAAGACTTCAACAGGGGATTCAATCCACAAAAGAGTTCTCGAAAGAAAATTCATCGGGATCTGCACAGTACGAAAACATTGCAGTTCGAGCGAGTGAGATTGAATTCTCCGCCGTCGGCAAGCGGTGCACTTGTAAAAGGAAGTTGTTGGCATTTTATCCAACTCGATCTTATCGACTCCTCGGATCACAACCCATTGTTGTCGGTAGAACACACAAAGCGAAGATTGTCTCTCCTTAATCTCTAAGGCTTAATACCGTATGTAAGGTTAGGATCGTCGAAAATAATCAATTCGTTTTAGAACGGAATGACAAGGTACTTCCATGACTTTTGATCATTAGTAATTATTCTATTATCATTGAGTTTGATCACCAACTGAGTGTAGTTCTAATGATAAACAGTGAGTGCATCAGCTTGGGTTCATTAGACACGTCTTGTTACCCCTTCTACTATAAAAGACTTGCGGGGTTTGCTTGGTTTTATCAATGATTTTATATGGAACAAGTATCTTTTATTTTAGTGTCTCGTGTAACTGTCTGTTAATATAACAATGTGTCTACAATAAAATGAAAACGCATAACTATAAATCATTAAGTTGGGAAAGATAAAAGCGAAGCCAACTGTACCTACCTATTCGTCTACGTATGAGGACGTATTAACCAAACCGGTTATGCTAGATAGATGAGAATATCATTGTACCTAGTACAAAGTTTTCATACTAATGTATATAGGATTTTTTGGTATGTATAGGAAAAATACGCTTTTTATATCACGACGGGTAGAAAAAAAACTACAACCAGTTTGATATAGCTGTGAAGCGTAGAACGCAATGCCCCTGCTGCCGAGGCAGCAATTTACCAGATACTCCTCCCCTCGGGGAACTGTTATTCACACAGAATTTCATACGCACTGAAAAAAGTTTACCTTTAAATAATTAAAGCTACAAGAAACATTCTCAAATCATACCGCACATAGAGAATTAAAGCCTATGAGTTTTTTTTTATACTACGTCGGGGGGCATACAAGCATACGACCCACCTGATGTAAAGCGGGCACCGTAGCCTATTGCCATATATTAAGTATCACTCGCGCAATGCCTCCTCTGCTGCTTACACAGCAACTCCTTGGGAGCTTACCGGTGACCTCACTCACACGCAGGAACACAACAACCCTCTAGGGAGTTGTTATTTGGCTGCAGTTTTCTGTGAGGTGGAGGTACTTCCCCAGACGTGCTGCTTTTATGCGCCCTACCTCTCTTAAAACATCCAGACAAACAGACATGTTCATGCACACAAATGTTTGCCTTGTGTAGGAATCGAACCCACGAGCGTTGGTGTCAAAGTCGCGTTATTCACGACTGAACCACCGAACTCGTCAAAGTGAATGGGAGCAATTGGATACCAGAGGAGGAGGTTATTCGGTGCAACAGTATTGAGCCCCTGAGTTTAAGAGATTCGCCTTAGTGTGATCTACCGATTGTACAATGTGTATTGAGTAGTTGTTCGATATGACGCCAACAGTCTTTTTCAAAGTCAAAGTCAAAATCTTTTTATTCCGCAAAAATGGCAACATTTGTTTGGAATCGTCACAATTTTATTTCCCTACCGTGCAGTTCATGACTAGGTGAGCACTGATAAAAATACTGCCAAAAAACTCAGGCATCCCTCTTTTGGTATTCAAAGAAATTTACATAATTTATTAATATTGTCTATAAAATTTGGAAAAAAAAAAATAAAATAAAAACAAATAATAAAATAGTAAAAAAAAAAAAAAAATTATTAATTACATTATAATTGGATCGACTCAATCCCAGGCATTTTTATCATTAACATAGTCAGATACTTTATAATATGCCCTGCTACATGCGTCTTGTTTTATCACCGCACCGCCGACCGCTAGGAATTTATCCAACTCTAGAACCACTATTAATATTCATCCTTATAGACACTGTCGCATACTACAGTATGTAACCGTTGTGGTTCGCCATTCCAGAGAAGTTTCCTACTGAGAACTCTAAGATGTGGAGTAAACTTCCTGCCGATGTTTTTCCTAGAGACTACAGGGATTCTTAAAACAAGGCGTGAAGAGGTTATTACAAGTTCGGCAAAGAAGCCCATGTCGTTGCCCCAGTAGCCCCTGGTGTTGCAAGTGTCCATAGGCAACGGTAACTGCTTACCATCAAACATGCTACGGTAACAACATGGGTGATACGTAGGTGAGAATGCACGAGTGATACTTTTGTGGGGTAAGTCTGCATAGGTAACCACTTTACATCAGGTGGATCGTATTCTTGTTTACCGGATGACAGACAAGAATAAAAAATAAAAAGTACGTATTTTACTTGCGCCTCGTCATCCCTATGTTACATGTGGTCACCACAGGCAAGCCCAGCGTGGAAACAATAGTAATTCCAGTTTTTATTAGTATTGTTTTATGTATGTATGTAAAAAAGGGGGATTTAAGGGTCATACAATTTATCCACATCAAAAAACCTACACTAGAGTGGGTCTACGCGGAAAGTACCTACCCCAGTAGATTGCACCGTAGATTTCTTGAAAAAGGAGTAATGAGGTTTTTACTAGGCAATGAAAAAGTGATACCCCTGTCAAGTGTCGTAGACCATTCACCTGTATGTCATCTTAGTATATCTTCACGGCAGATCCCTTGCGGGCTAGGCATAGAGAACCAAGCGCCATAGGACGATAACCTTACACACCTTACTTGGTTCTTTAACATTCATAACTCTTTTCATGTACGTCCGCCGGTTCCTAGGGCTCCTGACATCACCTTCTATAATGGTACTCTTGGTCTCCCTCGGCTCCTACATCCTTCCACTTTCGCATTGTATATCGTGATTCGTTGGGATTAACACCGCGTTATACATAGCGAGCTGTACCTTCTGGTAAGCCAGAAGGTACAGCTCGCTCTATGCAACGTGGTTAAAGCGTTGGGTACTTCTAGACAGCCGAAATCTAAGGATTTCGGCTGTCTAGAAGTACACAACACTCCATTCACGCTCGTCTCTCCTCATCAGCGGTGTACATTCCATCCCAGCTAAAAGCGCTTCCAAGATATACAATCGCATCCACTTGCTCCAACACTGCACCATAAACCGTAATCAACATCTTGGTTTTAAACCACCTTAGTGGTATAAAAAAATGTTTTCGCACCCAAATATATTATCTATATATATAAAAATGAATATTTATCTGTATGTCCTCTATGGACTCAAAAACGGCTGGGCAGATTTTGATGAAATTTTCAGGGAATCTTCAGATCAGTCCAGCGGGTGATCCTGTGAAGTTTGGTAGCGATCAGATCACCCGTGCGACGCCGGGGCGGATAGCTAGTTATGTATAAAAACAATAATCATATATAAGTACATCATTGTCATAGCAGATAATTAGCACGCGAGTGTAATAAAAATACCTGGTTGACATTTGAACACTATTGTCGCCGTAATTGTCGTGTCACATTATTACCCTATTTTCTCTCTGCAGAATAGTTTTGTTTGACGTACAGCCTGCAACTTATTTCATTTAATAACTTCATAATGTAAAATGGAATATAATAAATTGAGCAACAAAATACTAGCTGTTCATTTAAAACAGTAGTTCTTAACCTTTCAGTGATGAACGAACATTTGACAAATTTTCTGTCTTACCATGGACTACTGTTATGGAGTAATATACAGTAAATATAAGTAAATGAAGAGAAGAGAGAAACGCATAAAATTTTTCAAAGCCAACAGTATTTAATGTAAATTAGACATAACGATAAGTATATTTTTATGCAATTTTTGTGATTCTGTACACTTTACTAACTCTGAATCCTTGGTCCAAGAAGTCCAAAAGAATGGTTTCGCGGACCACTTCTGGTGCTACCAGGGACCACCAGTGGTCCGCGGTACACTGATTAAGAATTACTGATCTAAAATATTGAAATACACATCAGATTTCATAGTATTTTCGTAGCTTAGGTTAGGTTTAGTATGTTGATCAATTAAATACAATTCTTAGGTGTTCGGTAGGAATAACGAGCACGGTGGCGCAGTGGTGAAACGCGCTGTTACGCTACGCTGACACCAACGCTCGTGGGTTCGATTCCCACACAGGACAAACATTTGTGTGCATGAACATGTCTGTTTGTCTTGGTCTGGATGTTTTCTATGAATAATAAGTATGTATTTACAAAAAAAAATGTATTTACGTATGTTTATCAGTTGTCTAGTATCCCATAACACAAGCTTCGCTTACTTTGGGGCTAGATGGCGCTGTGTAATTTGTCCAACAATATTTATTATTATTATTTATTATTTATAATGTGTTTGTAAAGTTGAGATTGTCAATGGCCCGTTAGACTAAAAGGACTAGCGACCCCTCGACGCTTCGTATACAGCTATATATATGTATACATACATATATATATAGATAGAAAGATAAATTACTTTATTTGTCAACCTTGATTGTGAAACTATTTAGTTGGGTAAGGATATACTAGGGGAGCTGGGCCTGCGGCGCATTGGCAGAGCTGCTTTTGCACAATAAGCAAATAATATAATATAATATATATAAATATAATAAAGCAAATAACAAGCTGCGTAAGCAGAGCTGCTAACCCTAACCCTAACCGGCGATAGTGATCGTGTTGTGGTTTTTCAGTGCTCGCCATACACGCTCCAATTGACTTTGTATTGGAACGGTTTTTGGGGCGATAACATCACTTATCGATATCCTTTATTGAGATAATCGAAATTTAATCTATTTCAGGGGAATCTACGATACTTAAGGTACATTCACGTCGAACAATCAGCTCTCTAGCTTCAAAACTGAAGGAGTATCTACGTGTAACAGTCGAAAACCGCAAAAAAGACAATTTTCTCGGTTATATAGCTTCGCTGGCTAACGCAGCTCAGCAAATATGAAAAATAGGATATATTATGATACGAATGTCATCATCTTGTGGTTCTACTGGTGTATTAGTCGAACAAAAAAACTGTTATTGTGGCTTAACTACAAGATATTACACGTATAGCTTCACGTACTTTTTTGTGGGTAATGATGAGTACGATAAACAGATAGTACAATATTTTATGTGCAATCAAAAGTTGCAGCGCACCCATAATACTCGTAATAACTTTTACACGCAAATTTTGATACGTTGGGTTACTTTATTGCAAATTCCGTAGGGATCGGACTAAAATATAACTGAAACTAAAATATAACCCTTGCTACTTCTTTACAATGTAGCTTTCTTTAAGCGAAAGATTTACAAAATACAAATATAAATCTTTCTACACAAAATATTAAATCTTTCTATATATACATATATATTATAGATGGTAAGAAAATACGACGCATGGAATATGAACATCTATATAGATATAGATAGTCCAATTTGACAAAGATGTTAACTTTAATGGCTTGTGCTCCATCCTGCGAGGTTTGCATTGTGTTTGCATTGTGTTTGCATATCTAAACGGCCTGTGGTTATAGACAGGCCGTTTACATAAACAAGGTGAAATAAGATTTTGTATAAACATGATTTATACATACAATTACATGCGAATTTGGTAGTAACAATGTAAGATGCCATCATGCTTTGCCTCGCGGGCTTACAAAAAATTGAGCATTTATTCATAATGTTATAATGTAAATAAATTTTAATTATATACGTCAAGAGATTAATTATAATGTCCAACCAATAGCAACTAATACAAATGTAGAATAAATTCATAGGCATTTATCCTGAAGTAATTTATACTGTAATAACATTTTACAGTCAAAATCTTTCTGAATTGAATTTTAAACATATTGAACATCAATACTCTTGATGCGTATAAAATCATTTTGCCTAGTCTAGAGCATTCTTAGAAGATATGTTTATTACTGGGTATTTGGTGAAAGAACCGATAAAGTGTTAGATTTGGTCCTTAGTTCCGCATGGATTGGAATATGTACATCACTAAAACCTTTTCGCGTACTCGTAACGCATGTGCTCGCAAATGCATTGTTAGACACGACTTTATGAAATTATCAGGGCAATGACAAACGGTGCGGATCTCCTGCTATTAGCGTAAACTATATTCAAATGATTGTCAGATAAGTAGGTAGGTGCTCAGCTATTTTGTAACACGGCTTGTAGTACAGCCTACTATTTGCAATATGTTTTCGCTATTATTTACTGGGTTAGTAAATTTACTAGTCTAGGGCTCAATGGCACTGTGTAATTTATGAGAAAATGTTGATGTTTGTTTTATTATTTTATTGTTATTTATAAGTAGAACCCACGTGCAGGCTTGCGATATCATCATTCCACTGTTGACAACATTTTTTAGCGTCCTTAAAACTTCGGCAACTCTTATCTCTGTCGTACAATTAAAAAGTGGGACGTCTTGCCTGCACATGTGTTTCCTCTCTCCTTCAACTTGGGATCCTTCAAACGAAGCGTGAAGAAGCACCTTGCGGGCCAGCATGTCAGTGTCAACTGACACGACACTGTAATCTTTTGTCAATTACCGCTGCGATTTCTGCTCCTCTTTCGCTTACCATCAGGCGGAGCAACCATGCTGAGCTGGTATAAAAAAAGGTTCCAGTATTTTTTTTTTTGGTATTTTTGCTTGCATAAGAGCCCTCTAATATTCAAATCATAGAAATACCAAGCGAGGCCCCTTAGACTTTTTCAGCTGCTAATATAAATGGATGCCATAAATGTGAACCACCTCAATGCAACAAAAGCTTCTTTTATCGCAAAAATGCTCTAATAAATTGGCCTTCCCTCCATCCATATTTTTTCTGAATTTTTTTTTGCGATAATTTAAACGAACTAACGACGAAAAACCGTGATGGGAAATAGCTTGCACTATCAGAATGCAATAATTAACATAAATAAAAATTCGATTATGTTCAAATTGGATTCGATCACCGTAACAGCGTATAATATTTAATCCTAGGGGTAAACTGGTAAAATAGTCGAAACAATTTGGCTTATATCGTTCAAATCATTGCCGTCAATAATCCGAGAGATGATGAAGATATGATAAATACAAGAGCGAGTTTCTATCCACTAATGAGCGGTACCATTTGAGTACTCGGTGTTTTAGTTTTAGTACTTATAAGATCAAATTAAAAACAAACTGATTTGTTTCGACTGTTCCCGTGCCAGGGGCGTTTGAAATAGTGAACGAGTTAGTTGAAACATATACAAATAATACAAAATATAATATTATGACATGTTTTATTATTTGTTAATTTAAGTTTTAAGATTAATGTCACCGTTTTACTGTAGATATCAGTCACCAATAAAAACACAGCATATAAATTTCTATATATAATATAAGTCTTCTCTGACAATATGACTACTTAAAATTTATACACAATGTTCATTCCATTCCATCCGTGCTGAAAGCGCATCCAAGATATACAATCTCATCTACTTGTTCCAACACTTCATAATTAACCGTAATCCTTCCATTGGTTCTGGCTTCTTCTCTTTCAAATACCAATATCTTTGTTCTCTTCACATTCAATAGTAAGCCTTTCTCGATACAATCGTCTTTCACCATTGTGTGTGTAACATCACTCACTCGCAGTAACACAACAACCCTCCAGGAAGTGGTTATTTGACTGCGATTTTCTGTGAGGTGGAGGTACTTCACTGATAGGCTGCTTGATTGCGTCCTACTTTTCTTAGAAGCACTCAGTCTACTGCAACTAAAAGCGAGATACAACTCTTGTTTGCAGATCAATTTAGACATTAGAAAATGGTATTTAAGTAAAAATATAACAAAATGTGAAAATCAATTTAATAATTTTTTATTACTTACCATATTTCACAAGTATGTGTGATTAGTAATACGCGTATTAAATTATAATGTGGACTTGCGTTAGATGTTTTCATTAACGCCAAAGTGAATGTATGTGAAACACTTTGACTTTGAAATAAGAGAAATAGTAAGTACAGGTGAAATAGCTATTACCGGCACCGTTACGTTAAAAGCTTTAGGTGCCTGGACCTCTTATATTCACTACGGAGGTAATCGGCTTCGCCTCTGCTTTCCAGTAAGGTTCGGGCCAGTATATTTCGGTTCGAACTATATATTTTTATTGTATATTTACTATTACTTGTTACCAATAAGTTCCAAAGAAGTTGCTGTGGCTGCGATAACCACTTGTGGTAGGTACGTATGATTATATGCCTCCTGGCTTTATATTTTACAACTGTAAAATGGAAACTTGACCTATTTATGAAGACCCGATGACACGATTTTCCATACTAAAAAAATTCACCGCTACGGGCCTAGTTCACGGATCAAATCGCGTCACTTATTGGTTAAAATATCCTCCCATTGGTCAGTAGGTTCGAATCGTTGAGATATTTAAATTTAAAGACACTACGTTTTAGTAAGTGAGGGGGTCTTCACGGGCAGTAAAGTAGTTTATTGATTTGTGCCTATGCCCTACTACTATCCATCTATCTATTTTATGCATAGAAAGACTATTACCCATTCTTTGTCTAAGTAAGGTTTAACGCCATGACAAACTCTAAAATCGAATTGCATGACTGATGACAGTGATGACGCACATTTACACCGTGATGTGCATTCTAAATCGAATAACAACAATCGTTCGGGTGGACGTACTCATATCGATTGTTTATGAACCAAGGACAAACTTTAGGGTCGTAGTTTAGGATCCTTTGAGATTACATGCGGTAACTTGTATAATCTGGGAGGTCTGGGGTCTTTACGTCAGAATAATTATACTTATTCAAAACAATTACACTTATATTAATTAGCATATGTAAGATAAAATAATACGAAGTGCATAATTCACAAATTTAAATTTCCTAACGCGTATTTATGACAATTTACGTCCGTCAAATCAACTTTAAGCGATGTCAAATAACCCCTGAACTTCTTGGGATGAAGAAGAATCTCTTCGTGCTTCAGAATCTGTCTACCTATTTATGGAATGCACATAAATGCATCATCATCATACATCGAAAAACAGAACTTACCTTTATTTTCGATCCCGGTAAATTATTGGTCGGTCTGGTACGGTAGTTTTCGCACGTTTCTTGAATCCTATAATCTCATAATCTCACATCACGACAGGTCTCATGCGGGGTAGGCAGAAGAATCCGTGAAATATCCGTGCGTCAGAAGTCGCGGTCCCTACAAAGCGCTAGTTTCAGTGCATGAAGAGCTATGAATTAACATGCATAGCTCTTCAAGCACACTCACCGCTGTTTAGGGCACCTGACCTCACCTGCCGTTAAAACACATCCGCAATTTGGTCATGGTAGATGAGCCTTGCCTTCGTATGCCTATATCCTTCCACCTTCGCGTTGTATATTTCTTTCGTCATTCAAACGAAGCATGCCTTTTCTTATCTTAACACCGGCACTTGCGAAGCATAGCTTTTCTTAACACCGACACTCGTTTCCAAACCAACTTTCTTTCTTACAGCCTCGTTCCAAACGCTAGAGACAAATACGAGTATTATGCCATAGATTTTGTGCACTGCTCGCATCTCGACCGCGTTTATTCTACCTTCAACCACACCCAACTTTCGTTTCTATATGTTAGCATTGGGATTAGCTATCCCATTTCCCAAATTCCATAAATATGTTTACCTATTTGAATTATTAATGATTTCTTATACACAGAAGCATTTTTTTTTCTTCTAACCGGATACAAGCCTGGATTCAATTGAAAATTAGACACCCATAAATGACCGAAACCGCAAGGTCAATTGTATAATGGATTAACGTCGTATATATATATATATGTTTATTTTATGAACGCTTCAATATTTAATCAAAAGAATAAACACTACAGGGTCGCTATACCTAATAATGACAGGTATTATGAAGCTACTACATAGTTTGAAATGATATGTGGTCTAACTATATTTTACTAGCGACTCGCCCCGGCGTCGCATGGTTAGATAGAAAGATGAATTATGTATATGTATGTATATCTTCACGCCAAGTCCCTTGCGGGGTAGGCAGAGAGAACCGAGCGCCATAAGACGCGGTCCTTGCATACTTCACTCGCTTCTGTGACATTCATAGCTCTTTTCATGCACGCTCGCCGGTTCCTGGGGCTTCTGACATCACCTTCTGATAAAACACGACAAAATAAATAATCAAGATGAATTAGTACTTTACAAATAGGACATGAACAACAATTCTTCTTGTGAAGAGCCAGTGAATAGGGAACCGGCCTATTGACCAACTGGACCTCGGTTCGAATTGTGCTACCACTAAATTCGTGTTTTCGGACTTATGTATTGTATTTATTACTTGCTCGGCGGTGATTGAAAACATTGTGAGGAAACACACAAGTCGAAGAAAGAAAGTCTGGGTGACGGATGTCCGACGACAGTCGCTCCATATAAAAATCAGTCAGTGTCTTCGTCAAATGCTAATGGATTAGGAAACTGGATAGCGCGAAGAAAAAGAGAACAATTCCTTGTGAAACGATTTAATTGGGTAAGGATTAATATCATGATTGTATTGTTGATTCTATCCGTGTTTTGATTGTCCACTTTGAACAAAAATGACTATTGTGACTTAACTGTAATGACATGTACGTAATGAGTAGGTACCAACTACAAATATGTAGTAGATTATTTTATATATCACCAATAGTTTGCAGCGCACGGTACGATAACTTAGGTTACATTATCGCAATTTTTTTAAGGATATCTATTTTCTTGAAAATTTACTTTTAATCACTCGCTGGTAATGTAAGCTATATATACCTGCTATATATTGTTAAAGTAAAGGTACACAAAAATACTTTTATGAGTATTTTTTGTGTTTATCCATTAGAATCAAACACACGAAAAACAAATCTCATCAGTATAAAAAAAGAAATAAATAATCTCAAACCAGATTTCACACAAACGCATTCAATTTCCATCATCAGACTAGCTGAATAGTACACTATTATTATATTCTCAGTAAATTTGATGACGTCAAAACAATTATAATTAGTTGAACTTTGGTTCGTATGTCTATTACATAGTTACCGTTCGCCATAAAATTCGCGTGTTAACAACATCGCATCGCGTATGATATAGTATATTTTATAGATTTCTATCCAAGGGCAGAAAAAATAATTGCGCCAAAGATATTTAAAGGTGCAATTAATCTATGCATTCAATACTCATTTTTTATGGATTTCTAACTTGGTAGGTAAGTTTTATTTGCCAACATTTTCTGTCACGTTACAAAAATATTGACACTTAAAACTTACCAGGAGTAACAAAGGTTTTTTAAATGAATTGAATTGTAAATTCCTAAAGCATTGATTAAATAAACTGCTATCCAACTTGGCACCCGTTAAATCCCCAACTCTTTTATTGGTAACAGTGATTATACCGAAGCCTGTTATATATATTTATTTATTTCGAAAACATACCGCTAACAAATAAAAATATTACACTACTAAGTGTTATACAATTAGCCATTCATCATAGTTTTCACATATAGGTAGTTAGCAAAAATGTAAGACATTATATATTATTTAAAAAAAACCGAACTTGGCGCCTTTTTCACATTTGTAGTTTGTGGCGATAACTGCAAATGCAATACTCTCTATGACTTCTTACACGCAGGAACACTACAATAATCAACGCAGTTATTATTTGGTCTCCGTATTTCCCCAGTGGCGCTGCTAGATGTAAGCGCAAAACATAGTAATTACATGATTATACTAAAATAAAATTCGATTGCAGCGTCACCTACCGGGTTCAATCATTTTGAATCTAAATCGTCCAGGGACCCACTCAAACCCGCACAAAAAAAATACCCGAAGTTGGAATCGAACGCGTACAGAAGAATTAATATACATAAAGTTATCTTCTTCTAAATAAAAATCACGTCGTCTTTATAATTCAATCCAGTTTAATGTATGTCAGAGTAACCCTGACCTCAAAGACCGGTATCTAGTTCTACCAATAAACCGACCAAAGATACATAATGCGTCGAAAGGTGTTTCCGATTGCCACACACCTATTGATGAGACTTGTTCGCGGCCATGATTATATTACAGACGTGCATGTATCGTATGGTTTTCATATGCAATGTCGGGTAGCAAAAAAGCATACAACAGGCTTTAAATACTGGTCTACCCTCGTGTAATCAAGTACTTAACTCACTAAAAGTTAGTGCTTTAGCGCCTAAATATCTCACCGATAAGAGCCTACGGTCCAATGTGACGATATTTTAATCAATAAGTCGATAAGTTAGTCTGTCAAGGAACAAGTTAGAGCTCGAAGTTCTATTTCGCCCTCCGACCCGTGACAGTGAGTTAAGTTTGAAAGAATAATGTTATAGAACACATTAGTCCTCCATTGGTTATTTCCATCTTGCTCACTGGTAACCTTACTCACTCGCTGGAACTTAATAATATTTCAGAGAGTTATCATGTAGCGACGCTTGTGGAGGTAAAGGCGATGGTACAATAACCAGTAATCGGATCTCTTTAGAACAGATCTATTTTTTAATTAGTAGGATCGAGAAAATACAATGACATAAAGTGGAAGAGGAAAGACGAGATGTATTAAACTCGTTTAATTTAACTCAACTTCTTTTAAAACACTTAAATTAAATTAAACACTTAAATTATTACACGTGAATTACCTAAGCTTTACTTAAATTATAAAGGTATAAAACGTCTCACTAGTAGCGTGGCACATGTATAGAGATTATAAATGACCACAAACTTTGTAATGGTGTAGTTAATAGATTTAAGTTAAACACGAATTTAGTGGCACATATCAACACCAGGGTTCGACCCAGAACCGATCACATAATGGGCCAATAGGTTCTTTATGCTATCTCTGCTCTTTTCCCATAAATATCGGTAAATAAAGCAATGACAATCGTTTAAATAATGCATAAGGTCGAAAATCGAATACGAATCTAAAAAACTAAACACCGACTGTAATAAGATTTCCATAGAAAATATATGAAATCCATTAAAGTTCACATATATTTCCGCTTTTTGTGCAACATCTACATTATGCCACGCTGATATTAATTAGTTTAGAGTTGGGCATTATGTTACAAACGCTTATGGGCTGAACACATAGCAATTACTCCGGTATTGTTTTTATAGCTTGTATGAACACTATAAATTTTATGTTAACTGATAAGACACAGCATGTTTTTGTCATTATTTACCTAACAATATATTAGCGTAACACGAATATCGTTAAATACTATCTATTATAAATATACTGACATAGTGATACTGTTAGTCCTTTAACTACATTATTGTAGAGGACCTTTGCATATTGTGCAACTCCGTCACACATCGGTTCTATAACCAATACACCGGAAAGTTTATCAAATAAGCGACATAGTAAGCGAGTGGATGTAGTTTGCTCCTTCATACATCCAGTAGAGGTGTCGCAACCTGCAGCTAGCGTCAGTCGGTGAATGCAACTCGGCGAATTGCACAAACGTTAAACTCTACTGCATGCCTGCTCCCCTAGTACCAAGTCGCTGTCTACATGGCCTTCAAATTGTGCACAATTGATTACAATTAACCTTTAATGACATTGATGGTAAATTGATGTAGATAATATTTTTACAATAACACCATGCCATAATCACTGTTTAGGTAGTTTACAGAGCTACCTCAATCAAGATACTAAATTGTTGAGAAGTTTTTGCACTTACCTATTCGGCTGTGTTAATATTACTCGACTATGTTCAACATACATTTTGGCTATAGCAAAATGTATGTTGAACGTAGTCAAAAAAAAGCAAAAAACACGTAATAATATTAACCGATGTATATTTCATATCAGTCATATCGTATCATAAGTGTTTCAATAAGTTATAAATTAGGTAAATAATGGGCGACAAACTAACTATTTCCACCTCACATATATTTTATAGTGTCTTAAATTTTTAATAAACGCATTTCTATTTTCTATAGTTATTCCAAATTTCAAAATAATATTCGAAATAAAAACTTTTTTAGTTATTTCTACAATCTTCGGCATATCAAAATTTATTTACTTGTATAATTCTTCATACAAGGTCAAGAAAACGGCAATACTCAATGTGAAATATATATTTGTCTCAAAAATCATTACACGAGATTCGACAGCTTTTTTTTACTCAGCCTTCACTATTATTATGCTTTTGGATAACAATCAATATTCAATAACTACAATATGTTATAAAGTGTACATGACTTTAAATTTATATTACACCTATATATTTTTTATTGGCACCACACTCTGAACACTATGGTTATACTTACACATTGGAAAGTTTGGAAAGCGAAAGCAAATAAAAGTCTTATTACTTAAGGTCTAATTATGTATAGTTTTTTTTTTTTTTTTTTTTTTTATTGGGGACACGGCATGTGACATCCAGGGCCTACTTGATAGGCTGCAGGACACTGGTGTCCAGGAATAGAAGCCACGAAATACCATGCACTTCATGTCTTCTCGTGGCGTCTACTATGCCGGCCTTGAAGGTGCCTCTTTATATTCCTCTTAAATAATCCAATGTCGAACACGTGTGGAGCCGGAAATACATCGCCGGGAAGTCTATTCCATCGGTCAGCAGTTCGGCACAAGAAGGATTGACTAAACCTTTTTGTGCGAGGCAATGGGGTAATATTCTCGACTGTGTGAGAATGTGCACGCTGTGATGGACGGTAGTTCCGGTACTTGAACGGGGAAGGAGGAATAAGGCTGTAGAGTTCCTCCGAACATTCACCATGATACAGTCGGTAAAAGTGACTCAGCGCGGCGACCTCTCTGCGGAGCTCCAAAGGCTCAAGAGATGCTCCTAGCTTAGGGTCGTCAATAATCCGGACCGCTCGCCTTTGCATTGAATCAAGGGCATCCATCAGGTACTTTGCGGAGCCATCCCAGAGATGCGAACAGTATTCCACACACGGTCGGATTTGGGCTTTGTAAAGCAACAGCCGTTGTGCGGGTGTGAAATACTGCCGAACCCTGTTCAGCACTCCAAGTTTACGAGAGGCGTTCAATATGACATTTTGGATGTAATCCCTGTGATTCAGATCTGAACGCAAGTTTAAGCCGAGGATCGATAAATGGTCGCCGATGGGAAGCGAGACGTCAAGGAAAGTTGGGGCCGGAGAAAACGGGTCCTTCTTAGTGGAAAACGCACAGGCCTGGGTTATAGTTTGTCTGTATCTACATAATTATGATTGGATTATTGTAAATGTAAGTAATAACCTGTGTAATCAGCTCCAGATGGAAAAGAGGTTTCTAAAGTAATTCTAGCATCGGGTCGATTGTGGAAAATTGTCATCTTAGTTGCCAATGCTGATTGTTTCAATATACGGTAATTGATAATGATCAGCGTCCGCAACGAAATGTAATGTATATTTCAGAAGCGGGGGTTTAACAATTACAGTATGTGACTTATTAGGCTATTGATATGGTTTGAATATAAAACATCATTACGTTGTTTTTCACTAATTATATCCCCGGAAATTTGAATCATATGTTAAACAAAAGAGAACTTTAAATTTAACCCAGTGAATAAGAAATCTGCCTATTGTGTCTATATTGGTTCACATAAAAATCTTTTTTTTTTTTACTACCATCCAATGTCCATTCACAATACTGCTTGTTTTCTTTAGTTCGAAACAATAAATACACAATTTGTTTACACACAAAATACACAAACAGCACTGGAATAATCGTGGTTGAACTTATTCTATGTTTTTCTAACTGGAGTTTCTGTTCTGGCGTTTGTTTGTACGGAATCTAACGAGATTGAAGTTAACTGACTTCAAAATGTACTTACACGTAAATCGTAAATCAAATGGACATACCAATCCCCATCTAATATTCTCAAATCACCTCGTAAATGATGTGTCTGTTTTCTACACATTAATCACATTTTCATCAGTGGTCGCAGTTGAAGATTGACCTTCACAGTTGTCATAATTTAGAAAAATACGTCCACTTTCAAAATCATATAAGTACCGTGAGGTATGCACCTCACGGTACTTATATGAGATCTCTTTGTCCCCAAAAACATTTTGAATTTTTCATTAATTCCATTTTCACTACGTTCCATGAAATTCAAATTAAAAGACGTATGGCTGAGGAACTGGGAAAGAACCTTCACCTCCCAAGAAACCACAGCTAAAAAAAACTTCATAAAGATTACCCCAGTAAGCTCCGTAGGAATTGTTGTGTTAGTACCGGAGATAGCAATGAATGAGGATTTTCTGTATTACAAGCGTTCATCCCAACTTTATATCAAGTGGGACATATACTTGTATGCCTCGGACCTTGAATAAAAAAATAAACGTTAAAGAACAATTAATAAAGTATTTTAAAACATTTTTTTTAAACAGTCACATGATTTTGTGCTTAAAAAATATTAAATATTCGAAATTCAAGCAGTCATGAATAATGTAGCTACATGCATTACAAAATGTATGTACCTACGTCATAGAATAACTATTAGTACTCTACGTCTACGGAGTACACTAAAAAAGCATTATCAAAATTGATTCACTATTGGTGAAGAAGAATAAACCCGTTTTTCTTTATAGCAAGAATACCATATACCGTTCGGCCATGTTGTTTTAGAGAAATACTGTGACGCATTTTAATAACTTATAACAACAAAACACAGTTAATAAACTACTCATTCATTACAGATAAGTATGTAAATAAAAAAAAACATATTGCAACTACTCCCACGTTTTGAAGGAAACTTTAACGATTGTTTGTTAAATTCGAAACTGGACTGACAGGCAGGTTTTGTGAAAGATACTTCCCATCCGGGCTGCGTCTTATCACTGTGCTTGGGAGTTGTTCTGTGTTACTGGAACCTTTGATGACCACACCTGAAAAACATTTCATTTCTTCTGTACTTTAATGTACCAAAATTTTACCTACCAACTAACCTTTGCGAAGCGCACTAACAAATAGCGTGACACGTAGGAACTAAGTATAATACGCAGGGGAGGCTGCTCTCCTGAAGTCTTTGCTGAGTAGTGAGCAATAGCTCGAAGCTCGTAGCACAGCTATACGCCCACTGAGAGTTAGGAGTTGTCATCTGTCTGCGGTCTTTTATGAAGTAGAATCAAGTCAGGCTGATTTGATGGGCCCTATCTCTTTTGCCAAAGCCTCGTTGTACGTGTAGATGAAGTTAGCTTTGACTGGTTAGTTATTTACATATATAATAAGATTTTATGAGACATATAAAAATATCGATATAGATAATGGTACGAGTATAGAAATTCTGTTCCAAACACCATAGCTTTGTAAAAGAGGAAACTAATGACGGGATCAGTCATTCCGTGACTGACGTCTGCAACCTGCAACGTCGTCGAAATATTGGAAAATTACAAAAACAAATCGTGGTTAAGTCCCGTACACAATAGTAATGTTAACAACCGTGAAAGTTTTAAATTATACAGTACCTAAATTGATTAACACAAAGCAACTAAGAAACCGCGCATGATCCTACACGTTATTTTCGACGCTTATAATTTCAAGGTAACTACGGCAATTTTTATAGCCATAATAATACGCTTATATCTAATACATATGCACCAAGGTTACATCGAAATAGCAGTAAATTTCAATGAATTAATAAGTTTAACTAACTTTTTCTTGAGCAATCCAATTACTATACTGTTTCTGCAATAATTTATACTTAAAAGGTCATAATATTTACGCGAGAGACATTCTACGATAGGAGAAGATACTGTTACCAGATCCGGCGCATGTGTAATTAGGTGAATTACATAATTGACGTACGTAGCTACTGCGCGCTTAGTCTACATCAGTATGGCATACTAGCTGCTGCCTGCTAATTCATTTGTATGTAACACCGGAGCTATGTATATACATATATATTACGGGATAGGCAAAGAGAACTGAGCGCCATATACCTCGGTCCTTACTGACCTTATTCGCTTCTTTAACATACCTAGCCCATTTATTTCATGCACGCTCGCCGGTTCCCGGGGCTCCTGTCATTGCCTTGACTTTCCTTAGCTCCTATAGCTTTCCAGTTTCGCATTGTAGGTATCTATATTTGTCACGTCATTCTTTCCTCTTGCATATTTACTACATGTCCGGACAAGCGGAGCATGTTGTTTTTTTTATCTTAACACTGATAGTCTCTTTCAGACAAAATTTTCTGTACCGTGTGTGTGTAATAAAATAATTGCACCAATGTATACTCGTACCTAATTAAGCACGTACGGCAAAGTCGTTCATAGCCGTAGTAACCCATCGGGGTGTAATTATCACTACTCAATCCCGTCACGTATTCCAATATTCATTTCTCAAAAATAATTAGCGATGAAAGGGGCTAACTATCGCCTAAAAATAAAAATCGGCCAAGTGCGAGTCGGACTCGCGCACGAAGGGTTCCGTACCATTATCTATAAAAATAGCAAAAAAAAAATCACGTTTGTTGTATGGCAGCCCCTCTTAAATATTTGTTTTATTTTAATTTAATTATTTATTCTTAAAGTGAATATATAACTAAATATTCTGTGAATATTTCAAGCATCTACCTGTTGCCGTTATCAATATCAAGCAAAAATGAGCAAAAAATTCACGTTTGTTGTATGGGAGCCCCCTTAAATATTTATTTAATTCTATTTTTTAGTATTTGTTGTTATAGCGGCAACAGAAATACATCATCTGTGAAAATTTCAACTGTCTAACTATAACGATTCAAGAGATACAGCCTGGTGACAGGCGGACCGACGGACGGACGGACAGCGAAGCCTCAGTAATAGGGTTCCGTTTTACCCTTTGGGTACGGAACCCTAAAAACTAACCTCACCTGCACGCGAACTCCGTTAAACACGAGGCTCTACCTAAGGAAACACAAAACGCAACAAAGCAACTCGACTGGAAATACCTGCACCTCACAGACGTCAGCAGCCAAATAACAACTTCTTTTGGGACCAACTTAATAACTGTGAAAGAAATATGTTTGAAACAAGATTCGTTTTTGCGAGTTCGATTGCAGGTTTTGTATAAAACAGCAGTACGATTTCTTTCGTTTTTAGGGTTCCGTATCCAAAGGGTAAAACGGAACCCTATTACTGAGACTCCGCTGTCCGTCCGTCCGTCCGTCTGTCACCAGGCTGTATCTCATGAACCGTGATAGTTACACAGTTGAAATTATCACACATGATGTATTTTTGTTTTGTTGAATCTTGGAGAGAATAATAAACCATTATTATTATTAATAATAATGGTTTATTATTCTCTCCAAGATTCAACAAAACAAATACATTTTGTCATAGTGGTAGATATACAAAATCACAATTTTATCTCATGTTGGAGAGAACTGGTGCCTGAGCTAGGTAAGAATGAACTCACCTGTAAGGGGGCTCCCATACAATATACGTGATTTTTTTGCTAGTTTTTTCTCGTTATTGATAACGGCAACAGGTAGACGCTTGAAATATTCACAGAATATTTAGTTATATATTCACTTTAAGAATAAATAATTAAATTAAAATAAAACAAATATTTAAGGGGGGGCTCCCATACAACAAAAGTGTTTTTTTTGCCGTTTTTATTGATAAGGGTACGGAACCCTTCGTGCGCGAGACCAACTCGCACTTGGCCGATTTTTTCAAATATAATGTAATACTAAAAATGTTATCTGTCTTCAAATTTTATATTTCACAAATCAGCGTTATAATATGTTTTCTTCAGCACGTACTTAGATATAAAGAAATAGGTAAAAATATGTAGAAAACAATTTCCGTATGAGAGGGTTTAGTCCAATCTAGGAAATATGGGTATTTATACTATTTTTGTCCATCGAATAAAATTTTCATGTAAACTGTTTGCGAGCAATAAATACAATATGGTTTAAGAAACTAGATATTCAATTCCTCAGTATTCAATCCTCTATCTAATCTTACTGTCTATTTGTATGTCATTCAGAAATAGACATTTTTCATTATCATTTCCAACGCGACAGTTAATGAAACTAGGGACCCGAACGTTAGATTTCCACGAAGAAGTCGCGGAATTTATTAGTTATAGTCACTAGAGCTCATAGATTATTTTTTTTAAATTATCGAAAGAGTTTGACGAGCTCGGTGGCTCAGTCGTTAATGACGCAACTTTGACATCAACGCTCGTGGGTTCGATTCCCACTTCCCACACAAGACAAACATTTGTGTGCATGAACATGTCTGTTTGTCTTGGTCTGGATATTTTAAGACAGGTAGGGCGCCTCAAAGCAGTCCGTCTGGGGAAGTACCTCCACCTCACAGAAAACCGCAGCCAAATAACAACTCCCTAGGGGGTTGTGTTCCTGTGTGTGAGTGAGGTATCCATATGCTCCCAAGGAGTTGCTATGTAAGCAGCAGAGGAGGCATCGCGCAAGTGATATATGTTACAAGCGTTAATAGGCTACGGTAACT
The DNA here is from genome assembly GCA_947507595.1 of Pyralis farinalis. Classification (NCBI taxonomy): domain Eukaryota; kingdom Metazoa; phylum Arthropoda; class Insecta; order Lepidoptera; family Pyralidae; genus Pyralis; species Pyralis farinalis. The sequence continues at coordinate 12,686,520 of OX382257.1, read as the reverse complement.
GCTTTACATCAGGTGGACCGTATGCTTGTATGCGTCCCGACGTTGTATAAAAAAAGTTGTTTTTGGATTTGTAATTTTGTTGAAAGAAAAATCTCAATTGATGTGAATTTTGAACTGGTGACATTTTATGCGCAAGATCTTTTATATATATATATATATATATATACCTAGGTCACAAACAAGCGTACGGTCTGCCTAATAGTAAACAGTACCGTAGCCTACGGGACGTTCACTACTTCGTTACCATAAAAACCCCTTCACGTCTTTTTTGAAGAATCTCGTTCACACAGCGGACCGCCTTATAAGCATTCTTATTTGCTTATTATCTTACAACAAAAGGATAAAACTAGCTTGAAACTTCCTTTTTACTCAAAAAACATAATTATTTGTACAATAGTCGTTGAAATTATTTACTTACGTATAGCGTGGTTCATGGCCTTGTCAATTCACAAAAGATCAACAGGTTGTGCTTATCTTGACAAAAACAAAGACGTTTGTCTTATGCCCATCATGTAATATTTATGTTCATTGGTGAATTTATCCGAACTTTTCTTTTTCCAGGTACCTGAAAACGCTCTACGTATCAATACGTAAGCGTGCAAATGAGGTGATGAACAGTGCCACAACGATATTCTTGTCGTAAACATTCGCACGAAAAATTATAATGTCTACTGAAACCCAAGAGTACATGAACGGAATGAGACCAGGACCCTTGACGAGGGAGATTCCTGAATGTATGAGAGAAAAATACACCGTCGTGCAATCCATTATAGACCTTATAGTGTTTGCGATCGTCGGAATAGGCTATATAATTAGGGGTATATACAGAACTATAGTGGGGTATCGTAAAAAAGATTTGAAGGGTGGCATAGCCCTAGTAACTGGCGGCGGAGGCGGCCTTGGTAGCCTCATCGCGTTGAGGCTCTCTCGACTTGGATGTACCATCGTGTTATGGGACATAAACGCACAAGGTCAGTACTCTAGCATTATACTAAGACACGTAGAACGCTAACCGTAATCAGCTTGAATTATTCTACTACACGAAAGAGGTATTCGGTTTATGGTTTAGAAAATACTATAATGCCTGATATGTTGATAGGCTTCATTTAATACGTATCTACTACATAATAAATTCATGCCACATTAACCCGTAATTACCTCTTAGGGATTAGTTCATATCAGCATACTCCGCCACGTTGGTCAACAGTAGATTGGGGGAGGCACTGTTAGCGCACAAATTCATTAGTACCATACCACGTTAAATACGGCGAATCACATATTTGAGAAGAACTATTACATATTTGACTAATGAAGTCGCGTTTAAAATAAACATACCTTCTTACACACGGCCCTTTTATTTTATAAGTTACAAACAAAAATAAATTGAATATTAGATTCCACTGAATAAACTGAGTGACATATAATACAACTCAAATTAAATTGAAACTTTATGTACGAGTATCGTACATTATTAGTTGTAATATTTATGCCGACGCGTAATATTTCAATACTTTTGCATTTTATTATACGTTGCGACTTCAGTGCAATAAAGACGTGCAGCAAGAAAAAAAAAAAAAAAAAAAAAAAAAAAGCGACTTCAGTGCAATAAAGACGTGCATCAAGGACAGTCGTTTGACATTTTCGCCTACCTGACATCATTGACAATTACATGTTTTTGGGCATAGTGCAGCCCTTTACATTGGTCCTTCGAGTTACTTTGGTGTTCTCATAGTGTTGGTGCGGCTGGCGTATCGGCTTGGTTGGCCTTCCAGAAGCGGAAATCACCAACTGAGTTGAGACAAACGACAAGGTCGTATCGAATTCTGTGGGTGCACTAAGGAATCAGCCTGGCCCAACATACAACGTCTGGAAGGATTGCAGTGACAGTAAATCAGTGACATTTTATTAAGCAAAAATATTGACAAAGTGCAGTGACAATTTATTGACATTAACCTTGTGGAAGTGCATATATTATTTCACCAGGTAATTTGACACTTATTCAAGTACAAAAATGACAGCATTTGACAACCTCCTTGTTCGTCAGAAGGAGATCATTTCAACAATTCAGCAAATCCAAATTAATTTCAAAAAAGATTCGGCAAGTAGAAAAACTGCAGACTACATCGCTAAGCGTTTGGAAAGTCTTGACAACCTGTGGGCGGAATTTCAACAAAATCATTCGGAACTTGTGACATCTCCTGACCAATCTCAGGATTATTTCTACAAAAATATATTTAATGACACTAGGTTATTATATCATAAACTGCGTGACATGCTGGTGAGCCATCCGATGCCTTCGGGATCAGCTCATGTTCAGCAAGAAACTGACAAGGATGATGTGATAACAGCAATGTTTAACGAACAAAAAACCAATTTTCGTGCATTACGTCGAGTGATAAACAGCATTGACATTGCAGCGATAACAGCAAAATGGGAGCTAGAGGATGAGTTACGTAATTTGCAGTCACGCTGGAATAATATTGACACCTTACATTGGAAAATTGACAACATTGTGCAAGGGAAAGATATGACATATGAGGAACAATACACCGAAAATGAAATATTATTTAAAACAATAAAACGAAAACTTCATAACAAAATTTCATCCACGACGCATTTATTTGAAAGCACTCAGAAGATACACATACCACCCTTTCATGGGGATGATTATATGCAATGGCCAACGTTTATGGACCTATATAAAAGCAGCATACATGACAATATAACCTTGACAAAAGCACAAAAAATGCAGCATCTAAAAAGCAAGTTGAAAGGCGAAGCTCAACGTCTTATACAGCACCTACACATTTCTTCTGACAATTATGACACTGCTTGGGAAATCCTATGTCATCGTTATCATAACCATCAGGCTTTGTTTACCAACCATATTGAGATCCTTTTAAACCAACCCACCGTGCAAAAACAAACTTCACGTGAGCTCAAGAAACTACATGACACTACGATGGAGGCCATCCACGCTATACATAATTTGGGAATTGATACATCCACGTGGGATCCCCTGCTCGTCCATCTCTTGGTGAAAAAATTGGATCCTATTACGCGATGTGATTACAAGGAAGTCCGGAAGGCACCGCGTGAACTCCCTACTTTGGACGAACTCATTCAGTTTCTAGAAATGAAATTCACCGCTCTTGAACCATTATCCAAACGGGACAAAGATGACACCGTGACATCACCTAAACAATCAGCTGTGAACAGAATTCAACAAAGGCCTATGTTTGGAAGAACGTCCTACAATAATTATAATAATTTAGTACGTTGCGTAATTTGCAATAACTCTAGTCACGCCATATTTCAATGCAGGAAATTTGAAGCGATGACGGCTGACATGAAACTAAAATCCCTTGCCGATAATCGTATATGCAAAAACTGTCTTTATGTGCATGAGCGACAGATCTGCAATTCAAACAAAAGGTGCAAAATTTGCGGCGATGGTCATAACACATTATTGCATTCTGCAATTGCGCAATCCCGACAGCAACAAGGAAAATCGAAAAGTTCTAATCATGTGACAAGTGATGACGAAGAAATTTTGCTACCTACTGTGCTGATAAAAGTTAGAGCAAATAACAATACCTACATTACATTGAGAGCACTGTTAGACCAAGGGTCTCAAATCACACTTATTACAGAAAACGCTGCACAGCGCCTAGGCCTTCCTCGACATCATCTCAATGCATCCATTTCCGGGGTGGGTTCAAGCTCGAAAAAGGGTAGAGGCAAGATAGAGTTACACTGCCAATCAATCCATGATGACTTCTGTTTCAGCGCGGAAGCTGTAGTCATGTCAAAATTGATAAATAAATTGCCAACAATTTCTATACAAAGAAATAACCATTCTCATTTACAAAATATTCAACTTGCGGATACTGAGTTTCATATTTCACAGCCCATTGACATACTACTTGATGCGAATGTTTATTCAAAAATAATATTGAATGGGCTTATTAAGGGATCAGAGCGACAACCTATTGCTCAACAAACAAAATTGGGCTGGATAGTTTCTGGAACCATTAAAACATTGAACTGCAATGTCATCATAAATAACATACAAGATATTGCACGATACTGGGAGATGGAAGAAATACCATCTGAATCCACTTCACTGACACAACGGGAACAGTTCTGCGAAGAATTATTTACCAATACAACCAAAAGACTGTCCAATGGCCAGTATCAAGTTCGATTACCCATGAAGGTAAACTTTGACAAACAACTGGGTCATTCTAAACCACGCGCCGCAGCTCAATTTATGCAACTAGAGAGGCGCTTGACAAAAGATGGCAAACTCTATGACAGTTACAAAAACTTCATGGATGAGTATTTGACATTAGGTCACATGAAGGAATGCACTACGAAGCAGCAGCCTATGTGTTATTTGCCACATCATGCAGTACACAAAGAAGATTCGACTACCACTAAGATGCGCATTGTTTTTAATGCATCTTCGCCAACAACCACAGGATACTCCTTAAATGACCTCATGGAGTGTGGTCCAAAATTGCAGCAAGATATCCAAGTATTATTACTCAGATGGAGAACAAAGCAATTTGTGTATACAGCTGATTGTGAAAAAATGTATAGATGCATCCTAATCGCTGACGATCAACAACATCTTCAGAAAATTCTATGGAGACAGCAACCCCAAGATTTTTTGAAAGAATATCAGTTATGCACTATAACATATGGCATGAAGGCCGCTCCATATTTAGCTATGCGCACCATGAAGCAACTAGCTGTGGATGATGCAGGGAAGTATCCACGTGCAGCTGAAGTACTCACAAAAGACTTCTACGTCGATGACCTCCTCAGCGGAAGTAACTCCATCGAAGAGGCAAAGATCATTCAGACTCAGCTCATTCAAATGCTAAAGGGTGCTGGCTTCAATTTGAGAAAGTGGGCTAGTAACACCCCCGAATTATTAACAGATTTATCACCGCAACAAATAAATCCATCTGTTATCAACCTTCAATTAAGCGATTCTACAAAGGCGCTTGGATTACACTGGAATCCAACAACTGACACCTTTACATTTTCGCACAAAAATAAAAGCTGTAAGCAAATATCTCGAATAAGTAAACGTCAACTTCTCTCAGAAATAACATCGCTGTACGATCCGCTAGGATGGTTGGCGCCAATAACAATTAAGGCAAAATTGTTATTTCAACAAGTGTGGCTCGAAAACATGAGTTGGGATGACGAAGTATCCACTGACATTCAAGAACAATGGCTCCAAATCAGAGAAGACTTGCGGAACATTGATAAAATAAAAATTGCAAGATGGCTAGGAGATGATAAATGCAATCCGGAGCTACACGGCTTTAGCGATGCATCTGAAAGGGCATACGCTTGCATTATTTACTTAAAAACAATTAATAACAATGGTATGCCACTTATTAACATTATTGCTGCAAAAACAAAGCTCGCACCTCGGGCAAAAACGCTGACATTGCCACGTTTGGAATTATGTGGAGCTGTCTTACTCTCAAGACTTATGAATAAAATAATTGACGTTATGCCGAACGGAAAATGCATCCCTGTGTACGGGTGGACCGATTCTCTCGTGGTATTGGGTTGGCTTCAAGGAGAACTATCACGCTGGAAGGTTTTTGTTGCAAATCGAATAAAGGAAATTGTTGACACTATTGCACCGTCGTGTTGGAGACACGTATCTTCAGCAGAGAACGCTGCCGATTGCGCGACGCGAGGATTGACTACATCGCAGTTACTGCAACATAAGCTGTGGTGGGAAGGTCCAGCATGCATCAAAAATGTCACCCCTGAAAACGCTGAGAAGATTGACATACCTCAAATTGAGATGAAGAAGTCGCATCAAATGTGCGCCACACAGATAGTGACAACCAATTTTATAGAAGAAATTTTAAACAAACACAGCTCCATGACTCGCGCTATTCGAATAATATGCTACATGACACGCTTTATTAAAAATGTATGCAATAAAATAAACAAAGGGAAAAAAGGCAGCGTACACACTGACCTCGATATTCCAGTGTATGACAGCTATTTATCATGTAAGGAAATTGAAGATGCATATTTACTTGCCATAAAGATGACACAACTTCTGGAATTCCAGAAAGAAATTGACATGTTAAAACAGAAGGGGAGAGTAGCACCTCAAAGTAAAATATTTAAACTTAACCCCTACTTAGATGACAAGAACATACTAAGAGTTGGTGGAAGGCTGCAGTACTCTGATTTGACGAATGATGCAAAACATCCAACTATTATTCCAAAAAAATCACGGTTGACAGAATTATTAATACAGCAAGCGCATTTGACAACGCTCCATGGTGGACCTAGCCTTACTTTGGCACTGTTGCGTCAAAGATATTGGATACTCGGCGGAAATAAAACAATTAAAAGTCTTCTTCGTCATTGCATTACATGTTTTCGATTCAAGAAACACAATCCAAGTCAAATTATGGCAAACCTACCGAAACCGCGAGTAACACCATCAAGGCCTTTCACGCACACAGGGATAGACTTTACTGGCCACGTGGAGCTGAAAGCAAACAAAGGTCGAGGAATAAAAACCACAAAGGGGTACATTGCTATCTTCGTGTGCTTCGCAACAAAAGCGGTGCACCTGGAACTTGTGTCAGACTTGAGTTCTTCCACGTTTCTGGCTGCACTGAAGAGGATGTGTGCACGAAGAGGAACTCCCAAGCATATCTACAGCGACAATGGCACCAACTTTGTGGGAGCAGCTCGTATCCTGAAAAAAGAATATGCAGAATTACAATCAATTATTAACAAAGAGCTGTTGCATATAGTGAATGAACTCGGAATTACCTGGCATTTTAATGTACCGGCGTTTCCTTCTGGAGGCGGTTTATGGGAAGCTGCCGTTGCAAGATCTAAATTTCATCTGAAACGTGTGATTGGTGAGCAAAGGCTTACCTTTGAAGAGTTTATCACGCTACTTACCCAAGTGGAGGCATGCCTCAACTCCAGGCCGCTGTACGCCTTGACAGAAGATCCTGAAAATGATTTTTTGACACCTGGTCACTTTTTGATCGGAAGCTCTCTGCTCTCTCCACCTGTAACAGAAAATAATCCGATGCATACTCACACTAGATGGCAGTTGGTAGAGAAAATGCAACAAGATTTCTGGAAGAGATGGTCAAATGACTATTTACAACAACTGCAGAAAAGAAGTAAATGGCATCACCCTACAGAGAACTTGAAGAAAGATGACATCGTGCTCATAAAGGACGAAAACTTACCGCCTGCGAAATGGGCACTGGGAAAGGTCATAGAAACTCATCCTGGCCTTGATGGATACGTCCGGGCTGTGACACTGAAAACTAAAATGGGAGAAATGAAACGCCCTACCCTGAAACTGGCGCGACTGCCGCTGGTTGACAAATCCGATGACACCTGCAAATTTCCTGAAACAAAGCCACACATTATTGATGAATCTCCGGATAAAAACGTTGACACCCACAACCGACAAAGAACAAGTCGAAGACCTCGCAAACTCAAACGCAACTTTCTCGTGTGCACACTTTTGGCTCTAATGACAATGCTCACTCCTACTATGCAGCAAGAAGCGATGATAAATTTGCACACCTTGCAGAACAATAATACACTCTATTTTGACAAAGTGTCTGACGACGTTAAGATTATTCAAGATCAGTGGAAATTACTCATTTACTACAACATGACATCTTACTGGGAAAACATGAATAGCATTGAAACGTACGTTCAGCTGGTCTCCCAACTATGCAACCATGACACTGTCTGTACACCCATCGTTATGCAATTCGAGCACGAATTAAACGAAATACGTCACTATAATGACGTGTTGTTATACAACAAACGAATGGGAAACAGTCACCGCCGTAGAAGAGGCTTAATTAATGCTATCGGAAACGTCGCTAGCGCTCTGTTTGGGGTACTAGATGACAAATTTGCTGACAGATACGAACATGACATAGAAACAGTGAAACAACGAGAAGATCACTTATTTACTTTATTGCAAAATCAAACTTCAGTGTTAGAAGCAGAAAATAATATTCTAAAAAGAAACGAAAAGGTTATGAATAAACAGTTTGCTGCTATCAATTATAATATAAATGCGATGTCTGCAGAAATGAGTCGCATTACAAATATGACAAGAAATGCATTGCAATCTTTCTACATCGTTACATCTTTGGTCACCGCAGATGTTGTCATTTCCAACTTTCGCAGGATACAAGAATCCCTGATTGACACAGTAACTGATATTTATCATGGCAGATTAAATGTGCATTTATTGTCTCCGGAACAATTACAAATGCAACTCAACTTTATATCAGGACATCTACAGGATGATGTAATTCTTCCATCCGACAGTATACAAATATTATATGGATTATTGCATATAAGAGCGAAGGTGACAAAAAGGTTCCTCATAATGGAAACTAAGATACCATTGGTGAGCAGAGATCAATTTGAATTGGCCAACATAATTGGTATCCCCCAAAAGGTTGGGTTTAATACAGTCTACACCTCACCGGAGTCAGACTATCTCGCCATCGACATGAAAAAAGATGCTGCAATCCCAATGACAGAAAATGATGTTCAATCTTGCATTCACTTAACTAAACAACAATTACTGTGTCCGTTGAATCATATTATATATTCATTAGCAATTGGCGAGTCCATTTGCAACTTGAGACTGCAGATAAGCAACAATAACAAACCATTCTGTCGGACTGAAACAAAGCCGTGCACCGACAGATGGATCAAGTTACATGCGCCGGACACCTGGCTGTACTACTGTTGTGCTGAGTGTGCAGTTCGCGTGCTCTGCAAGTCTGAAGTGATAACAAAACAGCTGAGCAACACCGGACTCCGCACTCTCAACCAAGGCTGCACATTAAAGGGAAATTCGTTTATCATCCATACTCAACATGAATATACAAATCATATTTATATACAACAAAACCTGCACATAACTACTCCCAAATTATCCGCATTGAATGACATAATGAACACATCGTTACCAAATATAGACAAGTTGGAAGATCACAGTCAAGAATTTGTAAGCATTCAACAGAAAATTGACATTCTTAAAACCCAGAAACTGGAAGAATTTCACGGATATGACAATGGTCATCACACCATCACATATGTGATATTGGCATTGACAACCATAGCTGTCCTGACACTTATTATTATCCAAGTGAGAAGATGCCATTTAAAAAGGAGACTTAGAGATAGCGGGTTGAAACCTGAACCAGTAGACATTAAGGAAACTACTTTCATTAAGGCGACACATCGAAAAATTAGACCAACTTTCATCGAATAGTATAGGCTAATGACTAAACTGACGGATCTAAGATTTTAATATAAATAACTTCATTTCTTTATCTTGAATTTGCTTGCTCAAATACGCGATTGTGTAAAATTGATTCGATAATAATTACTTTCGAAAACACCTCCTGAAATTCATTATTTTTGAAATTACAACGAAGTTGTTCTGTTTATACGCTTCAAAATTACTTAAATCTATTAGTAATATCTATGTTTATAATATGGTTGCTGCATATTTTGATAAGTGAAACATGAAATTTTTTAAAAATATTTTAAGTTTCTGACAATTTCTAAGCGATCACATTCGTCTTGGGTGCTACGTGTTTTCGACCTTATTGTGCGGTAATGAGGATTATAAACGCGTTGACTAACTACATCCAGCCAGTCCGGCTGCAGCCCGCTTCGAGGTAGGACCTATGTCGACTGTCTGCTCGAGCTCGCTCCATTATCATCGCGACACCGAAGTTTTTATAATTAATAGTTGTAAATATTCAATATTATAGTATTTAGCGTAAGTGTATTATTATTAGATATAAGTAGTAAATAATATTATAGGTTTATATATATTTATTATACTGTTGTAATAATGGGGAACACTAAAAAGAAAATATATAGAATAAAAATACAAAGAAAATGTTCGTAGAATGGCGGAGGCGAACAAGACAAGGTATTTATTTTTTTAAATTATTATATTCATTAAACATATTATAATAACATTGTGTAGACATATTTCTAGTTTTTAGAACAGTTCCTAGGTATGGTTGGCCCAAGCTATTTAATTCCTCTTCAAACTTTTTTTTAATTTTGCTTACTTAATAACTCTATATAAAACTGCATTAATTAAATAAGAGTTATTTTTTGCAGGAATAAACAGTAACATTTGATAATTGGTATACATTATCCACAGGCTGACCGCGTACCTATATAGGACGTCAAACTCCTATTATGTCCATTATAATCTGACCGAACTCCGACTTAGAAGTTGTACGTCGGTGGAGGTCAGGTTACGTTGGAAATTTATACCAATAAGGTTCGCGCTCTCAGCACATAGCAACCAGTGGAGACTCTTTATTTCTTTGTATTAAAATAAAAACTTATAAAATAGAATATTTTTGCTGTTTTGTTTTTTAGGAGAAACTTACTAAATAAACATATTCCACTAGAAGAATCACTACTCGATTTATATGCTACTTTAACGTAAGTGTCATACGGGACGACAAACTCATAGTAACCATTATAAGCTCACCGAACTCCGACTTAGACATTGTACGTTGGTGAAGGTTAGTTTACGTTGGAAATTTATCCAATCAGAAGATAGAAAACCAGTGGAGGTTTTTTTTTTTTTTTGTATTAAAATAATTACTTGTAAAATAGTATATTTTGATAGTTTTTAAAAAAACTCGGTATGTTTCATGTTAAAGAAGCGAGCGAGGTGTGTAAGTACCGAGTCATGTGGCGCTCACGAGGGATTTAGCGTGAAGATATAGATAGATAGTATACTTATACCCATGGTACTCGTGAAAACAAGTAATATTTACTGTGAACCAACACTGAAAACACAAAAAAATCATCTATTCTATACAATGTGGTTAGTATTGAACTATTGTACGGATTAGATTTATTTTGCAACATCAGAGATGGTCCTGGTTCTTTCTTCTTGAGAGTTTAATAAATAACAAGGAAACGTACAACAATACAAAACACAGAGTATACATAAGTAAAATACAATAAATGTCATTATACTGAAGTTAAAGTTATGAAACAGCAAGAAAATCATTTGTCACATGTTTTTTTTAAATATGAATAGATTATAAAATCTATTTGTATATATGTATATTAGGGTGTCCCTTATTTTTCAAAGTTTTTATTTTCTAACGCATATGTCTTAGTTTTGTTCATTTGCTTTTAAAACACTCGGAAATTAATTTTTAACTTATTTGGATTACGATAATCAGTGCCGAATTACATCGAAACATGTTCATACAAGTTGCGCGGCAGTGCCGCACGTACTCGCGGTATTCATTTGTTCAAATTCAAAGTCAAAATCTTTTTATTCCGTAAAAATGGCTACATTTGTTTGGAATCGTCACATTTTTTTCCCTACCGTGCAGTTTATGACTAGGTGAGCACTGATAAAAATACTGCCAAAAAACTCAGGCATCCCTCTTTTGGTATCCAAACAAATTTACATATTTTGTTAATTACATTATAATTGGATCGACTCACTCCCAGGCATTTTTATCATTAATATAGTCAGATACTTTATAATATGCCCTGCTACACAATTTGGCTTTAATAGTAGTTTTAAATTTGTTTATTGACAAATCTCTTATATTGCTGGGAAGTTTGTTATAGAACCGTATACATTGCCCCATAAAATAATTACTTGTTTTGTGGAGACGGCTTGCATATAACACAAGATTATGCTTATATCTAGTATTTATGCTATGAGTATCACTCTTTTTACAAAATGAGTCTATGTTTTTATGGACATACAAAAGATTTTCATAGATATATTGCGATGCGACTGTTAAAATATTTATTTCTTTGAATTTTTCTCTAAGGCTCTCCCGGGGACCAAGTTTGTAGATAGCTCTTATGGCTCTCTTTTGCAATAAAAAGATGGTGTTAATATCCGCGGAGTTACCCCAAAGAAGAATTCCATATGACATAATACTATGAAAGTAGCTGAAATAAACTATTCTAGCCGTATCAATATCAGTGAGCCGTCTAATAGTTTTCACTGCATAATCTGCAGAACTTAGTTTTCCTGATAATTTTTCAATTTGTGGGCCCCTTTGTAGTCTGGAGTCAATTGTTATACCCAAGAACACAGTTGTCTCCACAGAGGCTAAATTAGTTCCATTAACATGTACATTGGTAGCCACCTGCCTTACATTAGGTGTTGAGAACTTAATTACTTTAGTCTTTTTATCATTTAAAAGCAGATTATTAACACTAAACCAATGAATAACTTTAGAGAGAGCATCGTTAACTTCGTCATAATTACCTAACCGTCTATTAATTTTGAATGTCAGTTATTCTCGTGATTAATACGCAATGTTTTAACTTTTATAAGATGGCAGTGGAATTGAGAAGCAATAAATCAAGTATTTTCTTAGTTGGAGACGTAAATTATCAAATAATAGGCGCAAAATTACCGTCTAACCGTCAAGTTCTTCCTGTACTTTTTTATAAAATTCGCGAAGTTAAATTGACTGTTAGTGAAAGCGCATACCTAGTCATTCGAGAGTGTATTATATTTAGGGAAAAAGCTAGGATCCCTACCAGAGCTATACCTAACTGTGTAAAATAACTTGTGAATCTTCACCAGGAGGGAGTTGCAAAAAAATTCCAATTTTCTATTTCAATTTCAATCTAATTCAATCTGATAATTTTATTTCTCTTATTTATTCGAAATAAAAAATCCTGTGTTTACTCAGCGCTATCAGCGATTATGACACTCGAACATCTAAAACTTCAAGCCAAATCCCTTGTGGGGTAGGCAGAGAGAGCCGAGCGCCACGTGACTCGATCCTTACATATCTCACTCGCTTCTTTAACATTCATTGCTCTTCTCATGCACGCACGCCGGTTTCTAGGGCTCCTGACATCACCTTCTGATAGAACATGACCAATTTGGTCATGGTAGGTAAGTCTTGGCCTTCCCCGGCTCCTACATCCTTCCACTTTTGCATTGTATATCTGCTTCGTCATTCTTTCATCTTGCATTCTTTCTACATGCCCGAACCATCGGAGCATGCCTCTTCTTATTTTAACACCGACGCTCTCTTTCAGACCAACTCTATTTCTAACATCATCATTACGAATACGGTCTACAAGCCATACGCCACAAATTTTGCGCAGCGCTCGCATTTCAACCGCGTTTATTCTACTTTCATGCTCTTTCTGCCATACCCAACTCTCGCTTCCATAAGTTAGCGTTGGGACCAACACTGCATTGTGTATAGCGAGTTGTGCCTTCTGGCTCAGGATTTTACTGCCAAGAAGTTTTCCCAACGCTCCATTCACACTATTCCCAGCACTCACTCGTCTTTCCACATCTGCGGTGTACCTTCCATCCCTGCTGAAAGCGCATCCAAGATATACAAACTCATCCACTTGTTCCAACACTTCATCATCAATCGTAATCCTTACATTAGTTCTGGATTCTTCTCTTTCAAATACCATTATCTTTGTTTTCTTCGCATTCAGTAGTAAGCCTTTCTCCATACAGTCGTCTTTCATCGCTGTGACCAGTGTTTGCAGTTTAGATGGTGTATCTGCTAACTAAACATATGTGTCCGAATCAACATATGGCCCGCTTTAGCCTCTCGATAAACAATTTTGTATTATGTAGCTGGTGTTTCATTCTTCTTAAGGGGGATACATGCCGTCCAGTGGCGCCTCAAGGAATAAAATATCGTATCTTAGCGTGGAAGATAAACATTATAAAGTCATGTGTTGCGTGTGTTACAAATACAATAACGTACTTTTACGTCATTAAACCAACAATTGAAATGTTTTGCTTTCGTTGTTATAGGCATAATTGCCAAAAAACGGCCTCTTTTAGTACTTTTGCTTATAACAACGATAGTGGAATATTTTGAGTGTTGGTTTAATGACGTAAAAATACTTTACTATCTTCGTAATAAATGCAACATAAGATTTCATAATGTTTATCTTCTATGCTATAATATGTTTTTTTATTCAATGAGGGCGCCACTGGACGAGACCTAAGTAAGAACAACATAGATACCAAGACATGTTAACTTGTAGAGATATAAACATAAAACGATGTCATTGATTTCTCTTTCAATAAACTTTTAAAAGTGAATACGTTTCTGTAGTTTTTTATTACTATTATTACTATTGTTTTCCGTCTAGCTTAAATAAATATGTTTGGTTCAGTATGTATAAAGCTAAATAATAATTAAATCAATAATTTTTATTAAATATTGATATTATAAATTTTATTTAAGTGTGACGCGACTCTGTAGCTTTTCTGTTCGTTTGCATTGACTATACGTTGACCCCAGGTTACCTATTAGGCGCTAATTTCAAATTTTACAAATCGAGCGTCGAGTGTCAATTGAGGGGCGCGGGGTGATTGGGCGGAGCCATTTTAAAGCTTCACGATCGAGGTGTCGCCTTAATATGGAACGTGGAGAAACCTACACATCGACGTCATCGCTACCCTCCGCGCGCCGAATACCCTCTGCACTACGTGGCTCCGTGACAAGTGTTGACACCGCTACTTCTCCTATGGCCGACCGTAAAATTACATTTAATCTCAATAGTGAGATAGTCTAATATTGTACATTTATTGTGTGAGAATATGTTTTGTACTTTACTTATTTTGCATTAATTAATGTTTTGTTGACTTTGTTTACATTTTATCTTCAGGGAGATGCTTTTCTGTGAGTTGCCAATATGTACGAGTATCGTACATTATTAGTTGTAATATTTATGCTGACGCGTAATACTTCAATACTGTTGCATTTTATTATACGTTGCGACTTCAGTGCAATAAAGACGTGCATCAAGGACAGTCGTTTGACATTTTCGCCTACCTGACATCATTTGACAAATACATGTTTTTGGGCAAAGTGCAGCCCTTTACACTTTACCTGAAAAAGGTACAAGTCGAATTAAAAACCTCAAATGTTTTAATAGCCCCACGATTTCGTATAGGTTTCCCGCGAGTAATTAAAGTTCACCAGGAATTGGTGAGACGCTGCTGCATTGACAGCGGCAGTGGCAATGCACGAGCGATACTCCTTGTGTGTTACAAGCGTCCATAGAATACGGACATCGCTTAACACCAGACGGGCTATACGCTTCCTTACAGAAAAGCAAACTTTAAAGTTTTCAACTTCAAATATATTCCTTTAGTTGAATTTGTTGACAGTAACAAGGCAGTTATGGTTGTACCGCTAAAACTGCAATGAACTTCATCATTCATTGCCAATTTGAATAGTAGTCGTCAAATTGCCTAGAGCTGGGAATAAGCAGTATTCACAGCGGCAACCTTTAAACCTCCAAACAAATATAGGAGGCACAGTACACAGGTAACATGTGATGAAACTGTTCGTTTAGATGGAAAATACCACTGGAGAAATTCGGTTCTTTGGGCGAATGGCTAACATGTATAACTATGTTACTGTCCCCTGGTAGTTCATGCGAACTTTTTACAATAAATACCCGCAAACGATGTGATATGGATTTAAGATGATTTCAAAAACTAGTCTCGCCATAAATATTGAAATTCGAACTTTTTTTTTATACAACGTCGGGAGTCATGCAATCATACGGCCCACCGTTACAGCGGTTACCGTAGCCTATGAGCTCTTGTAATACATAAAGTCTCTTAACTTATTCATTATTAAAATTTGAGGAAAACTGTTTGTTTGTTTGTTTTGAGGAAAACTTAAATTATGTTTCCAAATTTCTTTTTCTACTGTCACCGGATTTTTTTTTTATTTACAACACTAAAGCTTCTCAATAACTGCAAATAAAAAAAAATCGGCCAAGTGCGAGTCGGACTCGCGCACGAAGGGTTCCGTACCATTATCTATGAAAACGGCAAAAAAAATCACGTTTGTTGTATGGGAGCCCCCTTAAATATTTATTTTATTCTATTTTTTAGTATTTGTTGTTATAGCGGCAACAGAAATACATCATCTGTGAAAATTTCAACTGTCTAACTATTACCGTTCATGAGATACAGCCTGGTGACAGACGGACGGACGGACGGACGGACGGACGGACGGACGGACGGACGGACAGCGGAGCCTCAGTAATAGGGTTCCGTTTTACCCTTTGGGTACGGAACCCTAAAAAAGAATGTCGATTGATGCACATAGGAATAAAGGTACTTACTGAACAGTTATGTCTTTGTCTACTTATATGTGGATTTTATATTAATATAGGATTCTTCAGGAAGGCTCTAACCTTTGTAACGCTGACAATTCTGTTTCTGTGTGAAGCTAACCCTATGGAAAATAATCGAATGCTAGGAAGCATTAGATTGATTTTATATAGATTGGTGAATTTACGATTTCTTTGAGATTTAGTATTTTCTCGGTTGTAAACCTTGGCATGTGTTATGTGTTTGGTATTGACGCCTAATAATATTAAACAGATTTGTTTTCCTAAATGCATAGTATCGATAGAGCGCATTAACCCTTCGAAACCCGGGTGGTCGTATATGACCGCGAAATGTATGGGAAAACGTATATAACGGCTTCTGACTGCTCAATATGTCGAAGCGACGCAATAATATGCTCCATTGTATTAAGGCGTTTTAATTATAGTAGCTAGGGGAATATCAATCGACCATTAAAGCCTCTAACAGCGGCGATGGCGGTAACCCGCATGTAGTCCTCGCATTTAGGAGGATTTCTTGTATCATGTGTATGTGAGGAGCCTGTGTGTAGGTTTTCAGATTATGATCGACGTTTACTGTGATCTCGAATAGGTTATGGAGAATAACAGACTATTATTTTTGGATACTCATACTTGCAGTGAATTGACAAGTACAAGTCACAATAACGTTGTATTAACATTTTCGTAATTGTGAGTAATTTGTCATAATCAATTACAACGTTTGCTTCTATTATTAACTTCATTGTAATATTGCCATTAAATGACATACACACGATAGGGAGCAAGTTCATCATTAACTATAAAGGCTAAGGTAACCTTAGCAATAGAGGTTCTGGCGAAACAGACGTATGTGAAAACAATATTTGATACCTATTTCCACAGTCAGGCTGCTGAAGTAGGTATCTAAGTACAGAAGATCATACTAAATAGTAGCTCAAGCTCTGCTCTTAAAGTTGCTGCTCAAAAAGAATTCACAAAGCGATACTCCACCTATTGTAAGCTTGCACATGCTACGGCAACCATCTCTGTATGGTTGTTTGCCTCCTGTTGTAGTATAAATTACACAACTAAATCTCTGATATGGGCGCGAGCGAATTATATTTTTTGTAATATCATGTTGAGTGGCAAATAAACACACAGTCCGCCGGTGAAAAACTGACTCTAACTGCAAACTTCGCAAAAAGTAGGCGTAGTACCTACGTAATGAAGACTGAGAAACGGTTTCACCATGACTACTACATTGCTCATGCACTCGTCTTATCTGTAAGCAAATCTTTAAGCCTTATATATAAACATATTATACACATAATATCGTTGCACAATATTGTGCTAATAGTAAAAAACCGGCAAGTCCGAGTCGGACTCGTACACAAAGGATCTCGCACAAACGTAACTTAAGACTATATAAACCTACCTATATATTTATATAATTTAGAAAAATAAACCATTTATGAATCGACAATTTAAGTATTCGTTGTTTAAATACAGTATGTGGTATACAAAAATTACAATTTCCTAGCTAGTTTAATTTGTGAAACGACTCCTATTTTTGAAGACAAAAAATAATAAATTTATATATTGTACTCTACTCAATGTCAAAATTGCTGAAGTACGAAAACACTTTTTACTCCATTTTGTATAAAAATTATAGTATTAGATATATTAGTGATTGTTTGATTTTGGATCTACAGTGTTGTTTCAGGTCTATAACTCATTCCGTTTGCCCTTTAACCTAACCTTAAAAACCACAACGTGAATCATTAACAATATAAAATACCTGTTTCTTATATTTCGATGAACATTTTAGTATGCAGACATAATTATCATATATACTCATTAATTTGTGTTGACATCAATGTACTCGTAACAAAATACGAGTATATTAGTTATCCGCGCTCCATTCGCATGTAGTTCGGACATGATAAGATAAGTTTTATTTAGGATACCAAATAAAAATGAGATATTTGTTATTAGAGAGACGACTTTCAGAATTGGATCAAGAGGTGGAACTTCCAAATATTTTTTTCTACACAGTGTAGCATACTGTAACACTGTAATAACTTCCAAATATTATTTTTCTCCGAGAATCATCAAGCTGTTGAATGTACTGCTTACCGAGGTTTTTTCCAAAATTTACAACATTACAACACAAGATTCAAAGAGCAGTAGAGGTACAGGGTAACTGCTAACTATGGAAAGGCCGGGGTGACAAAGTATGGTATAAGTTACAAGTAAGCTTCTGAGGAGTTTCAGTGGTTTCATTATGTGAGGTCTTCCTTGGCGATATATTACAGTCAACACTTTGTACTATCTATAGAATGTACAAAGCTGTTCTTTTGAGCAACTTTGAGCAACAGTCGAATGATAAAGCGATAACTTATTTACCTAACAAATCATTGGCATAGTTCATTGGCGATTTGAAGCCTGCTCTCATTCAGTGAACAAGTGCACACAACAGAGAATATTGCTTAATAGACAACATTAATTCGATTCATTGACCCATTGGTATGTAAATGTTTTTCAATAATTGGTTGTAAATTATGAGGGTGTGGTTCCTCCTTCTAGAGTTCTGACGTAACAATCGAGCAAGTTATAATACAATCGCGTAACCGGTATTTGGTCCTTCGTTTTGCTGTCTCAAAGTTATTGTATTTGTATTTGTAGATATTAGCTATTGAATCTAAAACCGTTGATATGATATAATTACTAAAAAAATATTAGTACGAACTGATTTTAGAGTAGGTAGTTCACGTGTCGCTGGGCAACGCTCGATGGAGATCGGACCAATACTGTCTATGTTTTGGAGCCAAGGTTGGTTTCAAAGTAAGTCATGTCGTGTGTTGTCGTAGTTTTACTGGTCCGATACTACGATCTATGGATTGAAGGCTTCGATTTGTCCATATCTTAAGGTTCCAGGCTGACCTGGGTTTTAAGTTGCTTAAGCAGTATTATCTCATTGAATTTTACAATTTTACATATACAATTAGTTTACAATTATTATATATACAATTTTACAATTAGTTTTACAATTTAGTTTGATGAAATTTTTATGACTGAACTGAAAAGCCTAAACCATTATCATTTTAACTTAGGATCAATGTCCTCGTCCTTGCCCTCAATTCTGAAGATTCCGCGAGTTAAAAACAGCAAGATCCTAAGTATTTTTTTCTGTGTTCATGATCCAGACATATGGTACGGAGTTTAACATACGCCAACAAAATATATTTACGATTTTATTTTATAACATAGGTATAGTAGTAGCCTATATAGTATAGACATAATAGATATATAAAGTATCATATGTATTGATTCGATCATGTCGTCATAAATATTTAAAACCTTTTCTTTTATAATAAGACCTAAAAGTACAGGTACTATTCATCTTATTTATACATATACGATTTTATCAAATAAATGTACGAGTAGATTGATATCGAAAATTAAACAAGGGCACAATATGTTAGTTGTTAAAATGACTAAAATTCTGCATGTTCTTATAAACTCCACTGTCACATTGAAGCCTAAAATAAAACAATGATTTCTTGAGAATTGACATTGATCAGCTAAATATCACAAATACAGTGGACATGAAATATTTGCCCTTCACATCTCGTCTGTCGTAACTAGGCCTGATGTTTGCTCTACCAGTGTGGGTACTAAGGCCAAAGTCATTGCATCAGCTGATAGGCACATCAGCAAATACCGAACATCTATTTACACCCTTTGTCCCAAATAAACATTGATTTCATAAGCACATAGTGGATAGTTATTCGTCATCTTTAGTTTTCCAAGTACCTGAATTTTATCTAAACGTATACATAACAACTATAAAAGTAATCTAAAAAGGTATCCTAGGCAATGCAAATGAAATTTTGGAACGAGATACAAATTAACAATTTTGTTGACCCAATATAATATTATAGTTTCTTATAGAGCATAGTTTGAATAAGTTACATAACGAAGTCATAATTGACTGAGGAATCTAGTGCGACCATAAGTTCTGTTACAAATGAATATGCATTTATTTTTTTATGAAGTAATAATATATTCTTAATAAAACTTATATGTACATATATAGTGAAATTAAACATGGGTATGGCAGAAGAAGCATGAAAGCAGGGTGAACGCCGTAGAAATGAGAGCGCTGAGCGGAGTATGTGTGGAGTGAGAATGGTTGATAGAATAAAAAATAGCACGATACGAGAACTTTCTGGAAGGAAATTTGATGTAGTGACAAAAATTGAAAAGGGTATGCTGAAATGGTTTGGTCTTTTAGAAAGAATGAATGACAAAACAGTTACGAAAGAAGTGTATCAAGCAAGAGTGAATAGTGATGTCAGGAGGAGACGCACACTTATAGATCAAATTGGTGATGTGTTGAACAAGGGCCAAATCAAAAGTACCCAAAACCGAAGAGCATGCATGAAGAAGTTTATGAGTACGGAAGAAGCGAGAGCGGTATGTTTGGATCGAAATCGAAAGAAGTTTTTAACATATCGATCCATATTCAAAATAATTAAAGAATTGAAAAAAAAGAAAAATATCTATGACCAGACTAGTTATATGTAAAAAATATTAGTGTTTAAATCTTGTTAAACTATACTGAATCCAGAGTGCATTTTATAAAAACTAGGTTAGTGGTCGAAATTGGGCCATAATTCATTAAATTTTAACTTTCACTCCAAATTCACTTCACATATTTATTTATTATTCATAAATTATATATTTCTGCATTCCTTCTTTCATGTGAACTTGAGCTACTCCAAATTTCACACATCTAGGTGTGCGCAATTTTCTTAAAAAGGGGAGCAAAGTTTTTTCTTCACTTCTTATTATATAAATGTTGACTTTTGCAAATTATATATTCCACATCTTGTTGCGCGATAATGACTAGCCACGTTAGTATCTGGTCTGGTAACAAAAAAAATCTTAGTTCAGCAATCAGACCGAGACTGCCGCGTCTTACATCTGACGTTGTAATCTTAACACGATCTAATTCTATAACAATATCAATAGACTTTCTTGTTCATTCAACTCTTGTCATTTTTTTCTATAACAACGTGGATTTTTATTAATGATATTTCGCAACCATAGATAACCTTCACCACAATTTAAATAGGCAAAGCGTGTATATGGTCGTATGACATTCCATTTAGAGATAAACCCAGATAATACATATTTATATACTTTATAGTTAGTACTAGCGGTAAGTTAAGCAAATGAAATAGTATACACGTAAACAATGCTGTAACAGTTTAGCCGCAAACTCTTTGTAGCAAACTGACAATTTCTGATGACCTTGGGACTCTTCGTCACGCATTCTGATTAGGACGGAGTTATAAGAGTAACAATATCAATGCATGTCTTTGAATTCCCAACAATACACAAAGAAATTTAAGACACTTATGATGTAATTTGAGGCCTAGCTTAGAAATTGATTATAGATCGTTCGACACAGACTCTATTAAGTTGTGCAAATAATACTGACCACCCTGACGCTGCGAGATGAAAGAATAACAAAACCGATACATAATGCGATAACGGAAGTAGGTATCTAGAAACTGAAAAAGGTCAAATACTGACCTGCCATGACCAAATCCTATTATTATAATATTATAAATGCGAAAGTTTGTATGTATGGATGTTTGTTGCTCTTTCACACTTAAACGGCTGAACGGATTTGAATGAAATTTCGCACGTAGATAGATTATGATTTGGATTAACACATAGGCTACGTTATTTGAGTCCACGCGGGCGGAGCCGCGGGCAGCAGCTAGTTGGTCATATTTTACAGGAGCTCCAGAAACCGGTGGGTGTGCATTGCACACCCACCGGTTTCTGGAGCTCCTGTAAAATACTGTGCATGTAAAGAGTTTAGAATATTAAAGGATCGACTAAGGTGTGTATGTACCGATTCATGTGGCAGTCCCTCTGGGTATTTCGAAAGTGTCTAGATATCAAAATATAGTTTAAAATAATGCACCATGCAATGTGACACAGACACTTATTTAATGTACAATTAAAAACAGCCAAATAAATACTGAATCAAATTAAATTTTAATGTCAACAGCGGCCATCAATCTACGTCTCTATGTCTGTCGATCAATCAATACTTGAAGGTTACTACAATCGTATAGTTACCGAACACAGAAAATACAACGTTCACGCATACAGTTTTCATATATATTTTTTTATACTACGACGGATAGCAAACAAGCTTACGGTCCGCCTGATGTAAAGCGATTACCGTTGCCTATGAGCGCCAGCAATAAAAAGAATGTTGCTAGCGCGTTGCCACCCCCGCTGTCAACATAGCAACTCCTCACCTTCTGGTGACCGCACTCACTTGCAAGAACACAACAACCATCCACGGAGTTGTTATTTGGCTGCCGTCGTCTATGAGGTGGAGGTACTTCCCAAAGTCGGGCTAACTTCGTGCCCTACCTCTCTTTCGCCAGAGCCTCGTCTGTTGATAAGCAGGCACCACGTGAAGGTGAGATTGGCTTTGGCTCTAAAGGTGTCATTGAGCCACTTATACCCCAAAATCATATCTTCTTATGCTCTAACAGTTTGCGATACTGGAACGTCAACAGGTTACAAAATTGATATCTTGACGGTATGAGACAACTGCAGCCAATGACAAATAATGTTGGTGCCTTGAGACTATTAGCAAACCATCTATGACTAAAGATATCAAAACCTTGAAAGTGTAATCTGTGAATTTTGCCAATCTGTTACTTTCAAGCAGTAGTAACGAAAACCGTGCCCAACGAACCGACACTCACCAAGACCTTGTGTTTATTTACTTGTTTTCTTACATCGAAACTCTGTGCAGAGCTACATAATACTTTTGAATTACTGACAGTCAGCTACACCGGTATGGTTAGGTGAATGTATCAAATACGTTGCCTGCCAGTTCATATGATGTTACTACCTATTGCCACCACACTATAGGATTCTAATGTGTATATTCGTGATGATGACTTAAGCTAATCTATATATATACTACATTTATACTTGTACTTGACGCTGAGACCGCGATTTCTTGCTGCGAGTACATTCTTATCTGACAACGTGTCAAATATGTGTATAACTTCTAAGGTGACAAACAAGCGTTCGATTCGCGTGATGGTAAGTACTTACCGTAGCCTATGAATGTTTGCCACACAAAGAACATCACTGGTATGTTGATGCTCCAAATTACCACTTCAAAATCTTTAAATAAACTAATTTGATAAAATTAATTAATTGTAACTTTACTGTAAGGTGCTGTTTGGAGGAGAGAACAAGTGTATGGGTTGTATATTTTGAATGTACTTTTAATAGAATGGAAGGATGGAAGGTACACCGCTGATGAGTATGCGCAGGAAACAGTATGAACACTACTAAGGTGCCGTAAACTCTGATATGAGGAGCTCGCAGTAAAGTATGAAAGTGATAGGCGGGTGTCACACAGAGACTGTGTACGCAACGATAATGTGAAGGTAGTGCTGGTGTGCACACTCCTTATGTGAGTGGTCAATAAAAGATGGTGCTGGTTTACAAGGAATTTATAACACGACTAATCTATCTATCTACTTGGTTATGTAAATTAAAATGTGTACAAATAAGATTTAACTCAGCGACTCGCCTACCCAGATAAACCCTGTGAGGTTTTCGTGGTACGGCATTAATATGTAAAAAATAGAGGTGTGAGAATTTTATAAATAAATAAAAAAAAATAATAGCACAACCGCAACACTTCGCTGCGCGTTGACCACTGGTCTACATAATATAATTAGGTCATAATTGCATAATAAGTAAGTAGGTATCATATCCCCTACAATAATATATGAAAGAGAATTGGTCGTAAGGATATGGTCGGTGTTAATATAAGAAAAGGCATGCTCCGTTGGTTCGGGCACATGCCCGAGATAGAATGACGGAACAGATATTCAACGCGAAAGTGTAAGGATGCAGGAGCCAAGAAAGGTCTAAACTCATCTACCATTACCAAATTGATCGTATTTTATCAGAAGTTGACATCAGGAGCCAGCGAAACTGCTTGAAAAGAGCTAAAGAAAAACCGGCCAAGTGCGAGCCGGACTCGCGCACGAAGGGTTCCGTACTATTATCTATAAAAACGGCAACAAAATGATGCCTGTTGTATGGGAGCCCCACTTAAATATTTATTTATTCTATTTTTTAATATTTGTTGTAACAGCGGCAACAAATACATCATCTGTGATTCAACTGTCAAACTATCACGGTTCATGTGATACAGCCTGGTGATAGACGGACGGACAGCGGAGTCTCAGTAATGGGGTCCATTTTACCCTATAGGTACGGAACCCTAAAAAGAAACGCCATTTTACATGAAAATCACAAATCGTGATCGCTCAGATACTTAAAACCAATTTCTAAGGAAATTACTTCCAATATGATTACTTTTGCCGTTTTTAGGGTTCCGTACCCAAAGGGTAAAACGGAACCCTATTACTGAGGCTCCGCTGTCCGTCCGTCCGTCCGTCCGTCCGTCCGTCCGTCCGTCCGTCTGTCACCAGGCTGTATCTCATGAACAGTAATAGTTAGTTGAAATTTTCACAGATGATGTATAAATACTAAAAAATAGAATAAAATAAATATTTAAGGGGGCTCCCATACAACAAACGTGAATTCTTTGCTCATTTTTGCTCGATATTGATAACGGCAACAGATAGACGCTTGAAATATTTCCAGAATATTTAGTTATATATTCACTTTATAAATAAATAATTAAATTAAAATAAAACAAATATTTAAGGGGGTCTCCCATACAACAAACGTGATTTTTTTGCCGTTTTTATAGATAATGGTACGGAACCCTTTGTGCGCGAGTCGGACTCGCACTTGGCCGATTTTTTATTTAAGACTTTTCCAATGAGCGTTTGAGAATGGTGGCAATGTGGCACTCCGTGGCACGAGCACATGACCTGCATAAACCAAATAACATCTTTGTTGTCCACATTATTAATTAGTCCAGTAATTAATAACCTATTATCTAATTGCCTCAATTTACTAATTAGGTCGTCAAATATTGAAAAGTATATCACACGTGTAAATAATTACATTCCAATTAGTAGTTACGATAATAGAGTTAAAAGTCGAATATAGTGAAGGAAAACATCGTGAGGAAACCCACATGTCCAAGATATTAAGTTTCAAAAGACATGTGACCTAGGTTGTGGAGTCTGACGGCAATCGCTCTATGTAATAAATCAGTGTCTTCGCCAAATCCTTAGGCTTAGATAGCGGACCCCGCCAATCCTAATGTGAAGAAGTGATTGGTTGAAATGTCATATGTTAAGTTTCGACGAGCTCGGCGGCGCAGTAGTGAAACGCACTATTACGCTACTTTGATACCAACGCTCGTGGGTTCGATTCCTGGTCAAACATTTGCGTGCATAAACATGGTCTGGGTGTTTTTAAAAGAAGTAGGGGAAGTAGGGTGCACCAAAGCAGCCCGTCTGAGGAAGTACCTCCACCACACAGAAAACCGCAGCCAAATAACAACTTCCTACAGAGTTGTTGTGTGTGAGTGAGATCTCCAGTAAGCTCTTAAGGTTGCCGAGTTAGCAGCAGAGTGAGAGAGAGTGAGTAATACTTAATGTATTGCAACCATTTATAGACTACGGTAACAGCTTTACATCAGGTGAGCCGTATGCTTGAATGCCTCCCGGCGTTGTATAAAAAACCGTAAAAGTTCAAAGTCGGTAGATATACTTTAGAGTACCGAACTGAAATAATGTTTTGTATGAACGAGTGTGATCATTTTATTGTACAACAGTATAGTATGAACAAAACAAATATTGATATCCTAATAAACAATATGAGCTTGTCAAAAACAAATTAATTTCTGCAAGAAATACAACCGCTCTCATATACCTACAACGCTACGAGATTTTTCCTTGGTTAGTGTTAGGTATATGGTGATTAATACAAACACAACATTATATACGAGTACATTAATTTGCACTCGATTGACTGGACATAAGTTTTAGTAATGTCGAAGTTTTATTCATATTTTAAGACATTTTTTATAATGACACTGGTACATTTATTTATTTCTCGCATACAAATCTTATGGCATCCAGTGGCAGTAGCGCCGTCATTTCCAAGACTCCGCTACGTTGGGTTTTAGCCAAAAGTAAATCTGAATTTGTAGAAACACGGTGTTACGTCCCTTCGCTGCTTGATATCCTTTCCTCATAAACCATTCGCACCTCCGTCGAAACTCGAGCACAGATTAACAAACCTACAATTTATAAAAATAAGTGGCAGTTGTTACACAATATTTTCACTATTTAGTTTCAAACAGAAGTAGAGTTGCGCTAGTGACTTGCTTACAAATTGTTTTGCAATTGCTGAATGAAATATGTTTTTTTCGAATTAGACCTAAAGCGTTGTCTGGTTAGTAATACAGTTATGCAACGTTACCATCTCATACAACTTCATGTGTGGTCGTGTCAAATTGCCTTTGTATGAAACTATGTTGCGTCGACACTCGTGTCGTTTATATACCAGATATCGCCACAGTAGACGGATATAAGCAGTAGGATAACTTCAAAGAGACATTTTCAATTGCTTACAACTTCTCAAATCATACAGTTGTGCATAGCCAGCGACGTATCAAAGAACTGAATGCGAGTTGGGCAATTACCTTACTTTCGTATAATATCTAGAGCGTGTACGACGTCTCTATAACTATAAAAAACATCTTAGTATACACCACGTCACTATTTGGTCATGTGCCGTAGTACAAAAACTCTCTTGGCCTTTGTTGTTTTGTGACAGGTTCAATGAAAGACACAATTCAATAAACCGAATTGAATAAAGTTTTGCAGCAATCCTCTCTATAATTTAATTTATGTAAAAATTGAATAATATACACGTCGCTATTTGGTCATGTGCCATAGTACAAAAACTCTCTTGGCCTTTGTTGTTTTGTGACAGGTTCAATGAAAGACACAATTCAATAAACCGAATTGAGTAAAGTTTTGCAGCAGTCCTATCTATAATTTAATTTATGTAAAAATCGAATAATATTAAAACGTTTATTATATAACTTTATACTACTTCCAATACCGACCACTCTAAATTTCAAGTATCAGAAGCAATAGAACCTTCGCTACGTCCCACCTGGTGACTTCAGTCGCTCGCAGGAACACAATAAACTTCAAGGTATTGATATTTATGCAGTGGTCTGCTATGTGCTAAAGATGCTTCTCCAAGCAGGCTGCTCCCAAATTCATAATATTATTATTAGCATATTAGCTTAGCTTAAGATCTGCAGGGGACTTGCATTTGCAGATGTTATGATTACTGTGCACTGACTTATATGACTTAATTACACTGCATTCTGCGGTTCCCTAAAATGGCGACAAATCCTTAAATTCATTTCATACACGTGTGGTAGAGGCACAATATAATCATCCTAATAGTAATAAGTATTTCAACCTCAACCTTAAAATTGCGGACAAGGATTTATGTGCTCAAGCACGCAATAACACTAAAGTGTTATAAAGAAACACGTATACCTACATAATTAGCCGTGTGCTTAGTTTGTTACTATCTATTGTATGTACTTGATGTGAACAAGATTGAACTAACGTATGGTACATGTGTGTAAAAATGTGACTTTACAATATTGTTTCCCAAAATTTCAAAACATTTAAATATATATTATTAACCATATTAAAAACTGGGCTCGACAACACGAGAGTGATGATTATAGTATTGCAATATTCCATAGTTATGACAACTATTTACATCAGGCATCGGGCAAGCTGTTTACTTGATTGACACCTTAATTACGAAGAAATACTGCCCGCGGAGTGCCTTGCGGACTGTGATTTCAAATGTGATGAATGAAACAAAGCAAATAAAGCAAAAACGTTACTCTGCATATAAATTATCACCATATATTTCATTAGAATCCGATATTTGTGTATTTTTTTATACAACGTCGGGAGAAATACAAATATATGACTTGTTGTAAAGCGGTTACCGTAGTCTATGTACACTTGCAATATATGAAGTATCACTCGCGTGTCGCCCAGCTACTGATAATACAGCAACTCCTTAAAAGCTTCCAGGTAACCTCACTTACTCACAGGACACAACATGGAGGGAGTTGTTATTTGGCCGCGGTTTTATGTGAAGAGGAGGCACAACCCCAGTTGGGCTGTTTTAACCTCTCTCTTGAAAACATTCACGACAGTCATGTTCATGTACATATTTTTTTATCCTGTGTAGGAATCGAAGCCACGAGCGTTAGTGTTAAAAATTGCTAACCACTACGCCACTGAGCTTTTCAAAAATGCTGCGTGCGAGCTGTGCACAATGGACATATAACAGCAAACAGACAAATCATGAATACAATAACTGATATAACTTTGTATTTCAAAAATATGTTCGACATACGAACTCGAGCAGAGATAGCCAGAGGTTGGGCGAACCGCTAAACTCGTGTCTTCGGATTTATGTGCATATTAGTAATTATCACTTGCTCGGCGATGAAGGAAAACATTGTGAGGAAACCTTTACGTCAAAGATATTATAATTCAAACGACGTGTGACATAACAAAGGTCTAATTTGCGTCTAGGTTGTGGAGTCTGACGGCAATGCTCCATGTCGAAATCACTATCTTCGCCAAATCTTTTGGCTTAGATAGCAGACCCGCCAATCGTAAAAGATCATCATCATAAGGCTAGGAAAACGTCCAATATACTCGATATACATTTTTATACTATCTATATATATATAAAAATGAATGTTTATCTGTAGGGCCTCTATGGACTCAAAAACGGCTGGGCAGAATTTGATGAAATTTTCAGTGAATCTTCTGGTTAGCCCAGCAGATCATATCACCCGTGCGAAGCCGTGGCGGATAGCTAGTATGTTATAAAAATGACACATATGTCGATTCGAGACTCAATTGCACATCGCACCGTACACGTATCTATGTAACTTAGCCCTCATTTAGTTTTCAGATATTTAAAATATTCATTTTTCACAGTATAACGAAAAGTCTTTATAACTTGCCAATAAAACAAATTGACACACAGAGAAATTTGTTGTACATTTATTTATTTATTTTTATTTATTTATTTATTTACAATCGTGGTAATAAATAAATAAATAAAAATAAATAAATCGTACAATCGTGGTATGAAAACATTGAACTTTCATTTCCGAAAACATGTTTTAAACAAACAAGAAGCAGGTTTCTCTTTAAATATATGTAAGAATAACATACATGAGGAGGTCTTCGAGATTTGTTAGTGTTATTGTAGGTGGTGCTAACTTGAATGTCGTAGCTTCCGGTTTAAATATAGTCGAAGAAATCTCTTGAAAATTCTCTTCTCTTTTTACAATCGAATAGTGGTCATCAAACTGTGATTCAAAATTTCGTACGGTCTGTAGTACAAAACCTTTTGTAGTATAGGTATTAATTACGATCGAGTACTTTACACTTTACTATGGTTATGAAACTAGGCCCCACTGTAAACAGCTAATATCAAATATTTAGAAAATTACTGCATATCTGATTGTCATATCAACGCACAGCTCTTAGCGATGCGTGATTTGAAATTTTCTTACGGGGTATCGGTAAAAATCGTTTTTGGGTAATTGTGACGCTACACCAGAATATGCGTGAATAAACTTGTGTAATATAAAATTTTATTCATACAGTTACCATTTTAGGAATGAATGAATGTGTCTGTGGGAACGTTTTTTTTTATATACCACTAAGGTGGCAATCAAGCATACGGTCTACCTGATGGTAAACAGTCACCGTAGCCTACGGACATTTAAAGCACTAGGGGTGTCACTCATGCGTTGCCGATTCTCTAAAAACCTCTTCACGCATTTCTTGAAGAACTCCATACTGTAGTAAAAACCTCCCTTGGAAAAACCTCGGCTGGGAGCTCATTCCACAGCTTGAGAGCTCTCGGAAGAAAACTTCTCTGGAACCACACATTACGTGACCATTGCGGTTCCAGCGTGTGAGGGTGAACTCCCCGCCGTCGGCGAGCGGTGCGGATATAAAACGTAGCTGTCGGCATCATTTCGAGCAACTCCTCAGAACACACCCTGTTGTACAATCGGTAGAACACACAAAGGGTGGCAAAATTTCTCCTTAAACTTAAGAGTTCAATACCGTGTGTAAGCTTAGGATTGTCGATAATTCTCACAGCTCGTCTCTGAATCGAATCACACGGTCCAAGCTGGGCGTGTACATTTGCGGTTGTGTATGAGAATGGGGGTGAGGATGCAGTGCGGTTGCGATGAGAATGTGAGTATCACAGCATGTGCGCTTGACCATGCGATTGTGGGTGCGTCTGCGTTTTACGTTACGTGCATGCGAGCATAGCGCGCATGTAGGTACATGCGCGTGAGCGCTTGCAAGTACGAATGCGTGTGTGTGTGTATGCGGGTATATATGTAAAACAAAAGTTCGCATTTAATTTTCTCCTGAACCTCTGTAACTATAGTTTCATAGTCTGAGTAATTAATGTATCTTGCCATTAATTAACCTTGATTAGTTTTTATGCTTAAAGAACATTTTTCACACGGTACAATAGTAAGTATTTCTAACCCGCTAATAGACAAAAATCCTCGTCAAATCAATCACACGTTTTTCCTTTCGTATCCGTCTGTACATGTGAATAGAGGTATATAAAACACAAACAATAAAGATGTATTTGTGATTGTACAAAGATAATTTACAACTATCTGTAAGTAGGCATAGAGACACTAAGTAGGAGTTTCACAAGTAATTAATGTGCCCCGTTTAGAGTTATTACCGTGTTTATTATTTTCTTATTCATTACACACATTTTATTATTATCTTTCAACAGAACCAAAGTTATATATAAAACCATATAATACTTAAGTTCTGTTCAAAGATCAGGGGTATTTTCGGAATTGAAAAATTTATATATGAAATATGAAAAACAGGGTTGGGAATTCTTTGTTAGTCCCTAGCAGAGAACCTGAGTGAGAGTCAATTCTGACTTCACTTGTGTGTATGTGTACATAATTTATTGTAAAATTATTATGTGAAGTTAGAATACTCGTAAATATATTTCTATTTCTATATAGACAGAAGACTCTAATTATTAGACTAAACTTAGGGTAATGAGAATTGCATATAGTTATAAAATCTAGGTAGCGGTAGTAGCGACATGGTATAATTATTCCTTTCTCACTTGTATCCGTAAAAAACGAACTGTAGTCATTAGATGATAATTTAACCGCTAAGTAGCAATTTGTTACAACATCTCTAACAATATTGTCACACTATTCTGCATTATCTAGACGTCTTCCACAGTTAAAAGTGAGAAATATTCATGACAGCTCCGTTTGAAATGGACGTTAGAATTAGGAATATCAAAACAAAGTGCACAAAAAGCATAATTCACTGCATTTGTATAATCTTACGTTAAACTGAATATTTTGAAATGATTTACCAAAAACGTATTAAGCAACTGTAAGGTTACTAAAAAGTTTAATAATTACGCCCGTAATGAATTAAGATTTTTGTTGGTTTCTTTACAAACTGCCAAGTTAATGCGATCCAGTTGTGTAAACCACGGTCCATGGCTGAGTAGAATATTTTGATTGTTCCGAATAGTCAATGTAGTGACTAGTTACATAGAAATAGTTGACTGACCTAATCTATTAGAATTGGCAGAGTCCGCTACCTAAGGATTTGACGAATATACAGATTTTTTCATGAAACGACTGCCGTCAGACCTCTACAACCCAAAGGGAAAACTAGACCTATCTTAGGTCGGGTCACACGTCTTGTGAAATATAATTTCTTGAAGTATTCTCACGATGTTTTCCTTCACCGCCGAGCAAGTGACAATTACAAATATGTACATCCGAAAACAAATATTTAGTGGTACATGTACACAGGATTTGAACCGGAGATCAGTTGGTCAATAGGCCGGTTCTTAACCCACTGAGCGTAGTGTAATAATAGTAATTATTAAACTACGCTGTAATACAAATTTGATACAACACTTGTATCAATTCATGTTGCAAAATTACTTGTTCTTCTGTAGACAATGTTACCTTCGACTGTGGGTTGACATTGCTCTGTACTATTTTGCTATCACATTAGGACTAACGGTAGAATAAATTAAATCTTGGTTACAAAATAACAAGGCCTGACGTTCTTATTGCTATATAGAGTGCAAATACGTATTTATGAATATTTTCACGCCAAGTCCCTTGCGGGATATACGTAGTATGAGAACCGAACACCAAAAGATGCGTTCCATACAGTCCTTGCTCATTTATTTATCATTTATTTATAGAATGTTCACACACGCTCGTCAACACTTATTATAAAACAGGACCAATTTGGTTGCGCTATCACTTTCGCATTATATATCTCTATATGGCAAATTCGTAGTTGGAAATATATATGTCAGATAGGACACAAACGTAACGTAAAATCCATATGCATTGTTTATCCAATGATTTTTTTTATACTACTAAGGTGGCAATCAAACGTACGGTTTGCCTGATGGTAAGCAGTTACCGTATCCTATGGACATTTGCAACACCAGAGGTGTCACTCATGCGTTACCGATCCTTCAAAAACCTCTTCACGCCTTTCTTGAAGAATCCCATGCTGTGGTCTCTTGGGAAAACCTCGGCTGGGAGTTCATTCCTCAACTTGAGAGTTCTCGAAAGAATACTTCTCTGGAACCGCACAGCACGTTACCATTGCGGTAACCTCGGCGTCGGCAAGCACTACGGTAGTAAAAAGAAGCTGTCGGCATCATGTTGAACAATTCTTCAGAACACAATCCGTTGTACAATCGGTAGAACACACCAAGTGAGGCAAAATCTCGCCTTAAACTTAAGGGTTCAATACCATCTGTAAGCTTTCTGTAAGCATAGCCGACAATTCTCACAGCTCGTCTCTGAACTGAATCACAAGGTCCTAGCTGGTATCCAGGTGCGCCCGCCCAAACGTGACTACAGTACTCCACGCGCGGTCTGACTAGATACTTGTATAAGTCTTTGTTCTACACTGAAGTATTGCTTTGCTCTGTTGAGCACGCTAAATTTCTTGGACGTCAGTTTTCTCCTCCAGGTGATTTGGTGTGTTCTGAAATTGAGGAACCACAGCAAATGGAGTTTTCTTAGCTGTGAACGCGCAAACTTGTGTCTTAGTGAGGTTAAATTGGTCCAAGTTCAGTCGCCCCCAGTCAGATACTATTGTCAAAGTACCCTCAATGTCGGACCCAAGTTTATCGCGGCTTTCCTCTACAAGGGAACGAGGGAAATGTTAGCTCGGCCTGTATAATAAGTGTTCCCGGTGCTGTCGTCCACATAACAATGAATGCCATCAATTGACAACTTATCATTGATATGCAGCAGAAACAGCGTCTGAGAGAGTACAGAGCCCTGTGGGACGCCAGCATTGATATCCATACTATCAGAGCATCCACTGTCAACCACGGCTTTTATGCATCTGTTGGATAAAAATGATGGTAACTTCGATTCAGGGTCTTCTCTGATGCCGATCGAACGCCTTCGCCATATCTAGGCTGACTGCAAATGCTTGACTCTCAATCGCCGACTCCCAGCGGTGTGTAAGATACAATAGTAGATCAAAATCAAATGGATGCTTAATTTGAAATATGAACTTTTTTGGTTGATTTATTTATTTATTCTTTATGAACAGGAATGTCCAACGAGACTTAACGCTATATAAGCGTTCAATTCACCTTAGGGTAAATGTTGATTGAAGTATAATAAACTAGAGAATAATAATATAATATAGTAATAAGATCATAATATAATAATAAGATAGATTTGACCGATTCGCAAAATAGAGTTAGGCAATTTAATTAGTTATATAATATAATAAAAAATAAAACCCTGAAGTTAATTGAATAATTCATTAAATACATAATTAAATCAACCGATATGCACTGATTGTTTAAAAACGTCCTGAACTGAACGTTTATAAACAATCTTGTAATTAATTTTATTTAGTTGTATAATTAACGAATTATTAATTTTTTGCTTGACCGCGCTACTAGACCTGCAGGAAAACTTTCAATAAATTTGTTCAGGTCCGGTGACTGACTGCTTTTGGAGGTTTCGCATAGCCTCGTCGCGTGTCATCGTGATTGCCAACATATGTCACGAGTGAAAGGAAACTTAAAGCTCGCCAAAACTCAAATATTACTTTCTAGATTTTTTTTATATACAACGTCGGAAATCATGCAAGCATACGGTCCACCTGATGTAAAGCAGTTACCGTAGCCTAATAACGCGTGTAATATATTGAGTATAACTCGCACGATGCCTCCTCTGCTGCTTTCACAGCAACTCCTTAGGAGCTTACTGGTGACCTCACTCACACACAGGAACACAACAACCCTCTAGCTAGGGAGTTGATATTTGGCTACGGTTTGCTGTGAGGTGGAGGTACTTTCCCAGACGGGCTGCTTTGATGCGCCCTACCTCTCTTAAAACATCCAGACCAAGACAAACAGACATGTTCATGCACACAAATGTTTGTCTTATGTGGGAATCGAACCCACGAGCGTTGGTGTTAAAGTCGCGTCTTTCACTGACTGAGCCACCGAGCTCGACAAAGTACTTATAAAGCATCAAGCTTCAATCAAAACTACGTCTGATTTGTAGCCCTGCGGAATCGGCCGTGAAGCCGAAATAATTTCGCGGCGAGAGGTATATCAACCATACATTCAAATAAGATATTTGTTAAATATAAAACCAGAAGTTCAACCTTCACAAACCAGATTTTCTTGTCTATGTAGTCATCTACAACAGGAAGTATTAAGTAAGAATTAGTCAGTTTATTCACGAACTGTCCGTGTAAAGAATGGGTTTTAAAGAAAGGTGGACTGTATGTAATAAATTGGTAAAGACCAGATATCAGAGTATTTTCTATTTATTTAGGATATAGGAGTTACAATAAAATAATGCTTACGAAAAGACGAACGATGACACAACAATAATGACAGCAGAAAACAAAAGCAAGAATAATACCAAAGTGTAAAAATATAGAGTTTACAAAAGTATAAAAAGGTTATATAAAAGCTATCTTCAACAGTCCGACTGCATGATAAATAAGCAAAAACAACAGTTATTCGCTAATAATGTAGCTTTCTGTGTGAAAGATTTTTAATATCGGTTAAGTATTATTATTCTTACGATTAACGTCTACAAAGCCTGATGATGCCTCGTGGAGAGGCGAAACACGTGTCGCAGCGACGACCAGGCCAGTCGTAGCAGCGACAGTGGTGGTGCGGATTCTGTTCCAGATGGCGGACGACAGCAGCAGCCGAGGCAGAGACTACCGGAGCAGCCATGGCAGTGTCGGCATGTTGCACGTACAGGTTAGCAGGTAGCACACAAAGCAGGTTAGATCAAATTGCATGACTTTCGCAAAATAACGCCTGAATCTATTAACTATTAAGTATTTTTTCGTTTATCCATTACAAACAAATAAACAAAAATAAATCTTTCCTCTTTATAAGGTTAGTTTAGATAACAGGAGGCCATTCAAAAACAACATTTAAAACGACTATAACATCAAACGGGGAACGAATTACAATAACCTCCATTGTTGTTTTAATTGAAAAGACCTAACTGACGCCATATATGTCATTGTTATTGCAGGGTTGCACTAGGTTATTCTATATATTTATGCATACTGTCTTTTCTTTTTGCAGAGTCGGTTTCTTTTCAATCGCTAACATTGACAGCATTAGTCAGTGAGTAGGAAGTTACTACATATGCAGTAAAAAATTGTCAAAAAAATCTTGAATATTATTATCATCTCAAATTCATCGGCGTTCTAACGTGTCATCCGGAAACAGCTGCACTGCAAACACTGCGACTTCAGCTTGCTTATCATGTGGGCTATGTCGGTTATTTTAATTCTGCTGCGGATATCCTCATTTCTGATTCTATCACGCAGAGAAACCCCGAGAATAGCTCTTTCCATAGCACACTGCGCGACCTTGAGATTCCCCATATGGCCCGCAATGAAGGGCCACGTCTCAGTTCTGTATGTCATTACTGGCAATACACACTGTTCTAAGACCCTACTCTTCATGCGTGCGTGCGTCAGGCGTTGAGGTATTTTGGACGAGAATATCTGTCGAAGTTTCCCGAACGCTGCCCAGCCGAGTTGGATCCGTCTGTTGACCTCTCGGTCGAAGTTGGACTTACCTAACTGAATAACTTGCCCTAGGTAGACATATTCGTATACAACTTCGAGCTTAGTGCTTCCAACCGTGACCGGCATAGGCGTGACATGTACATTCGACATGATCTTAGTCTTGTCCATGTTCATCTTGAGACCTACCTGTTTGGAAACATATTGAGGTCATTGAGCATAGCGCCAATTCCTCCAGCGATTCTGTCATGAGAACTATATCGTCGGCAAATCAAAAGTGAGTAATGTATTCGCCATTGATGTTTATGCCGTATCCTTTCCAGTCCAAGAGCCTGAAGACATCTTCCAATGCTGCGGGATATGACATCGCCCTGTCTTACACCTTTTTGCACTTGGATCCGTTTCGTACTCTGGTCCTGTACTCGAATACACATCGTTGCCCTACTGTACAAGCACTTCAACGCTTCGATCCGATAGTCAATTCGGCATTGCTGGAGAGACCGTAGCACCGCCCATGTGTCAATGGAATCAAAGGAAGTATGGCAGATTGTACTCCTCAGTCTTCTGACGGAGGGTATATATGTGGTCCACGGTGCTAAAGACTTTTCGGAATCCGGCTTGTTCGGGAGGTTGAAATTCTTCAGGTCTGTGTGCGAGACGGTTTGACTCTCGAAAACAGTACATAAACGTGGCTCAGAAGCGATATTGGCCTATAATTAAATAAATATTGTCGGACAAATTACACAGCGCCATGCAGCCCAAAGTAAGCGAAGCGAAACTGATAAACATACGTAAATTGATTTTTTTTTGTAAATACATAATTATTATACATACAAAATACCCAGACCAAGACAAACAGACATGTTCATGCACACAAATGTTTGCCTTGTGTGGGAATCGAACCCAAGAGCGTTGGTGTCAAAGTCGCGTCATTCACGACTGAGCCACCGAGCTCGTCTTATTACTTAGGTCACCCTTTTTGAAGAACAACACGACCAGTATTCTGCTCCACGCTTTCGGTGTTTCACCGGAGTGTATGACGGAATTGAATAACTTCTGAAGGACTACAAGTATCAGCTTTTCCCCCGCTTTCAGAAGCTCCGCCGTAATTCCGTCCTCACCCGGTGCTTTCTCATTTTTAAGTTGTTTGAGAGCCATACGAATCTCATACAGACTAATGTCCGGGATATCTTCGGTAAAGTGTCGGGTCAGTTTAGATCTAGGATCTTAATATGAATAAACTCTTATTTTCTACTTTTTAAAGATTGTTAGAGCAAATGCAAGTTCTAATTACGAGGAACGAAATTAAAAATGAGAAATTAGCATTCGTACATGGTGATATTCAAACATTAATAAATTAACTTTAATTTTACATTTTGTGTTTAAGCTTGTTTTCAGTTTTTTTATTGTTATTAAAGAAAATATTAATTAATGATGTAAAAAAATACTATACAAAAAAAGAAATCCGGATTCTCTGTAAAAAATGTTTGCCAAGTACACATTCTATCTTTATCGCATTAAGTATAAACCTAATTATTTTACAAAAGGAGTTTTAAGCTGGCACTCTTAAATTTGGATTTTTTTCTAAAAATATGAAAGTGCTAATAAATTATTTGAACGCAGTTACTTGGTGACTACTACGAAAAAGTTATTTGCTAATTGGTAATAAAGTGTGCAAATTTATTAAAGGGTACTTATTCTCCCTGTCACTAAATATGTTTTTCTTAACTATTTATTTCAAACACTGTAGAGAGTCAAGCTTTTGCCCCGGTTTGAAGAAATCGTAGATCCGCAATCGAACGCAGTGAGTCGCCAAAGCAGGCTGCAGCATCGATACATTCCCAAAATTAGTAATTATTTACAAAGCTGCATACCTGCTATGATACTTATATACATTTGTTTAATTGAAACGCGCAAATGTAAATAAATAAATAAGTATTATCGGACAAATTATTATTATTAGAATTCGCCGCTTTCGATTAGGAGAATTACTTTATATTACTCAACTCACAAAAATGAGACGAATCTCTTGTGCATTTTACGTATGAAAAATACGTAGTACAAAATATCATAGATAATATGCATGTATGTTTATCTTCATGGCAAGTTCCTTAAGCATATTTATTTTTGTTATTCTTTAAAATTTTATTACTGAAACATGTTACATCAAAATATATTTTTATGTTACTTTTTAAAACTAATAAATTTCTATTTTTTAATGATTTTTAAAGCCACGACATGTTTTATTAAAATAAACAGTGATGTATCATCAACGTTTTTAAGCGATGTCTCGATGTAATTAGCATATCTGATTTTTTGTATTGTCGTATGATTTATAAACCCATGAAAATGTACGTACACAAACATTTTCTATGTTGCGGGATATTGTTGCTTAATTACAAAGTTAACTATTTTCATTTCAAATTAACTACAACTTGAACAGCAAAAGTCAATTACAGCATATTGTCATTTGTATTACCGACTATTGTCGACATGTATAACATTTTGAACTCAACTATACAACTGACAAAATTTTAAATCTCTTGTAACCTCTTGTAAGCTTTTTTCTTTTACCATACAAAGTGATGCAAAAAACTGAAATTTAGTCCAAGTTTAGCAAGAAATTACATAAGATAAGGAGAATAGTACTTGCTTACAGGACGGTACGCTATGTGTGGTCACGATTTCTGAACAATACCATACGATTCTAATGCGCTCTCATTACTATAGGCCATTTAACGGTCGTATTGTCAACGAGTTTTCACACATCACCGTGTTAGAAATTTTGCTCGCTACTTTGTAGTGATATTTTAACGCTGTTGACGCAGCAAATAGCCTTTTAAAGGAAATATCTCTTAGCGACAGTTTCTCCGGACCCATGATATACCTAATGTATGTGGACAGTCAATAGCTGAAATATTATTTAGACTCCTTTAGAAATAGTTTACCTTTATTAATTCCTTAGATCTATCGACTCTGTATCAGTAGGTTCTATCTATACCAATAACCTGTATTGGTATTCATCTAAAAGTACGAAAAAAGCAATCAGCTGCTTGTATGAAATATATGAAGAAGTAAATAACTTAATGGAATAAATATTATTATAACATTTAGTTTTGCAGTTTATAAAATACAATCGAATAAGAGAATAAATATTATTGATTTTAATTTATAATTAAATAATAATATTATATATTGTATTTTATAAACAGCAAAATTAAATGTTATAATTGTATTTATAACTATATTGTGAAAACATTTTAGCTGTAAATTTCATAGTTATTTAAATTGAACAACATTTTTGAAAGATTTACGCGGCAGCGGAAGCTGATATTAAAAGGTTTATTAATGTAAATATATTCGTAATACTCATTTCTACTAAGTGTGGTACTGACTGACCACTGATATTTACCAAGTGTGATAAAAACACAAACTAGCTGTCGCTAATCTCTTTTTATTTTGTTTCTAAAAAAAAATCAAGCAAATCAAGTTCGGTATAAGCATGATAATGGCCTTAAGATTTCATAACGCAGCAAGGTCGCGGTTGCAAAATACACTCTTTAATATTTATTGTGCATATTGCGAGTCTCATATGTCAGAAACACGTTCACCTCACTCGATCTATGCAAATTGATTTGGCTATGATCGTATATTCTTATTTTTTATACCATCAAGGTGTCAAACAACATACTGCCTGCATAGAGAGAGTAAGCGTTAACGTATTATTTTAATGTAAATAAACGTGTTAAAAATACTATTTTAACTTCATCTATACGTACATATTTGCAATGCGCTTCAATTTTTATGTTTATATGTCTATTGAATAATTTTTGAAACATAAAATGATACAAAATACTTAATGCTATTGCTAATAAAGGATATACATATTCTTCTTATTCGGGCATTTCAGGCCTTTACATAATTATTCATTTTTAAGTTAATTCTATACACTATATTAACCTTGTATGGGGATTTTAATTACATTTTTTTATTAATTTTCTAAAGTAAGCTATCTGAAATCAAGATGCATACAACCTAGCTGATTTGAAGCAGCAGCAAAAAACCATTAATTCTCTAATTTATCAATACGTCAATATCTAAGTAGACGTATATTGATAAAGTCGAGTATGATAAAGTCGGTTATGCCAGTAGGTAATTACGATGAAGTACAAACTCAATTGCTCTCCATATTGAAAAATCGCAAACATAATGTAAGCATAATGTAATTAATACGCAAGAGTGGATAGCGTGTATATAGCGGCGAATACTCATTAGTTATGGTCGTCATTAGTTTAGAGTAATAAAAGCATAGGTTGCTTGCTTACGCCGGAGACGAGCGGTAAAATGTTGCGTTAGGTGAGACTATGACGAAGTATCAATCGCTCCTACTCATTGATTTAGTTTTGTAACGTTATATTCTCGTTCCATATTAAACAAAACATATTCCAAGGAAATACAGTTCCCGTATTAATTTGTCAATTTAGATTTAACACAAAATAAACAAGTTCCTTTGTTTGTTCAAACGTATTCGAATATATAGTATATATTTGATCTTTATATATCTTTTACCGTCAAGAAGTTTTCTCAATGCTTCGTTCACTGTATTCCCTGCGTCTACTCGTCTCTCGACATCAGCGGTGTACATTCTATACCCACTAAATTTATAAACCCAAACTATACAATCTCATGTACTTGTTCCAACTCTATATAATTAATCGTAATTATTTCGTTCGTTCTGGTTTCCTCTCTTTCAAATATCATTACCATGGTTTTCTTCGCATTCAGTTGTAACGGAAACCATATAACAACTCCCTGGAGCGTCGTGGTGTACCTGCGAGTGAGTGAGGTCACCAGAAGATGAGGAGTTGCTGTGTTGACAGCGGTAACCGCTTTACATCAGGCGGATCGTATGCTTGCTTGTTATCGGTCGTATAATAAAAAAAAAGTAATAAAACAGACAATTCATCACTAGGTCAACCAATCGCAATCCTACTATTCGTAGATCTTATTTTCTGTAAACTATTGTCTATATAGTCAACTTGGTTCCTTTTCTCACCCAATACTCAAAGTTGTTACAGGAAGTAAAGGTATGTTCTAACGCGTTCACATATATTTTATACTCGATTTGTATCGGGAAATAAACCCAGACAACCTTGATTTGTCGACGATAAACAAAATATTTTGATTTAATTGACTCTAAATAAACAATGTTCGTATACAAAATACCTCTGTATCTATCGTATAGATAGATCCCTTGTTAGGTAGGCAGAGAGAATCGAGTGGCGTAAGACGCGGTCGGTCACACCTTGATTGCTTGTTGCATTCATAGGTTTCATGTACGCTCTCCGGTTCCTCATGTTTTCAAAATAATACTTCGAGATAGTTAGCTATTTTGTAATTAGAGAAGCACGTTCATTATAATCTTCAACTTCGGTCTAGAGTTACGATATTTTTAAGCAATAATCATACGTAAAAAACTAAATCGGTCGCTGTGCGAAGTGGGCCTCGCTCTGATTTTAACATTGCATCAACACGTGCAAGAAAAAGATATATTTATTTGTTAGGCCGCCGCTAACAAATATGTAAATAATAATATAAAATATTGGCTGGACATTTTATATCTCTTTATTTCATTTTACAGTCCTCTATGTGTGTAACTTATTTCTTTTACGAGCTAGAGATCCGTAACCCTATCGTACAAGCATGGTACTCTAAAAATTATGAATAGGTCCTATTTGGTATCAAAGCAACGGCTAGTAACGATTATAGTTTTTTTACTATCGTCTTGTTAAAAATAAACTAACGAACTTACCCGGTGTATAATACCATAGTACGCTATGCAATATTCAATAATAATAATTATGATTATGTCATCGAATGACTATAGGTAACTAACAGATAAACATGAGTACTTTTGAACGGGCTAAGATAATGGAACTTAAGACGAGACTCATTTTGTTTTATTAACAATTTTTATTTAAGAATTTAATGAATTTAAGACCAGTTCCAAAAAAAGCTCAATACTGATATTGTAGAACGATATTTATGTTTTTTGAGACATATTCTGTATTTATCATTTATGTACAATTAGTCATAATTTTGATTATTGCTATAAGTGGCCACAATTTTTGTTACTTGTGCATAGATAATAAATACAAGATATGTGTCAAAAAAACATAAATATGTATCTACAGAATCCGAATTGAGCGTTTTTTTGGAGTTGGTCTTAAATTTAGTGTTGTTAATAGAAACAAAATGAGGAAAACCCTCTTAAAACCTGTGCTATTTGTGATAGGATGTTAATAACTCCTCTCATAGCACAATCACTCGCAAACAAAAATTTGGTGTCGTTGCGAGTGTCTGTTCCTAATTAGGTGTAATTGAGCACGCAAATATTCGCTTAAACATGATGATTCTAAGTCTGACTTTGGTTGGGTTCTATTGCCTAACTCAAACTTCTTCATCCCGACTTTGAAGGACTAACCAACCACTAGTCAACCCTTAGTGGAGCGGCTAGCGAAGTGTGCTCGGACAGTGTAGGCTGATAATGATGATTGCTTAAATAACGAATTCATTAATGTGTCTTTTCCTTATTCCCTACAATTACAAAGATAAATGCGATGCAAGATGAATTGATGTTTAGACCACACTCCATTAAAACAATACAAGATTTATTTAACATTATTTTTATTTAATATCTGCCACTGAGTTCTATCGTACCTATAATTCCAGTAATACCTGGTTGTAGGTATAGCGTTACATGACAGTACAGTTTTTAATGCATTTTCTTTCAAGTACAATGAAATTGTAAAATCAACTTTCCTCGACAGCGTTCTCGAACAACTACAATATGAATGTCTTCAAGGAACTTGTGTTCCCTTAAAAAGCTAAGTCGGTTTTCGGTACTATAATCATTGTTGATTATATATGCATGGTAAGAATTCGGTTATTTTTACGCTGTGAAATATTCTGTAATAATTATTATGTTAAATATTTTCTACTCGTAGCTAATTATCCGGATATTGGAATACTATTATTTAGTATAATATTATGTTATTGTATATTAAAAAATAAAACCTTAATTAAGTTTCGTTCCTCATTTTTAGGGATCCGTACCCAAAGGGTAAAACGGAACCCTATTACTGAGGCTCCGCTGTCCGTCCGTCCGTCCGTCTGTCCGTCCGTCAAACACA
The DNA here is from genome assembly GCA_947507595.1 of Pyralis farinalis. Taxonomy (NCBI): domain Eukaryota; kingdom Metazoa; phylum Arthropoda; class Insecta; order Lepidoptera; family Pyralidae; genus Pyralis; species Pyralis farinalis. Next base: position 12,642,893 of record OX382257.1, on the reverse strand, counting down.
AACAACAACAAACGTGATTTTTTTGCTCATTTTTGCTCGATATTGATAACGGCAACAGGTAGACGCTTGAAATATTCATATAATATTTAGTTATATATTTACTATAAGAATAAATATTTAAGGGGGCTCCCATACAACAAACGTGTTTTTTTTTTTTTTGCCGTTTTTATAGATAATGGTACGGAACCCTTCGTGCGCGAGTCCGACTCGCACTTGGCCGATTTTTTAAATTTTAATCGATGTTATAATTTAAAGATAAATGACTTCAGTAATTGTATTCACGCCACTCGTAAAATTATTCTGAACCTGAACCACAGAATAGAACACAATAACTAATAGTACTAGCGTACCTGAACGTCAGTTGGGTGGTCAGGTAGGTACCATAGAGTAGTTAAGAAACATTAAAAAAATCATTATGAATGATTTATAATTAATATGTTAGATCCTCAATTACCTGCCAAGTTATATCTGTCATTATGATAATTAATATATGTACGACAAAATTGTAAAAATTAATAAAAATAGATAAATAGAAATACTAATATTAAGTAAATACCTTATCTCTGTTATGAGAATATTTTTTATTTTATGAGAATTATTACTTCAAAAACCTTTTATTAAAACCCAAATTCTTAAAGTAAACTGAGTATGCATTTTCGGGTTCTCGACACTTTCCTCTGGTACTTTTACCTTTCTCTTCAGCGTAATATTGCGGTCATTATGAGGTGCTATTATATAGTACCTACATTAACGTGATGGAATTGTTAGTTCGTGATTTCTAAACTAAGGTTCACTTCTTAGCTGTAAACGCTTGGATACTCGTACATTAGCTGTTAATATGAGCAATAACCTTCGGTCCATTTCAATGTAGTTTCCGTGATCATGTTACAAGTATGGTTTTTATAGTAGGTTGTAAAGCGGTTAACGTAGTCTGTGAACGCTTGCAACATATTAAATATCACTCGCGCGATACCATCCCTGTGCTAACACAGCTATCCCTTCGGGCCCACTGGTAACTTCAATCACTCGGGGGATGGCGACAACCCTCTAGGGAGTTGTGGGTGCAGTTTTTAATAAAGGTGGTGCAGCAAGCGACATTAGTGTTTTATAAATCATCAACGTCTTAAACATCTTAATCTCTTTCTATTTTCGAGTGATCAAAGATTATGATGTACCTGATATTTGAATGGAAACGTGTTCAGAAGCGCTATTTGAGTCAAAAAATTGATTTAAAATGAATTGATTTTAAGTCTGTCTGTGTTACGTTTGTACTCGTAGTATATCTGTTTCCTCGTTCTTTCATCTCGCCATCTTTCTAATTAATTACTTTATAATTATTATTCTAAATACTGTAATGTCACCAATATTAATGTTTATATTTGGAAATTCTTTTACACTAAAAACCAATGTCCTGAAAGCCATACTTGTGACTTAAGTCTAATATTTTTCATCGTTTTTAGGTTAATTCGACAATAAAATAAGGTTCACGGTTCCTAGGTTTCCGGCGCCACCTTCTGATTACTACACACGGCCAATTTGATGGTAGTAGTTGACCGTTAACCTTGTTTGCTTGTTTTTGCTTATTTACCTAGTTTGTTTCAACGAGTTGAATACATTACAAATATAATGTATTCAACTCCAAGTCTCACCAATTAGTGATGATACATCCCAGGATGACGATAGACAGTGGAACTTTTTAATCGTTACTAGTAAACCCCTTGAGTATGGGCTCATAGACATACCGTATATATCATAGTTCACTTAACACTAACGAGTCGAATCACATATCACAGTTCATTTAATGCTGCAGACTACGATATTCCACCTAAACTGGTGCATCGCCAATAGTGGTGCGACTGCGGGTGGAGCCCATGGGCCGTTCAACAATCCAATTCATTTTACTATTTATATGTAACAAAAGAAAAAAGTTTTTTTTTTACTGAAAAGTAAAAAAAAATATAAATAGAGACCTTTCCAGGGGAAACATGAAATAGGTACGTCGCTAGCACCTAATGCCGACGGACAGAATCCTGATGAACGCTGAACCGACAGTTTATAATTTCGACTTGCAGTAGATCGACTGAATACTCGACCGATACAGTTTATGTTGACTGAATGACGATATCGCGACTGCCAGTAAGGTCGAAAAAACGATCGATTAATGACATCCCGACATGTAGTGGACAGATTTTAACATGACATTCATTCACAGGCAGTTGGTTCTCTACATGCCGGGATTCATTTTTTTTTTTGACTAAAGTGTCTAACGAGCTTCGATCTACGCGATAATAAGCAGACAACCTATGGGCAGATACAGCACTAGAGTATAATGTTCAGTCGAGAGCAATTATCCAAATTGATTTCTCTCGCCTTCAGCCGGTCCCATCATGCCTCACTCGAATAGCTTTGCAATCCACGACAATGTGCTAACTACGCTAATAAACCTATAGTTTTTATAAGATGTCTGGTCGCCGACATTATATACCGGTATTATGACCTAAGCGGTTTTTCATGCTATAGGAAATTTACCAGACTTATAAAATATACATGATTTTTAAGTTTACATAGGAGCAGGAAATGTTTTTTTTTTATCAGAGATCTTACTATATATGTACATTTTTATTGAAGTTATACTTCTAATGCGACTTGCAAAAAGGTTACGTTAAACGTTTAACGCTACCATGGAGGGGGAATAGAAAGAGACAGAGCTAGAGTGAATGCGTGGCACACGAACACAAAAGTACAGGTTGAAGCTGCTAAATGTTTCACGATATTACCGGTAGATCACGTTATAGTTAAAAATGTGCAATAGGTTAAAACTGCTAAATGTTTCACGGTATTACCGGTAGATGGCGCTATAGTTAAAAATGTATAACATTTGTATTTTACATTTGACTTGTATGTAATAATGTAATACATTCCATAAACACCGCCGCTACTACTTGACAGATGTTTTTTAATTTAAGTTATTAATCTTAAATATTTATTTAATGATGCCAGAGAAGTATAATTTCTCACGCGCGTACATAAGTACACACACCCATTTTTTTTGTGATCCAAGCTAATAGTGCAGTCAATATGGTATAAAAATAGGTGGTATTTAAATTTTAAAATTTTTTTTTATAACAACCGATCAGGCTGAAACATAATGCATTCGATGGGCAAAATATGTAGAAAAAAATCGGCTAAGTGCGAGTCGGACTCGGGCACGAAGGCTTCCGTACCACTATCTATAAAAACGGCAAAAAAATCACGTTTGTTGTATGGGAGCCCCCTTAAATATTTGTTTTATTTTAATTTAATTATTTATTCTTAAAGTGAATATATAACTAAATATTCTTTTGAATATTTCAAGTGTCTACCTGTTGCCGTTATCAATGTCGAGCAAAAACGAGCAAAATAATCACGTTTATTGTATGGGAGCCCCCTTAAATATTTATGTTATTCTATGTTTTAGTATTTGTTGTTATAGCGGCAATAGAAATACATCATCTGTGAAAATTTCAACTGTCTATCACGGTTCGTGAGATACAGCCTGGTGACAGACGGACGGACGGATAGCGAAGTCTCAGTAATAGGGTTCCGTTTTACTCTTTGGGTACGGAACCCTAAAAAAGACCCCAAATTATTTTTGTCCACAACTTATTCCCTCTCCCAATAAATAAAAATTGAGAAAATAATTGAATAATACTGCCGAATAGGCCTGAAAATGTCAACTCGGTCAAAACCAATTCTGATGGATTTTCAAAAAATTCTGGATGAACAGTATGGGAGGTTAATAAGTTGTGGACAAAAATAATTTGGGGTCCTTTTGTCTACATATTTTTCGTCATCGAATACATCCTGTTTCAGTTTGATCTGATCTAGTTCTCGGCAGAAAGCTTCTCAGGAACCGCGCAGTACGCGACCATTGCGGTTCCAGTGTATGAGGGTGAACTCCCAGCAGTCGGCGAGCACTGCGATTGTAAAACGAGGCTGTTGGCATGATATCGAAAAATTCCTCAGAATACAACTCATTGTACATTCGGTAGAAAACGCAAAGGGAGGCGAAATCTCTCCTTAGACTCAAGGGCTCAATACCGTGTGTGAGTTTAGGATTAGCGACGATTCTCACAGCTCGTCTTTGCACCGAGTCACAAGGTCCTAGCTGGTACCCAGGTGCCCCGCCCAGAGATGACTACAGTACTCCATATGCGGTCTGACTTAGGACTTATATAATATAAGGCTTTGCCCCGTGCTGAAGTAGGTACTGTTTGGCTTTATCGAGCACACCAAGTTTCTTTGACGCCAGCTTGACCTTTTTTTCCAAGCGGCTTCAGCCTCCCGGGGCGGAGATTAAGTGAACCCCGGGTTCGGGAACCCTACTATCCTGCGGGCGGCCAGCGGTCAACCGTTTTACCGGGTCTCCCTGACCGCCGCGCCAGCCTGCAGCGCCCACACTGCTAGTGGCGATTCGACATCCACCGGTCCTCCCACTGTCCGCACAACGACCTCTCAGTTAACTGGCGATCTTACTCACGCACAGGAACACAACAATCCTTCCGGAGTTGTTATTTGGCTGCGGTCTTTTGTAAGGTGCAAGCAAGAAGTCATGTTATGAAGTCATGTTTGAATTGTTGAGCACACCAGGTTTTTTAGATGTCGCGGGCAGAAACCAGTAAAAGGTGTTTAAGCGCCTAATAATAAAAAGGAATATATACATAAACGAAAATGTGTTGGGAAAACCGGTTTTGCTAAGAAGGTTAAGAGCTATCCTTGTGTTTGTCACACTAATCAAATATACATAACAGATTGTGAAAATATGTGGACACAGAGAGAAATTATTTAGAGACTTCTGCCCGCAATTTAGCGTGTGGGATCCTTTTATCGCGATTATAAGTACCTTGTATACTTCTCCAGATTCCACACTACCTCAATACCGATTTTCATTACAATCTGTACGTCGGTCGGTTTAAAAGGTAATAAACAAACAGGCAGGTAGACAGACTTAGTTATTTAGAATGACTATAATGAAAATAATAGTGTCGTTTGTAATTTTATATGATACTAGCTGACCCGTCAGACGTTCTGGAACCTCAAACTAAAAAAAAATTAAAATAATATATTTAAATAAATAATGTTGCTGGTTTTCCGACACGGGAACATGCGACATACAATTGGCTGTTAAACGCGCCAAATTAAAATAGTCGTTACGTTTTCTGATAAACTTCAATTTTCTGCGCAATTTTCTTAATTTTTCATTCCGTAAGAACCTTCTATAAAGTATTAGAAAACAAACAAAAAAATGGTTTCGTGTACTTATGTACGAGCGTGAGAAGTTATACTTCTCTGGCATCATTAAATAAATATTTAACATTAATAACTTAATAATATTTAGTTTTAATTATATTAAATAATAATATTGTAATTTTAACTATAGCGCCATCTACCGGTAATACCGTGAAACATTTATCAGTTTTAACCTATTGCACATTTTTAACTATAGCGCCATCTACCGGTAATATCATGAAACATTTAGCAGCTTCAACCTGTAGGTACTTTTGTGTTCGAGTGCCACGCATTCACTCTCGCTCTGTCTCTTTCTATTCCCCCTCCATGGTAGCGTTAAACGTTTAATGCAACCTTTTTTCAAGTCGTATTAGAAGTATAACTTCAAAAAAAGATGAATGAAATCGGTTAAGTCGTTCTCAAGTTATGGAGGGACCAAGGGAAATAGGGATTCATTTTTATATATATAGATAGATTATTAGCACTTACATTGAAATTTAACGCAATGCGCGAATGATGCCTGGTATGTTGCGAACGCTCATATGATAGTTGCTTACCATCAGGTGAGCTCAGACCGCCAGCATGTTTTAGCTACTAGTTCAGCACTATCGCAGTTTCATAATATTAGGCCTGTAGTAATCGCTGAGAACTAGTCGAGCCGCGACTACGATTTGTGCGACTAGGCAAAAAAGAGAAAATAAAAGGTGAACGGTTGATTGTCAACCAGGCGAAGAATGGCAGTTGCCCACTTTTCTCGAGTTAAACACTCTACTTTTCATTTCGACCGCGAGGGAACAACATGATAGTAAATTAGATTACCTAACAATTGCATATGATTTCTCATGTCTCACACTTAAAAGTAAAGTGACTTTATGCACATACAATGAAATATACCACTGGTATTATTTAGAATATGACCACTTACATTAGACTATCGCTATTATGAAGTAATATAACAAAATTATGAATTATTATCATAATAATTGACTTATGTGTGTTGAATATTTTATAGAAAATAGGTTATGAATATGAAATAATGGTGTTTAACTACTTATTTTATTATACTCCTTCTTCTTATCTATTTTACTAATCCATTATGATTGGCGGAGTCCGCTACTTAATCCTAAGGATTTGGCAAAGGTACTGATTTTAACATGGAGCGACTGCCATCATGCCTCCACAACCCAGCGAGTAGACAATTATTAGGTTAGGTCACACGTCTTTCGAAATATATCCGCTGCAATTTGGGCTCCTCTTTTCGCTTACCCTCAAGCGAAGTGGAGCCACTATTCTGAGCCAAAAAATAATCTCAATAAAATCAAGGAAAGATAAAAATAATAATCTGCTTCAATTCAATTTACAGTATGTGAACATTTCAGCATTTGACATTGGATTTTCTTTAATAGTAAGAACAAAAGAATCAATATTTCGTGACAGACGAGTCAATAATATCGCAAAATGATTACAAGTTTAAATAGAAAGTTGCTTTACTTTACACACTTTCTTAAGACGCATTGTTGAACTGAGACAATGATATGTTTAATGTTGGATTATCAAAACTGTTGAAACCGGCTGTAACACTGTGTACCTATTGAAAAACGAACTGCCGTGTTTCATTATAATCTATCTATAACTTCACACCAAATCCCTTGCGGGGCAGGCAGAGAGAACCGAGCGCCACGTGACTGTTTCATAATAATGATATTCACCACATTTTTTCAAATGGGACTTATTTTATGTTATTGATTTTAATTAATTATTATATGTGCCGTGAGATTGACTTTGGTGAAAGTCACGATAACAAGTTGCGAACATAACAAAATAATCGTTAAGAGATATCAAAAATCTCGATGAGTATTAACTGGTTTACACTGACCCGTTGCCTATATCATGAATGGAACAGGCACACGACATTTTTAAAAGAATTCGGTACATTTTGAGTCTCGAAAATGTCCACGATTCGAATTTATCATTTGTCGATATGAATTATTATGTATATTGAACGCTTTAACGTAGACATTTTAGTGTAGGTACCCATGTTTAGCTGTAAATCTAGATAGGTGAGTGATGTACATAAGCCCACCAGAAGTAGAATGGTTACCGTAGCCTCTTATGAACGCTTGCAAAATCGCGCGTTACCTCTCTCACCACTATTCTTCAGGAGGTTGTCGGTTTTTTGTTTAGCTAGTGGATACTTGGCCGCGGATTTCTGAGAGTAGCAGGCATTTCTCTGCAGCTCAAAACAGCTCTTGGACAGCTTTGATTCGCCTTACCTCTCTTTAGAAATATAACTCTATACGAATTTATTAAGACGATTAAAGCAAGTCTAGGTAAAAAATACCTACTCTAATCCAGTACGCAAAAATGATTAATCATAAGTGAGCAATTGAATACATACAAGGGTACATATATACATATTGGTAATTTGATCGGCGAAAAATATGCGTAAGAAGGTACTCGATAAATTTGTAACTTTCATGTTACAAATACCTACGTTGGATTGATTATCTGAAATTCACCACCGCAATATAGCAAAAGCTCGGCATGAATGTTAGTTTTAATAAACATAACTGTCACGTACCCTTGTACAGTAGTTTTCCAAAGACGCCTTGCCGAGTACCGAATTATAGCGAACTGTCAAGGTGAACCGGATTCCGGTTGTTTACACAACGTAATCGAATGTCGTGTTCGATGAATTGAATCAGGTGCAACCGATTTCAAGAGTATTGGGCCAAGAGCGCGGTACATGACGCGGCACGCCTCTAGTCTACAACCGGCAACCCCGCACGCAACCATCCATACGCAATGATGCCCCTGTAATCAATAAAATGTTTACCATCGATACCTACAAAAATCAGTCAAAAGATTTGTTGGTCGAATAAAATACTAAAAGTCAACTTAAATACACATTCGCTCTTTAGCAGCAATAGAGAATACTAAAGAATTTGTGTCAATAGTTGACACATTTATTTACAAATTAGACTGGGAAATGGATTACTAATACGATTACCTACCCCATTCCTTCTACCCATGAGGTTGGTCGAGACTCGCCTATTACGAGCAAATTGGTCATATGTTATCAGGTGGTGTCAGGATCAGAAGTCTTAGTAACGAGCAAGCGTGCTTGAGTTGACGTATGAATGTTAATAAACCTAGTAAGGAATGTAAGGACCGAATCTTGTGGCGTTCGGACCTCTCTGTCTACCCTCAATGGACTTGGCATGAAGTTATAGATAGCTAAAGCTTACTCGTTTTACTTCATTAAAGTAATTCAGTATCAACACAAATGAATATACAGAGTAAACTTAGGCTTACGGCCTATCAGATGTAAAGCCTTTAAACGCCTGCAGCCGGTAGTATCACTCACGCGTTATCACAGTTGCTGCTAATACTGCAACTACACAGAAGTGTGTTCTTTCCGGCTTAAAATAATATGTTGTATCTTCGGCTCGTCCTGTATATCCTCTTCTCCCTAAATTTCAATTTACTATCATCCTTCATGGATTAGTTTTTTAAAGTTAACTCAAGGACAGGTCTTGCTGAAAGTCGAAAAATCGTACTCTAGTACTAATGTTTATTTTTTCTTATTAAGGGTATACCTAATGATCTCTGTGAACCTCTCCGGTCAGTCTGTGACTGAAGGCGGGTATTGATTGACGGGAGAGTGAAGCGGGCAAGCGAGAAGCGTAATTTCAAATAAGTATAATGAAGAATCGTCCTCATTTTATAACAATTGAGGATATGTATCCTTTATTGCATAACATTACACATAGATTTTGTTACATTAAAAATAGTGTACAATGGTGAGCTTATCTCTTTAAGAGATCTCTTCCAGCTAGCCGGAGGATAAACATTTTCACGTGTTAAATGTTTATCCTCCGGCTAGCTGGAAGAGATCTCTTAAAGAGATAAGCTCTTTAAGAGATCTCTTCCAGCTAGCCGTAGGATAAACATTTAACACGTGAAAATTTGTGTCATTATATTTATTCTCAATGTTTTTTGTGTGGAGTTACTTGGTTTAAGCTTTAATAAAATCGAAGGGCCATACAAACTTTTACGGGTTGAATTTGCAAAAATCGTTACGTATTGCTTGTAGTTAAAAAGAAGGAAAGAAGAAATTAATAAAAGAATGTCCATGAAAAGTACACATTTTTATGATACGTAAGTAAGTAGTTACGTATCATAAAAATGTGTCTATTTATTATAATACATATATACGCAAACAATATTCAAAGTAGGTTCACAACTGGCGAAGAGATTGCGTAACTATAGTTTTTTGTGTGTATGAATACATAAAAACACCTTTTTGAACTTTGTTTTTTCAGTTTAATTATTAAACTTCTGTACAAAATGCCAATAACTGTCAAGGTTTCACTAAATACTGAAGTGTTCTTTTCCATTTGTGACACGAATAAATGTTGCTAAGAGACTTTTCACTCCTCTCCAAATTTCATTTCTCTATAGGCACTATGTGGGTTAGATTGGGCAATGGAGGTTTGATGTTATTTGGAACGTTACTCTATAGTTCACAGGGTTAATTAACTAAAAATGATTTTTATTATGGAAATGGTGTTAGAGCGAACTCACAAATTAATGTGTATGACTTTGTGAGTTCCCCTAACACGTTTCTTTTATACTAATGACTGCACTACAGGTAAGATATAGTTTGTTCATATTTACAACACTTGTTTATCTTTGTTACCGATATTTTACAAGAAAATAAATTGTTCTTATCCTAATAAAGTGGTACACAAACGTACGACCTGTCGGATGGTGAGCAGTTACCGTGACCTACGGACAGTTGCAAAACTAGTGTGTGAGTGTAAGTGGCTCACTGACGTATGTAGAGTCAACCTCAGCTGATTGTGGTTCATTATCAAACGAGGCTCTGCAGACGCACCGAAGCAATCCTACTGGGGAAGTACCTCAACCTCTCCTCCACCTCATACAAGTGCGTCGTCAAATAACAACGCCCTGGATGGTTGTTATGTTCTTGCCAGAGAATAAGGTTACAGGTAAGGTTACCAGTAACCTTCTAAGGATTCGCTATATTAGCAGCAGAGTTGGTAACACTCGAGCGATACTCCTTGAATTATAAGAAGAAGAAGTCTATATGCTATGGTAGCAATGTTATATCGGTAGGCCGTATAATGGTAGGCCGTATGTTTGTTTACCTTTCAACGTTGTATAAAAAAATCAGGGGCTTCACTTGTGCTTTGCTATGCTGTAAAAATCCTTTTTGAAGAACATCACGCTGTAGTTCTTTGATAAAAAATTGTCAGAGAGTTCATTCCACGAGCTAAGGGTTCTTGTAAGAACATTTTACTTGATTCGCACAGTACGCGACTATCGTAGTTCCAAGTGTGTGAGGATAAAAATTCCCTCTTGATGGAGGGCAGTACGGTTGTTGAGGAAGCTGTGGGTATCATATCGAACATTTCTTCGGTACATATGTTATTTTACAAACGGTGGGACAAAAATTGAGCCAAAGTATGTTAGCACAAGATCGTCCACATTTCCCACAACTCGCTCCTGAACTCAGAAGCCCTGAATATCCGGATCCGTGGACCCAGCAAACGTGATTTTAGTACGTTATGTGCAAGTTTACTTGAGACTTACAGAGCATAAATCTTTGCCCTGAGCTGAAGTACTACTTCGCTCTATTAAGCACGCCAGGTTTTAAGTTTGAGCTTCTTATGCAGGGTACTATACCAAAAAGAATGTTTAAAAAAAATTAGTGATCAGGTTGTTTGATATAAATTGTTATTTTCTCATTACTAGGCTACTTTCGGTAGGTTTTTCACTCCGCTCGTCCGAAAGAAAACTCTAAAAATAAAAACAAAACCTACCTATTACATACTTAACCTTTGAAGAATTAAATATCTTTTGTATAATCATTCTTATGTGTTATTTTCCCATACTTTCGCAAAGAGTTCATTATTTGTAAGAAGAAATAAAAAAATATCATTATGATTGGATAAAACCTTAGGCTCTGTTACTGCGCCATTAAATTACCTACAGGGAGGCTGAGGAAGCGAAATGCAATATGTAATTTGGCCTCGAATACAACGTTTAGTGGCGATTTCTCGACTCTGCGTGAACACTATGAAAGAGTAATCTCATTCGCGTAAGATGTGTGCTATTGCGAAATAGTTACATGCGGAAATATTTCCCGCGCAGCGGAGCGGCGCGCGGCATCGCTGCGCGGCCGCTCGTGGCATTGACATACTAAAGTCACGTCTACACCCGCCGGGCACATGCCTCGAAAACAACGGCAGTTTTGGAAGTCAAGTGTAATTAAAACGTGTGATCAAATACCGTGGTATTTTAATTTGTTTTCGTAGTGTTTGGGTAGAACAAACGGTGGCTCGCCCCAGTCTATGTTTATGTCATCAGTTTTTTAGGTCACTTTGAAAACAGACCTACCGCATTGCGGAATTTTTTATACTATACTATTTTATAATCATCATAATCATAATCATCTTTATTTGCAGAATACAGTACCGTAGCCTAAGACCTTTATGGTCTTAAGTATACAAAAATCAGGCACAGTGCATTCAGCCCGCAAGCAGGCGTGCAAAATATCACAGTTAACTAATTATAATTCAATTAATAAAATATACAAGTTCTAATATACAAGTCATTTGAAATTAAATTATTCAAATACATATGTCATATCAATACAATTTTAACATTTAAATTTCATGAATTCTGAGACACTGTAAAAGCAATGGCCCAGAATCCAATCAGTCAATAGTGTTTTAAAACAATTCCGTTTTAAGCGTTTAATGTCCTCAGGCAAATGATTATACAGTGTGATATTGACGAGAAGATTTCACTCCTCTTCTTCCAATTTTGAGGATGGGAATTAACAAAAATACAGATATCCCTAATGTACATGCTCGGTAACGGTGATATACTTAGTTTTTGGAACAAAGGTCTACAACTGTCATCGAACCACGCATTGCATATAGCGCGTACAAACTTTTTCTGAATTTTGACCATACCTTACACCATGGTCCATTATTTGTAATAAAATGCAGTTAGCAATTTTTTTACTTAATTAAAGTTAAATAATCATAAATATTATATACAATCATAAATATTTTGACGAGCTCGGTAGCGCCGGGATTAATAATGCGACTTTCACACCAAGGCTCAGTTCGATTCCCACACAGGACAAACATTTATGTGCGTGAACATGTCTGTTTGTCTTGGGCTGGCTCTTTTTAGGATAGGTAGGGCGCATCAAAGCAGCCAGACGGGGGAAGTACGTCCACCTCACAGAAAACCACAGCCAAGTAACAAACTCCCTGGAGGGTTGTTGTGTTCCTGCGTGTAAGTGAGATCACCAGTAAACGCCCAAGAAGTTGCTGTGTTAGCAGCAGAGGTTGCATCGCGCGAGTAATACTTACTTACTTTGGGTTTTTTTTTACTACGTCGGGAGGCATACAAGCATACCGCCCACCTGGTGTAAAGCGGGAACCGTAGCCTATTAACGCTTGCGATATATTAAGTATCACTCGCGTGATGCCTATAAATACATAATTAATAAAGAAATAAAACCATACTTAAATGCTTTGTGAGGAATCGAACACATCGGGCTCGTTATAATTGAACGACCTTCCTATCTCGATACTAAACATTCCAAATTAGAAATAAAGACGGATTCCAATCATCCGAAACTCGTAAAAGAGCAACACAAGTTCAGTTTTATTGGCTACTATTGCACTTTTAAATCTGATACCAAGTCTAAGTCAAACAGCGCGTCGAGTATGCTTCGAGTCTTTTGAGCGTTTCTGGCCCTTCTCCACCGACTTTTTCTGGCGTATCGGTGGTTCATTTAAGAAGGAGTCTCTTCGCGTGTTTACATATCCTCGCGCACGCCGATCAAATGATCGAGATTTTAGTTAGACATTCTATTGTCGTCTAAACTATACCTTGTCGGCGTTTTTAGGGTTCCGTACCCAAAGGGTAAAACGGAACCCTATTACTGAGACTCCGCTGTCCGTCCGTCCGTCCGTCCGTCTGTCACCAGGCTGTATCTCATGAACTGTGATAGTTAGAGAGTTGAAATTTTCACAAATGATGTATTTCTGTTGCCGCTATAACAACAAATGCTAAAAAATAGAATAAATTACATATTTAAGAGGGCTCCCACACAACAAACGTAATTTTTTTGCTCGTTTTTGCTCGATATTGATAACGACACCAGGTAGACACTTGAAATATTCACAAAATATTTAGGTATATATTCACTTTAAAAATAAATAATTAAATTAAACTAAAACAAATATTTAAGGGGGGCTCCCATACAACAAACGTGATTTTTTTGACGTTTTTATAGATAATGGTACGGAACCCTTCGTGCGCGAGTCTAACTCGCACTTGTTTTTCTTTCCCCACGATGTTTTCCTTCACCGCAGAGCCAGTATACAAATATGTACATGCCAGAATTCGTATTGGGGACCAGTTGCTCTATTGGCCGGGTCTTTATTCACTTTTTTTTTGTACAACGTCACGTGGCATACAAACATACGGTCCACCTGGTGTAAAATGGTTACCGTAGCTCATGAACGCTGGTAACACATTAAGTATCACTCGTGCGATGCCTCCTCTGATGCTTACACAGCAACTCCTTGGGAGCTTACTGGTGACCTCACTCACACGCAGGAACACAATAACCCTCTTATTGTGTTCCTGCGTGTACTTCCTTAGGGTACTTCCTTAGACGGGCTGCTTTGATGCGCCCTACCTCTCTTAAAACATCCAGACCAAGACAAACAGACATGTTCATGCACACAAAATTTTGCCTTGTATGGGAATCGAACCCACGAGCGTTGGTGTCAAAGTCGCGTCATTCACGACTGAGCCACCGAGCTCGTCAAATAAGTTTAGGTAGCGGACTTCGTCAATCCTAATGGTTTAGGATACGGTATAACGCTAAGTAGCAGAAGATAGTCATAAACATCGTAGACTACGTCGATGTACGCTCATAAGGAATCTTATTTATACTATATTATTATTTATATATATATTTATAAGGCTAGGTGTATATTTTGCCGCTTCTTAGAGTTAGGTTAGTTTGGTTTATTTCACAACTTTTACATATTTAATTATTAATATATATATATAATAATATTAATATAAATAAATAATTAATAAAGAAATAAAACCATACTTAAACACTAGCTTTGCTTTGTGAGGAATTGAACATATCGGGCTCGTTATAATTGAACGACCTTCCTATCTCAATACTAGGTAACATTCCAAATTAGAAATAAAGACGGATTCCAATCATCCGAAACTCGTAAAAGAGCAACACAAGTTCAGTTTTATTGGCTACTATTGCACTTTTAAATCTGATACCAAGTCTAAGTCAAACAGCGCGTCGAGTATGCTTCGAGTCTTTTGAGCGTTTCTGGCCCTTCTCCACCGATTTTTTCTGGCGTATCGGCGTTCATTTAAGAAGGAGTCTCTTCGCGTGTTTACATATCCTCGCGCACGCCGATAAATGATCGAGATTTTAGACAAACTATTCTATTGTCGTCTAAACTATACCTTGTCGGCGTATTTTTCTACACGATGGCTTTGATTTTTTTTAACGTTAACTTACAACTGAAAAATCATTTCTACAAAAAAATTCAGCGAAAAAGTAATCCCTGAAGTCGTATTCTTAAGGGTGACAGAGGTTACCAGTTGTCTTTCGTAACCTTGTCTACAACTTTGTCAACGGAGGATTGAATGTCATCACTAGTGCCTAACTATACTATCGACGACTAAGAACGAACTTTGACGAGCTCGGTGGCTCAGTCGTGAATGACGCGACTTTGACACCAACGCTCGTGGGTTCGATTCCCACACAAGACAAACATTTGTGTGCATGAACATGTCTCTTTGTCTTGTTATGGATGTTTTAAGAGAGGTATGGCGCATCAAAGCAGGCCGTCTGGGGAAGTACCTCCACCTCACAGAAAACCCTAGCCAAATAAGAACTCCCTAGAGGGTTGTTGTGTTCCTGCGTATGAGTGAGGTCACCAGTAAGCTCCCAAGGAGTTGCTGTGTTAGCAGCAGAGGAGGCATCGCGCGAGTGATACTTAATATATCGCAAGCATTAATAGGCTACGGTACCCGCTTTACATCAGGTGGGCCGTATGCTTGTAAGCCTCCCGACGTAGTATAAAAAAAATAACTAATCTGACGCTACTGACGTGACAAAGGCTTCATTCCAGTTCTGATTTATCAGAACTAGTTTCCAAAGTGACCCTACAAGATGATCTTAATAGGTTGCTGTAATGAGCATCATGGGTGAACACTACTCTTTGTACTGTAAACATAGATATACAGGCTTCAGTAACCACTCATGTCAATCACGCTGTATGTGTGTTTGCTACCTGTAAATGCGCCGTACAAAAAAACTTTCCGCATCACGTGCTGTCTCCGAAAGTGCCTTTCTTAAGTAAACAATATTCGACAGTCCATGGCACTCCCTCCCACATCGACAACTTTCGGCATCGTCCGTTACTTTCTACGTTTGGACGTATACCGGCTCTGATGAGCCAAATTCATACAAAAAGTTATAACAGTCGGGGTCATTAATGGGCAAGCGGCGGCGGCGGCGGCACAGTGCGGCGAGCGGTGGGTCTATTAGGGAGACCGCACATTGGCTACTATCGTCATTTAAGATGCGAACGTATATATACAAACAAATATGATTTTTCGTTGTAGATCATATTATACTCTTTTGATATAATAAGATTACAACTAGAGCGAAACAAAGTGAATGCTTGTTTAGGGGCATAAAATTTGAAATTGTAATGTTTCGTTTTATGTAAAATTTTATTATTTTATTTATTTATGCTATTACTAACTGTGATTAGTTAATATACAAGTTTTGATGTGGTGCTATCATTTAATTAATCCAATAAATTAAAGAATAGTTTGTCTAAAATCATTTGATAGGCGTGCGCGAGGATATGTTAAAACGCGTAGAGACTCCTTCTTAAATGAACCACTGATACGCCAGAAAAAGTCTGTGGAGAGACGGATACACCGACGTGAGTCACTCAGGAGAGTCGAAAAGTGTGCGCTTTCTCCGAAGTTACTCACGGCGTCATGTCATTCTCTCTGTTCTCTCTCATTCATAATCAATGAACGCAAGCCAGAGCCGAGAGTCCTGCTTGGATTTCCACTTAGACCAACCACGGATACGCCCGATTCTACAGCACCCGTTCGTAGTTCAGTTAGTTGCCGGAATTAATGAAATTTATATTGCTTCTTTATAAATAGTTTTTTATGTAAATGTTGGAAGCATTTAAGATGTAAATGCATCCCATCTTTACACAAAAAAATATATAAATATTATTGTCTAATACATATAGGTCACAGTAACTTCAACTTATACGCAATGACAGCTGAGTGATTTGCATTGTATGTAATATTAATTAAGTACTGGTGGTTCTTCGCTCTAGGAATAGAATAAAATCATTCGAATTACATGTGCGATGCAATCATCGGTATAGCAATCAAAAACGCATACCTAATCATCGCGACAGTACATTAGTAAACCTATGTACGGTCGCCCTATAGAAAGTATGCATTCATCCCATCCAACGTCAGGCTGTCACTCAAGTTCAAGAGCACCACATTGCGACGACTTATATTTTTATAACGTATTATTTATTTTTGGCTTAGCACTTACCTGCACTTATATGTTCATATTTAATTTCCAATTTTACCAAACGAATATTCGTTCGATCGATTAGTTAGTTGCGATGTACAAAGAGGCATATTTAGAATAACATCTCAATTTTTTGTATACGTATAAGTACTTATGTTAATAACTATTTATATTAAGACTTGCAACTCAACTCGTAGACTCCAGTGAAATAGATACAAACTTCTATAGTTATTAAAGTTTTGAATGTTTCCTTAACACGTCTACAAAATAAGTTTAAAAACTAGAAAAAAATCTTGCATATCAACAATACCCTACGAATAGCGAATTCGATTTAATAGCCAAAGCACTTAATGCTAACAATGATTATCCTTTCGCACGTGTGTCTAATGTCTATACATTATACATCATAGTTATCTTTTCACACGCGTTTATAATAAGTATACGTAGAATTCCACAAGGATGTTAAAGTAAGTATAAAATAAGGGTTGGAGAGATAGAACACCAAATACACAATATTTTACATTTTATAACAGGATTTTCGCGATGAAAAGAAAAATAATTTAAAGAGCTATGAATGTTAGAGAAACGAGTGAAGTGTATAATGAGCGCGTCTTATGGCGCTCGGTCCTCTCTGCCTACCCCGCAAGGGACCTGGCGTGAAGATATACATACGTTTTCGCGATGAGGATAGAGTACCCTAATTTTGTCATACGGGGAGAGCTGCGTTATATTTTTTTATTGAATCCCCTGTAATAGCAATCGTTCATATTATTTGGTTATTGGTCGTATTAATAAAACATTTGTGACTTTTGTTACAGGGGTGGAAGACACGGTAAAATTGGTGAAAGGCATCGGCGGCAAATGTCACGGTTACGTGGTGAACCTCGCGAAACGGGAGGAGATATATGCGACAGCCAAGAGAGTAGAACAGGAAGTTGGCAGGGTGAGCAAACTACTTCGGTTCTGTTTCGCAACGCATGTGCGATGCCCTAACACAGACAATATAATACTATATTTTTTTTATACCTAGTAGTATAAAAGTAGGTGTACAGTAAGTACACGCACAATACAGCCCGCCTGATGGTAAGCAGTTACCGTAGCCCATGGAGATTTATAATGCCAGTGCTAACATACTAGCGTTGCCGAATCTCTAAAAATCTCTTCACGTCTTTTTTGAAGAGCTGTTGTCCCTTTGGAAAACTTCGACGAGGAGATCTTTCTGCAAGTTAATAGTGAAACAGAAATATCATAGCATCAATGTCTGCATATAACACATTGTGCTTTACAAGTACTAAAAAGCACACGTCATAATGACAAGATCACACTATCATAAGATGCCAGGCTACAGAAATGGATAATTAACCTTGAATATCTAGTATAAACAAATCAATACAAGTTATATTAAAAAAATACACTTAAAACGTGGCGGTATGTATAAAAGACAACGTTCAAAGTTCTGCCAACTGACAACTACGTCAAGTATCTAGGTTTATATGTGAATAGAAGACTAAGAGAATCATTTCAAGGCAAAAAACAGCTGCGTACATATAATTTCAATCTTTTAATTGGTTACTATTGCAACAATCCCCTACGTTCTTTACTAACAAGCTATGGTGTAAAGCTGTTATAAAGCCTATCTGGACATATAGAATTGACTTATGTAACTCTGCCAGTAATCTTAACGTAGAAATCTTAGAAAACTACTTTTTAAACACTTTTTCCTGCGTACACTGGTTGGAGAGTGAATTTGTTTAATATAATTGAAGATTCGAGATAATTACTGTCAAAAAAGAAATTAACAACAACAGCAAGGGACACAAGGTAGACTAAAGAAGCACATAATGAATTGACAAAGTGCGTATTACACACAAATGAAACGTAAAACGCCTCAAAACATGGCCTCAAACCTGGTACTGAACGCGGAAAAATGTATCTAAATTCTGCTAACTTGTTTAGTGTCATTCAATGAAATGACGCCTATAACTCCGAAATCTTTGGAGCTAATCGTCATTTGAACAGATCTGATTATAGCTGAACAACCATTAGTGGAGAAACTTGAATAACAAAAAGTGTCTATAAGAGAACGTGCTCGAAGGTTAACGTAAATGTTATGGCTTTTATATTAGTTTACGACTAACAATTTTTCATTGGTAAGGCTAGTTTTGTTCATGCATGCCCTATAATTTTAACTGTGGATAGTTAACGCTTAGTGAAAATGACAGTACGTTACATAAGTAGCTCCTGCTTTGTGTTTAAATTTAGACTTTCCGGTCTCTAAATTAGTTTGTCAAGGTTTACCTTTAAAGACTAATATTTAAGCCAGTAATTGAATTGTAAAAACATTCTTATTTTAAACGAGCAATCCTTGTATATACTTGTATATATTTCATGTATCTCAGAAACGACTCTAAGGATTTGTATCAAATTTTGTATTAAGATAAAATTTTGTTCATATCAATATAAGCGTGTTTCGTGAAAAAGCGCGATTTAACATAAATAACATACAAAAATACGGGCGAAGCTTATGTACTTCATAAATAACTAGCCGGCCGCCCTTGAGTGATTCGAACATTTCTCATGAGTGATTCGATCGCTACTAAACTTCGCAGTATTACAGTATTTTTCGCAGATGACTAGCTCGGTGGCGCAGTGGTGAAACGCGCTGTTACGGTACTTTGACACCAACGCTCGTGGGTTCGATTCCCACACAGGACAAACATTTGTGTGCATGAACATGTCTGTTTCTCTTGGCCTAAGGGCAAGATGGCGCTGTGTAATTTGTCCGACAATATTTATTTATTTATTATTTATACACTGGGCTAATTTGAAGATTCTCTGAAAATTTCATCGAAATCGACCCAGCCGTTTCCGAGTCCATACGGAGCATACATACACATGGACCCATTTATATATACATATATATATATATATACAATAACACAAAGACTAATTTGTAATAATCCAAATCATGTTTTGTTTCAGGTGACTTTACTCATAAACAATGCAGGCGTTGTGTCCGGACAGTATCTATTAGACACCCCCGACCACCTCATTCAAAGGACCTTCGATGTGAACATATTGGCTCACTTTTGGGTAAGCTGACCACAATGACTTGCAACTACATTTACTATTACATTTGCCTCAGACTTCCCTGATAGAGTCACTCTGCGACAATAAAAGTGAAAGTGTCCAGCTTTTTAGAATTCCATAGGAATTCAATAGAATGTTAAAGATCAGTCTGTCACAATGTTTAACATATAAAAGTGAAATTTAACATAGCTATACCATGGCATGCTGACATCCTAACCCCGCAATGTTGCTTGTAGCGGGCAGTTGATGAGTAACGCTACTACCGGTACCCGAGGGCCTTCATATCCGGCGTGTCTTCATCGGTCGAACTGGAAACACAAGTGGCCCCCAAGACTCTAAGCTCTGGCTTGCCTCCATTGGCCGTCCATAGAGAAGTCGATAGAGCAATATGCTCCGGGGGCGTAAATATTAAAGGGTATAACGTCGCGCGTAACTTCCTAGAAAACCACCGCCTCCCGGAACAACCAGATATGATAGTTATGGCAGGCGTCTCTCCCTCCTTTATAATAGCCCAGTACTAATAATCCCTCCAGATAACATTAAAATACCTCAATAATATTCACCATAGTCCCAATACCTACCGAAACCTTCCAATGGTATACTCTACACGTTGGATCCTTATCCCCGCGTACGCCAAAGCAAAATTATCGGGACCCGTGATTCAAGAGATATAAAATAATATAATAATACAATAATAGTAAACAATATAACGGTGTCCAGAGAGTGACATTTAAAAACTGTTTTTTTAACATTGACATAAAAGAGCTTGTGAGCACTTCCTTGAACATTTTTATCTTAATTTATGCAGAATAGTCCCGTCTCCTCTTGGCGAGACTATTAAGAAAAGAAGAGACATGCGTCTCTTCTTTTCTTAACACCCATATTTTTTTTTTTAGTTCAACGCTGTTTCTTACATCATCATTGCGAACGCGATCTACTAGCGTACAGCAAATTTACATACTCTCTCTTCCGTAAGCTAGATTTGGAACATCATCGCCTTGTGTGTTACGTGCTATGCCTTCTGGCTCAAGCTTTTACTGCCAAGACGTTTTCCCCATTCCCAGTTTCCAACTTTCCACATCAGCGGTGCAACTTCCACTCCTGCTGAAAGCGCATCCGAGATATACAATTTCATGTTCTTTATCCACTACATTATTAACCGCAAATAGAGTTTCGATAATTTTACAAACCCAAAAATGTAAAAAAATTAAAGCAATGTATTTGTATCATTTACTTATAAAATGTATTTCAATGGAAAAAAAACGAAAATGAACAGCATACGAAACCCTCCTCACTGCTAGAGTCCGACTCACACTTAACTTATAATGAGTAAAAACTTGAAAAGCGTTGCATGTTGTTGTACAAGTACCTAACTTGACATTAGAGTGGCATTGACTTTTTTGACAAAATTTAATGACGGCGACCTCCATATAGCCGGAAACACTTTTAGTAAATAATTTTTAAAACTAACTTTAACGTAGCCATACAAGATGGTCGTTATACCATTTAAATTCACCTCACACTATAGAATCGAAATGGTCGCATACTATGCGGTTTCAGATGGGTTTTTTCACAAGCTGTCATTAGCATCTCTTTCTTGTGTCGTTAGATTGTGAAAAGAACTCACTGTTTAGCAGTGTTGGCAAATAATTAGTTTGATAGACGATTAAAAATGTCCTCATCATAGCACAACGAGTGCGTTATTGAATGTTACAGATGATATACGATTTGCTATGGACAATAAAAAACTTTCCCTGGTTATTCTGTTGGACTTCAGTAACGCATTCAATTCTGTCGATTTTGACATTCTCCTAGGAATTCTTCGCTCTTTGAATTTGTCCTCGTCTGTGACGGCATGGTTTGATTCATATCTTCGTGGACGCTGGCAATGTATCAAACTTGATGAATATTCATCTGATTGGACCCCACTAATTGCTGGCGTGCCACAGGGTGGTGTTTTATCTCCATTACTTTTTTCGATTTTCATTAACCAATTATCCAAAGTAATTACTTCTCCCTACCATCTATATGCAGATGATCTTCAAATTTATAGACATTTTTCATTACCTGATGCACCTGGTGCTATTGCAGCTATGAATGAAGAGCTGTGCGTAGTCCAGAAATGGGCTAATAGCTTTGGCCTCTTAGTCAACCCATCCAAATCACAGGCCATTGTTATTGGTAGTCGGCAATTGAAAGGTAAGGTCAAGGTTAGTGATTTGCCACAGGTTATTTATAATGGTCTTCCGATTGCCTTTACCAATAAAACAAAAAACTTGGGACTGATCATCGACGAAACTCTATCCTGGACAGCGCAGGTCAATAATGTCAGTAAACGCATGCATTACACTTTTCATTCACTCAGGCGGCTCCAAAACTTCTTACCGTTTAAAACTAAAGTTATGCTTGCGCAGTCTCTCCTCCTCCCTATTCTCGACTATGCCGACATTTGCTATTTAGATGCGACCGAGGAGCTACTTAATAAACTAGAACGCCTACAAAACCTGGCTATCCGTTATATTTACGGCTTGCGTAAATATGACCATGTTTCCGAATTCCGTACACGTTAAAAGTGGCTCCCTATCCGCTTTCGCAGAAATGTGCACATATTATGCTCTCTATACAAAATCCTCAATAATCCTGAGGCACCCCAATACCTTCGATCCCGGTTTTCTCATAAGACAACTCCCATCCGTTCCCAACGTCCTTGTCTTACCAATACTCTGAACTATCCCACATCCAACACAATTTTTTTCTTTCGGTCATTCACCGTTAATGCCGCACGGCTGTGGAACAAAATACCACTGCAAATACGAGACAGCGGATCTGTATCTTCCTTCAAGAAGAGGTTAAGTGATCACTATCTTACACATGATAAGTAATATTATATGTATAGTATATATGTATTCAATGCTATGTGTTTATATATGTATAACTATAGATTATGTATAAATATGGAAAATATAATTCTGCATAATTTTAACTCCCAGCCAAAATAAAATTACTTCACATACGTTAGGGTTAGCTGGAAGATATCTCTTAAAGAGATAAGCTCACCTTTGCACACCATTTTCTGTATGACCTACTTTGTATATGTTTGTTATGCAATAAAGGATATATAAAACTAAAACTAATATAATTAGTTTATCTTACAATTAAGTACCTAAATTATATAAAAAATTTAATATTTTTAATGATTTAGTAATATAGAAGAAAATACAACGAAAACGATATTTTAAGTTAAATTATATTAACTAAAGTTTTTTATACGACGTCGGGAAGTATACGGACCACTTGATGAAAAGTGCCGTAGCCTTTGAACATTTGCAGTACTGCTTGTTACTTGACGTAAATCGGCTGCGGTCTTCTGTAAGCTGGTGGTGAATACATGTTTTCTCCATTCGAGCTGCTTTGTGTTAAAAATAATATTTTTTTACTATTGAATCGTTATATAAAATATTACATTTATTACTGTGCAATAATCCAGATTTATGATGGTTAAATATTCATAAGAATTATCTAACTCGATTTTTATGAAATTACTTACTCTACAATAAAGGCTCTTAAATCTTCAAATAATGGTCTGCACTAACAAAGCCATATTTAATAATATTAAAAAATAACTTCAATTTCAATATAAGCAGTTATTATAACGGGCAGTATCATAGTCTAATTTTGCCAATTTTTAAAATCTAATAAATTCAATTGAAAGCAGTGAATTGTTTCGACTGAGAAGAGAGAACGCAGTAATCAAGCGCGAGTGTTCACCGCGCCCGCCGCCCCGTGTGGTCAAGACAACGATGACGTGGCAGACGTGGCTGGCACGCGATTAGAAATCTTGTAATAACTTTGTCATTTCTGGACCGATTTGTCTAATTTAAAACTTATTATCATAAGAAAATCACAGTACACATAAATAACTAAGTAAGCTCGGTGGCTCAGTCGTGAAAGACGCGACTTTGACACCAACGCTCGTGGGTTCGATTCCCACACAAGACAAACATTTGTGTGCATGAACATATCTGTTTGTCTTGGTCTGGGTGTTTTAAGAGAGTTAGGGCGCATCAAAGCAGCCCGTCTGGGGAAGTACCTCCACCTCACAGAAAACCGCAGCCAAATAACAACTCCCTAGAGGGTTGTTGTGTTCCTGCGTGTGAGTGAGGTCACCAATAAGCTCCTAAGGAGTTGCTGTGTAAGCAGCAGAGGAGGCATCGCGCGAGTGATATATATTACACGCGTTAATAGGCTACGGTGACTGCTTTACATCAGGTGGACCGTATACCGTATGCTTGAATGCCTCCCGACGTTGTATAAAAAAAAAATTATGACGTGCGCGGGGCTCACTGTCAGCGCGGCTGCACTTGCTCTATACGGAAGCACCAATTCTCATGCGAAAAATAACTTCGAGTGAAAACTAAAATTTTGTTAGTGCAATTTAACTTAAATTCATTATGACGAATAAAACTTAATAAACATAAATAATACTTGATTTTTCAAAAAAAATGATAATTATTGTATTATTAACTCTAGCAACCCGGCCCGGCTTTGCACTAGTGGCCACATAGAAAGATAATAAATTAAAATTAGTACAAATATAATATAACAACAATCCCTTAGGAAACTATTTAGTTGGATAATTATTTATATCAAGATAATTAATACCATGATATATTGATTCTACCCGTGGTTAAATTAACTTGTTGGTACAAAAAACTGTTATTGTGACTTAACAATAAATGTTAGACATCGCGATCCTCGCGGACGTTTTTGTGGGTAATGATGAGTACATTATGTTATATATCATCAATAGTTTTTGCAGCGCAAGCCATAATATTTGCACGTATAATTAAGTAATTTTGATACATTGTATTCCATTATTCATCCGGGAGTTCACCCATTACAAACAAACGTACAATAAATCTAATCTTTTCTCCTTATAATATTAGTTTAGTTAAACTGAAATGTTTTTGCGATGCGAAAGCATCCATCAAAGGGCGCCAAGTATTATATCTTGCTCTATCAAAGTGGGTACGATGCACTAGACTAAAATACCAACATTTGAACAACCGTAGCTAAAGTCGTTGATCGCTGGTCAAGTAGTAATCTTACAGGTATGCAAAGTGTCGAGTGTTTATCACACGGTATTTTACCAGAGGGAGACTATGTACAAAGGCGGCTGCGTGGGCAATGGGTACCTCTGTCTCACCTATTTCTACCGCCAAGCAGCTATATTTATATATAGGCCAGTGACTGAAGGTAAAAATCGGGTACAACCTCCCAATTTTTTCAAGAAAGATGGACTTTCTTGAAAATTTGTAAATAAGCTCAACTTCAAAATCTACCCTATGCCGATGTATGCCTATTACTCTTAGGGGTGAAAACTACCCCTTATTAAATTCATAAATGTCAGTATTTGATGAATAAAAAAATGTATGTAGCTTTTAATTAAAGATAGTTTCATATTTTGAGACACTATTTGCTAGTTTTCAACCCCTATTTTATTCATTATACCTTCTAAAACACCCCTTTTTTCATAAAATTGGAAAAAAACTCGTCGCTCGTTGAGTTTGTGAGGGCAAGACACAGGCACACACGCACACGCATACACGCATAAAAATTGCTAGAGTACTTTACGAGCTCGGTGGCTCAGTCGTGAAAGACGCGACTTTGACACCAACGCTCGTGGATTCGATTCCCACACAAGACAAACATTTGTGTGCATGAACATGTTTGTTGTTTGTCTTGGTCTGGATGTTTTAAGAGAGGTAGAGCGCATCAAAGCAGCTCGCCTGGGGAAGTACCTTTTATCGTAAAAAAACTCGAAACTCATTTCATTCTCACCATAACTCCGTTACTTTTCATGCTAGAGGCCTTTATAAAAACGCATTTTGAAGGTTTCTTTGTGTTCTTCAAAAATGATCTGAAGCATTTTCATCGTAAAATGTACCGTTTTTTCGCAATTCAATGTTGAAATCTTTAAATTTTGCGTTGAAAAAATAAGGCCTATCTTCAATGAGGCATATCTTTATCTGTATTGTATTATTATATATAGATCAAAAAAAGGTTATTATATTTTTATTTTTTGATTTGAATTGATTCTTCTATCGATTACAATTTTTTTATTTTTTTTTATTTTTGCTCCTCCGAGTTAGGGTGGCATTCACCCCTAACAAAAAAGCACATATCGGCATAGGGTAGATTTTACTTTTGGAGGTATTCCCTACTTACTGTCAAAATTTCAGCAAAATCCATCTTTCTTGAAAAAAATAAGAGCCAAAACCCTTCAGTCACTGGCCTAATAGCTGTGTTCCGGTTTGAAGGGTGAGATATGGCAGAGAAATTACTGAGTACTGTGGCGAAACATCCTTAGGTCACAAGATTGGCTGCGCGCAAGTAACATTCCCGCGGTGTTGCGAGCGTCAATAGGCTGCGGTGACTGCTTACAATCTGATGCGGGCCGCATGCTTGTTTGCCAATGCAGTTGTATAAAAATAACACACGCTATATCACGATATATGAGAGACAAAAGGGGTGCTTTGACCGCAATAGACCACTGCCATCGTGTATTTGCAGCGGTGTCATAGGCAACAAATATAATTCTCCTCAGCATCAGTTGCGAGAGACTCTGGTATCTCGCAACTGATGCTGATGCTCAAGAAAACAATCAATAATCAACTCAAGGGAATAATCCACAAGCAGCTCGCCAATTCTGGCAACGATATTCAAATTGGCTCTAGCCAATAATAACAGGCTAATTATAGGTGCCATTTATCCTCTTACGGAAACAAGCGCAGTGGAGCAGCGTCCAATTTACGATTTAAATCAGAGACAGTAGGATCTTCTTTAGCACGTGCCATAATCCAATTCTTCCCCTTGCAATCATCGGAACCATTGCGGTTGCATATGAATATTGTCTTTTAATTTGAATCAATGCTGCCTCGGTGGATACAATGCGTAAAGTTCACGTAATCTGTCTTAGTCTGCTGACTTATAGTGCCATACCTACTCGACGTCTTCCAACAAGCAGGCCGAGGTTTAACGCCGGATGCGTAGGTATGGGTGAGACAGTAGTCTGATAAGCCAAGTGGTGCAAAATCCTCTATATCACATATTACCGTTGGCGAATGAACCAGCTAAGAGAAGGCGTAGATTTTAGTCAATGGATCGAAACGTAATCGGCAATGAACCCTTAGCACTACAATATTACGATCACATGAAGCTATTTTTATATTGAAGATGGATGCGCTTATCAATCACGAAACGCATAACGCGTTTATGACTATTGTATGACATGAATTTGGTCAAGATAAGGTTGACAGTGACCTGCTCCGCCACGCACCTATCTATGTGTGGAGCCCAAGGGACCTAACGAACCTACTGTCAGCAATGAAATTACTGTGAGCCTTTGTTATGTAAACTATATTTGTGTTTACAGTGGTTTCGTGATTATACCTATATGATAATATATATATATATATTTAGTGTCATACATACATATAATCACGACTGTTTCCCAATGGGTTAGGCAGAGACTATGGAACGCCAGGTGCACCGACCCCTCTCGCTTCTTCCACACTCATCAACCTCTTCATGCATGCCCTCGGTCTGAGATGCTTTTGATTTTGCTTAGTGTTTTATATATACTCGTATATATATATATAACACTACATATATACTCGGGACTGCAGTAAACTTTACTGCTTATGCTTACTTTGTCGATTGTTTCTAATCATTACAACTGTATACTCTGAAGACATAGAATTTTGCAGAATTTAGTAAGTTTTTAAAAAGACTTAAACTTTTTTATGTTAGGAGTTAAATTGGTCTTTAATTTACAGACAGTGAAAGCCTTCTTGCCGTCCATGATAGAACACAACGACGGGCACATCGTTACCATCGCGTCGATGGCTGGTCATATTGGCGTCTCCAAACTAGTGGACTACTGCTCTTCGAAGGCAGCCGCCTGCGGCTTTGACGAGTCGCTACGGATGGAACTGGTCTCTAAGGGTGTCGATGGAGTACACACCTCTTTGATATGCCCCTTCTTCATCAGGTCTACAGGCATGTTCGAGCAAGTCGATTCAAGGTAAGGCTTACACATAGAAAAGTACTCACGTCTATAATCATAGCTATTCATAGCCCTCAAATCCAGCGAGATGTAGTAGTTGGCCATGTCTGTAAAATAAGTATGTCAGATGAAAAACTTTGGTATGAAGACCCCGTACAGGGCATCGTAGGATTGAACGTCCCCTTTCTAGATGCCCTGGTGGCCTCAATAGGTGACCGAAAGTGGTTTGACCCAAAAAGCGAAACTAACATATCATCAAGAAATTCAGTAAAGTTACGTTAAAAACAAAATTAAAAAAATATTATGTGGATAAATTATAATGGATAAATAAATAAGGTAGTAACTACGTATATATAAAATATAATAACGTAAAATCAAACTAGTTAAATATTTTCTTGCCTTTACTGTATTTCATGTGTGTGTGTATTTATGTGTATACCGAGTGTACGCATGTGTGTATGCATATATTTACATATATAACCCTATATTTGTCTGTACTTATGATAATTATAAGACTAGTTTATAAGATTGGAGTGCTAATTGTCGCCGACAAACTGCATTGCAGTTTGGCGAAAAATAAAATAATTGTACATTCTAAATATAAGCTTGAACTCAATAAAATAAAAAAATAAATAATAATCATCATCATCATATCAGCCGAAGGACGTCCGTATTGGGGGGTTTTGCCATAATCACCACGCAATCGCAACACAGGTGGGTTGGTAATCGCAGTGACGTTAGTGCACTATACGCTGCTGCCCGCCAGCCGGTAAAGTGATTCCCTCAGCCGGCTCCTACGGTTCCCACGTGACGAAAGGGGGTGGTGCAATTCTGTGCCGACACCACACGGCGGAACTGACAAATGTCATATGCTAAGCATGTGTCGCATATGTTAGCATATGCTAAGAAGGAATCATATTAGGGACTGCCTGCATGCAGCGGCAAAATGCGCATCTAGGTTGATGATGAAAAAAGTTCAAACCAGCATACCCGTTAGAAAATGGCCATCGTAGAATACGCTGGCAATCTTTTGTAATTTCAGTCGCACGTAGCCAACTTCCGTAACTAAGTGATAGTAATGTACACCCTTTCTAAGACCTTTGTGGTAGACATACTAACTTATTAACGATTTTGATAAGTACGCACAGCGACACTTCAAGCTAAACTGGTTGACCTTTATACCGTTCTAATGGCGCACGCAATAACAGTAAAAATGGTGCTGCAAGTATCTAACATGACTTGTCGCTGTGTATACATGAGTATTTTATTTTATTTTAGGGTGGTGCCTCAGTTGAATTCCAACGACGTTGCTGATCGCGTAGTCCATGCTATCCGCACAAACGAAGCCGTTGCAGTTATTCCAGGATTCTTCACAATTCTCTTACCCTTCAAATGGTAAGTATTAGATATTAAATTTCATATTCTAATTTTAGAGCACGTACTTAATTATAAAATAGCTTCCGCCCTTGCCCCTTGGTTAGGCCCGCGTAGATACCGCCCCGATTCCAATCGCAATAATACGTACTCGATATTGTTGTCCACTTCCCAGGCTATGACTTCACCAATATTATTATTACGATCAGTGTCCTATTACGAAAGCTAAAATTGATTTAAGTATCTTTTTTGCCCCGACAGTCGTATTATCTAGGTTACTCATAATAGTATTCATCTTGTCCAGCAAGAACTCTGTAGCTCTACTAGCTGAGCTAAAGACGATACGACTAATTAAAAGCTACGGCGGAATCAAATTTGTATCATCGTCACCTGAAACGATCTAAACCGTAGTCGGCATTACGAAGTTTAATCGTGTACAAAATATGACCATAATTTATTACTCCTCGTATTTTGTACTCGACTAAAGTTTAATAATATACCTACTATATTTTAATAATAAGTAAAGGCAGCTTGCTGTTTGCTGTTGACAAGTAACGACACCACGGAAACCGAGAGTCAGTTACTTCATTACACAATCGGCCTTCGTCTTTAACGTGTCTTCCTTGGTAGGGAGTGGAAACGCAAGAAAACTTTATGTTTTCTCTGTATATTTGTTACATTTTAATGTGTAATAATCAAAAATACACACAGGGTACAATCAAGGTCCTAAATAAGTATATAGGTACTACTACCATTTAGAAGTGCTTGAGTTCATTCGATATGTTGGATTTAATAAAATTGAGTTCGTACATTGTTTGACAGCTTTGTTGTTATTGAAAATGCTTTACTCCGTACTTACTGGTTTCAAAGCAGTGATATCATAGAGTAATTTTGGAATATAATCATTGGAAAGCCTTTATAATATCTTTTTTTATTTTAACTCTTTTATAGTTATTATGTTTGGGATGATTCCATCATTTGGTGATATTCTAAATTACTTTGGTTTTAATTTGTTTAAACAAAATAGCTACGGCCAGGATGGCCCTTCTTTGTTAGTGAAGATAAGGGTATGAAACATTTCATGTTTTGGACTCCTTTCATATTTTTATTGTCTCGTTTGATTTGGAAGATATTTACGGTATATTTTTTTCCCTTCCAGCTGGAACCCTTCCTGTTTGATAGTTTATGTCACAAAAATTTTGGCGTCTATTTTATGTTGTGTTCACTCTACATGCTCTTACAAGAAGTTAATAAATAGTACTGTTATTTTTGTCATTCGTTTATAGTTATGTCATCGTTGTGCTGTGATTTTTCATTTACGAGTACAACAAGAGTATATAAGTTGGTCCGTTCCTTACTTCAATGCAAATCCACTTGCTCAGTTGGTTGATTAATTGTTATAAATCTACACGTCATAATTATAAATGTGGCCGACTTTAACATAATCTCACTTACCTTAATGGCTTCTATGTAATTTATGTTGTAGTATGGTGTAAATGTGGTTATCGCCCAAATTGACCAAAAACTACTTACTTAGTTGTATACGAATCACCATCATAAATCAAGTCGATTATTATGGCCGGTAAATCATTTTTGTGATGTGTTAACTTCAATAGTTTCTTCAATATATATACATATATGTATATATTTTTAAGGGCTTAAATAGGTTAGCTATTTAAAGTTTTTTTTTGCATATGCAATGTCAAGAGCAATCAAACGCATACAAACATAGATACGGTCCACCTGTGGTTACAGTAGCCACATAGTAGCCCTCCAGGAGTTGTTTTTAGGCTGCGGTTTTCCATGAAGTGGAGGTACTTCTTCAGCCAGTTACATTGGATATAGCATATCTCCTGCCGTGACCAAACCTATTTAGAGTTTCTCATCTGTCGAAAATTACATGGCATATAGAAAATAAATTTGTTTAGAATGTGTAAGTGGAGCCCTTTCATATGATACCCCAATTGCTAACCGCACCTTTTTTTTTTTTGTGACGCGGGGAAAAATGCATTACGCACACTACCGGTGCCTGGGTGGCCTCCGGTGGTAGTGTGGGACTCCCTGTCGGCTGTCCGACGGTATATCCACTAAACAACTCCGCGAAATGCCATCGGCCGCGTTGGTATGGTGCCCCGGATCTGTCAGCAACAGGGCGCACTTGCTAACCGCACCTATCCTAACCTTAAATATGTATATATACGCTTCAAGCGTAATCCCATTATACTTGCTATACCTACTTTAAGTTCTAATTAAATTAATGATCTATTAATACTTTATAACATTCGGGTATCAAAGGAATCCCCTGATGGATTCACAAGTGCTTGTTAACGCCCCACATGACTATACAGCACCTTCTCAGGGCTTCTGACGCTATGTTACAGTGACTGCGCCGTTTGAAAGTCTTCATGCACATCAACCGATGTCATGTCATCTCCTGGGTTCCAGGCCTTCTTTCAACTTAAGAGGGATATTTAGTGCTTACTCCAGATATGTCGAAGGGCACTAACTTATCTTCACAACTATCATCTAACAATAATACTCGTAGCTTCAACCGGCGACTCAACCTGCCCTCTGACAGAGGAACTCAAAATAAATAAACCCATCTAAATACAGGCTGACGTTGCCAAACTCATGTGTTCGTTTAGCCTGACACTTATAACTACGCTATTGTATCCTCTCATCAGAAAGTCATTTCATATGATATCATTGTATCGAACTATTTTTTATTCAGAACGTCCGCGCTATATTATTGTTTTCTTTAGCAGTTATTACTAGGTACTAGGTACTCGTTGTAAGTTTAAATGCTGATTGATGATGCGTTCAGTACTTTATTAGTCTTAACATCATTGTAATTACTTGTGACTGCTACCTATATATCGCGAATACACAAACAAAGTAAATAAGTTACCCACATTGTTCGCTTTATACCCAATCATAGATAACAGATTGTTTCTGTTATCTATGTACCCAATATAACTACTTAATCATAGATTCATTATCTAGCTCAGTGTTCAGCAAACTGTATATACTGTGGCATACTGATGTACCATGGTTGGCGCAGCGATAGCCTACTGGATAAAGAACCGGCTTAGTGACCAAGAAGTTCCCGGTTCGAATCCTGGCATGTACCACTAAAATCGTGTTTTCAGATTTATGTAAATATTTGTAATTATCATTTGCTCGGCGGTGAAGGAAAACATCGTGAGGAAACCCGCACGTCCAAGAAATTATATTTCGAATGACGCGTGACCTCACCTAAGAATGATCTGGTTTACCCTCTGGGTTATGGGAGTCTGACGGCAGTCGCTCCATTTTTGGATCAGACGAGCCTCAATTGCTACACGGCAAGGAGCAAAACGATCAGATGAGCTCGGCTTTACCTCTACTGATGGTAATGAGCAACAAAAGATTTCTTTCTAATCATCATTAAGACGGAGAAAAAGGAGTATAAACCAGTTGAGAATGTGCAAGCTTGCATTGCCAGAGGAACACCTGGCTCATCAATTATATAACAATTTAATTTTTTTTTTTAAACTTTGTCGGTCATTTTGACCATGTTCCTTAAGAAATATGATATTGGTTTTTAAGACATTCCTATTCT
The DNA here is from genome assembly GCA_947507595.1 of Pyralis farinalis. Lineage (NCBI taxonomy): Eukaryota > Metazoa > Arthropoda > Insecta > Lepidoptera > Pyralidae > Pyralis > Pyralis farinalis. The sequence goes on along the minus strand of OX382257.1, from coordinate 12,609,812 downwards.
ACTTTTTAATTTACTTTTCGAAACTAAATTAAAAATTCAATTTTTTTTTTAATTTAACGGCCATTTTGACCATTTTCCTTAAGAGATAGGAGGTTGGTTTTTCAGACATTCCTATTCTACTTTTTTATGCTGAATCCGAATCTGAAGTCAAAATTCGAATATTCGATAAAAAGCGACAGACATACACACAGACAAACATATAGATTTCATATAGGAACGATGTTCCTGAAAAGTAATATAAGTGTTAATTTCAAAGAGGTCGGTTTAATCCTTTTTTTTAGTTTATCATCAAAAGTTCATCAAAATTGCAGGACAGGAGAATTAACGAAGATATAACCCTAATCGGATCATAAAGAAAACTAAAGTGCACCAAAAATTTTATCTAATCATAAAATCTTAGCAACAATTTTTAACGGAAGTATCGCGTGTTTTATTTATTTTGTTGAACCTGACGTTTCGAATGTTTTGCAGCATCCGTGGTCGCAGGAAGTCTTCCTGCTTCTTCCGTTAAAAATTGTTTAATTCAATGTGTAACAATCGCGAAAACCTAAGACAATACCAAATCTTAGCAAATTTATATGCAATCAAATTCGAATATAGGTTAATACAATAGAGGTGCAATTATTTAAAACTGGTCACCGGTTCAAATTCTGTGGAATCCGAATTGAGTGGCACATACCCCCATATGTGCCACTAAATTCGTGTTTTCGGATTTATATTTATTTAAGAATATTCTGGCTTTCCCTCTGAGTTGTTGAGGTCTGACGGCATTTGCTTTAAGTAAAAGTAACAAATCTTCGCACAAATCCATAAGCTTAGTTAGCGGACCCCGCCAATCCTAATGAGTTTTGAAACGGGATAATACTAGGAAACAGAAGGAACACAGTTCCAATTATTCAAATTGGTTAGGCCGTTTCGGAAATATTAATGAACCGAAAAAAACTGCGTGATGAACTTATAATGTACTCCGTTTTTGAAGTTGACTAAAAATTGTATGATGGATTACTGATAAACTACACTTAATGGACTTAATGCAGTAATTATTTAAAACTATTGATTTTTAAGAAATAATCTTTACTTATCTATGGTAATATTTTTTCAGGATAGTCCCATGGCAGATCATAGGGAACTTCGTCCAGATAGTCGTACCAGATGCTGTGCCCGTTTCGTTACCCGCGGCTCCATCTATATCTGCTACATCAAAAGTTACCTCTCGGGCCCTTCCAGTCAAGAACGAGTCGCGACCTATGGTGCTCACGCCACCGGAGCGACACGACCGACAAGTCTGATAACAACCATAATAACATAATTAAATATAATACTACAAGGATCGCAATAACGCATCTCCAAACAACATCCAAGTATTAAGGTATTCCAAAAATTCAATGCCTCACTCATAATTATACCACAACACCAGGCTTTACTCCATTGAAACTTATTACTTGTAAGTTGTTTCAATGTGACGAAACGTCTAGTGTCAGTTTCGATACAGAAGAACGAAGACCAAAACATTTTTGTATCACATATTTCATTACACAAAATCAGAGGAAATTCATGGTAATTGTAAAATTTAAATAACTAATATTCTGATAAAAAAAAAATTGAATTTTCGAATCCGATATTGTGATTATAATTCCATTCAATCCTGCACACAGCGAATTTTTGGAATAGGATTTTTCGTCATAAATTTAATTTTTCATCAATTTTAATATTGATGAGGTCAATGTATATATAAAAACAATATGTGAGATTGTGCGATGCGGTATAAGTACGCGGCAAACAACTTGAGCAAGATGGTGTCGTTCTGCGCAGGTTCCATATGAAATTTGTATGGGACAGCTAAAAATCCACTACCGCGCACGTTTAAGTAATTTGCCGGGGACTATAATATAGAGCTTGTACAACAGTTTGTTTATAAACAAAATACTGCACAGCCATGAGTGGAAGATTGCAAGTTGACGCTTGTGCATGATCGTTCTGCCTCCTGATTACATAATAATATGTTGTGGTTGTGGTTAGTTGATAACGATTTTGCATCTCTGATTACAAGAGACAATAGGTATGTAATCTATGCGGTTACATACCTGTACATTATATCACATGCAATTGTACTTCATACTTAGGTACGTGAATGAAGTCGAGTGTAAATAGCTTTGTAATTTAAAAAATATCGTTGTAAGTTACCTGTTCGTATTATTAATCGAAAAGTGACCTTAATAACATTGACACATCTTTGTAAAAATGTTTTGTCTTGTCTCTCCAAATTTTGTAAAACAGCCTTATATATGTACCTATGTAATTTCTTGGTTTAGGATGATTTTAAAAGTCCTTAAAATAAATGGTCATCGTAGTAAAAGTAGGTACTACTAAATTTACATTATTGCATGTATACAGGGCCATAGTGAATTTTGATGGCGTCGTTGCGCAGGTCGGCTTGAAAAGACTGGCCCTAGCCAATTCGCAAATGAGAAGAGTGGCGGAATATGCCCTAATCCCCTTGTGTTAAAAAGAGACCCGTATACCTGCAGTGAGATCAGTATGGGTTGGTGTAGTACTCGTATATACAGGGCATCCCAATGCTAGACCACACGAAATGGAAGTACTTTAAAAATTATATGGGAATTTCACAGAAAAAAGACATATATATTTCAAAAAATAATTATATCATCATTAATTCAAAGATTGTCGAAATGCCTAGTTAATGCCTGGATTTGAATATGATAAATGTAATCATAAATATGTTTTAGGTACTTTTTGGGATAACTCCACGAAAATTTTCGTTTAGAAGGATTATTTATAACTTTAATTAAAGGGAGACCATAAATTTTAACATTAAATTTAAAATTTTGTTCTGGAAATTAACAATATATTTTTTGTACTTCAACACCATTTTCTCATTTTAAAGCGCTTACTGCTCATGCACTGCTTATAAGTTCCTAGATATGAAAATATACGAAATGTTATTTCCTTAATAATAGTGCATGATAATAATCATAATATGAAAATTTACTCAAATTTAAGTAAAGTCTATATTTGAATATTAAAGATTTCAGATATTCGGTCTTTAAATTAAGAAAAACTAAGATAAATCATAAATAAGAATCGACGGTTTCGAACATTGCCATATAAGTACAATTTTTTTTTTACATTTATCAAGTTCGATTCCCGTCACAGGCGTAAGGTTTTTGAAATGGTCGAATGCAATTTAATTGTATTTAAAATCAAAATAAACTCAAACTTTAGCAAAATGTCTTACCTACAATATTTATAGTACTTGCTGTGGCAGCTTTGGTACGCCTTATATATCGATGTACTCGTGTATTGACTTATATAGTACCTGCTTGATTATTTCGATGTCTGTGACTCTTGTGATTATAAGTTATTTGAGATGATACTATCTGTGGTATTTAGTCAAACTAAGTAAGTAATAATAATGTAATTAAGGTAATACCTGTTCTGTGGTGTGATTATAGTTTTATAAACTTATTTCTATGTAATTGGATATGGCCTTATTTTATGAAAAATATGCAAGTGAAAAAAGGGTATATAAACGGTCATAACATAACCGCATGTGCGGATGACCTTAAATCAAACTGTGGTAGGAAAAACTAATGGCATGTTTCGACTTTTGTACAAAAACTATCAATTAAAAATAATGTTATTAAATAGTAATGAAAGCCTTGCTCAATGTAATTACATATTTTAGACATATTGTGAGTGCATGTGTTGGATTTTTATATTTTATTTTTTTGGTTAGCTCAAGCCAAATTAACAAGTTACATAAAATAGGAGGAGGGTTATACTTAATAAATTCAAGTAGCGAGGCGAAATAGTTTATCATCGTTAAGTAATGTATTGTTTGCATCCTACAATATAGTAAACTTTATAAACAGCCATATATACACACAATATTACTGTCAACTACGGTTAAAAATTCTGTAACATTGCCAATAAAACGTAATAAATATTGTCAATAATATTGTTAGTGCGCGAACCGCCTTAAATTTAATAAAAATTCTAATGATTTTAAATTTTCATTTTTATTTCCCTTTATTTGCTCTATTGCACAATGGGTTATGTTCCGAGGAGTTGTTCGCCATATTGCCCACAATTCTTACTACAAGCGCACCGTTCGTCATCGGCAGGGAAGTTGTCTTCAGACACCGGTACCACAATGGTCGCATATAGTGGTGAGAAGTTTCCTTTCGAGAACTATTAGGTTACGGAATGAACTTTGTGCGGAATTCACCCAAAACAGTACAACAGGGCTGTTCAGCTACAAAATAGACTGGAGGAACGCAGAAACAAATATTTTTTGAAGAAAGAATAAAAATAGAGACATTCATTTATATATTTAAGTACCCAAAGTTATTAGCTCTTCGATAATTTATCTTTTACAATTCTATCAATATTATATTATAGTTTATATTAGTTGTTTCCAAATATAGTGTGATAATGACTTCATACTTGAATACGCAGTTTCAGTGTATGCTTTCAATTCGTCGTTCGTCGTCGTTAACGAATGGACGAAAGGAAATATATCACTCTCTAGTTTCGTCTTTTTTAAATAGTTTTAGTTTGCTTCTAAACCCATTCACATATCTATATCTATTTTATTAGTACCTATGTCATAGAATTAAAACATTGTTCTTCCAAAATAATTTTATAAAAGGAAATTTTTCGTATTTGATCACGCTGCGGGCTGCACAAATATAAGCCATGGGCTGTGATTTGGACAACTCTGCACTTCAAAAATGACGTTAAAATATAGGATCGGTGACGCACGGATGATATTGTAGTGTTGCAAGCCGATATGCTTCAGTAACCCCTTACCATTCGGCAGGTTGTACGATTGTTATACTTGTGAACATGTCTACTACGCCTACACTAGTATTTTTATATAAACTTACACATCTGGTTTGCCTCACACTACACTTTTACCAATCCATTCCCTATAATACTGATAATATAAAATATATTGAATCAGTCCAATGGCTGTGGCAGGAAATCAGTGTTTTGCTCATGCATGCATAAGCAAAAACTCACACTGAGCCATGACCATTTTTGTATTGCTGCAGCGCACGCATGCTGTTGAAGTATGTACTATATATAATGTGTAATTAAGTAATGTCTCAAATTTGTTTGATTTCTGTATGTACACTGTGGACTGCAATAGCATGTATGTGTTGGAAGTTGCAAAATAAACATTTTATCTATCTATATTGTTTGCTATCATAATAGCATAAAACTGTACATTAACAGTTAACAACCTAGGGGCTTGAATATAACATCAAGACATCAACGCAATGACGAACCTTTTCGTTCCGCTACCTGTTAACTATAATATCAGTTTAATGAATGTTGTTCGTTATTAATTAAAGATATTAAGAAACATCATTTGTATCATATTCAAATGAACAAGTTACCTGTTTTAATGCGTTAATATTCTATTATAAGTTGAAAGTTGTACTAAAATTTTACGATTATTAATATTTAAATGTTTAAGCGCAGTGTCAATAATTTCAATACTATGTACTTTTGTAATGTATTGTTTAACCACAAATTATATTTCCTTCATTTACCGTTATGAACAGTACATATGATGTTGCATTTATGTTTTACATGCTCTTATTTGGGAAATATAGTCTGCATATTGGCTCATTGAATTAATGAAATACAAATAAACAATATCAAATTTATTTCATTTTTTATTTAAATAAGCAATAGAAACAAACTCCTAAATCGATAATTATAAACTTAAGATTAGAAACGAAAATAACAGTACATACAAGAAATTTATGAATAGAGTAAGCAAAAATGCAAAAAAGACTAGTAAAATGTACGGTAGAGACTTTACCTAAACTTATTTTCAATTTTAAAGTACTTGACTAAATAAAAAATAATATTTACAATTTAAAATTCTTTGGATAAGTCTAATCTGCCTGCAGTGTTCTCACAATATACTAGGATATTAAAACTATCTAATTTTTCATATTGATGTGCCCGTAAATTTAAAAATGCTACCTATCTGACCATCCAAGCCTTAATTACAATTATAAATTTTAACATAAGTAATTTGTACAATATTACTATAAAATACATACGCATATCGTGCAACGGTACTTACATACGTTATCTAACCTTTCAAAATGTGTGCATCTTTGCAACAAGTACTCAAAATGATGTAAATTTTGTAAAATTTGGCAACGTATGAAAGAAGTGTACGGAAAACGACGACAACGGAATGAAAGTATAAAATATGTGATGTAAATGGCAACTTTTGATCACGCCCCAGTAGTGAAAATCGACTAAAGAGCAATATGCAAGTAAAGAATAAATTCTTCGAGAATTTGATTTCTTACCGATACATAGTCTTTTTAGAATAGTAGGTAGGTACTTATACTTTACACAACACTACACTTTATCAGGTAACATTTTTAAAGATCGACGTAGGTATTACCCATTTGTGAACGACCTATAGGCACCAAACTCTGAAAAAGCGTCCATTACTCAATATCACCATAGGTTGTTCTTATTCCATTTTATCTCGAGGATAATCCTCTGGTAACGTAAATTTCGATATTGGAGATTTATAAATAGGATTCAGCTGTTGGTCGTTCAATCTGCTCATTTCGGCTTCTCTGACAAACTTGGCATACGCCCTTCGGTCTTGCGCGATTTGACCACATTTCATCATCAAGATTATAATTACTCCAGATAGAACTACGCAGGCTACAATAAGTAAGCCCGCGTTGAAGAATCCAGCGGTGCTGATCTCAGTACATTGAATACTACGCAGTTTAATTTCCAGATCAGTTGGCAATTTGGTGGGTACCTCATAAGTGTATCTGTACTCACAACTATCGAGACGAAAAACACAGAAGACATCCGTGCTATTGATTACTGAAACTGAAAAAAATAATAATATGTAAATAAAATGTACAACTCTCCATCAGTTTTAGAAAGTCTAGACATACTACAATAGGTGTGAGCTAGGTACCTCTTATTGAACGTAGGTTTGAGGATAGGGAAATTGCTTTTATCAATGTCTATGGCACATATAGGCCGTCTAAGGAAGGGTCTTATCTGGTAGTATATCATGGCCAAATGACAATTCCTTAGAGGAACGTGTCCACCGCGTGATAATATACCTACGTCTTCATCAGCCGTGTAGTACCTAATAGCGTAAAAAGATCGCTTCGGCAGTTATGGTCGATATAATAAAGAAATAGTTATGGTTAATATGCAATTTGATCTAACCTGCTTTGTGTGCTTCCGCCACCAACTTTTGGAAAAGGGTTTAAAGTACAGTATCCCCCCCAAAATAACACAAACATCCCTTGAAAACCTGGCGGTTGACGCGGAGGTCGCGGTTATTAGAAAATTGGTGGCGGAAGCACACAAAGCAGGTTAGATCAAATTGCATGTAAATTTGACTTTCGCAAAATAACGCATTAATCTATTAACTATTTATGGTTAATAAACGGTTAGCAGTGACAGTCAAGTGGATAAGGAACTAACCCTACTAACCGACTGGTCCTAAAGATATTTGTAACGATCACTTGCGCGACGGTGAAAGAAAACATCATGAGGCAACCCGCACGTCCAATTATATCTCGAATACGTGTGACCTTAGAAGAAAGGTCTGTATTTCCCTCTGTCTTGTGGAGGGAGGGCTGACGGCAGTCGCTCCCTATTAGAAGTAATATCTTCGCTAAATCCTTAGGCTTAGATAGCGGTCTCAGCCAAATCTATGCGATTAGGAAACAGGATAATGCTAGGAAAGATGGTTAATAAACGGTAACTGTACTGTTGCACAGGTACGAAATTTAAACAAACGATATACTAGTGCATGAAACTGTGTTCTTCTATTCTAATCTTATTCGAACCTTGTACTGACTTAATCACGCACATAAAAGGTCAGATTAATCTCACTTTTAGGGTGAATGACAATAATATCTGTGTGAAAAAAATGTGACAATTTAAAGTTTACAAATCTCCTTGAAATAAGTGGTAATTTAACACATTTTTTATTGTATACAACAAAACCGCAAACCGCAACCTAGTAACGTCTCGTTTGTCTTAAGTAGCTGTAGGTACGCTTTCATGGTAACCGCTACATTCATAAACTGTTGTAATTAGCCTACATTTACATAAATGAGACACTTTCTTGAATTTTATATTATATAGCATGCTTTATTGTGTCTCACTTTTAATACAACAAATACGAAATTATAAAATATACTTAACTACGTAAATAACAAAATATAATTGCACTGCAGCGACAGCTAGGTTAAACTATGTAGACCTTCTACACAAACTGTCAGCTAAAGGTTTATATAGCGTTCACTGAGATAATTAGTTACGTATGAAAATATGTAGTGTGGCTCGTGTGCTATTGCGCAAACCCAATGATAAAATATTTAGTTGGACACTTAATAGCAATGTTACGCTCGTTGTACGATTAATAATGCTACTATGCAGTTCATTACTTCAGTGCAACCATTAGTATTTATATTGCCAACAGTAATGTTTTAAGTTCGATGATATTTTCTTGAATAAAAAATAAATTGTTCTTGCTATAAAACTGGTGGTACAAAAAATTAGTGAAATGTCAAAGAAGTTATTTTACCTTTCAAATTGTGACAATACGAGTATATACTTCATAAATTGAATAGCGTATTCTGATAGAAAATTATCACCATATGTTATGGATACGTTGCTTACATCTTAATTTTCTAATTGCTAAGACAAAACGAGGCAGGCCCCATTGGTTGTTGGTTGACATATAGAAAGAATGCAAGAGGAAAGAATGACGAAGCAGATGCAATACGAAAAGAACTATGACTGTTAAAGAAGCCAGTGAAGTGTGTAAGAATCGAGTCATGTAGCGCGGGCTTCTCTTTGCGTATCCCGTCACGGAATTAGCTGGAAGATCACATTATCTTAGTCTTAATTATTATTTTTTAATACTTATTTAATCTATCCATATCTATACATCATTCCAAGCCCCTTGTAGGGTAGGCAGGGAGAACTGAGCGTCACATAACTCGGTCTTTACACTTCTCACTCGATTCTTTACACGCACCTTCACGTGCACGCTCGTTGGTTCCTACAATTCTTCTGAAGGTCATGATAGATAGATGGCCTTCCTTCTTTATTTTTCTTTTCTGCGTTGTTTAATGCTGAATGAATAAAAAATAATGCAGGACAAAAGAATGACGAAACAGATATACAATACCAAACTAGAAGTGCGTAGGAGGCCGAGAAAGACCAAGACTCTCCAACCAGGGGGAGACTCTGTACAAAAGTCGTCTGCGTGGGTACCTCTATCTCACCTATTTCTACCGCCTAGCAGATATATTTATATAGCTGTGTTCCGGTTTGAAGGGTGAGATGTGGCAGAGAAATTACAGGGTACTGTGACGAAACAGCCTTAGGTCACAAGATTGGCAGCGCGCGAGTAACATCCCCGTGGTGTTGCGATCATCAATAGGCTGCGGTGCCATCTAATGCGGGCTACATGCTTGTTTGCCAATCTAGTTGTATAAAAAAACACGACCAAATTGATCGAGTTTATCAGAAAGGTGGTGTGAGGAGCCCTAGGGACTGGCGAGCATGCATGAAAAGAGCTTTGAATAATAAAGAACTAGCGAGGTGTGTAAGGGGCGCGTCTTGTCTTGTGCGCTCGGTTTTCTCTGCTTACCCCACAAGGGACCTGGCGTGAAGATATAGACATATAGATACACTTAGTTAAAAAAATAATTAACAATTTTATATGGTCATTATAAAATTACTAATTCAAAATGTTACTATATAGAAATGTGTTAGAAAATACATTTAACTTGGACAACTTCTTGAAACTCACCAGTATCCAATAATATCTTGTTCTAATCGGTACATATAGGCTTGGTCACTGTGTTAAACTTGCCTGAACCCTAATTAACAGACTCAGGCGTTGTTTTGCGGAAGTTTAATTTACAGGCAATTTTATCTAAACAACTTTGCTAGCGGAATAGTAGTTTAGAACAAATTGTCATAGCTGAACTCTATTGTATTACTATTTAAAACTAACCTATGGTGTCATTGAGGTAATCGACGACGGTATAGTTGTAGTTCAGTATGTTACAATTGTCTGTGCAGGTCTCGTTTAGGTAGCAAGAGACACAAGGCTCGGCCGTGGCGCACAGCGGGTTCTGGCACGTGGGACACGTCTCGCAGTATGGCCCCGTGTACCTGCCTATACGTGTGTCGTCTATATACCAGCATTCACATCTACCTATAATGAAAAATATAGAAAATTTTAACTAAGAAAAATAAATTAATAATAAATATTTTCGGACTACTTGGTCACATTCTCTATGAAATCATTTAATTGGAAATTATACATGTAAATAAATGATTTCGGGTTATTTTATTCGAAATCACAGTGCCAAATAAACTAACATATTATCAAGGGTGCCCGTACAACTAATAAACATACGTAAATATATTTTGTATACACATACTCAAAATACATAAACACCCAGACCAAAACAAAGGCCATTGGGACCTATATGCCCCGCTTATCGAAAAGTTGCGTACACAGGTGAAACATATGCTTTATCACTGCGCAATATTTTTTTCGATACCTTATCTTATATCCCTTTTATTTTACAAAAATAATATCATCATAATTACGCCCAAACGCTATGATAACATAAAAGGCGTGGCCAAAAAGGTTTTTGCAATACTGGCACATTAACATTAAAACAAAACATTGGCATGGTTAAACAAAACAATGTAAACTCATACTCATCATGTCTAAATAATACTAACATTAAACCATAATAATACACAGGTGGACTCATGCCTATATTATATGTGTATATAATAATAATATGCTTTTATTTCCAAAAAAGTAACGCACATTTCATGCTTAACAACTAGGCTAGTACATTATCACTATTGCGAATAACAGCATCCGTTGCCGAACTTAGGTTGACACTTGTATTTCAGCATACGGCGCCACTCCCAGCTGAGACATAATATACTCGTACCTATATTATAAACTAGTCTACAAATTACAATTTTTTATGTGAGCTATCAATACAGAAACAAGAAACTCGGTGTGTGTAGAGATGCAGCTCTCTGTGATTTATTTGTAAGGGTGAATGTATGTATGTGAGAGAGTGAGTAAATGATACGAAAAAAACTTACGAACACTTACAACCATTAACCATCCATAGAATTTATCAGGCACTGATTATCTTATGATAATATAACCAGTACCTACCTACGCCAGTAGCTCTTCGCTTTCGTCATACTCCAAAGTAAGTAGCCAGACCAATATTTTCTTCTTACGCTCAATTTTGTTATTAGAGTAAATAGAAATTATTTTGTTTACTTTATTGTAAATGAATGGCATAAGAAAGCAATAAAACCTTCCAGCAAAAGCAGTATAGAACCGTTTACTTTCACAAACTATGTCTTTTTTACTGCGACTGTAGCCTAAATTAGCGTGCTGTTTCAGTAGTATTCCCAGGATAAAGAGTTGCCCCACGGAGAGCGCTTCACAGTTTTTGTACAAGAGATTGGTAGGGAATCGGAAAGGGCGAAAATACTGACCTTCAAAACAGCATGTTGAGCAATCTCCAAAGATTTGATTGTGGTAGCTGGGGCTCCTCCCCAGGATGTTATACAATACGTTAACAGGGACTGACAGAGAGCGAAATATACTTGCCTAACAATCATGGGGTCTGCGTAATGCCTAAGAGTTTTAAATACCGTAAGAAATAGACAATAAAGTACTGAGTAATCTTCCACAGCAGTACACTGGTAACGATCATGGAAGATAACTCTCAAAGAGGCTCAGCTGAGTTCCCCTAATATAAATCAATTCAAGTTACCCCAGAAAAGTAGGAATAGATACCGAGTCAAATGCCTTTGACAAATCTAGAAAGACTGCTAAGCATTTCTTTTTATAATCAGTGTTAGTGCCAAGAAAGTCAGTGACTGCGTGCACTGCATCTGCAATGAATTTCGCTCGACGAAAACCAAATTGATTGCAGGATTGCAGCTTATGTTCTTCTAAGTAATTACTCAATCTATTGTCTATTATTTTTTCTAATAATTTAAAAATTGAAAATTTGTCCATAATTAGTGACACAGTCTCTATCTCCACTCTTGTGAATCGGGACAACTATTGACCTCTTCAGACAATCCGAAAAAATACCACTTCGAAAACAATGATAAAATCCAAACGTCGGTAGAGGGGTGAGCACCTTGCTAAATCGTGAAAGGCAGCCATTAGAGATACCATCCCAACCAACCGCGCAATGATGTCTGTAGCCAAGAATTAGGCGTTTCTACTTCGTCTACGTGATTTTAGATGTTTTGATTTGTTTGTACGATCATTTAATATATTTTCATTTTAGATTCTTACCAATATTAATATAGTACTCATTAGCTTTATTAACCAAAGCCTCCGTTAAGTTGAGTTGTTTTGGGAGCATATGTAATGCTTGCCAAAGTTTTTTACTGTCACTACCTGCTTTCGGCAGTAATTCCTTTTCGAACATTCTCTTTGCCGTCATTGATCAGATTTCAGCCTCTCAAGATCCGCTTCATTTCGTATAATATAGAGAGGACCATAATAATTATACGCAGATATATCACTTCCCGAGATGTTCAGCAGAATTGAAAAATGCGGGCGAATTAGTACGTCCTTTGCGATTTTTGATATAGCATCTCTGCTGCAAAAACAGGTTGTACAGGGACTTCAAGTTAAAATGTATAGTAAATAATTTTGAGGCTTTCTGTCTATTCTTATTAAAGTTTTTTTACTGCAAATAGCATTTTCCCTTTCATAAGAGTTGACATAACATCAATAGGCTTCGCGGTGTCTTTAGCAGGTATCCTGTAAGAATGTCTTCTATGTCGGAGTCCTTTATGTCAATTGTGATAGATTCACCCATTGCCTTCAACAGACGGCACGACTCGTCTTTAGTCTCAGGTTTGTCTGATCTAATCTTCGGAATATTGCGTATTTCAATGCCGAACGAACGAGCTTTGCGCTCCAGGCTATCTATTTTTCTTCCAAAAATTGAATTCATTTTAGTCCTCCCGTCTCTTAGCATTCACATCCTCAACCGGAGTAAAAAATTCGTCATACTTGCTCAACATAAGGTCAATTGATTTGGTTCTGAGCTTTGCATTCTGTTCTTTTATGCCGTTGATTGGACAGTGAAAATCGTGGAAACGCCTAGCCTGTCTTATGGCTTAGACAAGAGAGTCTAGCATCTGTTTTATTGATGTCATAATACATGCTTCAACAACATCATGCTTCCATTTTTCCTCTCAGTGACTTCCATTTTTCCTCTCAGTGACATTCATTTTAACGCTGTGTAAATCCGGTTCAGAGTTATAGTGAGGTAACATATTCAACAATCTAACCTCCGCGCTCTTATCAAGCAAATACTTTTCTGTCTCATTTATTGGCGAAGCGACAACAGGCGTTTCAGCGGCATGATCGTACAACAAATAAACAAATAATCAGTAGTTCAATCGCCCGAGTATGAATAGTAACGATGCTATGATCTGAGGTCATATATTCTGTTGAAGTCGGTGGGGCAGTAGTGAAACGAAATAAGTATGTATTTACAAAAAAAAATGTATTTATGTATGTTTATTAGTTGTCTAGTACCCATAACACAAGCTTAGCTTACTTCGGTGCTAGATGGCGCTGTACAATTTGTCTGATAATATTTATTTGTTCTGGTCGACAACTAATGAATTATAACAATATTTGTAGCGCCCACTTTGTATATATCCTTCACAGCAAATATTTTTTATTCAAACGTTGTGCGGGTACATTGAGTAGCGTATTTTTTTTTATTGGAATAGTAGAATACAAATGTTTTACCCACGTGTGCTCAAACAGAGATATTATCGCACAGAAGAATTAGCGTGTTCTCGCTCTCGCTCGCCGTGTCGCAATGACGATGATTCAATTTCTTATTCAAGTTGCGTTCCTAGTAATTTGCTTACACTTTTAGTAGATATTAATGCAATAAATTTCGCTATTAATTGGCACTTTGATGGTTGTCACTGCAAATCCTAGTCTACACAACAGACAGGTACGTGTATAATACGTGATGGGCCCCTGTTTATTGTCGGTCGCTCTGACCATAAAAATAATCCAGAACAAAAGAAGCAAGTTTCAACATTGTAAATTACAGCTAGACAAAACCAAGAGCACATCAGTTCTACTTTAACCTCCGTAGCGTTCTTATGATTTATGTGGAGCTCATATTGGGCTGCAAATGTCACACATGGTGTTTAAAAACTAAAGCGTGAACTATGGTAGACGCTTCGTTGTACACTATTATATTCTAAGTTTGACCAAGTACTTACCGCATACACATTCTCCATGGCCAGAACAAATCTCATCTTGGCCAGAAGCAATGCACGTGTTATTGGAATCTGTACAGTCGCATGCATCGCCCGTCCAGCCGTCGACGCACGCGCATGTTCCGCACAAGCACGATCCCCGACCCACACCTCCGCACTCTATGCTATTCTCACTGGAAAATCGTCAAACAATCATTTATCTATTCTATATACGTATAATAAAACTGTACTTGAAATATTTTTGCAAAATATAGTGCCCTTCAATAACGATAGACCGAACTAAGATTTTTAAATAGCTTGTCTGTCTTCCTCTCTTACTATCTATACAGACATCATTTGAAAACTGTTGGGCCGTTCTTAATGAAGTTTGCTATGATGATAGTTTATATCCCGGGTATCATACGATACTTTTTTCGAAAATTAAAGTTATTCGTCTGAAAAATACCTCAGGAATTACTAAATCGATGAAGATATAAAACTTCGCTATTGGATTCCTGATGGACTCCATTGCGTATCTTCTTTTCTACTTCCCTTTTCCAATGAAATTCAAGAAAATTTACCAATGATTCTCTAGAACAGCTTTAGGTTGTCTATTTTTATAAAATAATAATGAAATTGTATTACAATAACATATCTAAGTAGAAGAACGAGAGAGAGAGAGGAAACTTATAAAATGTGGAAATAGGTAGTCGGTAGAGATTAGGGTCAAGTTCAAATAAGAAAATGTGTAGTAGAAAATGTCAACTGACCATATATTGAACTAAAAATTTTTCGTACAGGCCGTTGTCTTTTATTTCTATATCTGTCACAGACCCTCCACTTCCTCATATCTTTAACCTTTCCATGCAGTCAAGGTCTTTTTACATTTATGCGCAGTCATTAGGTAACATTAATGACTTAACCTAAGACAAGCCGGATTTAACCCCTGAGTTGTGGGGGTCTGACGGCAGACGCACCATGTCAAAATTAGTATCTTTGCAAAATTTTTAGGCTTAGAGGTAGCAAACCCCGTCAATCCTAATAGTTTAGGAAACGGGTATCGCTAAGAAGAAGATTAGGTAACATGCTTAAAAAATTCATTACATGCAGTCATGCATGCATGCAGCATTAAAAGATCAATTAAGATAGTTTTGACTATCCATAAACTGAAAATTATAAACAATGGTAAAAGCTAAAGCTCTATTACTAAAACCATAGCAGTGAACAGAGTGTGACGACGTTTTAAGACGAAGAGCAAGAGAGCTGCGAATCGACCCTGGGCTCTACTGCGAAACAAGAAACAATCATTCAAATACATATTTATGAGATAAATGACTAAGCAGAACAGAGTAAAGAACGAACTGGATGTGTAGATTACGACGAAGTCTGATGGGATAACACGTGAAACGACAGTAAAAACGCTCAGGTTTATCTAGATGCTCCTCGGTAATATTAAGATAGCAAGAGTCAGTGTAGTCGAGTATAGGAAGCAATTAGAACTGTGCAAACATAATTTCAATTCTACCAGTCGAAATTTTATCAAATGTTACTAAATTTAAATATTAAAAGAGAGCTAACGAAATTAAACAATTTCCTACTAATATTTGGTATTTAAGATACGGTGCAAGAGATCGGTATTGTTAAAATTAACCAGATGCAAGTTAGATCAATCAATTTTAGTAATAGTAGGCTATTGATGTTTACCGGACTTATTTAATAGTCAAATATTGTAACTAAACCATTTAGCAAATTTTCCTGGTGCTACAGAGAGTGATTATATAGCATCAGGAAAATTTGCATCTTTATGTAGGTAAATATGATTGTAGGTGTAGTACCTACATACTGTTAGTGTCTACTTGGAGAACTGTCGTCTTTCAATAACAATAGAAAAAAACAGAAACGAGCGTAATTAAGAAAAGAGGAAGGTATTACATAATAAGTAATGTTAGTGTTTGTGCTAATACATAAGGTTCAAGATGTATGTAATAAGTAGTTATATAATGAAAATCGGAAACTTACATACTAATCTCACAAGTCGGACACTGGCAATAGCGGCCGTTGTAGCCGGTATCACAATTACACTTCCCGCAGAAACAGTCACCGGCTCCCGAACATATCTCGGCGTGTAAGACGTTAGGCTCACGGCACTGAGATATTAGATCCATAGACGCCAAGTCGTCTTGCAAGGAGCAACTGCAGGTGGGGCCTGACCTAGAAACATTAGGAGATGCAGTTAGTGAAATAAAATACTATCCTATAACATAATAAATCTGCTTGAGTCAGCTTGTTCGAAATTTGAATTAAATTATTTATTATTCATAAGTAACTTTATCTGACGATGATAGTAATAACGGTAAATAATATAAAATGCTAATTTAGATAAAACAGCTAACTAGTAAACAATAGTTTTCATCCAAAAACGAAAAAGGTAATACTTAGCACCACCATTGGAAAACTTAGTTTATATGTTACGGTTAGAATACAGAATAAGTAAATGTGCTCATTAACTAGGTAATTTTCCAGCAGATTTCCTGGTACGATCCGTTAAAGTGTGAAATTTTACATAAAGTAGCTGATATTTGCACTTTACCTAAAGTTAAATCGCGGAAGACAGTGAGCGAAACACTTTTGTCCCGTTTACTGGCACGCCCTCCGCGCACATGAAGTTATATGCAAGATCTCAATTTAGTGTTTGTCAAGAAAAGTTGATAGCAAAAGATGATGTTCCTGTGATGATGGTGATCCAGTTCTCAGGAGCTTGCTGGAACGTCACTCACTTGCAAGAACATAACAACCCTAAAAGGAGTTGTTAATCTGGTTTTCTGAAAGTATGAGTACATACTTCACCAGTTGGGCTGCTTTGATGCGCTCAACCACTGTTAAGATACAAGGTGGAGTTGGAAGTGAGGTGGTGTTTAATTTGCTTTTGCTTACGTTTCAGTATTTATGATAATAAATGTATGATATATATCTAATAAATAAATGATACGTTTGTTTCGGGTACTTACTCGCAAAGCTAATACGTAAATGGCCCTGTATGGCCTCTACCGGGGAATTCATATATTCTAACTTTAGGAGTAAGAAACCATCTAATAAATATATCTCTAATTCAATAACATCTCGACTCCTCGCCTCAGATCAGACTATTACTCACCAACCCTTATCACATTGGCATACTCCACAGACGCGATGAGAATTGTTTGGACAGGTCAAAGGCATGTTCTCATTATGATCAGCCTCACAGTCGCACCCACATTGAACTAGAACATCTAGTATTAAAGAGTCTTGGCCAAGTTGACTCTCTGATATATTTATTGTTTGATTAAACTGCAATATAAATGGGAAATATAATTTCGACGATATCCAAGGCATTAGATACGAAATTGTCTAAAAAATATCCAAGATACTTTCTTTTTGCCGGTTGTTGATTGCATAACAATGCCCACCAAAGGTTGCCCATTTCTTTACATATAAATTTGTGTAAAATGCAATTATATAAACAAATAATAAGGGTGGCCATAAGTTTCTGTAAATTAGTAGACAAGTAATGTCTTATGTTTATCTGAGTCAGTATGTTTTCTGTATTACATAAAGGTATTATAAAATAAATAACAATATATCTTTGTCTTGTTATCTGGGAAACAGTTGCTGTCACTACACTATATTTAGTATGAGGCTAGATGGCTCCTGATAGATTCTGAATTATAAACTTGGATACTCACATTTCTAAATTCTGGACAAGTATCCAGCGTAATATGCACCTCATAGTTCAAGGTCATGCCGTAGCTAACACCCGTACATCGCGAATTTTCCACTAGAGGCCCTCCAAATACCCCGCAATCTGTAAAGTACTTAATCCTCATTGTTGGTACATTAGAATCGTCTTCGAAGTTGACCACGCTTACTATATCTTCATACCCCATTTTGACTAACTTCAATATATTTGAACTGTCACTTTCTAACTTTGCGATATATGTGAAATCTTCCAAAAGTTCGTGGAGTTGATCGTAGTGTCTTTTCACGTCGTCCGTAACAGCGAAGATGACATTTATCTGAAAGTGGATTGATAGAACATGACAGGTTATAATTACAAGCAGAGTAACAACCAACATCCCGCGTATATGGTCACAATAGAGTGATATAAATAGTAGTGCAGTTATCAGCCTGTATTTTTTTTAAATAACGAACAAGTGAGCACCGTGCTAGATAGAATATAAAACGTGATATGACTCTTTCCTTCGAAGCGTTTTATATTCTATCTAGCTAGATAGCCAGTCGAAACTGATTTGACTGAGGATTTCACTTAGAATGTAATAGTTGATTAGAATCCCATCTACTGAAGTTCTTTAAAATGATCCTACTGACGAGTATATCCTATACAGACTACTACTACCTATACATATACCTAGTCCGGCCATAAGTTCTGTTACAAATGAATATGCATTTGTTTTATTATGAAATAATGTAATCTTAATAAAACTTATATGTACATATTTATAGAAGTCTCAGCAAAAAATAAAAAATGCTTCTATTTGAAATGGCCACCGTTGGCTTTGATACAGACCTTTAATCTGTCTGGCCACGAATCTATGAATTTACGCACTGTTTCCATGGGAAATTTAGCCACTGCTTGCTCCAGATACTTCTTTCGTTTTGAGCAGGTCCTGTAGGCCCATTCTACTAAAAACTGCAGCTGCACGTTTACGCTTATCATTTGAGCCTTGCAGGGACAGTGCAGTGTACATACGTGTATTGTTTCCTGCACTGCGACGGCACTGCAAATACGCAGCAACTGTGCGTATCCTGCAAATGAACTACTTAACTTCTGTAATGTTAATAATACTTAACCATATTTCAATCTAATAAATTGGATTTTTACATATGTTGATTCCTATAGTTTCACACGCGATTGCCGGCTCCGGCGTGGAGGTATTTCTAACTGAAAAGAAACTTTACTTAATTATATATTCCCACAAACATTTCCCAAACAAACATATCAGTCAGAATATTAATTTCTCTTCGCAAAAGTTGCTTGAAACTAACGTTAGCAAAACTGCAGATAAACTCCTTCAAAACTCAACTTCAAATCTCAGTCATCGCTATACAAATATCAAAACAATTTAACAGAATACGATTATAATTCAGAAAACGTGCATGCGCAGTGCAGGTTTTTTAACAGAATAGCGAGTCTTTTACTGCAGCGTTGCTGCAACGCAGATCGCCTTACAGAATAACGAAACGTCAAAATATA
This sequence comes from Pyralis farinalis, assembly GCA_947507595.1. Classification (NCBI taxonomy): domain Eukaryota; kingdom Metazoa; phylum Arthropoda; class Insecta; order Lepidoptera; family Pyralidae; genus Pyralis; species Pyralis farinalis. Next base: position 12,590,191 of record OX382257.1, on the reverse strand, counting down.
CACATTTTGACACACGCCGCGCAGTAGTGCAGTTGCAGTTAGTTAACAGAATTGGCCTTTTGTCCTCTAAAACTGACCATACTTTGTAGTCTAAGGCGTTCGATCTGGGCTAGACAAGGGCCAGTCTTTAGCTCTTATAAAATCCGGAACGTTGGTTTCGAGCCAGGCTTGGGTAGTTCGAGCCTTGTGACCAGGTACAGAGTCTCGTTGGAAAGTAACAGGTACATTTAAAAAAAATGTATCGCTGAGAGGTTTCACAACACGATCCAAGACTTTCTCTTCTCGATCTTGATACACTTTGGCTGAAGTCTTAATTCCTTTTTCACAAAAATGAAGCTGACTCCTTGATAAGACACTCCCCACCAAACCATTACAGACGCAGGATAATGACTACGTTGTACCTTTCCGACCACTTGGGAGGCTTCTTTAGAACTGTATGCGTACACTTTATCATTTTTCTTGTTGTAGTCCTCTTCAATGGTGAAAATTTTTTCATCAGTAAAGAGGATATTTCTGTGCCATTCACCTGCGTATCGGGACAGAAGACGTTTTGATCGATCGACTCTCTTCAAATGTAGGGATAGATTTAGGGCACGTCCTGTATATCGACGATAAGCGCCGAGCTTCAGGTCTTGTTTTGATATACGCTACAGATGCCTAGCAGGAATCTTCATTTATTGCGATAAGATTTTTAGTTTTCTAGTAGAATTTCGGCGAATTCTGGCTTTAACAGCATTGACAGCCTTTGTAATTCTAACAGCACGCGGTCGCCCCGATCTTTTATGGTCTTCAACAAAGGAAGTGTTGGTATATCTGTAGATAGTACGTAATACGAACATACGGCTGATACCAAGCTTTTGAAGTGTCGTGAATATGACCGACGGCTCTATACCCACTTTGTGCAAGGCAATCACCTGCAATCCTATTTTCTTTCACACACCATTCTATATTGTAATTTGATACTAAACAAGAAAAAAATATGTGAAACGGCGGGTAATAAATAAGTTTTTATGTTAAAAACTTATTTCGATGTGTAAACACGTTCCAAATTCAAAATAATTAAAGAGTTGAAAAAAATAAAAGTTTCTATATACAGTAACAGTATTTATGGCCAGACTAGTTCGGTATATAGAATTGGTGAAGCTGAAATAATGTACAGGTTATATTTTTTTTTTTTATACTACTAAGGTGGCAATCAAGCATACGGCCTGCCTGATGTTAAACAGTCACCGTAGCCTATGAACATTTGCAACACCAGGGGCGTCACTCATGCGTTGCCGACCCTCTAAAAACCTCTTCACGCATTTCTTGAAGAACTCCATGCTGTAGTTCCTTGGAAAAACCTCGGCTGGGAGCTATCATCTACAAACAGAAGTTGATAAACATAATATATCTAAGTTTAAATCATAGCCATCAACTACTGAAATAAACTGTCAGATTCTATATTGCTTGCTTTCTTTATTTCTATTTTGTATATATCTATAATGTTCGTTATATATCCTTCCATCGTCAGTGTATCGGGTGGAGGGCCATCCTACACTGTTTTTTCTCCAATGGCTCTCGGTTTTTCGAGCTATGTGGCCTGCCCACCGCCACTTCAGCTTGCTGAGGGCTACATCGATAACTGTAGTTGGGTTGCTCCACGGCATAGATTCAGAGATGAGTAAATCATCTCTGAATCTATGCCGTGGAGCAACCCAGATCATGGCTTTTTCTATCACGCGCTGTGTACCCTTGAGTTTCTGTATGATACCCATAGTTAAAGACCAGGTTTTTGTACCGTAAGTGGTTAAATTAGTAGTAGTTGGGATCATGTTTCTCATCATCATCATCATCATTGTAGGTGTGTGGTAAGTACCTCATTTTACGCCCATATCACGAATGAAATTATATACTTTGAACAAGAAATTAGTGTATCCATTGGAGGATGATGTTGTATTTGCAGTAACCATGACTAATGAATGCAAATATCCTCAAGATTAAAAAGATAACCGAAGAGATGATATCAGAAAATACTATGAACTTCAAATATAAATACTTATAACATAGTGATATCTTACATATAATAAAATCGCAGAAGGACTACATTTGAGTACATATAATATCTTTTGAAATAAAATACACATAGACTCTACTTTCGGCACATAAGCCAAAACAGTCACTTAAAACGGATTGTGATGAGTTATTACATGATAATAGTTTATATGTTCAGGGTACTTTTTACCCCTCGAGGTTTCTTGCGAAAACAAGGAGTTCCTGTGAAAAATAAGAAACTCCACGTGGATGGGAGTATAGGGAGCTAGTCTTGTATAAAATGGAGTACGCGTGGTATAAAATGCAGTATGCGTGGATATTAATTACTTCGTAACCGACAAAAAATAATTCTAACAAAAGTATACATGAATCACCGAAAAGTCCTTAGTATACGATAAACGAACAATTTGATGACACCGAAGTTCGTTACGACCACTGGACTACTGCCGTTTTCCTCGCTTATCTGTGTTTAACAAACATGGTAAGTACACAGACCTAAAATGTACACAACTTACTTACTCCGTACCGATTGCAATTATATAATTTACCTTGTACTCGTCCAACAATCTGTATATCTGGGCTATAGAAGGATAGTCGTAAATATCGGCTGCTGAATAATAACCATCTTCGTTTAAATGGCATGTTTCGTCATTCTTCTTGACGGTTCCACCTGTGTTCAAATTAATATTCGTCTAAATTTAAAATATTATAGTTGGTATAATTAGAAACTTAATTAATTAGGTATCATTCGTTTATATTTACACCTGATACGGTTAAGCTTTGGGCTAACTGTGGCTTACCGTTGAATTTAGTTCAATATATTTTAAAAATGTAGTGAGCCAAAAAAACATATCGCCTACTTTTTCTCTCGATTGTTTAAGAGCAATACGGGTCGGCAATACTACCTACAACGCAGGCTTACCTACCACGACCAAACTGATCGTGTTTATTAGAAGGTGATATCAGAAGCCCTAGAAACAGGCGAGCGTGCATGAGAAGAGCTATGAATGTTAAAGAAGCGAGTGAGGTGCATTAGGACCGACTCATATGGCGTTCGGTGCTCTCTGCCTACCCTGCTAGGGATTTGGCGTGAATCGTGATAGATAGATAGATAGGTCGGTCAGTAAATGCCACTATCTAATGACGGTGTAAATAATAATTTATAACTCACATAAAATTTACCCTCACTACCTATAATGTTTAACTACCTATAAATCTGTAGTATAAATAGGCAAAAACAAAAAAGTGCTATACCTTTTTCGCCTTCGCCATGCCAACCGATTTTCTTTTCTTTTTTTTTTAAATAGCTATCGATGTGCTTTAGGTTATCAATGAAACATTTAGAAACAATAGCAAAACGTACCTACACTGGTTTTCCTTAAATTTTTGTAACTATTATTGTCTAAGTTCGACCATTGAAGTGAACAGTAATATATTTTTCTTCTTTCTAGAGTTATTCCTAAGCCATTGGGATTGGTGGAGTCCGGTACCTAAGCCTAAGGATTTGGCGAAGGTACTGATTTTTTCATGAAGCAACTGCTGTTAGACCTCCACCACCTAGAGGGGAAACCAGACCTTTCTTAGGTCAGGTCAGTTGGACGTGCGGGTTTTCTCACGATGTTTTCCTTCACCGCCGAGCAAGTGATAATTACATAAATCCGAAAAACGAATTTAGTGGTACATGCCCAGGATTCGATCCCGAGACCTGCGTCCTACGACCTGCGCCAATAGGCCTGTTCTTTATCCGCTGGGCTATCGCTGCAGCCAGCGAACAGTAGTATATCTAAATATGCATAAACATGGATACATCAAAAGTCCCCTGACCGATTTTCCCGTCGCCAGCGATATGCATGAGCCCATCAGACAGCAGGAGGACAATCTTGCGGCTGCGCGGTGACCACCCCACAGCATCGGTGCAAGCCACTGTCTGCACCAACGCCTCCAGTTGGGCCTCAGCATTGTCCACGTTTGCCGTCACTGCACTACGGTTCACATTCTCTATGAAGTCGTTTACCTGTAAAATACACAGGTAATATATAAATAAAAAAATATTTCCGAGCAAATTACTTAGTGGCATCTAGTGTCAAACTAAGCAAACCTTATTCTATCGATACTAGACAAATAAACATACTTATAATGTACACAAAGAAATAATCAAACTAAAATACAATGTTCAAGTACACAAATATTTTATCTTGTACGAGAATCAAAAATATTTCCCGGGAACGTGACACGTGATCCTAGATGTTAAAGTAGACAATGCTAACCTGTCGATATCGAGGTTCGTGATATATCAAATGAATTTTAAAATAAATCCATACGCAGCATTTTTTCACTTCACACACTTTATCCAACTGAAGAACAGTAAATAGCAATTTACATTGTTATTTTAGTCAAACTCTATATAATTAAAACTTTGTAGAATGTCTTAAATAAACAAAACTTAGTCATTCAGTATAAGTGTCGCGTTTTGTTACACGCTGGGTCAAAATAATCATGAGTCTCAAAAACTTAAAAAACAAAAACTTAAAACTTAAAAATAAACACTTTTAGACAAAGAATACACTAGAAGGTAAATATCATAACCCACTTTATAGGTACATGACTAGATCTTCGTTAACAAGAGAAGTAAGTAAATAGGATTCGTATTCTTGCCACATTTAAGGGTTCCGTTCCAAGCCACCTTACTACTCTAATACCTTCTACCTCAACTAAATCCATCGTTAGAACCTCTCGACGGACCATACTACAATTGCTGAGTTTCTTGGTTACATAACAATTTTAACTATTATATGCATATTAAAGAAGAAATTCAGTTAATTAAATTATCTACAGATATCTAACAAAAACATGTCAAAAAATTAAGTTACTCGTACGTACGATATTAACGTGTGGTAAGAAGAAACACAGTATTTTTTTTTCTCCTTATGATACCCAAATAGGATGCCTCAATAATATTTCAAAACACGACACCTGTATGTTTCTACTTGGAATTATTTTATTCCGACTACACCAAAAAAAATACATCCCTTGTGTCATTTTTCGAAATGGAACTAGAGCTATTTGAATAAGGCAGGTCTCACACTGTTCCGCACTATGTGAGACGGTGCGCGGTAAGTACTGAGTTTTTTTACGTTGTAGCGAAATATCTGTTTGTGGTTTTTTTATAGACCCCAACCCCCCGCTCCACGCTGGCGCGCTGATGTAGCGCGACATCACGCAGAATACTGTGAGAATCGACTAACTAATCAGATCGAGGGTACTTACCTTGTCTGTGAGAGACAGATGGTGCCTGTAACTATAAGTTGTTTCGCAACTATCGTCAGCCATAGTACAAGGGTTCTTGGCACGATTTTTATCCCTATATGAATATGGCATCACAGGTTTGTCAGCAAAACTGCCGAATCCTAATCTGCAAGTAATAATTCTACTTTATACAAGTCTGCTGTGGTGTGGTCTTCTTTTCATACATACAAATAATGATATCATAATAGTTTACTCTGTTTAGCTTTGCTTTTACTAAATATAATAAGTTTTAAATAAGCAGCGCTGACGTTTCCATCATGGCTATATACTTATTTCCTTCTTCTATTGCCTTCTTCTTTCGCTAAATTTCGAAATATAATATGTTGTACGCGCTGGTTTTCTCACGATGTTTTCCTTCGAATCCGAAAACAGGAATTTATTTATAGGTGAATTCTATATTCACTAGGCTATCAATGCTAAGCCTTCTTCAACTGTATTTTGAAGTAAATACATAGTACCTACTGAGTAAGTGAGATGACCAGTAGGAATTGTAAGATGGTTCAAAGGGTACTTTTTAGACAAACGAAATTGAAAATATGTTCATAATTCCAAAAACGTACACTCTGCAAATCTATATACTTCAAACAGCAGCAAAACTTTAATGCGACCTTTTTTGTGCGATATGTTCGTCTATTGTGAACTAATATATTGTATTAGGAAGCTCTTTGCGCATGTTTAAGTGTTTACCCATACAAGGGTGAAGTTATTACTTTCACTAAATTTAGTTCGAACGCTTTCAGTAATTATGAATCTTTTTGTTGAGAAGTCCCTAGCTTTCGATCACTCCCATATGAGGTAAGTGAAGTTACCGCGTGAAGTTGGTATTCATGTTATAGTTACTGCCACCTTAGCTACCGTATTCATCATTGGCTTGCAAGAACGAAAACGATATTCTGAAAATGCATAAACGCTCTATTGAATGGGACAGTAGAAAAACTTTTACCTAAAATTGCTGGTCAAATTTTTCAACATGACGAGTAGGTCGTCTCCCAAAGAGACGAGCGTTTTTTTGTCATCCTTCATAGACCACGTAAGATCCATCAAATAATACAAGTCCAATGGGTAATTCTTCGCTGGCCTGTATGTGAATTTTATCTTTTTAGTTTCTCCTGTAATAGATATATAGAAATTTATTAGTGGGCCATTTAAAAGTCGAAAAAAAATCCTTATAAATTCTAATCCGTTGTTCTGTTTATTTGTTCATCTATCTATCTTTCACAAGACAAATATCTACGAACTCATTTTTTATCTAGGCGGCAGACATGTAAACTGCACACCTGATATAAAGTGGTTGCCGTAACCTATGAACGCTTGCTATACAGGACGTTTCGCTCCCGCTCCCTTTCCAGGAGCTAACTGTTAACCTCGCTCACAGCAACACGAACCTTTCAGGAAGTGGTTATTTAGCTGTGAGGTGGAAACAACTGTCATCTATTGAAAACAGCCGGGACCGGCAGCGGCTTAACGTGCCGTACCAAGCTCGGCAGTACTCGAGACAACTAAACATACACAAGCTGCGGTCGAAACTATACACATATAAATTTGTACGTTCATGAACATTTGAATAGCATGCCCATCCGTGTTTGTTTATGTTTACGTAGGTATAACACGACAACAACTCAACCTATGACCATACTCACTTTAACTGCTAGGACATAAGATGCATGTATGTATAGATTGATCTGTCGTTATCTGTACATAAATATCTACGCGCACGCACACAGACGTCGTCTTAATATGGTACTCGTACAACTACAAAAGCAATTGAGTTGTTTTTTACAGTAATTATTATACTTGACGTAACATATACCTACTAAGATTTCAGCTTGATGGACTAAGTAGTTTTTAGGAGTTTAAAAAATACGTTCCTAAATTATTAAGTCTGCAACTTATTCATAGGAAAATTACACCGATTTTAGTTTATTTCTTGATCATAGTAACAGATACAAATGCGGATCATTAAAATATGATTCGTTCAATTTTGTTTTGTTTCTACTTCAGGCGAAAATTAACCGAACAGCTCGCCTGATGTACAGCGGTTGCCATAATCTATAAACGCTAGAAACTCGCTCACTGGTAAAAACACACTCCTGTATTTGCTTTTCGGCTACAGACTTCTAAAATATGGTAGTACCAGTTCGGTAACATATTGAATGTCGCTTAGCCGTAACTTTACCTTGTTGAGACTTGTTCACTAGCTGGCATGATGTAACACGTCTAAATCATTTATTTTGGTTCTAAAAATAAAATAATGAGTCACTTACACCCATAAATATTTGAAATTAATATTTTGTAACGTAAAGCAATCATAATATAGTAAAAAAAATATCAAAAAACCTAAGAAAATGCTTTATTTTTTTTTTATGTTTTGTAATATAATAATATTAGCATACATTATATAGTATTTCGATTGATAAACATGTATACTCCGCCAGTAAAGGAATTTGCAAAAAACATTATAGGTGAGTTTGAGTTACTCACGAGGTTTGAGCGAGAAGCGAAGTTTCTGCGGTTGTATTTGTACCAAATCTTCCATGTTGTGTGAGTGCACATCCTGCAACGTGCGGTTCTCGAGCGCCTCCCACACGTGGATCGGCGGCCGCTGGATCATACTCTGACCGCATCCGGCTGACACCAGACTGTAAAAAAAATTTGAATTTACCTACAATAAATTTTTAGGATCGGCTTAATGCCAAAAAATGCATTCTCATGCAAAGTCTTCAGCCGTCTATCAGAAATACATTCCCTACAAAGAATGTTTAGTTGTGAAAAAAAGTTATAGAATTCCTAATATTTGACAAGACAAGACAAGATACGAATATGGACAATGTCCATGTCACACCTATACCGGTCATGGTTGAGATCATTAAAATTAAGACAGGTTATTCATTTAGGTAAGCCCAATTTCGACCTGGGCAATGTTCGGGAAATTTCGATACATATCGTCGTCCAAAATATATCAAAGCCTGAAGACTAAGTCTTCGAATAGTGTGTGTTGCCAGTTGATTACATACGGGTATGTCCTTAGGGCTACCTAAGGATAAGCAAGCTGAAGTGACTGTGGTCCGGCCTCATTCCTTGTAGAACCGGCAACCGATGAGGAAAAAAAGGTTATCGAATGGCATTACCGTAATACACGCAGTGTAGTACAACTCCGCTATATGTACCGACGACCTCAAAAAAAATAGTGTCAATGAATCCAGGTGGCTCAGCATCGAGGCGATTGACTCTCTAGACTATGTCCAGAACGAATACGAGCTGAAATGATGATGATAAGTTGTGTGTTCGACTATATGATAGGCGCAATGACGCCATGGAGCTCCACTCAAGTCACCGTCGACTTCCGCGTACTCCTAAGTAATTTACATAAATGTTATATTAGCTTCACTGCAGCTTTTCGATTAAGGCGCAACCTTATTATTACGTTTTAGCTCGAGCTAAAACATGTGATGTGCACATTATTTAGCTCGAGCTAACAGCGGCAAATACATCCTTGCTGCTGTTTCGTCTTTCATGGCATTTTCTTGTAGACTTTGATTTCAAATGATAGTTGTATAGTATTTGTCAGCTATGGTACTTCTATAAAATCGGCAATTTATGTTACGCAATACCAGTACAACTAGTCGACCGTTGAATTTTAAATGTACCCGCTTCACAAGCACTGTACTGCCATCATTTTTAATGCAAATAAAGTTAAGGCACTTTTTTTTTCTTTTTTATATAACGTCGGGAGGGATACAAGCATACGGTCCGCCTGATGTAAAGTGGTTACTGTAGCCTATAAACGCTTGCAATACATTAAGTATCACTCGCGCGATTCCATCTCTGCAGATAACATAGAAGCTTACTGATGATCTCACTCGCACGCAGGAATACAACAGCCCTCTAGGGAGTGTCATTTGGCTGCGGTTTTCTGTGAGGTGGAGGCACATCCCCTGACGGGCTGCTTGATGCACCCTACCGCACTTAAAATACGCAGTTTACGTACTTAAAAATCAGCAGAAATGACCTCCCTTTTGAAAATTTGCCAACGAAATGTAAGAAAAGTCAAAACATTGGTAAGAAAATTTCCATATATTTTTTTTCAAATCAGAGCATTGTCGACATATCGGACAGTGGCTAAAGATTCATACATTAATACTTATTTACCCAGAGCCTTAAAAAGTACTCTCGAAGCAATGTCATCCTTCACCACGATAACGCGTCCGCACATCCCGCTAAAGTAACGGAAGCCTATTTGAATGCTTCAAATGTAAATTGATAGCACACCAGTCACATAGTTTAGCTCTCGTACCTTGCAACTTCTTTTTGTTTTCTAAAATTAAAGACAAACTTAAAAGCACGCGTTTTACAAGCCTAGATTCAATACGGTGAATGCGTTCCACTGAACCATTGAAGAGATAATTAATGAAAACTGGCCCTACTGGTTTTTACAATGATTGTAAGAAGGACAAAAATCTCTTCATAGACGCGCTATGAAGAGATTTTTTAATTTTTTAATTTTTAATTGTCTACAAACATAAGAATTAATTAATTTTAAGATTAATTTAAGATTAATAAAGATCGAATTGTGCAACGAGTATATTCCATATATCCCTTACGCCTATATGTTAAGTTGATTTACTTAGGTACATGATTAAGTGATGAAATGGATTCCATGATGGAGTCTTAGCAGGTAGACAAATCATGGTACCATGATTTGTCTGTTAAGAACTGAAATTCACAAGTACAGTTAAAAGAATATTAAAATTAAACCTATGAATATTTCTACCGTTTTGTTGTATGCAATAATATGAGTTACTTTTAAAGATCGTCATATTGCCAGTTTGGTAAGTACCTCCATCATTAGCCTACAAACCATAGAGAATACAGAATATGTAGAAAGAGTGTGCGTTACTTAAGCGTGCATTATAATAAGTAACGCACATAGAGACAATTTCGAAGCTCTAGCATGAAACCCGGGAACGGCGACAGAGCGGCGGCCGGCGGCGGTGATGGCGCGGCGCCGGCAGCGGCACGGCACACCCGAGCGTATCGTCAACAACTGCTCAGTACGCTCTAAATCTTGAAACACAATACTCAGTATGCCGAGCTAGATATTTTTTAGCATTAGATTAAATTAAAAATATACGTTAATCTATTCTTGTTTGACTTTTTAAGATGAAGACACATGTCCTTTTAAACAAACGGAAGTTGGTATCAACAAAAGAACTGTATTTTGCCATTATTACTACAAATTTTGCAAATTAAAGAATTCGAACAAGTACCGAACCAGCCGATGCTAATGTATAATGTGTTTAATGATTTCAATAAAATGCTCAAGTACAAACTCCTACTAATAAATATGATGTTCCTCAAAAAATTATAGTCGTATTTAGATATGCAGAAAGAGACTAAAATATCTAGCAATCGGAAGCATAATTCACAACAACAATCAAATAACTATAAGTATATTATATACATATATTACGCAGGTAATAAGGTTATAGTAGTACCTATCCAACAAATGATTGTATACAAGATGCATCCACTAGGTTTAAATAGGGGGTAACGTATGAAATTGCCGTTTTATAGTAATAGATACTTTGAATTGACATTAACCCTCATGGTGTGAGATTTTCGAGTCAAATTTTTATCACATGATACCTATGAGGTTTTTCTTTTAAAAAATGTGCAACATTTGAATTTCGAATTTCTTCGAATAAACACTTTCGTAATGGAAACTTCGATTTGAAGAACTAACCACGTAGAAGACCGCCCACACAGGTGAATAACGCTCAATTGAAGGAGATGGTGGAATCCGATCCGAGTCAAACTAGGCATTGATGGCATGGTTTAACATTTCCTTACCTACAATATTGACACATTTGCATCAAATCAATACGATAAAAAATCTAAAAACTGAGTACCTCATGATTGACTGACTGATCTGCAGAAAAAACGCACGTGTTACCTTGTTGTATCAGTACAGAAATGAAGGAATATTGGATCGAATTGTGGCATGTAACGAAAAGTAGATTCTTTAGGATAACCGTAAGCGAAAAATGCAGTGGCTGACCTCAGGTCAAACGCCGTAACAGTGCCCTAAACAGTGCATAAATAAATATCCGATTAGATGGCAGCAATGTATAGATAATGGTGGTAAATATTTTGATTAAATAAATAGGTTACATCTTAGATAAAAACTAGGTTTAATTTTTCAGTACAAATCGGCCATTTCATACTTTAACCCCTAATACCTACATATATTAAGTACCTACCTTAAGTACCTAACTAAGTTACCTAAGTATATTATAAATGTTTTTTGTCTGGTTAGTAATAGTATTGTATTCATGTTATGGAATACTTGAATAAAAAATATAGTTGAGTAGTTCTCTACCTACCATGAAATACCCATCAAAATCGATTCAGGTGATTCGGAGGCTTAATCTTCGAAACACCTGACCACACAAACAAATAGACATAGGTACAAAAAACATTTAAAAACTAATATAAAAAGTTTGGGTTTCATTAACGCGCAAATAACAATGAGCTTAATGTCGTCACAGGCAGCCCTAACTCGAAGTGAAGAATCTCTGCTTTTGGATAGTTATTGTTTTCCTGCAAGTGAGTTGTGCCACCGAGAAACTGGTGAACAGTCGCTGCGTAAAGACAAGGGTTAGAATGGGTGAACTATCCCCCGTATATTGCAAGCGCCATTGAGTAACCACTTCAGGCAAGCTGTATGCTTGTTGGCCACCTGAAATAACACAAAAATATTTGCAATGGTCGTTAAAACTACAATATTATGTAGTCTTATCATAGTTTTAACTCTGCTCATAATCGTGCATTCGTCTCGTCTATCTACGACCATTACAATCAATAGCATTACATTTATCTTACTCTGATTACGTGCCGGTACGAACAAATACCATTTGGAACACCCACTGTTCGGGTTCAAACCACGCATAATACAATTTAACTTTTTGTTTTCATCGAATGATATAGCCCTTTGTGTTTGAGCATTCGATGGCACGTTGGCAGTACCTAATCTCAGCGAAAGTTCTTTATACGTTTACAAGTACATTTTGTATGACGAAATTACCAAACGCAGCATGCGTTGAACACTTTTGAAAGGCATTCATCCCAGCGGGCGTGGTGCAACCTTCACAATCAATAATCAATCAAATGACGATCTCTTGATTAGCGTAGGGATCGGCCGTTGGAAGCGAAGTGAACGTGGGAACGCTCTTCGTGGCTATGAAATAGCAGGCTCGTGCTTGACGACATGACATTCCGTGTCAAAGTCATGCGTATAAATTGTACGTATCTCAGTTAATTTTTCCTTACCGCCTTTTAAAATATCTAAGCAATGCTATTGCGATGCGATGTCTCAAATTAATGAGAACAAGAAACTAGTTTCACTTCCCATAGCTAACATTCATCGCAAAAGTGCTAAAAACTATCGCGAAACTCTTTAAAAAAGTCGCTCTGAGATAAATAATTACCTTACATATTTTATCAATTATATGACGTAAAAAGTAATAATTTCAAAATTAAAAAAACATGCCTGCCATGTTCAAAAGAGAATTAAAAAGTGAATTGCGTTACATAAATGTTTTTTCTTTAATTATAAACTTAGTAAGTATGTACTTGGTGTATATTGTAGCTTAATTTTTTTAACTACTTGAAGAAGAATAGGATGACTATAAAATAAACTTTAAAGAGATTAACAAGTATTCCTCGTAAACGACTCGTAATAAGACTGGTATCGTATATTTTTTATATATCCTCTTCTTCTCTTGCCATTTTTCCTGTATTTTATAGACTTTCAATCAACTGTAAATATTTAAAAAATTTCATTTTACAAACTTCGAAGGCAATTTTGCCATTCTTCATCGTTAGTTGAAAATTATACATGTTAATAAATATATAACCTGTTTTGGAATGTGCAATAGAACCCTTATAAATGATATCCCATTTACTTTAAACAAATTCAACAAAAGGGCAGCCGCCCTGCTGCCCTTTTGCAAAAAATATATCTATTTCTTCAGTTTATTATTTGCAAATGGGTAGTTTATTTCTGTATTAGAGTATAAGTTTCATTAGATTAGTAATATTAAAACCATTCCAAATTTCATATCAATAGCACTATCTTTCTCTCTGCCTACCCCACAAGGGATTTGGCGTAAAGTTTTAGATAGATATTCTCCTTCCTACGCAGAGAGGAGCTTTGTGGCGACCTACCTCTCAAAGTAACAATACTTGTTTTTACTACCAAAGTTCGGTTATCTATACGCCTAGGTCCTTTTCGGTGTACGATAATAAATTCCATCCGTAGAAATCTCACCTCTCGTCATCATTGCACCTCGGTATCGTCAGGTCGAAGTATGGATCTGCGCACCACCGACAATGAGAAGCAGCGGTCAGACATGGACCGCATTCCTCCTTCTCTATGCATATCAACTTGTTCAGCAACTGCTGTCGAGCTGTAAAACATTTAATTGTTTTAGCATAGATATCAGAGACACCATAACCACGAGTTGTGCGAAGTTTGCTGTATGAAATGAAAGTAGAGAATATTTGACACAACATGAATTTTATTTGGTTAAAATGACAACCACATAAAATTCATGTCGCATTATTGAAAATATATGTATGACTAGCTTCTCATTAAACTCTGGTTCCACTGAAAATATTTTATCGAAAATAATATTGATTTTGTAAAAGGGTAGCTTTCTCGTAGGCATATCGTAATTCACCTCTTTCTTTGTTCATCGTAATATAAAACAAGTCCGGCTAATTGCGAATCGAACTCGCGATTCCGTATATTACTTGACCGCAAAATTTTTTATGAAGCTTTACTAGACTTTATGAAGTAGTCTATTGAGGCTAAGTTACTATCACACGTTACACTTAGCCTTCTTAATTCGATTCTTCTATTACTTTAAACGAGAAATTCATATATATATATATAACTAGTCTGGCCATAAATACTGTTAGAATCTTTTCTTTTTTTCAACTCTTCTATTATTTTGAATTTGGAATGCGTTTCATTATCTTTATCATCTGAGCGTTATTCCCGGTTGCGTCTTACGCGTTCGCTTCAGCGCCCGGGGTCCGCTTTCCGATTTTTATTTCTCCAATTCGCGTGTTCTTCGACATCCCTAACTATGAGACTATTGGCACGCATGTCATCCCTTACGACGTCAAGCCAACATTTCTTAGGCCTATCCCTTCTACCGCAGCCCGGTGGAGGCAGCATGGCTAGACATTTGTTCCCCACATAATTTGCCGGTTTTCGTAAGACGTGGCCGTACCAGCGTAGACGACTGCAGTTTGTCTGCTATGTCACGAACATGAAGTCTGTCGCGAATGCGGGAGGACTTTATAAGATCCTTCCGTGTCACTCCGCACTTCCAGTGCAGCATATTCATCTCCCTGACATGCAGCTCCTGCTTGTGCGCTCAAGTACAGGTCACGCTTTACTACCATATAAAAGGGCAGGCCTAATGATAGATTTATAAACCTGTCCCTTCAGCTTAAACGGCATTTTAGGGTCACAAATCAGGAGGGAGAGTCGGTAGCTGCATCTCTTTATGCTGCTTGTTCAGCAGCTGGTGAAAATACGAGCGCCATCTCCTTCACCGCGAGGTCGTCGTATAACAGTTTGCTGCGGAGGTCTCTTACACAACGGCACTTGGATATGTCCTGTGTCGCTTTGATCCTGGAACTTCTACCCTTCAGAGGATTCCAACTTATCATACAGGGGTTGGAAATACACAATGCAGTGCAGCTCATAAGCCGGTCACTGAAGCGCTTCACTTCCATAATGTCATTCTGAAACCCTCATTTACCCCTCCAGGTGCACTCGTGTAGATCAGCTTGTAACCTTTCCCAATGAACCCGGATCTGCAGCTTTTCCACCGAGTCTCCTGCAGGAACGCCACGGCCACCCTACGCTTGAACAGCACGTCAGCCAGCTCCCTCGCGCGTCCGGTCAGCGTGCCAACGGATATTTCTAGTGGCACGCGTCTTTGGCCGTGCTTGCCCACTGCACTAGTCCACTTGTTACAGCGGTCGGGCGAGGCTTCTGCGCACCATTTTGCAGTGGCGCCCTATTCGTGGAACTTACCCATTATCTTTTCTTACTTCCCTTCTCTTTGATTTAACTCTTGTGGCTTTCACGTTAATGACTATCGTCTGACCTACCGTCCCCGTAGGGAAAGCCTGCGCCAGAGCCTCGTCTGTTGATTAGCAGGTGCATCGACTTGCAGGTAAGCTTGGGCCCCGAAGATGTAAGTAGGGCCTTATACACCCTCTGAAATTGAAACGCGTTTATTATGTTAAAAACTTCTTTCGATTTCCAGCCGTTTTATATTTTTTTTTCGTGTTTATTATCAAATTACAATCTGTAATGGGGTGTTAAAGAAAATAGGATTGCAGTGATTGCCTTGCATAAAGTGGGTATGGAGCCGTCGGTCATATTCACTACACTTCAAAAGCTTAGTGTCAGCTGCACAAATTGTGTATCGTACTATCGACAGATATACCTACACTTCTTTTGTTGAAGACCATAAAAAGATAGGGGTGACCGCGTGATTTAGAACTACAAAAACTGTGTACGTGTATCGTACTATCGACAGATACACCAACACTTTCTCTGTTGAAACAAACAATCTTATCGAAATTCAAGATTCTCGCTAGGACTCTGTCGCGTATAATAAAACAAGACCTGAAGCTTGGCGCTTATCATCGATAAACAGGACATGCCGTAAATCAATCCCTACAGCTGATGATACTGATGAAAACATTTTTGCGATTGAAGAGCACTACAACGAGAAAAATGATAAAGTATACGCACACAGTTCTAAAGAAACCAGCCAGTCCAGCAGGACTCTGCACACGGTCACAAAGCACGAACTGCCCAAGCCTGGCTCGAAACTAACGTTCGGGACTTTATAAGAGCTCAAGACTGGCCCTCGTCTACCCCAGATCTAAACCCGTTAGACTACAAATTATGGTCAGTTTTAGAGGAAAAGGCCTGCTTGAAACGATACGCCAACATTGTGTCTTTTAAGAAAACTGGAGCAAACACTTGCTAAATTTCCCATGGAAACAGTGCGTAAATCCACAGATTCGTGGCGAGACAGATTAAAGGCCGCGTATGTACCATTCTCTTTTTGTACTTATTATTATTGTGTATTTCTTAATGTACGTTGAAGATATTACAAACAAACAAAGGCCTGTATCAAAGCCAAAGGTTACCATTTCGAATAGAATCAATTTTTTATTTTTTGCTGAGACTTCCATAAATATGCACATAGAAGTTTTATTAAGATTACATTAGTTCATAACAACATTGTAACAGGATTTACAGCCGGACTAGGTATATTTCATATATTATTAGCAATTCATGTATTTTAAGAAAATCTAATTTTATAAAGAGAAAACACATAAAAATCACCAAGATAAAGCTCGATCGCCCAGATTGTTTGCCAGTGCTTAATTAATACAAAGTATATAGCGAAAGGAAATTCGTTCCAGCCAAAGTTTCGTTTTCAGCCAAATCTGTCTCAAACCCGAACCAAACTGGACTCAAAGTTATCTTTATGTTTATTTTTTCACAGATAAACTTATTTAAGTTGTCTGATATTTCGATAATTTCTAAAAAACTGTGCTAGTGAGAATATTTTACTATGTCGTCTATATCCAATACATATCTAAAGTTTTGCCAACTATTTACCTATCTATCTACCGTCAGGGAGTATTATATTCTTTGCTATCTATATTTCTACATGCTTAGACTGTAAATATTTTTACTTGTCACTTTTCAAACGTCAGCGATAAAGCAAGAGAAATAGTATTTACTCTTACGATATTTCATGATTTCTAAACAGTCATGACGTATGTAGTGCAATAAAAATAAAACTCAAAATTAAATCTCCAACAAATAAAGTCTAATCTTACAGAAGCTGCAATGGGTTATTTCATAAAATCTCTCTGCTTTTCCTTTAATATAAGATATAGAAGGGGTATTTTTTTATAAACAGACAGACGGAAGCATACATTGCGCTTTCATAAGAACTCCTTTTAACATAATTGTACAGAATTCAAAAAACGTAGAAAATGAGTGAGGCATTGTTAATTCGCCATTTATTGTAAATTATAAATGTCTCTAAACTATGGTGTTAACTATTTTCCATTATATGTTTTATGTAAAATCAATATATTTTTAAAATTACGTACAAACTGAAATACGAACCGTTTTTTTTTTTTGCAATTAGTATGTTGGTTATAGACCAGAAGGTTTCATGCGGTTTTGTGGATCTTGAGAAAGCATTTGATAGGGTTGTGCAAAAGGAACTGTGGGACATATTGCCGAGATATGGGATTGACGGTTCACTGCTCCGTGCTGTGCAGTCCACTTACAAGGATTGCTCAGGATTGTGCAGATAGATGGTGGCAAGTCACCCTGGTTTGGTGTCAAAATTGGTGTCAAATAGGGTTGCATGCTATCTGCTGGGCTGTTTATCCTGTATCTCGATAGTTGTCTGCAGAGAATAAGGTCAATGAACGTGCGATTGCGCATGGGTAACCTAGTGGTGAACTGTCTGCTGTATGCAGACGATGCCGTATTATTAGCAGATACACCGTCTGAACTGCAAACACTGGTCACAACGATGAAAGACGAATGTATGAAAAAAGGCTTACCACTGAATGCGAAGAAAACAAAGATAATGGTATTTGAAAGAGAAGAATCCAGAACTCATGTAAGGTTTACGGTTGATGATGAAGTATTGGAACAAGTGGATGAGATTGTATATCTTGGATGCGCTTTCAGCAGGGATGGAAGGTACACCACAGATGTGGAAAGACGAGTGAGTGCTGGGAATAGTGTGAATGATGCCTTGGGAAAACTTCTTAGGAGTAAAAACTTAAGCCAGAAGGCACAGCTCGCTATACACAATACAGTGCTGGTCCCGACGCTAAGTTATGGAAGCGAGAGCTGGGTAAGGCAGAGAGAGTAAGTAGGATAAACACGGTCGAAATGCGAGCGTTACGCAAAATTTGTGGCGTAAGGCTTGTAGACCGTATTCGCAATGATAATGTTACAAACAGAGTTGGTCTAAAAGAGAGCTTCGGTGTTAAAATAAGAAAAGGCATGCTCCGTTGGTTCGGACATGTAGAAAGAATGCAGGATGAAAGAATGACGAAGCAGATATACAATGCAAAAGTGGAAGGATGTAGGAGCCGAGGAAGGCCAAGACTTACCTACCATGACCAAAAACTGGCGAGCGTGCATGAGAAAAGCAATTAATGTTAAAGAAGCCAGTGAGATATGTAAGGATCGAGTCACGTGGTGCTCAGTTCACTCTGCCTACCCCGCAAGGGATTTGTCGTGAAGTTAAGAATATAGATAGAAAAAAGAATATAGATAGATATAGTATGTTGGTTCATTGTTTTTGTTAGTTATTTCAAATATTAAAGAGTGTTCGAATTTCATTAACTTACATGTTTATGAAATAAAATTTCACGTTGTCTGTATTTCCTTCGTTATTCAATTTATGATACAAACGCTTCAAGTATTTCTATTATTTTTTTTTGTTCATGTATTTAGGAAAAGAAGCAGTACATAGATTTAGTTTGTTTTTTGTTCAACCATGTCTTGTTTCATGCCGGCCAACCTTTTATTTGAAACCCAAAATGATAGACAGATAACAGTTTTTTTTTTTTGACGGTACAAGTACTTGTACTATATCAGAATTATAATTATAATTCCTATATTAAAATATAGCATTTGACTATTACATTATTTAAATCTAGGAACAATTTTCAAGCCTATAATGTGTACTGGTAGAGCCAGAAACTTGTAACAGATTGACAGACTGACACCGAGATGAGGCTTCAGTTGTTCCGTTTTTCCAACTTTAGTCCGTAACGCTAATATAAGTGCGTTAATAAAAAAGTAACATAATGAAGCTAATTTAAACGGTTCATTTTGTCAACATGATAGCTCTACTTTGTTTTCTTCGTATTCACTCCTATTTTAAGATGAAAGCCTGAAGTGTGGAAATATAGTGACTGATGAAAGTTAACCTATTAGAGCAATAGGTAGAAAACATAATAAACGATATTATTCGTGTATGAAGAAATTTTTCGGCAAATATAATGTACTACGTGCCCAACACCGACTCGGTTTTCATTTTCCGTATGTTCAATTTCATCCAATGTATCTCAATTTTATATTAATAGATTAATCGTAGATTTAATTACGAGGTGGTGGAACATTACGGTGGCGACCATGATATCGTTCCGGATCAATTTATTGGGTAATATCGGGCACGTGCGGGCAACACCCGGCGCTGTGCTATAATCACTTTAATCTTGTATGTACTCAGGCTGTAATCTTCCCCGACCGCCTACATAATTGTGTCAACATGCGTGACACATAAATAGAGACGTATTTGATGTTCCATTTTTGGCGTTGATTATTTATTGTTTGGTTGTTTGGATACGTTGTTATTATGCATGAATGGTTATGGGTTATTTACAGTGAACGTTACTTTCTCGACTGTTATGGTCAACGGTGTTCATTTATATTATGTAATGTATTTCTAGTTTTTGACTTCACCTGCATGGAAATCGATTGGCCTTTGATTAACATTTGCAGGGTAAAGCTGTATATTTTTTTACTATTAATCTAATTCACTTCTTGCAGATTCACATGTAAATGTTCAGAGGAAAAATTGTGAGCAGAAGTTCGTTGCAGAGTTTATATGTGCGCGGATAGATAAAAGATTATGTTTACAGAACGCAAACAACTATACAGCCCTCCTTGGATATAAAGTGGCTATTGACTATGAACGCATAGTCGCGCGCTGTCACCCTCGCTGCTAATACAAAATCTCTTCAGGAACTTCCTGATAATCTCTCTCACTGATAGGAACCCAATCAACTGCCAGAAAAATGTTATTTGGAGGAATTCTGTTGTACACATTAGAATACAGTTTAATTTAAGCTTGCCATTTAATTATATTATTATTTAGTTAACTCTAACTGTTCCGCAAGGGACTTGTCGTAAAGATATAGATAGATTTGACGAGCTCGGTGGCTCAGTCGTGAATAACGCTCCCAAGGAGTTGCTGTGTAAGCAGCAGAAGAGGCATTGCGCGAGTGATAATTAAATATATCGCAAGCGTTAATAGGCTACGGTACCCGCGTTACATCAGGTGGGCCGTATGCTTGTACCCGACATAGTATAAAAAAAAGAATTAAATATCGTTTCACATTTTAAAACATCGCTATTATACCACTTACCAAGTATGAAAATATAAGGGACAAACTGCATGCAATAAAATTATTAAGGTATTAGGAGTATTGATGGTCATCTAGAATATTACAAATGTGTACTATATGTTAATTTGCGCTATAACTTGCAAAGTAAAAAATTCAGCTTTAAATGTAAAACAAGCGAGTTAAGTGTAACTATCTTTTAGCGTTCTGTTCTCTCTGCCTACACCTCAAGAGATTTGGTGTAAAGATGTGCATAAATCAATGGTAATCGCATTTGACATTTGATTGGACAATAGATGGCTAGTTTACAGCATAGCTAAACAAAATCGCAAAAACAAATTTCAGTCATCCAGTCACTCAACCATTGCATACTGGTTGCGAATCCAAACTGGTAAAATAGTGTTTTCAGTGTGAAACATAATCGCATGCTGAGTTTTGTGCATATTTTTTTTTCTTTTCTTTATCGATCCAGGAAGAAAATGGCGCTCCTAAATTAGTTTTGTATGTATGTCTGTTATGCACAAAAAATACTAAAAGTATTTTATCAAGTTTTATACGGTATAGCTTGTATCGATGATCAGCATTTAGTCTACTTTTAACCAAGAAATACATTTCTGTGTTAACATTGAAAACTAAACTCCACGCGGATGAAACCGTCCGCAAACAGCAGCTAGATTATTATTACAATTATAAGAAAATTAGCTGAAGGCGCTATACTACCCGTGACTTCATCCTCTGCTTTTTTTTTACTTTCTTTGTTTTTGCTCGGCTTTTAAGGGTCGTATCGTGATGTTGAATAGTATATAATCTTCCTCAAGAATTAAACTATCAAATCTAAAAACATTTTTCAAATCCCACTGTTGGTTACGGGAGTTTGCGTGTTTCAGCGAACAAACACACTCTTTAGTTTTTTTTTATTACATATTAGATGTCTTTTTGAAGTGTGTCCTTTCACGAAACGCTCTTCTCGTGTTCGTGCACGTGTTGACGTGTCGTCGAATTTGTATAAAATACTTCGTTCCAAAAGAGCCCAACCCGGAATCGTTATAAATAAAACTGTCAAAGCCATTTAGGGTATTTTCTATTTCGGAAAACTAATGTCCGTAACAGGTGGGTTCCGGCGCCATGCGTCTGTTTTAGTTATTTTGGTTTACGCACAGACATAAAATAAATCTCCGCTTTTGAAGTCAAACGTTTACATGCACGTTTAGATAACGAATCAGTTTTATTTCGTGTAATTACACAAAACAAATACACGTCTGTTAGTTCAGTTGCGTGTTTATTACTAATACTACGTATTAAATCGCTCTCGTTTTTTTTTTTAATGTAGTTCACGGGAAAGTAGGTTCTTTCGAGATACTTTTGAACTATGTTTGATGAATCAGTTCAGTGCTTCACGAGATAAAGCGATAAGAAGCGAAAAATTGGGACGTTTTTAAAATAAATTTACAGTTCACGTTTATGTATCAACCAATACATTACTTAGCAAACATCTATACAAATATATAAAGCGGCAGAGTTTGTTTGTTTAATCGCGTAATATCTGGAACTACAAGTTGGATTTGAAATTGCTGCTTGCATTTGATAGCCCAACTTTCGAGTAAAGTTATACAATATTCAACAACAAGATACGACCCCTGGAAGCCGAGGAAAAGAAAGGAAGTAAGAGACAGTAGTTCCCACTTGACGGACATGCTCAGACGAATTCGGGGACTACAACTAGTTACCTATATTAAAAAGAGACATGAATAAGTAGTTACGGCAAGACACGAGATGCGTATTGCAAACGTAATATGGTTACGATAACTTCACACCATCAGGCGGCCTTATTTTCCGCCTTAATGATACAAAAAATCTACAACAACACTATAATTTCGTTGACATCCGAATGAATCGATACCGTTAATATAAAAAAAAAATTAAGTCTATTAAATCGAATTGCCTACTCGTTTGCTACAGTAACTTAAACATTGACGATATCTAATGATAACAAGCAGATTAATCATGAAAACACTCACCTTGACCGTTTACATGCTGGAAAATCAGTAAAAACACATACAACAAACACGATATCACAGAGATGAACGAAGCAGTCATGATCAACTGTAATCAAAATCACATCTGGACAGAACGATGTTTGCACGTGCGTAAATCAACTGGCCGCGTTGTGCGATCGGTTTCGCGATGAGTAATTGATAAGGGCTGATAAGGTGATAAGGGCAGGCGCGAGCGGCGCGCGGGCGCGCTCCGACTCCGCGTCTCTTCGGAGTGACATCTGACACACCTCTGGCTCTATACCGCCGAATGAGCCACGAGCGGCGATCGCTGCGCTGCTGCGTTACGTACGATGATGTCCACCTTTGACTACATCCCTTGTGGTTCCTGGGATCAAGATATTACGGGTCAAAAGTTACATCAATATTTTTAGAGAAATTCTTGCTTGCTTTTTATAAAACTATGATGGCAAACTTACAGCCGGCCTGATGGTAAGTAACTGCCGATCCTAGCAAAGCATGTGAACATGTGCAACACCGCATAACACCAAGGTAATACATGCGCGTAACCGCTCCTGTAAAAACCACTTCAGTTGTTAATAAAAAATATTTTATTGAAAAGTATGACTAATCGATAGATTTTACAGTGATAGTTTTTCAACGTTCTTAGTCAGTGCGCATAGCATGACGAGGGTAGATAAGGTTCTATAGATAAGTACGTAAATCGTGCGAATTCTACATTATTTACGTATGACATTGATCATACTGTACGAGGAACATCAAATCAACACAAGGAATATTTTATGAAAAAAGATAAGTGACATTGTTTGAACCTAAATTACTCGCGACCGAAGCTAAAGGTGGTATCAATATAAGTATTGTTCTTTTTATACGACGTAGGGAGACATATAAGCATATGACCCATTTGATATAAAGCGGTTACCGCAGCCGCGATGCTGTTACAGCTATTCATTAGGAGCTTACTGGTTACCTCACTCACTCGCAGGATATAACAGAATAACCTTCCCGGGAGTTGTTATTTAGCTGCGGTTTTCTGTTAGGTGGAGGTACTTCGTCAGACGGCTTTGATACGCCCTACCTCTCACAAAAGCACCCTGCCCAAGACAAACAGACATGTTCATGCACACTAATGTATGTCCTGTGTGGGAATCGAATCCACGAGCGTTGGTGTCAAAGTACCGTTACTAACCACTGCGCTACCGAACCCGTCAAATAACGTAACATTCTCCATATTTTACTAACATGACTATTTTCTTTTACCGGTAAGCAACTAACCATCTTCTGACTATTCATTAGGAACAAGTGGCTGAAAATATCTTTGACAAATATTTACTTTACTTTGCGTTGTAGACGTAGTCACTAAAAATACACTCTTATAAAGGCAACAACTTGTTCATGTCTCAACTAATAGACTCATCTTTTTAGACGGTGAATAAGAACACGTTTCCCAAATACGATGTAGGTAGGTGATCGTACGCGTGCATGAGCTCAGAGAGTGCTGTGCGCAAATGGTGTATGCACAAGGTACGCAACTTTCATTTGTGCGTCTAAGTTTTGATAGTTTGATTTTAGTACCTTAGATCGTTTTTAGGTGCTTCGGTTTTTGTTGTTTTTTCTAGCAGCTCAGTTCAGTCATGCAATTCTCTAAGCGACTCGTAATGGCTGTGTGCGTCGCTGTGATCACAGATGTCACAGCTTTGACATTGTCTACTGCGATCACGGCTAAATTATTTGATATTCTATAAGGCTGTAAGCGTACGCGAGGCTGTTTGCCTTGTAGAATTCCAATTCCAAACGCAGCCTTGCGGCGCTAGTGTCGCACAACCATGAAAAGCGACACCAAAGAATTGCAATTCTGTGTTCAAGGCTGTAACAGCCGATGTTTCCGAGGATGTAAGGACGTTTGCTCTTACAGAATTGCATGGCAGAACAGCCATGGCAGCGACGGCATTAATCTTCTAATTTCAGTTGAACAGTTATATGAAATTATATATATAATTAAGTGTTCCTTTTAATAAATTTAACTATAGTACCTGAGCGAGAGAGCTTGGCCCGACGTTTTGTATGTTTCTTTTTGTAACAAATATGCGTTTATTTTTTCTTTAGGAAACGTACACAGAGAGACCTAAAAGGAAATCCGTATCTAAATAGAAAATTTGATCTATATCAATGGTGCCGTTTCCGAGATACACGAAATATATTTGTAAACTAGCAGAAGCCCGCGGCTTCGCACGCATGAGATTTGGGCTTTTAGTAGCCTTTATCAATTTTCGTACAGCGCCATCTATTGACCTTTACAGGAGGCAACGTATATGTATTTTATTAATTTATATTACATAAAAAATGCGTAGTTATTTTATGTTACAAAAAATACGTATTCTATGAAAATAATAAAAATAAAATTGCAAGGTCCCCCGAAGGGGAAGATATTTCCCCCTAATTTTAACAGTTTTTTATTTTTTACGCAGGAACCCTAAATATTTACGGGATAAAAAGTACCCTATATTCTGCTCTGAACAGTCCTCTATTTACCAGTGAAAGTCCCGTTAAAATCGGTTCAGCCATTTCGAAGATCAGCCCGGACAAACAAACAGACAGACAAAAAGTTAAAAATGCGTATTTAGGCTTTGGTAACGTGAAAATAATAATATGAGCTTAAGAAAAAGACTTTATTATGAAATCACAGACAGACACTTCAATTTTATTTATATGTATAGATACACAATAATTGCTCGTTTAATTAGTAGAATTAAATGATAGATATTTTCATGCGATTTGATGTAACCTGTTTTGTGTGCTAAGCAGGTTAGATCAAATCACATGTAAATTTGACTTTCGAAAAATAACAGCTCAATGTATTAACTATTTGATAGATATTTGTTTGTTCTATATCCTAACAAAAGAGGAATATCATACCAAATGTGAAAGATACATATGTTGTGTAGTCACGTGGCGCTCGGTTCTCCCTAGCTACCCTGCAAGGGATTTGGCGTGAGTATTGATAAAAAGAAATGTAAGCAACCAAATATTTACACGATATTAACACCGTAACAGTGGTCACTCATATTCCTTAGGTTTTCGCGATTGTTACACATTGAATTAAACAATTTTTAACGGAAGTATCGCGTATTTTATTTATTTTGTTGAACCTGACGTTTCGAACGCTTTGCAGCGTCCGTGGTCGCAGGAAGACTAAGGTGGTATTTGTCTTACATTAGTTATTCAATTATTACATCTACCGACATGGATGGATTAATTATATATGTTCCGATTCACACAAAAATCGCTCACAGTGTCCGAACATTTTTTAGATCTTTGGGTTTGGGATTTCATTATTTTTAGGACTGGATCCCAAGCAGGTTTTTTATATCAGTTCAGCATAGTGGCCCCCCTTTGCCTGATGGTAAGCGAAAGAGGAGCCCAAATCGCAACTGCAACTGCAACTGACAGCATACTACATCCCGCATCCCGTCAGTTGACGCTGCCATGCTGACCCGCAAAATGCTTCTTCACGCTTCGTTTGAAGGATCCCATATTGTAGGAAGGAGGGAACACATGTGCAGGCAAGGCGTTCCACTTTTTGATGGTACGACAAAGATAGGAGTTGCCGAACTTTTTGGTACGCGAAGAGATATTCTCAACCGTGGAACTATGACATCGCAAGCCCGCACGAGGATTTGTGGTTTATCAAACCGGATGTAATGGTTTGGCTGGTCCAGTGTATGTTCACAAACTGCAGAGTTTTTATTAGATATAAAAAAAAAAAAAAAAAACTGCAGTTTGTGAACATACACTGGACCAGCCAAACCATTACATCCGGTTTGATAAACCACAAATCCTCGCCAAGGAGAATCGCTACATACCGAGAATGTTGCGCGAGGCTATTGAAATAAGAAAACACCCCAATTTCAATAGAGAAGATGGTTGGCAAGTACCACCTGCTTGGGATCCAGTCCTAAAAATAATGAAATCCCAAACCCAAAGATCTAAAAAATGTTCGGACACTGTGAGCGATTTTTGTGTGAATCGGAACATATATAATTAATCCATCCATGTCGGTAGATGTAATAATTGAATAACTAATGTAAGACAAATACCACCTTAGTCTTCCTGCGACCACGGACGCTGCAAAGCGTTCGAAACGTCAGGTTCAACAAAATAAATAAAATACGCGATACTTCCGTTAAAAATTGTTTAATTCAACTCACATTCCTTTTATATACAATGATGTAAAGCGGTTACTGTGGTCTATGAACGCTTGCAATACATTAAGTGTCACTCGCACGATGCCACCTATGCTGCTAACACTGCAACTCCTTGGGAGCTTACTGGTGTCCTCACTCACCACAGGAACACAACAGTTGTTATTTGGCTGCGATTTTCTGTGAGGTAGAGGTACTTCCATTGACGGGCTGCTTTGATGGTACTTACCTGGACTTACCTCTCTTATTCCAATTAGACAATACATGGAGCTTTCAATTATAAACTGAAATCATCAAGCCAAGTCCCCTCCGGGGTAGGCAGATAGAAATCGCTTCTTCAACATTATAATACGTTCGGATCACCCGTGAGAATAATTTCATAATAATATGTATTTATTTTCATATAATTATTTTATTTAAAATATATTTTTATGGTTTTAGATGTTAAACGCAAAATTTGAGCTTAATATCAACATATTATCCAATACTTTGTGAATATAATATGTGTAATCTGAACAATTTACCTTTGCCACAATCTATAATTTCCCTTCTCGTTACTCCCGATCTACTGATTGACACTGGGAGCTTGTAGTCAGGTAGACGGACGGATGAATAAACGGACACGTGAGATGACTGACTGACATTGAGACGAGGCCGTACATGTGTCACCATTTCAGTACGAAGCACGAATATGTTTTCACAGGAACGATGATTTGAAATTCAAAGTCAAGGAAGTTTTGTCTGTAGACAATAGGTCACATCTATACATTGTGTTGCAACAAATAAGTCATCATCTTACTGCACAACCACGTGTGTTAAGATCATAAAACTATAGCCTCCTTTTGTGAATCTTCTTCTTCCTAGCATTATAGAAACGGGATCGTTTCCTAATCCGCCGGGATCCGCTGTCTGAGACTAAAGAATTGGCTAAGATACTGATTTAAGGTCAGGTCACGTGTCTATCGAAATCATATTTCTTGGACGTGTGGGTTTCCTTACGATAGTTTTCTTCACCGCCGAGCAAGTGATAATTACAAATATGTACATAAATCCGGAAACACAAATTTAGTACATGCCAGGATTCGAACTAGGGATTTGTTGTTTACTAGTCCGCTTCGTTATCCACTGGGCTATCACTGCTCACAGCAACCCTCCAGCGAGTGGTTACTACCCGACCGCCATACGTCTCTTATAAAATTGTATGTTATGATTATTGAGAATTTTTTGACTGTTAATACTATTAGTAACAGACTGTAGCTAAAAAAATATCATTTGAGACAAAATACGCAAAAATAAGGCACAAAAATAAATACATACATGCATGCAAAAAAAATCGCTGTCCTTCACCAAACGTCCTTCCTAATTAGTAATTAAGTACAACATTAAACGTTACTTCGCAAGATACACGACTTCGAGTCACGCACTTGCCGCTCCTCAAATTACCAACTGTGTCGTGTACACACCAGTGTAACATGAACTTCGTTTCCTCTTGCTAACCTAAATTACAGACGAAAATAGGAAAAGCCCATTAAAATCAATAGCTCTTCTTAAACTGGACGAGGACGCTCTTAGTGGGCGTACAGTCGAGGCCGAAAACATGAAGTCCGGTACTTTAATAACAAAAGCTTTGAGTTAAAGATCGACATGTCACAATTGGAGGGTATGTAGGCGGCGTGCCGTCTGCCTCTTCTGTATATGTCAGTGTAAATGACTTCATGCCAAATAGAGACGAGCAAAAACGCGCAACCGTTGGTCTATTGGAATTACAATTAGAGATGCAGGTTAAACAATGTACATAAACAATATGGTGAGGTCAGCAGTGATTGGTGCTTAAAAAGATAAATATCTGTTTCAATTTTGTTGTAATTATATATTACTAGCAACCCGCCCCGGCTTCCCACGGCTAGTAGAGCATATTACATGTATACATACAGTTTACACGGAATTTTTTAAGGGCAAAATTTTGGCTCGATGTTTGGAGCAAATTCAGTAAATTTTGAAAAGAGCTACATTTTTCCTGTACAATAAAGATTAATACTGTACATCCGTATAATATACGACAGGTGGACCGTACGCTTGTAGAATTCTCACGCCTGAAGAATCCGTATAATTCGAATGTTGATGCAAAACCCACAGAGTCTTTAATACTGATTCAGGGAAGTTACGCCTTCCCGTTATCTCTTCAATCAAAACGGTGCAGAGCGTACCTACTCCAGCAGTTTCAGAGACTTTTCTTAGTCAAGGCGTACGAAACGTAGACTTGCCATAAAACGTCAACTAACTAGGTACCTAGGCATAATACGTCTGCATCATATATCAAGTTTTTTTTTTATTTGCACACTTTCATATTTTATTTCTCATATTTAATTATATTTCGGTTCTTACACATTAAATCTAAGCAGCCAGTAAACATTGGCCTTGGCATTTGATCTCATAATATACTCGTAGCCTTAACCAATAGATGAAACTTGCATATAACCCCATTACGAAGAAACTAGCTATGCCAGCGACTTCATTCCCAAACAGAAGGACTCTGTAAAGAAATGTAATTTGAAAACAAATTTTAATGAATTTTTGTATAAACCCAACGACATCTAATTAGGTTCTATAATTTAGCAATTAAAAACTAATAATCAGAAAGCTATACTGTCTCATTTATACAATAAACACATTATTACAGCATTCAGATTCAGAGATGAGAAACTGCGCTATAAGTATGAAGATAAGGATATTAAGTTAGTACCTATTAAGTTAAAATCATATTTTAACTAAAATAATGATCTCTTCTTCCTTCCGACTTATGTAAAGGACTGTATCATGAATGCACATTTAAATTTACCTATAAGTGGGTTCAAATGTTGAAGTGTCACGTGAAGTGTGTATTTTATGTAGAAAGAGTAAGTAACTGTACTTAGCGAGTTGAACAAGGTGCTTGTTTCGACACAGAGCTGCTGTCTCGCTGGCACCAGCCCTTTACACTTGTTTACTTTAATGATTGAAATAGAAACGTTATTCGGCGGTAAATAAAAACACCGAATTCCATTATTTTTAATTACTTATATTATTTTTATTTGAAATTTATTATGCTCTCACACACGATGGTTTTTATAATTATAGTGTAATCACATCTTTAAAGGGCGGTCTAGTTAGCAAACAAATTTTAATATCAAAACATCAAATACAGAATTAATAAACTATTCATATCACCAAGTAGCAAAAAAATGAATAAAATATTTTTTTTTATATCACTAAGGTGGCTCACAAGTGTACGGTCTGTCTGATGGTAAGCAGTTACCGTAGCCTATGGACATTTACAACACCAAGGGTGTCACTCGTGCGTTGCCGACCCTGTAAAATCCTCTACACACCTTTCTTGAAGAACCCCATGCTGCAGTCCCTTGGGAAAACTTCGGCTCAGAGTTCGTTCCACAACTTGAGAGTTCCCAGAAGAAAACTTCTTTCAAACCGGACAGTACGCAACCATTGAGGTTCCAGTGTGTGAGGGTGAACTCCCCGCCGCCGTCTGCTAGCAGTGCGGTTGTAAAGAGAAGTTAACTTAAGGGCTCAATACCATCTGTAAGCTTAGGATCGCCGACAATTCTCACAGCTCGTCGTTATTTAAGTTAAGATATTTCACAGCACGATGGATATAATTTTTCACGAAGCATTAGTAGTAGGACAACGAGAAATAACATACCTCCTTATACTAGTAGTAGAACTCATAAGGAGTTGCTGTATCGCGCGAGTGATACTAAATATTTTACAAGCGTTAATAGGCTACGGTAATGGCTTTACATCAAGTGGGCCGTATACTCGGATGCCTTCCGATGTTGTATAAAAAAAAAGAAAAGAAGGACTGCAAGAAAAAACGAGCAATTATATTGACGAGCTCGGTAGTACCGCAGCGCAATAATAATGCGACTTTGACACCTACGCTCGTGAGTTCTATTCCCACACAGGACAAACATTTGTGTGCATGAACGTCTCTGTTTGTCTTGGTCTATAGGTGTTTTAAGAAAGGAAGGGTGCATCAAAGCAGCCGGTCTAGGGAATTACCTCCACCTCACAGAAAACCGCAGCCAAATAACAACACTTTGGAGGGTCGTTTTGTTCCTGTGTGTGAGTGAAGTCATCAGTAAGCTCCTGAGGAATTACTGTGTGAACAGCAGAGGTGGCATCGCGTGAGTGATAATTAATGTACTTATTACAAGCGTTCATAGGCTACAGTAACCGCTTTACATCAGGTGGGCCCTATGTTTGTATGCCTTCCGACGTTGTTTATATGTTTGTACTTAGATAGGGTTTTGATTTTTATCTTTATAGAAGATAAATCTTTATCCTGAAAAAACCCGACTTTACATAGAAAGTCACCATGCGGAACCCGGTCGCCTAGGTATTTGGTATAATATACGCAGATGTTCACATCTATAGGTTACTCTCTCATTGACTCAAAGCTCTCAGCATATCGATACGAGACTATTTATGTACCAATACTTATTTTTATAGCCCATTCGCATTATCGAAGTCTTAATTCATTTCTGATATTATTATTTTGAACAGATTGCTTACTGGAGTGGTTATTTCAATGCTTTTCAATTCTCAGGAGTAAGTTCTTTCTGTTGAGCATTACGCTTAGTGAGGTGCTTTGCTTTACCTGATTTGCAGGTTTTTTCTAAAATCTCATAATAATGATTCACAGGCTCTAGCCAACCGTATCCCTGTTCAGCTTTTCCCAACCACGCGTGTCCGTTAGGATCCGTCAACGTCAAAGATCCTACAGGGGAGTTATCTATAAAGTCACATAACAGGATACTTCCATCAGGGTAAACGTATTTCCCTTGGCCGCTGTAGCAGCAATCTTTGAAATAACCTTGGTATCTGGCACCGTCGGTGAAAACTATTGTCGCTACTTCGTTAGATCCAAGTTTGTCAGCGTCCCATATGCCTGTGTACACGTCCCCTTCGGCTGTTTTATAGATTCCTGAGCCTAATGACAAATAGTATAATATATAACAAGAGCGGAGCACAATTTCTACCTACTTTAATAACTAAACCTCTACTATGATATCGATCTAAATCTTCTTCAGTGTTTGTTACGCTGAGCGTTTTACAGACTGAATGTTTGCAAATTCTATTCTAACCTGAGTAACGCATGCAATAAAATGTTGCTTTCGTTCGTCTCTAATACGCGGGTCATAGCACAAGGATTTGTGTTTTTTCAGTATTGTGTTTAATATGTATAGTTTACGAACAGATAACATTATAGTAGTATGATATAAACTAATAGTTGAAAATTACTTTTTTTTTTTTGGAGTACATCACTTTTAGCAAGTTTCGTGGGGCTCTTTCTACTTCGAGAAATTGTGTCTTTAATGTGGCGCCGAAGACAATATAGCTTGGTGTATTATATTGTAGGTTGTTGGTTTGACTAGTGAAAATAGTGAAATGTATATTTGGTTTAACAGAATTGTTGCCGAGTCAGTACAAACCGCTTCACCCTTTAGAACAATGTACCTTAGCGTTTTGAACATCGAAGAAAATTTGCGTATTCTTGCGGTAAATTGTTCAATTTGGGTATACCAAGATCCACCATCACACCAAAATACTTAACATGGTTGACTTTAGAGATTTTCGGGCAGTTACATTCGTGGCAATTTACATTCCCGCGAATGTGTATTTTTATATTTAAGTCAAGTTTTGGTTGTGAACTATCATAAATACTATAGCAGATATAGTTTGTCTTGGATGTGTTCAACTCAAGATTATGTTTTAGCCAGGAAGCGACTCGAACCATTCGCATTGATTTTAGCATTGTCCCATGTTGTACCAGAATAAACGATCGCTGTGTCATCCGCATATAAGATTTTTTCATTTTTGAGAGTTATATTGCATAAATCATATTATGTAGATGAGGAACAGGGTCGGACCCAAAATGCTTTCCTGGGGGAAAGAGACGTAGGAGACGTTCACATTATCACTACTACATTGATCGACTTTAACCGTCTGTCGCGTGCTTGTTAAATAATCCCTGAAAATCGCTAATTGAGTATTCCTAATGCCGATCATTTCTAATGTGTGTCAAAAGCTTTCTTTATGTCAATAAAAACTGATAAACATGTAGTGCCTTTATCAAGGTTACTTGTTATTAATGAATATAGAGATGCTATTGCGTCCTTTGTTGAAATTCCACTATATTAACTTAAGAGGAGCGGGGATATTAAGTTAGAAGCAATCTAGAATTTAATAACTTCTCTAATACTTTAACCAGAACAAGAAGAATTGAGATGGGTCTGTAATTATTAACGTAATCTTTGTTTTTTTTTTTGTGACGCGGGGAAAAATGCGTTACGCACAATTTGTCCCGGTCCTTGTATATAGGAATTATGATTGACTCCTTTAATTAGGTACGAAAAATACCCCTTTTAAGTGTTGGCCAAATGGATTGGAATTATTTCATGCCTCACATATTTAAGGTATCGGGTAGTAGGTAATATTGTCCCAGCGTAGAGCTCTATCAGATTTTAGGTTCATTATTATGGTATTTATTTCTTCATCATCTGTATCCAATAGTACAAATGAGTGTGGTGGCTAGGTAGTGAGTCTAGGTATTCCCGGACGTCCTTTTAGATTGACTTCTTCTGCATATTACTTGCTAGTTGATTGCCAATATTTGCAAAGTAATTATGAAATTTACGGATTCTAAAGGAGAGGATTTTAGATTTGCTAAGGCAGAATTAGATGAACTAGATTTATTTGAGTATGTTACAGTTTTAATATTTTGTTTTTTATTACAGTTTTAATATTTTTCCATAGTCTTTGATTATCATTCATTGAGTTATTAATTAAATTTCTCACATGTTTTCTTTCGTGAT
The DNA here is from genome assembly GCA_947507595.1 of Pyralis farinalis. NCBI lineage: Eukaryota > Metazoa > Arthropoda > Insecta > Lepidoptera > Pyralidae > Pyralis > Pyralis farinalis. The sequence goes on along the minus strand of OX382257.1, from coordinate 12,556,486 downwards.
TTAGGTGATTCCTAAATTCCAAAACACACCTCTTACCGTCACCAAAAGTATTAGGATGCTTGGCAGCAAGATCTCCAGTGAAGTGCAATATCGTAGTCACCTGGAGGAAAAGGTCAAGCTGGCGTCTTAAAAACTTGGTGAGCTCAACAGAGCAAAGAAGTACTTCAGCACGGTGTAAAAACTTGTGTTATATAAGTCTCAAGTGAGACCGCACTTGGAGTACTGCAGTCACCTTTGGGCGGAAGCACCTGGATACCAGCTTGAGCCATGTGATTCAATTCAGAGATTGTACAACGGGTTGTGTTCTGAAGAATTGTTCCAAATGATGCCAACAGCTACTTTTTATAACCACACCGCTCGCCGACGGCGGGGATTTGCTGTGTGCTTTGCGGTTCCAGAGAAGTTTTCTTCCGAAAACTCCCAAGCTGTGTAATGAAATGAGCTCCCAGCCGAGGCTTTGTTAAGGGACTACAGCATGAATTCTTCGTTTATTCTTCAAGAAATGCGTGAAGAGGTTTTTAGAGGGTCGGCAACGCATGAGTGACGTCCCTAGTGTTGCAAATGTCCATAGGCTACGGAGATTGTTTACCATCGGGCAGGCCGTAAGCTCGATTTCCACCACCTTAGTGGTATAAAAAAGGGTGAGATACTGTAGTTATATACTCTACAGTATCCCACCTTTTTTTTTACAAATAGAGAATAAGAGGGAGAGATCACACGCATAGATATCTCACTCACGCTGAAGTGCACGAATAATGCCCTCGCGCTCATACTCACATCGACAATTTATTTGTGTCTGTGGGATGTTTGCCCCCTACGATTAATCTGGCTGCTTTCAAAAAGTATTGAAATAGTTCCTCAAGTATCATACATAAAGACTCAAAATGTAAAATTATGATTTTTTTTGCGAGCTTAAAAGCGTCTAGCGGAAAATTACCGCCGATGGGAAATGTCTGGCAATCTGTTTTTATAAAAATCAGTACTCAAAGTTTAAAAATAGTGAGTAATGTTTTTAGGTACATGTAGCACCTGGTACCTGTAAATTTGCCGCCGGCCTGGGCTAGCGAGTGTACATGCGTTCGAAGTATGTAATAAACTACTGTATCCCACCTATTTTGTTACTCAAAAAATAAGTAATGTTTGGGAGCCCAGCGATCTTATTTTATTATGTAAATGTATGTTACCTATACAATAAGTCGATGATCAATAGAGCTATTAATGATAATAAATACTATCTAATGGTTAATGATACTATGCCCACCTCCAACAATCAAACTCAGAAGCAAACATTAAATGTAGCCGTATTCCATTTGTTGATGTTGCACCGAGCCGAATGCCTTTCTGCGAGTAACTTACGGTAATTCACATTAAGCAACGAAGCAACCGTTTCGCTACTTAATGTGCCGGTACTAAGACCGCGACTACATAGGCAAAGCATCTCTTTACATGCATTAGACCATACATATTTGCAGTATTGACACTGCAAACATACGAGGTAACACTTGTGCGTTGTTGAGTGTAAAATATCGTAAGTTGTGTCAGTATTAACAGCGGCAATAACCAAAATGACAATGAACACTGAATGTTTAAGTCCCGGACTAAAATTAAGGCATTGGAACTCACAACGATTAAATATAATATGATGGCACAATTAATAGTAGAATGTTCTGACATACATCATACAGCAATGTGACAAAGGCATTGATTGCCTGAAGAAAGAGCTAGCCCAGGGAAGTTCGACTATTTCTTAACTTAATCTTAAACTAATGGAAAGTATGACTATAAGTACATTTGCTCTTGTCAATTGTCATCTGTACAAATTCATTCCAGTAACAATCTGTGTGTAGTTTGATTTCCATGTATTACACTGCAACTGCCAATATGTCGAAAATAAAAAATAGTATAATTGTTGTCCCGAGATATAAGCTACCACTATACAGAACTTACAGAATTTTAGATTCTGTAAAAAATAGTGCGCCTAGTCATCCGTCAAATAATATAATATAACAGGTAGACCAACAATTAAAAAAAAAGATGCTTTTCAAACATCTCCAGGTAGAAACACAATCCTGCATATTTTACTGGAATTGCAATTTTAATGCTATAGAATACCAATAAAATTGTAATCTATACATCTATACATAGAAATAAAATTGAAGTGTCTGTCTGTGATTTCAAAATAAAGTCTTTATCTTAAGCTCATATTATTATTTTCACGTTACCAAAGCCTAAATACGCATTTTTAACTTTTTTGTCTGTCTGTCTGCCTGTCTGTCTGTTTGTTTGTCCGGGTTAATCTTCGAAATGGCTAAGCCGATTTTGACGGGACTTTCACTGATAGGTAGAGGAGTGTTCAGAGCAGAATATAGGGTACTTTTTATCCCGTAAATATTTTGGGTTCCTGCGTAAAAAATGAAAAACTGGTAAAATTAGGGAAAATCATCTTCCCCTTCGGGGGACTTTGCAATTTTATTTTTATTATTTTCATAGAACACGTATTTTTTGTAACATAAAATAATTACGAATTTTTATGTAATATAAATAAAATACATATACGTTGTCTCCTGTAAAGGTCAATAGATGGCGTGGTTTTAATTTTTCAAACAAACAATTTCATGTCTACAGAGAAATAAAGGCTACTAAAAGCCCAAATCTCATGCGTGCGAAGCCGCGGGCTTCTGCTAGTATATATTATAATAACATATACATACATAATATATATTAGGTATAATAACACATAACGCCTCTCCAAACATGTAACATGTGACATAGAAGAAATTCATTTGATCACGGTCCACATGTCAAAAACCGTTCACCCACAGAATATGATGTGCTGTTTGTTTCAATTGATAGTAGTGCAACCACGCAAGTTAAGTAGAAATATGTTGATTACTTTTCTTATTGTTATACTTACAATCCCAGTCATTACCACAGATCAATGCGTACCGAGCTGCTGTTCGTGAGCTTAACAAATGACGATACTAGAACTCTAATGCGAGCTGCTAATTTTATGCCAAAAAATTCTACTAGCAGGCTTACTGTTATATCTCTATACACACTATGTGGCCTACACAGCGATTAAATCTGAAGACACAATTAAGGGCAAGATATTCTGACATACATGAGACAGCAATTGTTATCTGTATAAATTCAGTCCAGTAGCGATCAGGGTGTAGTTGGATTTTCAAGTGTGTACCTACAGGGTGAACTACGGGAAATTTATTTTTCCCGTGGCTCAATAGAAGACTTGGACCGACCATGTTAAATAATTAGTAGCTAATAGCCATTAAGTAACGATAGCAGTGATAGCCTAGAGGATAAAGAACCGACCTAGTGACCAAGAGGTCCCCGGTTTGAATCCTGGCATGTACCTCTAAATTTGCGTTTTCGTTTTTATGTACAAATTTGTATTGCTCGGCGGTGAAGGAAAAACATCGTGAGGGAACCCGCACGTGTAAGAAATTATATTTCGAAAGATCACAACTTACCTTAGGTAGTAGATCCTGCCGATCCTATTGGGTTAGGAAACGGGATAACGCTAAGAAGAAGAAGACATTAAGTTTTCGCCGGTGTGTATCACATCACTAGAAACTAGCGAATGGTGACTAAGTAGTAATTCAAATACTGAGAAGACAAAACAACGCGAACGATACATGAATTGTACATAATCAGAGCGTGACGCTCCGTGATATGGAGTGGAATGGATCGCGATACGGTACATTACACTCTGGTTGATGACAAAAATGGCCGATGATAGTCAAATATCCTGTTTTAAATGACTTGAATCTATAATTTCTAATGCATTGTGACAGTTCCGAGTAATTAAATTATAGTTAGATATGAGAAGCAGTAGTAGACTTGATAATTTTCAGACGGGTGTTCTGTGTATGTACACACAGAACACATGTCCGAAAATTATCAAGGCAGCTTTAAGCGCTTGGTTGCTTTTTGCGGCATAGGTACGCTGCGGAAGACGCATTGCAAATGACGCGCACTATTTTCTTACATGTAAAGTAATTACCGTGCATTGATTTTTACGTTTGACGCAGCGGCAATCGCAGCATGAGACGGAATGCGTTAACCACGTATTCGTTTGAATTCTCCTTGTTTGTTGCACGAACCGTTCCCTTTAAACGCTTAGGGTAGACGCTTGCGCACAGCGCATTTGAATAAGTTTTGTTTTGTGCGCTTAACTATATCCACACGAATTTTAAAATATACTATCACTGTATTGTGCATGTTATTTGCAAGTTGTATATTTAAGTACGACAGACTTAATTATGGCCAAGTCATTACAACGTTGTGTTCCTTCTACTTCTCTAGTTTTATGTATATATAGAGTCAATCTCAATGCGAGTTGCACATCCCAACAAATAACACTCCTCTTCTTCTTCTCCCTCTAAAAACAAGAGTGCTGATAGTTTTGTTATCTTGGAATACATTTATGCGCTATAAACACGTTGATCTACACGAAAGACACTACTGGTATACATTCTAAGAGATTATACACTGCTAAGAGTGCCCATCAAAGCAGCCCGTCTGGGGAAGAACTTCACAGACAATCGCAGCCAAATAACAACTACCTAGATATTTGTTGTGTACCAGCGTGTCAGTGCGGTCACCAGTAAGCTTCTAAGGAGTTGCTGAGTAAGCAGCAAAGGAGGCATCGCGCGAGTGATACTTAATATATTACAAGCGTTAACAGGCTACGGTTACTGATTTACATCAGGTGGGCCGTATACTTGTATGCCTTCCGACGTGGTATAAAAAAATCACATTCCGTTTGATCGCAGCGGCAACGCAGCGGCAGCCCAGCGTCGGCACATTTTGCAAACGCACACACGCTGCACAGTGTTGGCCGCATGAAACAAAGTGGCTCAATATAATTTTAACGCTAAAAATACTCAAAAATTCACGCAGCGTATAACGAACACTAAAAAAAATGTCGTCTCTTCGTGATGCTTACGCGGCAAACGGGTTGCTTATGCCACGCGCGTCCTCCGCAGCGTATGTCGTAAAAAGCAACCACGCGCTTTAGTGTCAAATCAGTGGTTCCCAAGGGTAAAAATAGGGTCCGATTGATTTAAAATTAAAAAAACAAATTCATTGTAATCTATTGTATGTAATATGATATATTGTAATATATTTTCCGCATGATTTCAATTATAATAGTACTGTTAATGTATGTTACTTATGATATTAACTGCTGTGTTGAAAGTCTTGATGAGTAAAAGTTTAAGCTTACATACGTACTACATTAATGTACTTGTAGCTTATTTTATTTTTGGGTTCCTCCTGCTAATGACAAAGAAATGAAATTGGTCCCTGATCAAAATAGGTTAGGAAGCACTGTGTTATATAGTGCAATCAATTGCGCGTTGAAGCATGCTGAACATGAGAAGGACAATCCATTTTATTTTTACTACGATTATGTCGGAATTTAAAACATAAGTAGGTAGGTACAAAAATTCATACTCGTCAGGAGCTTAATCGTAATCTCACTTATTCGCAGGAAAACCAGTGAGTTGTTCTGGCTGCAATCTTCTAAATTGCAAGTAAAATCCCAAGTGGGCGGCTCCTAAATAAATGAAAATATGTTTGTGAACAGTCAATAGCGCCCCCGTTCCTTAATCGTGCACCCCGGGAGCACCATAAAGATGACCGTACTTCACTTACAATCAATTACGAACTAACAGGTCATTAGAACTTTTTACTTTTTGGTTGTTGTGACGTGAAGGTTCACTGGTCATTTTAACTCTTCAAGATTTGTTCTTCCTCGCTTTAGCCCATTCTGAAATAGTTTAATGCTTACGAGCAAATCATACACTATAGATACATATAGGTACACTAGATTATTTAATAAAAAAATGACAACTAATTATTTGTTACAAGAAAATTAGATAATATACCTACTCGTATCTATCTAAACATATTCACACCAAGTCCCTGCCGGGGTAAGCAGAAAACACATATATAATATAGACTTAAAAGTGCAATACGTGCGTAATCAGACTGTTTAACAATTCTCGCAGCTTGTCTCTGAACTGAATCACAAGGTATAAGCCGATATCTAGATGCCCCCGACCTTTGATAACAATATGAGATCGTATTTGACGCCTGTACAGCAAATGTCTTTGACTTGAAATTGATTTCTGCTTCACTGCTTAATGAAGCACACACATATTGTCAGTCAGTCAGTTTGAGCTTGGAAGCAATGATAGCCCAGTGAATAAGAAACAAGCCTTTTAATCAACTGTTTCGAAGTTCGAATCCTGGCGAAAACGTGTACCACTAAACTCGTGTTTTCGGATTTATGTACATATTTATTACTTGGTCGTCGGTGAAGGAAAACATCGTGAGCAAACCAAGAAATTATATTTCGAAAGGCGTGTGAACTAACCTAAGGAAAATCTGGGTTTCCCGCTGCGTTGTGGAGGTCTAACGGCAGTCGCTCCACGTAAAAATCAGGATCTTCGCCAAATCCTGAAGTTTAGGTAGCGAAGGCCATCAATCTTAATGGGTTAGGAAGAAGTCCGTTTGACCTCCTCCTCCTCCAGGTGACTTTCGAACTTAACTTTTCTGGATATTACAGTACTTTCTTGTACCAATTTAATCTCCTCGAAAGTATACTTTCATTTCCGATGCAAGTCGTACGTGACTTTCCTCCACACGAAAACGAGAAGTCCGAATGAATCGTGTATAGGTGTACCTAATAATGGTGCTATCATCAGGATTATCGGCTGATAACAATTTTACTGACTTGCAGCAGAATAGGGTCGGCGACAGCACAGAACCTTATGAGACGCCGGCATTGATTGTAATGTTGAGTGATGAGATATTTAAAAATAGGTCACTGGTACTCACCATGCATCTTGACGCTCCTATCCTTTTTTTTAGCTTCAAAGTAGCCATCATAAATATCACCGGTGTCGTGCTGAAAAAAACCCTGGTCTTGCACTACAAGTGTCTCCTTTTCCTTCATGATTTTTTTTATATCTGAGACTTCCAACTCTAGATCAGTGTTAGATGTGGCAATCATTTTTGAAAAACTGTGATCTTCTTTGGTAAACTATTGATTGGGAATTAGTATAATATAGTATAAGTAGGTATATACTCGTAACCCTCTTGTCATGTACCTTGCGAATCTTCTGAAATTAATGATTTTTTGGCATATTATTTATGGAACCAAATGGAACTACATATTTTTTCTTTCCACGACTAACGTCTGACAGTAAAAAGTCCAATACACTACAAATGTCAACCGTAGAAATGCCAAACCAAAAAAAGTCTAATCATAAAATATCCAGCCAAAAATAAGTCCAATCATAAAAATGTCCCACATCCAAAATCGTTCGGTCCACACTTTTGACCTCTTGGCTCCCACTAGGTGGACTCTCTTTAAGACACTACGTTACATAGACCGTTATAAAAACTACGCCAGATTAAAGTCCCAAATAAAAAATATTCACCTGGGGTTGTGGTTGAAGGGTTTATCTGTAAAAATATAACAAACGAAGTTTATAATATTTAGTATGAATTGTACGTATCTACTGGTAGTTTATTCTTCACTAAATGACATGAATATTAGGGCAAATACTAAGGTGGCAAACGAGCGTACGACCTGATATTAAACAGTCCCTGTAGCATATGGACATTTGCAACACCAGGGGCGTCACTCATGCGTTGCCGACCCTCTAAAACCCTCTTCACGCATTTCTTGAAGAACTCCATGCTGTAGTCCATTGGAAAAACCTCGGCTGGGAGCTCATTCCACAGCTTGAGTGTTCTCGGAAGAAAAATTCTCTGGAACCGCACCGTACGCGACCATTGCGGTTCAAGCATGTGAGGGTGAACTCCCCGCCGTCGGCGAGCGGTGCGGTTATAAAAAGTAGCTTTCGGCATCATTTCAACTTTAGCGAGCGACCAGATAGCACGGCTTCCAGAGGTTATTTCGAATGTTCTGTAATAACTCAGACGCTGTTTTTGCTGCTAATGGCATTCCATTCATTGCCATGCGGGCACTTCTTATACGTACAGGTCGTGCTAAAATCCTTTATCCACTTGTGAAGGAAGGCCACGATAAACATTGACTAAAGTATCTGGTGCAGTTGAGATTGGTCTACGCGTTCACCGCTAAGAAAACGCATTAGTTTCCCCTATTGGTTCTTCCGTTCCAGAACGCACCTCGTGCTAACGCCCACAGCATTGTGAAGCATTTACAGCGTCGACAACGCACGAGCGACACTTTGTATTGCAAATATTCATTGGTTACGGTACCTACAGACCGTACACGTATTTACCGTAGTGGTATAAAAAAGCATAAACCATAGCCTTGTATTTTTTTACATATTTAAGATACCTATGCACTTTTTTAAATATGGGTATATAGTTTTCTATAAAATCAAAAGCTAAGTTTGACAGCGAAACTTGTACGACGTTTAAAATACTAAAACGTTCTAATGACATTTATGTAGCAAAATAAAATGCAATTGAATATTGTGTCCAAATTGTACACTTTTCTTTCCCCACCTAGTGAGCACATTTCTTTTTGACGATCACTATGATTAGGCATTCACTTTATAATTGCTTTCATTCCAAAGAGGTAGCTAGCGCAGATTGTAAGTGCAGATGATTTACTACTAGCTGAGAAGACGTGAGTAGGCGTGGTGAGGCGAGGCGAAATGCAAATTATACCTATAGTTAAATTTTCTCTGGTGCATGTAGACGATTCAACTCAGTTTAGAAATGGTTTTGATTGGTGTGCAATGATGTGCAAGATATTAATAAACAAATTATTTGTGTAAAAAAAAAATTTACATGCTTAATCAAACGCAATTGCCACTAATGCCGCCTCTTGTAATCAACAGAACAATAGTCAATAAACTTTTACGAACAGGTTAAATTATAAGAAAGATACTGTTGCGTCGATTATCTATCGATAACACCATGTGAATGCCCTGTCATAGTAGGCAGAGAGAACCGAGCGCCACATGACTCGGTATTACACACGTCACCCGCTTCTTTAACATTCATGCTCTTTTCATGACAAATACACGTACGCGTAAGCGAATATAATTAGACGAACTCAGTCGTGACTGACGCGACTTTGACACCAATGCTCTTGGGTTCGATTCCCAAACAAGTCAAACATTTGTGTGCGTGAACATGTCTGTTTGTCTTGATCTGGGCGTTGTAAGAGAGGTAGGGCGCATCAAAGCAGGCAGTCTGGGGAAGGCCCTCCACCTTACAGAAAATCGCAGTCAAATAACAACTCTCTGGAGGGTTGTTGAGTTCCTGCGAGGGAGTGAGGTCACCCGTAAGCTCATAAGAGTTGCTGTGTAAGCAGCAGAGGAAACATCGCGCGAGTGATACTTAATATATTACAAAGATTAATAGGCTACGGTAACTGCTTTTCATCAGGTAAGCCGTATGCTTGTATATCTTCCGACGTTATATAAAAAAACGTAACTTACACTTACATGTTATTTTACAGATGGAACTAAATATTTAATGAAAGCATACTATGACCTAATCTAATAAATTACGAGTAATACTAAACATCGGAGTAACATGACAGCATGTTCGTCCGTGACATAGTGACCGGACGTCACGGTGTGCCAGTTTATTTTTGCACGCAACCTATAAAACCTCATTCCTTAATCTGAGTATAAAATAAACAAGCTATGTTACATAGTAACAAAGTATCTACCTTGGTAGATACTTTTTTTATAGTAAACACACAATCACTCGTATTAAAGTTATCAAGATTACTTTAATACGAGTGATTGTGTATTCTAACGCCGTGATATTAAGACCAAAACCAAAGGAGAATGACCAAATGTGGGCCCACCTTGCGTCTTCACCATTTATACTCTAAAAATCCTTTTCTAAATTGATAATGTTCACGTATTTTTTTCAGTCCTATTGGAACAGGGGTTTAAAAGTTGAGTATTAAAAGTTATTTGCATTTCCGCTTATGACTACAAATGGAGAATGACAGTTTAGGGTTGCGATGATTATGTAATCGATTATCGATTATAAAATATACTAAATAATCGTTTGTAATTCAGAACCTTTATAATTCATTGCTTATAAAGTGAATATGAAAAGCTTCTATTCATTTTAATAGCTAGCCTTCATATAAAAATGTTAATAAACAATCATGATGCATGAGTAACACCACTACTCGAAATATTTCTTTAGCAAAAGTTGTTAATCATAACATAATCGATTTAACATATATTATTCGGTAAATGAAGCTAGTGAGGTGTGTAAGGACTGTAAGGATCGAGTTATGTGGCGCTTGGTTTTCTCTGTCTACCCCGCAAAGGATTTGGTGTGAAGTTATAGAGGGACAGGAGTCCTGTTAGTCCCATTAGTAGTAAGATACAGGCTTTTGTTTAAGCCCAGTTCATACAATGTCAAAGTGTTAGATTAGGCGTAATTATTTAATCGATTGTTTTTTACTTTCAATTTATTAATAAAACGTAAGTATTACGTAGTTCTCAGAAGGTACTTTATGTCACAAACAAACAACTTGCAACATTATTGTAATTACATGAGATCAGAATAAAAAGGTAAAGGGATAACGGTACATTCCATTTTATTTCATGGTAGCACTGTATACAAACAATAACACAGTGGGTATTGAGATCTATGCCAGATATAGTGAAAAACTGTGTACTATTATTATGTTTTTTGTTGCGTACAAATAAGTGTACATTTCAATGCCGATTGAATCGATTTTTTAACCCATTGAAATCGAATTCCAATCGCATCCTTATACAGCGACGTGTCCATAGACAAGAGTCAAATCCTTAATCTATTCTATTTCATTTTTCGTAATATATATTATTTTGTTTTGTTTAATTTCCATACATGTGAAATTAATTGTGAAATCAACGTGTGGAAATATTATAATATCCATTGATCATACCAACAACTAGTACATTTCTTGAATGGTGCTCAGTCCGGTAAGTGTTACGTTATTTTTTAGTTCATATATATATTGGTAACCTTTTATTAAGTATATGAATATGAATAAAAGTATAAACCGCGCCTAGATAAGAATTGTGAACACATATCGCCTCTTTACAAGAGCAACGTGACATCTCGTAAAAACGTTTTTTTTTATTATTTGATATTCAAAACCGCGATGTCGAATTTTATTTTCTACAAAAACGCGGCATTTTAAAAGTGAATGTTCGAGGAGCTATGAGTGAAAGAGACGACACCACCGTGGCAAATGGCGTTATCACGTTGTCTCTTTCGGTGTGGCGCACGACTTCGACAACGCGACGTGTTAAGTTTGCCCCGCACGCGCAACGAGTGAAGTGTTCCTGCTTTTCACAAAAAACGTAGCGTCACGAGTATATCACGTTTTTAGTGCAAAGGTATGTTTCTTGTTGTTATTTACTTTAACTTGAATAATGTGATATTAGTTATTTAACTCGTTTTTGTTGTAAAACTCGTGAGTATTGAGAATGAGATAATGAATATTGCCACATTATTGATGAAAAAGTTACAAGTTTTCTTTGTGATATCTTAGAATGTAACCATGTTGTTGATGAATCGTTTTTAAATACTATGGGTTATTTTATTTCACATCGTTATTTTTGTTAACCTTTAAGTTATCGTTTATATTATGCTAAAATGTTACATTATACATGCTAAAATAAAGTAACTTTTACGAATTTGTTTTTCAGATGGCATCACGATCTAGGATGTTAGTTCAATTAGCTACTGGTGTTAAAAATATTTTAAGTGAACAACTAAGTGATTCAAACTCTCAGATCGATATTTTAACACAAGACGAGAATGAATATGCCAAAAGCTCGACCAATACATTGCAGACATCAACAGAAGGTATTTTTTTACTTGTACGGATTTTTTTTTCTAGTTATATAATATAATAATAATAGTATACAATATATAGTAATAATAATAGTTATGTTCCTATAATTTCATTATTTTAATCCTCTTTTTAGACAAAGACATCGCAGTAGATTCCATCCGACCTCGTAGTAATTCGACTAGTAGCAGCGGTTCCTCTAGTTTCGCAGTTCTTCGAGTTCTAGCAGTTATTCAAGCAGTGGCCCATCTATATATCAAAGTAAGTTAATTATAATGCAGAGGGATATAAATCATTTACTAACCTAACATCTAACATCTAAACAGAAGTTTTCTAAACAGAAGTTTAGATGTTAGGAGTAAATAATTCCCACAAAATTCGAGGGTAATTGATCAAACCAATACCACACCATTACACTGCAAGAAATTGATTGCATTTATAACGTTTCAGACAGCGACGACTCGGTAAAGGATCCTGATTATGAAGCCCAACCAACAAAACGTGCTGAGTATTCTTCTGATACTGACGTGGAACAAAATATCACTACCAACTATAATAACATTTCTGATGATCAAAATTTGGTAACATCTAATATGGTTTCAATAAACATTGAAAACTACGAGGAACCACTTTCGTCTACAAACGAACATGCTATGGTATTCAACGATCTCGGTGTCATAGAGAACAGGGAATCTTCTGCGATTGAAAACGTAAGTAACGAAAAAAACGTATTGAAAAAGTAAAAGATAAGAAAAACAAAAATATTTTAGTAGCGGTCTATGATCTTCAAGCAGTGTTCCAATGCCCCAAAGGAGACGTCTCAGTTTTTTACTACAAGTCCAAACTAAATGTACTTAATTTAACAATTTATAACTTACAAAATAATTCAGTTGAGAGTTATGTATGGGATGAGTCTAACGACAATAGAGGTGTCAACGAAATAGCTACCTGTGTTTACAAATACCTGGAGAAAAATTCCGCAACGGCTGAAGACCTCGATGTTGTCTTTTATTCAGACAATTGTGCCGGACAGCAAAAAAATAAGTTTATGATCTCAATGTACACTTACACAGTCAAAACTCTGCCAAATCTCAGATCAATTACACACAAATGCCTCGTTAAAGGACATACGCAGAACGAGGGCGATTCAGTTCACTCTCAAATAGAGAGAGAAGTTAAAAGGTAATTGAGATCAGGACCAATGTATACACCTGACGCATTTATCGGGGCTATAAAGGCGGCACGGGAAAAAAGCGAGCCATTTCATGTTAATGAAATGTGCTTCGATGATTTTTTTCATTGGAAAAGTATATGCACTCAAATGAACTTCGCAATAATGAAAGATGAAGACAATAATACTGTGAAACTGGCTGGACTGAAGATGATAAAAGTTCAAAGCTTTGATCCCGATGCCATATTTTTCAAAGAATCATACGCTGACGAATTATTCAAGAAAGCTATAGTGGTAAAAAAAGAGAAATCATAATAGCCAAAGTATTAATTTAGATTTGCAAAAGGCCTATCTTCAAAAACCTGGACTAGCAGAAAGAAAAAAAGCTGATCTCATGGATTTAGTCAATAAAAACCTCATTCCTAGATACCACAAGCCATTTTACGAATCGTTGTAATAAGACTGATTAAGTACAAAGATTTTTTGAATTATATTTTTTGAAATATTTAATTGCTATATTTAAAATAATAGTGTTTTTATTAGTATTAAGAGAATTTGTGATTCTATGTTTATGAAGAGTGATAGCAATGTTCCTATTTTGAATTTCTAAGTACTATAAAACTGAGTGCCATAATCGTGTTAGAAGACGTTACTTACTATTAGATAACTTTATGTACAGTTAACTTTTTGATTTTTTTATTTGTATGAAAGTAATTTTTAGTTACCTTATAATTTTAATTAAAGCGAGTACTAAGTACTATGTGATTGATTGATCTTTATTTGATTATTGTGCCTTAAACTAATTTCATGGTGTAAGTAAGCCGTTGTTTTCGTAAATTTGTATTTTTAAATACAAGATTTTTATTTTGATAGTGTGTTTTACTAAACATATCACACAGCCTTACGCCTAAATTTAACATCTTCAATGTGATATATCAATATGTTACAAGCATTTTGTGACTTATTTTCATTAAAAACGTGACATGTGTGACTGTGTTTTTTTTTATCAGTTTTTTCACTTATTTCATATTGAGTGAGTTTTTTTTTGCTAATTTTCAGAAAACACATTATATCCCGCAACGATTTAATTGTTTTCCGACAATAAAATTGTTAATATTTTAGAATTTATCAACGCTTAAATGTTTAAAATTGCTCTCCTGTAAAGTTGTGGTTTCAAAAATATCACGTTGTTCTTGTAAAGAGGCGATATCTACACTCACCCATATTAGAAGCTGTACCATTGATTGTTTATAAAATACAGCGGTATTATTATGTTTTATAATAACTGACATAGTAAGACTATATTAATGACTTATGTTTTTAGATTATTGTGTATCAATTAAACAATAATTTTTAATTGTTACAGATCACAGACGGTAGCAGCTTATGCCGGGAATTATATATACATTAATATGAGCTTAAGTAACATTTGAAGTCAAACCTTCAAATGAATTTGGACATCAACAAGTAGCCCTTGAATGTGGGATGTTGACATATTGATAATAAGATCTCAATTATACAGAGTTATCACCAGAATATCAGAAATGGAATGTTATACTTAGATGGATTCCAGTTCATATGGTACATAATTTCTTAAACATATTTTTTTATGATGTTTCCCTAAAATTATATATATTTTTTTATAATTTATATATTGTTACTTTATCTTTATCTAGCTGGGATCTTTATACTTCCATTCAAATCATTTTAATCGTTTTGATACTCCTACAGTATACACATATTTCATTTTCTCCACCTAATATTTATATGTTATTCTAGGTATCACGACTGGAAAGAGTGTTGACGAGCAGCTGAGTAATACAAAGACAACAGTTCCATGATGATAATTGATCACTGCTAGAGGAAATTAACCAGAAATTCATAGAGGCTGCACGTAAAGTTCCAGTGCCTTCATCATTTTTTTGTCAAGCGACAAGAACTATAATTGCATGGATCTTAATTACATTTATCAACATGAGGCACATGTTTTTGGGTTTTGATATATTATTAATGTACAACATATTATATGTACCCAACTGTGCTAGAATATGCTGTCGTCAGTTAGGCAATGGAAATTAGGATGAATTGACATTAAACATACGTATTATGTGCCCTTGGGATAGCAGTTTTACTTTGGAGAACATATTCCTAATGAACTGTATGCTGTGGAGTTTAATTAAAAAGTAGAAAATGCTCCCCATATATTAGGACAAAATAATTATCAGAGCTCATATAAAGTGGAGGCACATCAGTTCAATAACATATTTGTTTAAATGTCTAGAGAGGTATTGGTCGGCTACTGCTGCAATTGTTTTGTAGGAAAATGAACAATACAGTGCGCACATAATTTTGTTAATTTGGTATTTAAGTTAGGGTATATTTAAAGACGTACAGGCTCCTACTCCATTTTTAGATTTTTATTTAATATATTTATTGATGATAAAAATTGTAATAAACCATTTAAAGAAATATTTTTTTTTTTATATATAAGAACCTAATAAATATAAATAAAAGTGTCAATATACTAGATGTTGTTCTTATTTATCTCCAATGAATATTCTGTGATTAAGACCAATGTAAGTAATTATATAAGCATACAATCCGCCCGATGTTAAATAGTTACCATAGCCTGCCAATGCTTACAACCAAGTAATGTAAGTTGCACATTGCCACCCTGACTGCCAATATAGGTGCTATATGGTTACCACACTCACCGGAGTGAACAACAATTCATCAAATAATCTTTTGCTGCGTTCTTCCCCATTCAAGCTATTGTTCCATCAGTATCGTGGGGTGCACAACGTCCAGGTAAGGTTTGTTTCAGTTAAAAGTGATGTTAAAGGTGATGTTGAGCTACTTCAACCAATTGCAATGTATAATACATATATATGAACATAACAAGTTGAAGTTAAATATCTACCTACTACTTATCCTGTGGTTTCATTATTTGAAGATGCATTTAACGTAGGTGTTCAGTGCGCTTGATCTATGCACATGGCATCGTATTTACAAATCCATATAATCTTTACTAAAATATAACATCCCCTCTGTACCTTGTAGTTTTAACATCGATGAGTTTTACACTCGCAAAACATAACCTCAAAATGCCTAATTTGATTTAAAAATACTCGATAACCCCTATTCGTATTGAAATAATATTTCTTTTGAGTCATCTACAATATATTTCCTTTGTTTTGCCGATGGTTTGGTCAAGACGCATGACTGACGCAAGTGGGCCGAACTCCCATACATATTTGGTCATTCTCCTTTATAAACAAGCAGACCTAACAGGGTTGACCTGTTCGAAATATAAAAAAAACTCAGCACCCGATTGTAACGCCACCTACTGGAACCAATCGTGAATCTGAACCATCAGGACTTCTGTTTTTATAGGAAAGAATTCAACATCTGATATAATACCTTTAACGACTTTCGCCCTCGAAATCATAATTTGGTTTTAGGTTATGATTTTTAGGGTTCCGTACCCAAAGGGTAAAACGGAACCCTATTACTGAGGCTCCGCTGTCCGTCCGTCCGTCCGTCCGTCCGTCCGTCCGTCCGTCCGTCCGTCCGTCCGTCTGTCACCAGGCTGTATCTCATGAACCGTGATAGTTAGACAGTTGAAATTTTCACAGATGATGTATTTCTGTTGCCGCTATAACAACAAATACTAATAAATAGAATAACATAAATATTTAAGGGGGCTCCCATACAACAAACGTGATTTTTTTTGCCGTTTTTATAGATAGTGGTACGGAACCCTTAATGCGCGAGTCCGACTCGCACTTGACCGATTTTTGTTTTATAAAATTCCAGAAAAACTATTCATTGTTATAAATATAAATTATGAGGGGTTGTCAATAAAATTATTTGAAATAACTATTTAAGATAACAATATATTTGCATATTCAGAACCAATTAGTGAAAATACTTATCAGGTATCTAAAAATGAGAGAGACCGTGGGAGATTAATAAGGACCAAAGTTTAGGTACATCTATTTATACGCGACGGCGAAGGTGAACAGTTAAGCATAAGTTTTGAACGATGTGTCGCACCAAACAATTTAAACCTAAATCGATTATTAGAACCATCCGGAGGAGCGCAGTACCGGCCCACTGGGACCAGCTCCATGGCGTTAAAAAATCTATGAGCTTCGCGTCGCCCTACAGTTCTCGGTGCGATCGTCTGGTCTGTGTGGTGCCGCAGTAGTTGCAGTTGGATGGCTTTTTCTCGTAACGACTTAATTTCTCCAATTAACTTCTTAATTTATAACAACCGAAGATACTGATTTTTACTTAGAGCGACTGCCATCAGAATTCCACAACCCAGAGGAAAAATCATCTCTTTCTTAGGCAAGTTCACACTTGTCTTTCGAAATATAATTTCCTGGACGTGCGGGTTTTCTCACGATGTTTTCTTTCACCGCCAAGCAAGTGATAATTGGTACATGCTAGGATCGAACTGAGGACCAGTTGATCAACAGGCCGGTTCTTTATCCACTGGGCTATCACTGCTCATTTTTACATTCAATATCTTCGTAAATTCATCTTTTATTTTTCTTATCTTTCTGAAAATCATTTTTTATTTAATATTAGTACCTACCTACCTCAGAAATTATTTTTACTTAATCTGCAGAAATTAATCATAGGAAATTAATATTTCATAATTTTATCTATAATAGCGGATGAAGTTGTTTTCGAAAAGGTCTCGCGGGTGAAACATTAACGTAAAATTACCGCCTACAACTACAAAGCCGCTAAGTGATCCACTCTCTTCGGTCTACATCACCGACGGGGCCTCCTACTATGATACCGCCGTGGTGAATCCACTTCCAACTGCCTAGATCTCCACTGGTACCTATTGCTGTGTTCGAAACTGCTAGACCAATAATTCAGCTCTATTGACGTCTAGTCCTAAATATCCGTCCATGCCGTCCATTATATCAGTCAAACCAGTCTATTATCTGTCTGAGCCTGTCCTTTTTTTAATAGTTGTAATATTATTATTATTATCTATAACTTCACGCCAAATCCCTCACGGGGTAGGCAGAGAGAACCGAGCGCCACGTGACTCGATCCTTACATATCTCACTAGCTTCTTTAACATTCATTGCTCTTTTCATGCACGCTCGCCGGTTTCTAGGGCTCCTGACATTACCTTCTGATAGAACACGACCAATTTGATCATGGTAGGTAAGTCTTTTTTTCATTATTATTAAATGAATATTATTTATTAATTAATATTATTATTACTTACCTATCATGATCAGATTGGTCGTGTTCTATCAGAAGGTGATGTCAGGAGCCCTAGAAACCGGCGAGCGTGCATGAAAAGAGCAATGAATGTGAAAGTAGCGAGTGAGGTATGTAAGGATCGAGTCGCGTGGCGCTCGGTTCTCTCTGCCTACCCCGTAAGGGATTTGGCGTGAAGTTATAGATAGATAGATAGAATATTATTTATATTTAAAATCCTTTCTTTTTTCGTTGATAAGAGTTGCATCAGCTCAATAATAAAGCACCTACACAGTAAACAGACAGTTTGTAGTTTAAAATTTTGTGAGACACTTTATCGAATGCCTTACACAGCTCCGTTAGATGACATCATATTACTTACGCATATCGCCTTAGCTACGGATTTCGTAAAGGTCACTAGATTTGTACATGTGGACTTGTATGGCAAAAATCGTGTTGGTGGACACCGAGACAAAACTTCAAATGATTTTGCAGCAATGGGCTAATGACAGATTCCATAATTTTCGCTAAAGTTAAAAAAAAATTTGACTTACAAAGAGAAGTACTTAGCCGTTTTCCACTCTATGTGAAATATTGAAAAAGACTTATTCATCCTCGTTATTTCAGTCAAAAAATGTCCACTGTTGTGCATAGTCTTAGACTTCCATAACGACCGAGCTTGTGCAGCATCCATCAGCTTTCTTCGATTCATGACTACTTTAGTTTTTGACCCTAGGAATCACGGAGACGTCATTGAATACTTGTCTTTTGGTGATCAAAATGAAGTGTCCATTTCAGTCGATCCATTTCATCTGCTTTCTTATCATAAAGTGCATCATAAAGAGTTCGTCTGTCTTCATAAAGTCAGCCATCATCTGACCTTTGGGATTACGCTGGCATATTTCAAATATGCCAGCATTCTCTGCCCCACACTACCTCTCTGACTTAGCTCTGCGTTGAAATCTTCCATAACAACATAAACAATAAACGCGTAGTTAGCCCCGGAGAGATGCATGGCTGAGATAACGTCATATATTGCCTCTACTTCTCATCTACGCGCGCATTGCACCTTCCGCCTCTTAGGCTTCTGTGCACAAAAGGTGTCAAAGAAACTCTATAACTAAGGTCAGTTACCTGCAGGTCTATTCGTTCAATCACATGGTTCAAACCTACTTGTCTTTGGAACTGTAATAGGTAGAGACTTGAAATGAAACTTTGTTCACAGAGCGTGTATGTAGGTCCGCTATAACAGCAAACAATAAAAACAAAAAATATTTAAGTTGAAAATTAAAGAGAGTGGCCGAACAAGGCTGTATCTCATGAACCGTGATAGTCAGACGGTTGAAATTTTCACAGATGATGTATTTCTGTTGCCATTATAACAAATACTAAAAAATAGAATAAAAAAAATATTTAAGGGTCTCCCATACAACAAACGTGAGTTTTTTTGCTCGTTTTTGCTCGGCATTGATAACGGCAACAGGTAGACGCTTGAAATATTCACAGAATATTTAGTTATATATTCACTTTAAAAATAAATAATTAAATTAAAATAAAACAAATATTTAAGGCGGCAAACGGCGACGGCAAAAAAATCACGTTTGTTGTATGGGAGGGGCTCCCATACAACAAACGTGATTATTTTGCCGTTTTTATAGATAACTAGCTGACCCGTCAGACGTTGTTCTGGAACCTCAAACTGGAATAAATATTTAAAATAATATATTTTAATAAAAAATGTTGCTGGTTTTCCGACATGGGAACATGCTGATTATCAGAAAACTTAACAATAGTCGTTAAGTTTTCTGATAATCTTCATTTTTCTGCGCAATTTTCTTAATTTTTCATTCCGTAAGAACCTTCTATAAAGTATTAGAAAACAAACAAAAAAAAAAGATGAATGAAATCGGTTAAGTCGTTCTCAAGTTATGGCGTGACCAAGGGAAATAGGGATTAATTTTTATATATATATAGACCCTATATATAACCCTTCGTGTGCGAGTCCGACTCGCACTTGGCCGGTTTTTCGGTTTTGTGACTACCCTATTGCTCTTTTACCTTATATTTGGAGAAAAATCAATTAAGAATAATAAAACCACAGTTAAATTTATAAATAAATTTGTGTATTCAACTAACGTTTGAAAAATCATCTGTCTGGATCACAACGACGGTAACATAAGACGATACGTTCTCATCATTCGCCACACAATTAATATCGTATTTACATAAACCCCTAATTAGTACAATGCTGTATCTATTGTAACATAATTAAATTATGACAACAATAGATAGATAAAAAATTTCACGAAAATGAAGTCATATTTTCGCGGACTAACGCATGACTCGTAGTACAATATTTCTTTTTAAAAAATTATAAATACTACTATTGTATACTGGTTACACGTACACCAATAAAACATTTCTAAAGTCAAGCGCACATCACAGTCCACTATGGATATGTTTAAATTATATCATATATATTTTTATATTTTCGCAAACGTAACAATATTGACGGCTCCTATGTATTAGAACAACATGTTCATTGTACGGTCATTTCTTAATTTACTTAATAAATAATTAAAAAAATGTCAGCCGTATACTCTTCGAGCAGTTTCGTAACAAATGAAAGTCTTAATAACTTCGCAGGAATTAATATATGAATAAAAGACTTAAAATGCTATAATAATTCAGTGATCTGTATCTGACACCTACAAAAAGCAAGTGCATCTTCACTATTCGCATTCGGTAAGCATTTGTAAAAAATGATCGTATGCAAACTCTAGCTGTACTTACAAACATACAGGCACTAAACACTGATTACCTTAAAAATTAAAATAAATACAATAAATAACACTGCATTCGAAGAATATATCGGTGCCATATTTTCATATCAATTTGCTATATGAATAACGCATAACAAAATAATAAAAAAACATTTCGATATTAAGTAAAAATAATACAAATAAAATATCACCAATGAGTAAACTGGTATACAAACACTTATATATGTATATAAAGGCATGATTACACGGTTCTCCATAAAATGTGTATATACATAACATTGGAGTATACTGAGTATCCACTAAGCAAATTGTTATGTGCGCGGAAATTTATGAAAAAATCCCATTAATATTATCTCTGCGCCTTAATAAAATGCAACTTTGCCTGTCATACAAATCTGATGTTCCATGGCAGTCAAGTTGTCAATAATTGGTGCCTGGCGATGAGATGTGTATCAATGTTGATTTTTTCAAGCGCTTGTTCTTAAAGAATGATATTGACAGGGTCTTCTAGGTTTTCTTTTAGCGCCTTCATCCACTGGGCGCCCACCGCGCCGTCTATCACTCTGTGGTCCGCCGACGCTGTCACTGTTATGCACTTCGCTACTCGGAATCTGTCAATAATTAAATAGATGTTACTTCCTACGTGCAGTCGAATTATCCACAGCTGCCTTGGCAGATTTTAGCCAGCATGAGCTCTCGTGAGACCATCGATGCAAACCTCGTGACGTATCATCAAAGGTTCAATTTTATTACTAATAATAACTTTTATACTATATTTACAAATTTTGTGGTTAATAACGCCACTTCAACACCAACGCTCATAGGTTCGTTTCCCACAAGGCAAACATTTGTGAGCATGAAATTTCAGTTTGTCTTGCTCTGGATTTTTTTAAATAGGTAGGGCGTAGCAAAGCAGTCCGTTTAGGGAAGTATCTCCAACTCACATAAAACCGCAGTCGAATAACAACTCCCTGGAGGCTTTTTTTTTACATTTCCAAATACGACAGTTTCGCTGGCATGGGGGAGGGGGGGCACTTGAGTCTAACAAAAATTTACATTTAATATAAATATTTCGCAAACAGATCACTATATCGAAAAATGATCTCACACCCTCAATGTTTTTAAAACCCTATCTACTCGTAACGACCCCACACACCATGGGGTGAGCGCGAATAAATAAATTCATCCCCACTTTACGTGTAGGGAGGTACCACTAAATTATTCGGGATTAAATTGTCTATCTGTATATATAAAATTTATATTTTTAAAACCAACCCCTATATGTTTAATTTAGCTTTTATTCTAAATTTGTAGGTCTATTTTTCGCTATGATTTTAAAACCCCTTTTTTATTTATCTACGCCCCTTTTTTAATTCTTAATTTATTTTTCCAGGTTTTTACTTCCGCTGATTTACACAGTATATATTTTTTCAGGTCAATTTACAGCCTTACAAACTTATTTTTTGCCGGTGAGTGAAAATTTCCAGCAGGGGTTTTTCCCCAATAGAGTGAGCGAGGTTACCAGTACCGGTAAGGAGTTACTGTGTAAGCAGTGAGGGTGGAAAGGCGCGTGTGACATCATGTATTACAAGCGTTCATAGGCTACGGTAACCACTTATATCAGGTGGGCCGTATGCCAAGTCCCTTAGGGAAGAGAACCGAACGCCACATGACTCAATCATCATTACACACCTCACTCGCGTTATTGGCATTCCTAACATCGCCTTCAGATCAAACAGGATCAATTTTTGATGACCAGCACTCTGTCTAAATTAAATAGATCTTGTCAATATAAAATTTACATACGTTGTACCGTTTCCTAATCGGGCGGGGTCTGCTACCTAAGCCTAGGGATTTGGCAAAGATTGTTAGATAGATGACTGCTTTGAAATTAAACCATTTTTAACGGAAGTATCGCGTGTTTTATTTATTTTGTTGAAACCTGACGTTTCGAACGCTTTGCAGCGTCCGTGGTCGCAGGAAAGACTAATGTGGTATTTGTCTTACATTAGTTATTCAATTATTACATCTACCGACATGGATGGATTAATTATATATGTTCCGATTCACACAAAAATCGCTCACAGTGTCCGAACATTTTTTAGTAGATCTTTGGATTTGTGACTTGATTATTTTTAGGACTGGATCCCAAGCAGGTGGTACTTGCCAACCATCTTCTTCTCTATTGAAATTGGGGTGTTTTCTTATTTCAATAGCCTCGCGCAACATTCTCGGCATGTAGCGATTTTCCTTGGCGAGGATTTGTGGTTTATCGAAACGGATGTAATGTTTTGGTTGGTCCAGTGTATGTTCACATACTGCAGAGTTTTCCGTTAAAAATAGTTTAATTTCAATGTGTAACAATCGCGAAAACCTAAGACAATACTAGATGACTGCTGTTAGACCTTCACAATCCAGAGGGAAAACCAAATCTTTCTTATGGTAAGTCACACAACTTTCGAAATATAATTTCTTGGACGTGCGGGTTTCCTCACGATGCTTTTCTAAATACGTACATAAATCGGAAAACACAAATTTTGTTGTACATGCTCACACCAGGGACTGTCGGATAATAGGTTGTAATGTAATCTTTAGCAACCGTGCTATCATTGCTGTTGCATGAGTTTATTAATAACAAATAAGTTGTCAAATTAATACAATGGATTTATACACGGAAAGAGACTCAATAGTGTACAGCAAAATCATTGGAAAAAGCTTTGGAAATATTTATAAGGCTTTTTGCTCCAAACTCCATATTTATATTATAATCTTCTTTACAAACCTCACTCGCTTCTTTACCATTCACTGCTCTTCTTATGCACGCTCGCCGGTTACTATGGCTCCTGACATCACTTTCTGATAAAACACGATCAATTTGGTCGTGGTAGGTGAGTCTCGGTCTTCCTCGGCTCCTACATCCATCTACTTTCAAGTTGTATATCTGTTTTATAATTCATTCATCCTGCATTCATTCTACATGTCCGAACCAACGGAGCATGCCTCATCTTATGTTAACACCGATACTCGCTTTCAGACCAGCTCTGTTTCTAAAACTATCATTGCGAATACGGTGTACAAGCGTTACGCCACAAAGAAGAAACGAGCGAGGTTTATAAGAATCAAATCATGAGGCGCTCGGTTCTATTGCCTCACCCGCAAGGGATTTGGCGTGAAGTTACATATAGATAGATAATCTTCTTTTACGAACTGAGTTAGTAAATAACAAATACGAGGCATACCCTTTTTCTTCATTTTTGTCTTCGATGAGAACATCTTGAAGACCTCCGCACGCTAATATTAATGACTGTGGAGGGTTAATGATCGCGTTGAACATTGTGATACCTGGAACATTGAGAGAATCGTGATAGTTTTTCTTTTAAATTCACTATATGGACTACCATGTTTTTTTTTTTTTACATTTCCAAATACGACAGTTTCGCTGGCATGGGGGAGGGGGGGCACTTGTGTCTAACAAAAATTTACACTTAATATAAATATTTCGCAAACGGATCACTATATCGAAAAATGATCTCACACCCTCAATGTTTTTAAAACCCTATCTACTCGTAACGACCCCACACACCATGGGGTGAGCGCGAATAAATAAATTCATCCCCACTTTACGTGTAGGGAGGTACCACTAAATTATTATTTTTCAAGAGTTTATTCTACCACTTTGTCAGCATAGTTAATATGTATATACATGCCAAACTACAGCTTTCTAATTCTTCCACTAGTACCAAGCGTCTCTGAGCTAGGCCGCAGACAGACGGACGGACATGGCGAAACTATAAAGGTTCCTTGTTTATTATGGAACCCTAAAAAGGGCAGTTAACTTTGACTATGATGGTCGTTCACTTTCTGCTCAAAAACTAGCATATCAACGTGATGAGTTATTGCGTGAGTTCTTGTACTGCGAACGATTAAAGGCTATAAACTAGTTTCAAATCAAATAGGCCGTATGATTTGCTGCGTTGTAAAAGTAGCAAGGCAGTGCATTAAGGTGATTTCCTAATATACTACAAACCGCCTACTAGGTTCTAGTACCTGACGTGACTATGTGACAAAGATAAAGTCGTACTTACCAAACATTCCAAGATTGGACAGCGTGACGGTGCCTCCCTGGTATTCCTTGGGCTGGAGTTTATTATCCTTGGCCTTTTGAGCGAGCTCCTTCACATTCCGAGAGATGTCGAGAACGCCGCGCGAGTCCGCGTTAAAAACTATGGGTGTGATGAGGCCGCTCGGCGTTGCCACTGCTACACTCACGTCCACGTTGGAAAATCTACATAAATAAAACTTATGTTACACTCATTTGAAAATAACTGATATTTCTTCACATGCCCTTCATTTCTAGTCCCCCTTTAGTCCCCGTTGAGGCCCGCGTGGCTGAATTCCGCCATGCGCGCCAAGCGGCGCCAAGTATATAACGGGCCTCAAGGCGTCAAATCATTCGAACACACACTAATAGTCAATAACAACACATCTTCTTCATATTCTTAGCGTTATCACGTTTCCTAATACACTAGGATTGGCAGGGTCCGCTACCTAAACCTAAGGATTTGGGAGAGATATTGATTTTTACATGTAGCGACCGCAGTCAGACTCCACAACCCAGAGCGAAAATTCTGTAATTCCATCTAATTTGGGCACGATAGTCTTGATGAGCCTTTTGGCAATACAGCGTGTTTTTAGTTTACCTGAACTATTCATCGTATGGCTATTTTTGGTGTCCGGATAAAATGAGACTAACGAAGTTTTGGTTTTGCCAACGAGCTTTCTTCATTCTTCATGTAGGTAAACAGAACCAAATGCCATACGTCGCTTACCTTGCATACCTTACTGGTTTCTTTAAAACTCTTAGCTCTTATATCTTCTGTTAAAAGACGAACCACTGGATCGTTTGGCCATACTCATCCGTACATCTTACCACATTCACTCACTCATTACAACTGAGTGACCGACGTTTTCTCTTTTTGGTGCAAAATAGTCATTAGAGCCGTTTCCGAGGTACACGAAATATATTTACATATATACAAGAAATGCTTGTTTAAAGTAATAAGAAGATATACAGTGTGAATTTCATTAAGCACAGTCTTACAATTATTTTATTTTATTCATTATATTACAAGTTTTATAAATTTCTTCTTCGAACATGGAGAATGTAAAAGAATGACATCTTGTACATACGAGGACAAATCAACTTATACAAAAATCATGAAATTCTCACATTTAGGGATATAACTTAGTCGTTGTTTGATGTAACTTGATTATGATATATACCAGTTTAATAATGTTATGACGACAAGTAAAACGAGGTAGTATTGTGTGGTTAAAGTCCATAAAAATCATTTTAAGAAAGGTTGAATAAAGGCGAACACACACCAAAAAAGGCTTAGATACGCTAGCCACTTCCCTTCAGCTAACAAGCAAAATGCTTCCAAAGACTTCATTAAATGTAAAATAGTGCAACACATTGTGCTGCAAACGAGCCTTTGGGTAAAGATGTACGTACTGCACAACAAAATTTGACTGACGGACAGAAATGCCACAACCATGGAAGTAAGTTATTAAAGAGCATCCATAAGTTACGATATATCCATAAGTGCCGACGTGGAATAAAAAACTTTTAAGATAATAGGTTACTTACTGTCGAATATGTGAGTCCATCCAATATGCATTGACTGCGGGTACACGCTTGCAGGCAGCGGCCATTGCTTTCACGATGATGTCGTTGACGGAAATCTGGCAACATTATGTCAAGATCTACGTTAAGTACAGAAAAATTAATGGACGGCCCTGCAAATGAAACGAGCATGTCTACACGCTAAACGCTCAATATTCTGCAACAGTATATGCGCGAACACTAACCAATCAAAGTGCCGATTTTAGTTACGCATTTGTGTGAATGTTTCGTAAGTTTGAAATACAGTAAGCAGCGTTCCAATGCGAATATTGAAATTATAATAAACATCTACATTAACAGTGGCACAGAAACGTGAATAGAATAAACTGTTACCGATCGAATTGATATCAACTATAGGCTAGTAAATAATGTACCATCAAAGTTCAAATCAAAGCGCACTGCGTTGCCTTTCTCTCTCCAAAAGCAAACACCAGGGAAGGGATAGCAACACCAACACGCGAGCTCTTGTTGCCTGCATTTATAAGATATGGTAGCCGTTTCAAATCAGATACACTGTATGTTAATAAGTTCTTTCCACGAGTTTATAACCAATTTTCTTCCAAATAGTATCTAAAATCTAAAATGGGGTACAAAATTAACCCGTTCTTAGGATTTGAAAATTGGGTTGGCTTTTTTATACGGCAAATTTCCCAAATGGTGGTAAGCAGTTAGCGCTGCCGGTTTACAAATATTTTGCAGTTCTTTTCGGTTGACTGCAAAAATATGTACCAGGTTTTTTATATCGAATTAAAAAAAATCACCTCCGCCGCTTATTCACTTATACCCACAACTAACTAAATTAAAGTTGCCAATATTATAGAGGTATTAACATTCAAAATGTTAGGTTGCGTTGGTACAAAACCACCACACTACTATAACAATGCAGACTGCTTAAACCACACCATTCACAGTTCATCTGTACGATGAAAATCAAGCTAAATTGTTGTTTACGTTAACTTTTTATCCAGTAGGAACATAAACGTCTAAATGGCGAACGTTCTTGAAAATCTTTCTGAAATGAGCTATGAATGTTAGAGAAGCGAGTGAGGTATGCAAAGACCAGATTAATCTGATTACCCCGCAAGGGACATGGCGCGAAGTTATAGTATAGTAGTAGCATGTCTAAAGTTTAATTAAAGGTGACAAACCTTTAAGTCAGCCTTCTCTTTCTCTAGTTTTTCGTTGACGGCCTTTCTCATGGCCAGCGTCTTGTCAATGTTGATGGTCATGCTGAGTTGGTAGTGCGGAATGGATTGTTTAGCCGAGGTGAGCCGCTTGGCTATTGTCTCCCGCATGCCAGACAGCGGCATGTCAATATACGTAGCACCTGGGGCAGGCATCTGCGCTGCGGGAACTCCAGCAACGTCGCCGGCGGAGTCAGGTGCAGCGGCAGCCTTTCCTGCGAGGTCCCCACTCTTCACTGAGCCGTACAGACCAGACCCTGGCCCTATAGATGGCATGAGGTATTGAAGAGTGTTTTCTCATAACTCCGTTTATGTATAAGCTATACATATAGATAGAGAGCGAAATTTCTAGTCATCTTTACAGTTAAAGCTAACATCATCTGCATGTGGTGCATCGCGCCTGTTGAGTGGAGGTTCAATACAGATATTTTGCTTAATTTAGAAATGCCAGACAAGGTTTCGTTTTATATAGCCCATTCGGAGCTATTTGGTGCACTTATTCTCAAGAATACTACAATCCGCCAGGAAATTAGTTTGTTTTTTTATTACGTAGCATAAAAGGAACTGTAATGAAGTTGTTACGGTAGCATATATATATATAGTAGGGCCCAGTTTTAACCGGTCAGAACCCGCTATATACGTTTTCCTATACATTTTGTGGTCGTAAACGACCGCCCGGTAAACAACAGGGTAATAGGGGATCGGACAACATTTCAAAAAGTGATTCAAATTACTCATAATGGTTATTTATCACCATAAAAAATATAATTTTAAATAAATAGCCCTTTAAATGATCCAAAACTGTTTAATGTTTATTTAATCAAAAATGCCGCGATAATGACGCATTTTCTTGAACGCGCAACGTAATTTGTATAAAAACAAATTACCAGCCGTAAAAGCTATTGTTACAATTGTTTGACTAATAAATAGCTAATTTAAATCACTTTTTGAAATGTTATCTTCAAATTTACTATGTGCACCACATGCAGATTATGGTTAGCTGTAGCTCTAAAGGTTACCTTATAATATGTGTTCAGTAGTCCCCAAAATTAAATTTCAAAATACCTACGTTAGAATAAAAGTAAAATATAAATAAGTAAAAGTACAAGTAGTGACAACAAATCATCAAACGGTTGTCAAAAGCAACTGAATTCCAAAGAAAAGTATTAATTTGTCATCCGTTGTCACACATGTCTATAGGCTGCGATAGCCTTTTACATCAGGCGACCATATAAAAAAAGATAGTGAAAAATACAAATATTTACATCATACCATCTATTATAGTTAATAAAAGAATAAAGTCATATATTATAAATAAAAATATGTTATTAAAAATATGTAATTACTTTTAAAAGATGCGCGTTTTAATACACCTCTATATCTATTACTCGTAATATAGTACTTACTATATTAGAAGTAAACACATATATTTACTATAGTCTCCACTTATTTCCAATGTAAAAATAGGACGTAAATTAGGAAACTGAGTACTAAGATATAGAATGTCCAAGATGTATGAGATAAGTAATGATTGACATTGATATATACACTCGTACGTGTTTATGAAATAGTGTTCTTGTCTATAGCATCAAACATACGATAGCAGTGCAAGCTTGTAACGTATTTATAAGGTATAGTAACCGTTTCATATCAGGCTACCATGTGTTTGTATGCTATATTGTTATCTTTGAGTCACATGCACGTGGCGGATGCTGCTTATTAACAATCGAAAAAAATATAAACCACATCAAACGAAGCCGACTAGGAAAGTACACACTTCAGAGAAGACTGCAGTCAAATGACAGCTGACCCTGAAGGGTTGTTGTGTTCCTGAGGGATCGGTCAACTGTGAGCTCCTGAGACATGAATGTGTTAGCAGTGGGAGTGCCAACGCTACTAGGCTAAGGGCTACGACCACTTTAAAACTGATGGATCGTAAGCTTATTTGCCTTCCGTTGTATTAAAAAAAAAGTCTCAAACTAAACTGCAATATAGCAGCGTTTTGCCACCAGGCCACAGCAGTACTGTTCAGTATGGGGACGTGTAATGCAGTCGCGCTGCTCACAACCAAATGCGAAGGTAACCTTATACCATTTTATATTTGTTCACGAAATTGAACTCTATAGTCTTATATTAGAGTGTTGTAGGGAAGACGGTTCACTGAACAATGCCGGCAGTAAAATCGCGATGAAGGAATAGCCGGCGGCCTTGTGTGCCCCGGGGCCTATTGACACTTCGATAAGAAACTAGCAAACTTACTCGTATAAATCATTACTCAAAGAGTCACATTCAGTTTGCACTTATTTATAGCAGATAATCTTTATACTATTATTTGGCGTGAAGTTATATAGTAAGAAAAATGTTTGCAAACAAACAGCGATATAAGCAAGGAAAGTAATCGATTTCTTCTTCTTCTTAGCGTTATCCCGTTTCCTAACCCGTTAGGATTGGCGAGATCCGCTATCCAAGTCTAAGAATTTGGCGACGATACCGATTTTTACATGGAGCGACCAAGAGGGAAAACCAGTCAATCATTCCTAGGTTAGGTCACGCGTCTTTCGAATATAATTTCTTGGACATGCGGGTTTCCTCACGATGTTTTCCTTCACCGCCGAGCTAGTGATAATTAGAAATTACAAATATGTACATAAATCCGAAAACACGAATTAGGTGGTACATGCCAGGATTCCAAGCGTTGACCTGTTGGTCACTAGGCGGTTCTTTTATTGACTGTATTTTGTACTTAATTGGAGGAGTAAATGGATCACCATCATTTTGAACAAAAGCTAACGTCGATTGCACGTGTTGTGACATGATATACTTCACCGATTAGCAAACGAGAAACTGGCAGAAGAGAGGTAATAAGGGACATGGCCCTTTGTTGTTTAATTCACAGCACTACGACAATGAAATGTCTCCTTACAAAAGATTGCAACTAATAACTTTTCCTACAGTATTATTGTGTTCTTGAGTGAATGGAGCCACCAGGAACCTAATACATAGTAATTATTAGAAGGACTTCTTGTATTGCAATTCAGGTATTTACAGTCTATATGGCAATACTACAGACGAATCATATAGATATGTCTTTTATATCCTACATGAAAAGAAATGCTGATATAC
Organism: Pyralis farinalis; assembly: GCA_947507595.1. Classification (NCBI taxonomy): domain Eukaryota; kingdom Metazoa; phylum Arthropoda; class Insecta; order Lepidoptera; family Pyralidae; genus Pyralis; species Pyralis farinalis. The sequence goes on along the minus strand of OX382257.1, from coordinate 12,525,456 downwards.
CTATTAATTTTAAAACTCACCTTCAAGCCTGATTTTCCTTTGTTCGGCTAGTCTCCTAGCCATTGGGCTTGCATACACTCGATCTCCTGATGGACCATCGGACGCAGGTGCAGCCGACGCGGATGCATCGGGAGCGGGACGGCCAGACGGAGCAGAGGGTTTAGGGGCTTCGGCTTCAGGTTTTGACGCCGCTGTAACATTACCACTATAAATTTCAACTAACGTTGTATATATAAATAATAATAGCCAAGAAACTCAAATATAAATGGATAGACTCGCCGTTGTGTTGATCGGCTCATATACAGTTCATGCTGATTCATTGGCTATTTTATTTATATGAAATAGACTTACCACTTAGCTTTAACCAAAACTCAATACGGCGCAGCGTTTTATTTCGTCTACATAGTGGACGGGATAGAAACTGCGTACGAAAATTTTTATTGAATTCTGGTATGCGTAGATCAAGCCTTTTAGAATAAACTGCTTGCAAGCTACGCAGACACGACCCGCATGTCGCTACTCTGGTAAAAGGCCTGAAGTAGTGGAAAAGCGCCCGTACGAAATTATAATCGGTATATAAACTATAACCAGCAGTTAAATACGAGTTAGAGCACAGACTTAAAACAAAGCTTTTATAAAAAAAGCAATACAGATACTATGTGTGACAAATTCGGTTTGAACTGAAAAAGATGTTTAGTGTACTGTCGTGTAAACACAAATAGACAATCCCACATTAGCAGCTTAACGATTATATAAAGCAAGTTAGCATGCAAAACTGCAAAAACGCAACCTTTCTCTGGTTTTTCAGTTTTCTCCGGTTCTTCCTCGGTTTTGGGTTTTGGTGGGGGATCCTTCGCTGTGGATTAAAATGGAGTTAGCATATCATGTGTCTGTGTTTAGTGATGAGTGTTTGCTAACTAAGGATTGAGCGCTACTAATGACTCAGATCCGCACTGAGGTGATTGCTTTATACCACTAAAATGGCCAAGTACAAGAATAAATTACAAATACAAGAGGTTAATTACAAATACAAGTGACGCTCAATCCTTAAATGTAAACAAAAAAATTGCTTTCAATGCAACAACACCTCAAAACTTCATTCATTACAATATGAAATGTATCATGCATCCACCCTTGTGTTAAAAAAAAAATTCGTCACATGCAATTTAAGACGGCGCGGCAGATACATGTCTTATATTTATAAAATAATACATACATATGTATATCAATTCACTGGTACCCATAGGACACGATTCGTTTTTTTTTTTAGACTAGTTGGCATTCGATGTGTAATTGGTCCAAAAATAATCATAACACATCTATAACAAGTCTGAGAGTTTGTTAATTTGTTTGAAAGGGCTAATCTCTGGAACTATCAGTCAGATTGAAATAATTGTTTTTGCGTTTGATAGCACAGTTCTTGACGAATATCCCGCTACCGGGCAGGCCCCTCCGGCCGTTGTCGCAACTGCGATTCGCAACCAGTTGCGAATCAAGAGAACATTTTCCTTAATCGCAACTTGATTGCGAATAAAGAATAAAAACTTCCCAAACTTACATAGTTGCGATGGGAGAATAGCATTTCTTAATTCACAACCAGTAACTAAGATAATGAATAAAAAAAATATACAATTAAAACAAAAAATCGCAATGTTAAGCTAACGTAACCAACGAGAAGAGAACAATCAAGAGAAAATCTTTCTTTCACTGTTTGGTAACTTGTTGTGAGAGAAGAATTATTTTTCCACTTTTGTAACTTTTTGATAGTTATGAACGTGGATGGTCAGAACATGAACAGACAATGTTCGGTTCTGGCGCTACGCCGGCCGCTGCTGCGGCACGCTCGCTTCGCTCGCTCGGCTCGCGCGCTGTAGGGTCGCAGTTCTACCTAACACTCCTCGCTTCGCTTGTCGTCGTATCTATATACGTATTGCAACTGCATGCGTAGTTGCGGTTCAGGAAAAATTTCTCTTGATTCGCAACTGGTTGCGAAACTTAATCATCTAAATGCCTAGTTGCGATTAAGGAAAATGCTCTCTTGATTCGCAACTGGTTGCGAACTAAGAATAAAAATTCCTAATTCGCAAATGGTTGCGAATCGCAGTTGCGACAACGGCCGGAGGGGGGCAGGCAACATCTAGTACTCATATATAATTAACTAGCTGCAGCCCGCGGCTACGTCCGCGCGTATCCCGGTATCCCGTAAGAATAGCTTTTCTACGTTTTTTCTTTCTCCTCGGCTTTTAAGGGTCGTATCTTGACGTTGAATGCCTATACTACCTTGAAAATTGAACTATCAAATCCAAAAAGAATTTTTCAAATCCAACTGGTAGATTCAAAGATTAGCGCGTTCAAAAAAACAAACTCTTCTGCTTTCTATATATTCTATACTAATGTATAGATTCGTAGTAGCGTCAACTGTGTATGAAATAATATTTTAATGCATGATGCAGCAGGACAATGCACTCACCACAGAATTGATAACAGTCATTTTTTATTTGTTTGTCTGTTGAAGGTTCGGAAATACCGGAAATTGCGAATGCTCCTGCGTTACAACTGAAAAACCAAACTTCACTAGGGCAATGCCGTGGGCAGGGACTACTACCTAATTGATAAAATGAACTGCTGCGTCGTCTTAATTAAGTCGGGGTGAACACCATAATTACTTTATATGGAACGTTAACAGTGACATTGGTAAAAATTCTATTAATACATTACTAAGTCAGTTGTGACTGACCTTATTGTGTTAAAAATGATTTATTTAGTTCAATGCTCTATTTGAGCAAATACATTATTATCTATGTTCATTCAATAAGGATCTTTACCATTTTCATCTACGAGCATTTGTGAATTGTAATCGTCGTACTGCCTATAGCCTGCTATCTGCAAACCATTAATTCATGCAGCCCGTTTATCTTGTCTGCTAATGTGGTTTCACATATATACCTAGTTTATTACATTTTTGAGAAAAACATTTTTAAATTATTAATATATAATAGACTTACAATCGTCCTTGAAATCTTTGAAAGCAGCGACATCGTCCTTATTTTCAACAATGATACAGAGCAGCTTCCCTACTGGCACTCCTTTCGTGCCTGCAGAGATCAAGATCTTAGCCAAATATCCCTCCTCAGGAGTTTCGAATCCCATGGTAGCCTTATCCGTCTCAATCTCACAGAGTAGATCACCTAGAAAAATAAACATGTAGCGTGATATTTGAATTACACTCGAATTTTTTTTATACAATGTCGGGAGTCATACGGCCCTCCTGATGTAAAGCGGTTTTCGTAGCCTATAAACCCTATAATATAATGCCACCTATACTACTAACACAGCAACTACACACATCAAAATTGTCTAGGGATCAACATATATTTTTGCAATAACTTTTCTCCTGATTGATATTAATTAAAATTTTCTTTAAGGATTCATCAAATAAAGTGTTTTCGTTTGTCTACAGTAACGATAAACCAAGTCACCTTTGCGTTAATAAAGAAATTTGCCATTTTCATAATAAAGGGATTTTTGATATTTGAACCACTAACATTAAAGTTCGAAAAAAAGACTGAAATAACAGTTTTCTTTAAAATTTTATTGGGTAACTTAAACAATTAATAATCCGTGTTTCTACCGCGAACACTAACAACACAAGAACATCGGTTTGGCATACTCAAAATGAGTTCATCCAAATCACGCTGTGGAATGGCCGCCCATGTTCGTTGCAACAACAAAAAAAGGTCTTCTTGCGACTGGATACCCTCCATATTCGGCAGAGCTCTTCTCTGTAGCATATCCCATGCATGCTCAATCGGGTTCAAGTCTGGCGACTGAGCAGGTCAGGGCATGACATTGATGTTAGCTGCGGCGAGAGTCTGTCTTACAACTCTTGCGGTGGGCGGTCGTGCATTATCATGCATTAATTGAAATAAGGGACCGATTTGCACTTGTAGAGGAACGATGACGTCTGATACAATCGTCTCAGCATAAATTTGAGCGTTGAGGTTGCCTCTGATCCAAATCAACTCAGTTCTTCCGCCGATCCAAATACCCGCCCATACCATGATGGTTCCACCACTATAAGGATAGACTTCCTGGCAGGATTTTAATCGCTGTTGGCGTCCAGGGGTTCTCCAGTGTCGTATACGTTTATATATTTTATATATTTTTTTATTACAAAGCCACATCTCAATCTCAAGAAATCCGCATAAAAATGCTTGATCCCTAGACACTTTTGATGTGTGTACTTAGGAGCTTACTGGTGCCCTCACTAACTCACGGAAACACAACAACCCTCCAGGGAGTTGTTAGACGTAATGAACGAGAGATGCCTAGATGCTTTGTGTCAGAGACCAAGCGAAAGGGAAGCGACACCGAAGGCATGATGGCCCTGTGGCCCCAGGTGAACCAGGACGATCATTGCAGCGCGAGCGTAGGTGTCGTGCTTTTATCTCGCTTGGCCGCTGGTGTGAAAAATTACGATTTAGCAGGCCCAAGATTTCTGTGGGTTAAGAAAACTGGGGATAAGGCGAGTCTTTTTGTTGGAGGAACTCGAAAAGTTTTGGGAGAGGGAGTGTTCTGGATCTGGCTGAAGCGAATGACCGGATAATTATATGTGGTGATCTAAATGGATGGGTTGGGACCAAGCAGCAGTTACGAGGCTGTGCATAGTCCATACGGAGATAAGAGAGCGAACGATAGTAGTAAGTTACTTTTAGACGTATGTATGGAACGAAACTTGCTTGTGTCGAACACGTTCTTTCATCACAAGGATATTCACACTTACACATGGCGACGGTATGAACAGAAAAGTGTGATTGATTTAAATTTGATAGATGGAAGTCTCCGAAAGTAGTTAATGGATACAAGAGCCTTCAGAGGTCCCACTCTTGAACCGGACCACTATCTGGTGATAAGCCGGATTGTGGGCCTTTTCAAGAATATTTTTTCTTTTATTTTTGGCACTCAAGAATGAACTCTGACTAGTTCTTAAATATTGTACTTAACTGTATTTATTTCTGTGTAAATCGTATTTAGAATAACTATAGTGTTGTCTTAGTGCATAGTGCTTGTTTGTTGCGTCCGCGGTATCACAAAAGACTGGGCTGGATTGAAAATCAGTGCCGGTCTGCTACACAGGGTTCGACAACATACCGTCTAGTCTAGACCATTTTGTTACATCGTACAACACTGTTTGCTGTGTTTATGCTAAGTTTTTTATATGTGTTTTGCCGTGTTTATGTTAGTTTGTCACAAGCATTTTGTTTTTCTATCCCATATTATGACACTTTGTATTTATTGTTGTTCAGTGTTGTGTTAAGTACAAATAAATGTTTTTTTTTTTTTCTTTCTTAGAAGATCACCAGTCGAACGACCGTGGCGAAAGCAGTTTTAACGATCGCTGATCAAGTCGTGATCCTCTAGGTATGCCAGGAGCCGAGCCGAGCCGTATGATGTGGAGAGACGAGTGAGTACAGGGAATAACGTGAATGGAGCGTTGGGTAAACTTCTAGGCAGCCGAAATCTAAGCTAGAAGGCACAGCTCGCTGTACGCAACGCGGTGCTAACGCTAACTTGCGTAAATGGGAAGTGTAAGCTGGGTATGGCAGAGGGAGCATGAAAGTAAAATAAATGCGGTCGAGATAGAAAATTTGTGACATAACGATTGCTGACCGCGTTCGTAATTTTGTGACATAACGATTGCTGACCGCGTTCGTAATGTTGACGCAAGAGAGAAAGTTGGTCTGAAAGAGAATGTCGGTGTTAAGATAAGAAAAGGCATGCTCCGTTGGTTCGGACATGTAGAAAGAATGCAGGATGAAAGAATGACAAAACAGATACACAATGCGAAAGTGGAAGGGTGTAGGAGCCGAGGAAGACCAAGACTAACCTACCATAACCAAATTGAATGGTATTTATAATAATAATAATATAATAATAATAAAATATATTTATTTTCTCTCCTAGGTTACAATGTTAACTGTCCTCAACAACTCTTGTCAGAAAATTACACCACTACGGTATCAGGAACAAGGCTCTCGAACTTCTGTCTTCTTATCTGGGCAATAGGATACAGAAGGTCGATGTTAATGGTAAAAGATCTTCGGGGTCCCCTGTAGTCATGGGAGTCCCACAGGGGTCAATTCTAGGTCCATTCTTATTTTTAGTATATATAAATGACTTACCTTATTATGTAAAGGATAAACATGAGATTGTATTGTTTGCGGATGATACCTCTTTGACATTCAAAATTAATAGACAGTTAGGTAATTATGACGAAGTTAACGATGCTCTCTCTAAAGTTATGCATTGGTTTAATGTTAATAATCTGCTTTTAAATGATAAAAAGACTAAAGTAATTAAGTTCTCAACACCTAATGTAAGACAGGTGACTACCAATGTACATGTTAATGGAACTAATTTAGCCCCAGTGGAGACAACTGTGTTCTTGGGTATAACAATTGACTCCAAACTACAATGGGGCCCACAAATTGAAAAATTATCAGGAAAACTAAGTTCTGCAGCCTATGCAGTGAAAACTATTAGACGGCTCACTGATGTTGATACGGCTAGAATAGTTTATTTCAGCTACTTTCATAGTATTATGTCATACGGAATTCTTCTTTGGGGTAACTCCGCGGACATTAACACCATCTTTTTATTGCAAAAGAGAGCCATAAGAGCTATCTACAAACTTGGTCCCCGTGAGAGCCTTAGAGAAAAATTCAAAGAAATAAATATTCTAACAGTCGCATCGCAATATATCTATGAAAATCTTTTGTATGTCCATAAAAACATAGACTCATTTTGTAAAAAGAGTGATACTCATAACATAAATACTAGATATAAGCATAATCTTGTGTTACATGCAAGCCGTCTCCACAAAATAAGTAATTCTTTTATGGGGCAATGTATACGGTTCTATAACAAACTTCCCAGCAATATAAGAGAATTGTCAATAAACAAGTTTAAAACTACTATTAAAGCCAAATTGTGTAGCAGGGCATATTATAAAGTATCTGACTATATTAATGATAAAAATGCCTGGGATTGAGTCGATCCAATTATAATGTAATTAATAAATTATGTAAATTTGTTTGGATACCAAAAGAGGGATGCCTGAGTTTTTTGGCAGTATTTTTATCAGTGCTCACCTAGTCATGAACTGCACGGTAGGGAAAAAAATTGTGACGATTCCAAACAAATGTAGCCATTTTTACGGAATTAAAAGATTTTGACTTTGACTTTGACTTTGAACCCATAGGGAAATCCATACCTTCCTAAGGTTCCTACGACTTTCGAAATAGAATTTCTTGGACCTGCAGGTTTTTTCACAATGTTATCCTTCACCACAGAGCTAGGGATAATTACAGATATGTACATAAATCCAAAACCACGAATTAAGTGGTGTATGTCAGGATTCGAACCAGGGATCAGTTGGGCAATACGCCGGTTCCTTATACAGAGGGCTATACTAAGAGTAATGATTCTTTTTTAAATAAACACCTACAAACACAAAATTAAAAATTGATCCTAAAACACTAAAATGCCTGGGATCAGCTGTTTAGTACAGAAAGAGCATACACCCCTAAGCGGCCGGTTGCGTGCTGAGTGTTTATATAACATATATTTTTTTTATAATCATAAACCAGTATAGCCTGCTCCTCTAATTTAATTCTATATTAATCAAGTTTAAATAGTTGGTCTTCCCAAAGCTTGTGTGATGGTTGACATAAACAAAAGCTTTGAAAAGATTACAAAAGCTCACAGTTATAGGTAGTTTGTATATTTTAACAACAATGTGCAGTTTGCTCAAATAACTAATACTTTAATGACCTGACAATTGAATGACTATTTAATACATACACTGAGCATTGTAGTTCGAATTATAAAATTTCCAAATATTACATTGTATAAAATCAAGAGTGCTGCTTGTGGCTTAAGCAGTCAGAACCCGTTATATAAGTTTTCCCATACATTTCGCGGTCATATATGACCACCCGGGTTTTGGAAGGGTTTATCAGCATACTCATTTAAATTGGAACTAATACAACACTTGAACTTAACTGAAGGTTATAGGGAAGTAACTACAATGCTGCAAGTTATCATGTGTTGTATTAATGGAGATTTTAGTAAAACTGATAGGAATCTAGTATAATTGTAGCTTCGCTACTATACTGCACTGTCATCACCTCTATTTGCAGAGCCCTTAACCCGTCAAACACCGTTATATACCTGTTGCCATAACACGTATGGTTCGATCAAACCGCTCGGCACGCAATAGGTCAAAGGCATAAATCCATTAATATCCAAATTATATAGATAACAATAGAAAATAATATTGGGGTATTAATACTATTTTCTATTGTAAATATTAGGGAACAATTAGAAATTAATAAACATAAAAATTCTAAAATTACTCTCATGAACAAACAGACTGACGTAAACCATTCCCCACTATTAAATATCTTTTCGCTCACACCATCCACCCCCACCCTCAATTCAATATAAGGGACGGCACTGCGATGGATTTGTCACTTGTAGCATGTTATTCTTACGATTAACGTCTACAACGCCTGATGATGCCTCGTGGAGAGGCGAAACACGTGTCGCAGCGACGACCAGGCCAGTCGTGGCAGCGACGGTGGTGGTGGGGGCATGCGGATTCTGTTCCAGATGACGGACGACCGCAGCAGCCGAGGCAGAGACTACCGGAGCAGCCATGGCAGCATCGACATGTACCAAGTACTAACAGTAGTGGGTGGGTGCCGGCCGGCGCTAGGCCGCATGAACTAATTGGTGGCGGAAGCACGCAAAGCAGGTTAGATCAAATTGCAAATACTATTTCAGTTCAGATAAAATAGATAGTGTTTCATTATGTTACATGGTTATGTGGTTCTGTTCCTCATATAAGATTATTTTATTGTTGTGTCTGCCTGTCTGTCAATCCTACTTTTCTCAATAACAATTAAACTTATTATGAAATTCAAAGGATAACAAAATTTTTTTTCCCAAATTTTGCTCGACTTTTCCAGACTTCGCAGAACATAAATACTCTGTTAAGCAACAACAGCAATTTGCAAAGTATAAAAGAAAAGTAAAAACAGTGCTCACCTTCATTTCAAACCATAACTCATACACAAAATGAAAAATTGACTCTTGTGGAAACTAATCATAACAATGCATGAATACACTTTGTAAATTATATAATTAAAGATCTAAATTATGATCTAAGTACATAATGAGTAGTACAGTACCTTCTTAATAAATAAAACTAATCTTACATGGAACTGGATATTAGATAATTTATTCCATAATTAGAAGTAGAAGCAAAGATCAGTAGTTAATCAGGTAAGTAGCCACTGAATTTAATAATAGATCTAAAGCAGTAGTATTTAGTAATACACGTGAACAACATAAATATTATTTGTCATGAATTACCTTCATTTAGTTGATCACCCTCCTTCTTCTCCCAGCTGATAATAGAACCACTCTCCATAGTTGGGGAAAGAGCTGGCAAATTTACTTTTGAATGTGTAGGTAAGTCTGCATAATGTCTTGTTTGAGTACGCCATTGTGGTGTCTCCAATATCCGATTGTGAGATGATGACAATGATCTAAAAACATGACATAGAAATTTATCTACATCCTAGATTTCTTTTAGAGCTGAGTAAAGAATCATATATTTGATGTCACATCAGAACCATTTCTACCTACCACTATAATACAAGATATTTTTTTCAAGTTTCAGTACATTTCTGCCCATAAATTGATACCATGTATTTACATTTGTGTTAATAATTTAAGTTATGCAAACAAGATGAATTCTTCTGAATGCCTCGGTTGGTGTATTGAGAAGGCAATTGAATGCCCCGGCTGATATAAATCAATGTAAAAGTTAACAGTAAATGGAGTTACTTTTTTTTATACCATGTATGGTCTGCCTGATGGTAAGCAGTTACCATAACCTATGAACATTTGCAACACAAAGGGGGGTGTCACCACTTATGTTGCCAACCCTAGCCTTTCAAGGTGTTCAGCAATTTGAGTATCTGGGCCATATTGTGAAGAAGACTATGAAATTCTAAATCTTGACAAGGAGCACAAGTCATAGTTTGTGTATGGTTACATGTTAAAACAAGTCCTTTGCTGGGTAGGCAAAGAAAACAGAGTGCTGAGACATGGTCCTTACACACCCCACTCGCTTTTTTTAACATTCACGGCTTTTTTCATATACGCTTGCCGGGTCCTAGAATTCCTGACATCACATTAAATTGCTTATAAGAAAAAAATTGTTAACTGTGGCCTCGGCTATTTGAAAATAAGTTATCATTATATCATTAATGACTCGTGTGACTTCCCGGTAACTCTTGTGTTCTAACATGACAACCACACAAGATGAGGAGCGTAGGCAATTTTGTTATGCAATAGAGCCGCGAACCCTACTTGGAAGTCTTGT